>CM073577.1:10012500-11251016 GCA_037074715.1 Magnolia kwangsiensis | reverse complement strand
ATTCACTATGGGCATTGTTGGACTTGGCCTGTTTCTTTTTGCTTTACTCATTGGAAATATGCAGAATTTTCTCCAATCCCTTGGGAGGAGGTACAAAACTCTCTCTCTCTCTCTCTCTCTCTCTCTCTCTCTCTCTCTCTCTCTCTCTCTCTCTCTCTCTCTCTCTCTCTCTCTCTCTCTCTCTCTCTCTCTCTCTCCCTCCCTCCCTCCCTCCCTCCCTCCCTCTCTCTCTGTGTGTGTGTGTCTGTGTGTGTGTGTGTGGGTGTGTGTGTGTTGCATTTCAGCAGACACCAAATCCATGCATTCTTTTTGAAATCCTCTTCTTCTCATCCTGAATGGTGAGTATTATAGCAGACCACGATGTAGTTGAATTGGCACCAAAACCAGAAGTCAGGCAGTCAACTCATGCAATGGGCCGCACATATATGAATGAAAACTATATGATTTTTTTTACCACCACATGTTAATATGTCTTGAATATGTAATTTTTAATAGTATGAACTTTTTCTTTGGTTTTATTTTCTTTTCATTTGGACCTTTGCATTTACTTCTTGCACTCTTTGTTTCTCAAGGACGATAGAAATGCAACTAAGGTGGGATGATGTCGAGCGGTGGATGAGCCATCGGCGGTTGCCGGAAGACTTGAGAAGGTATCACTTTTTCCTTCTATAGATCAAAATTTGTTCAAACAAGAGGTGAGGACACCCTGTGTCTTCAAAAAAAATAAAAAAATAAATTCGGGTTTCTAAAATTCATGGAATTTTCTTTCTCAAGGTTTCACTATTGTATATTTGCTAATAATTTAATCTACAAGGATTGTTTGGTTTGTCATGAATATCAATGTTAGAGGTGTAAAGCTTCAATATTTTACTCTACTATTTCTCTTGTTTGTTCCATTTTGTCTATGATGTCATACAACTTTGGTATTAACCAATTTCGAGGTCATGTAGCCAAGTGCGACAATCTGAAAGGTTTAAATGGGCTGCCAGTCGCGGTGTAAACGAAGAAGCGCTAATGGAGAATTTACCAAATGATTTACAGAGAGAAATACGCCGCCATCTCTTTAAATTTCTCAAGAAGGTGAACATTGGAACTTCTTGCTGCAGCTTTTATTCTCATCATAGGAACAAAAGAGATGTTGTTCTTGAAGTTTCGTTGAGTTCTCATGCACCTCGTCATACAGCCACATGTGCAAGGGGCGTCTAGTCCTTTGCATTAGCAGGCCCTAAGGTGTAGATGACCTTGCCTAAAGATCATGCGATTCTGTTTGTCATGTGCCCCCACGTATGAAAACAACAAATGATCTAAAAGAAATTGTGAATGGTCCACATTCATTGTCCACATCCAGCACAATTGTTGAGCGGCCATTTCATCTACATAGAGGGTTCCACTCGATGCATGGGAGGATGTTGCTTAGAGGTGCATGTGAACTTACCAAAACTATGTTTTCTAATACTGTAGCTCCATAGGGGAATTTACTGAACTACCAACAAAGAGTCATACAGTGCCATCTCTTTAAAGTTTTTGAGAAAGGGAACTTTAGAGCATGTTGTTGCGACATTTGTTTTAAAATTGGAAACAATAGATCTATTGGTTTTACATATTTTATCATTCTCGATGACTAGAATAACTAAATCTCTGTCTTCTGATTGTAGCCTATCTTTATAAACACAAGATGTTTCACTGCATGGGCACATATCTAGTGTTTTCAATATTGGTATCGACACATACATCTCACCATTGGGATATGGAAACATATTGGGTATTGTATAGGAAATATGTGTATCATGTAATGCCTCATTGTTTTTGGGGAACGTTGGGAAATTTGTTGAATTTTCCAATGAAACTTCACAGGATGTTAAAAAAGACATCATTACCTGCTTAGAAGTTAGAACTCAAAAAATCACAAAAAACAGATACACACAATAAGTTTCCTTTGTTCAAAGATCCTAAACTATGCACTATTAGACAAAAGTTATGCAACTATGTTTAGATCAGTTAACACTAATAAACACATAAATACTAAGGGTAAATAACATCTGGTTGACCATTTTTTTAAAATTAGTCTTAATTATTTTTTGATATTTTAATCAAAAGCTTCTTCTTCTTTTTTTTTAACATTCCAAAAAAGTTCCGTTAATCTGTAGATCAGCCTCCAACCAGTTCAGTGTAATTTTTCCACACTGAAATAGGGCAAATTTCGGATATTCCTCAATTTCCCCTATTTTCTCCAAAATTGGAGGTTGAAATCCATGATTGAGCATGCAAAATTATGGATTATTTTATTTGTCATATTGATTCCAAGTAATTTAATATAGAAACAACTGCCTAAATTTTATTTTTTAAAAAATACCGATTTCATTTCCATCCTGCTCACTCTCCAATCTCAGTGTCGGCACCCCAAGTTCCTTTTCTATCCAAACAATTAGAAAGGAGTGGTCAAAATTAGTTAGGAGGTTAATGAAAGAAAAGATAATTGATGAAAAAAATGATTTTTTAATGATTTGTAGTGATTAAAGAAGAAGAAGAAGAAGAAGAAGAAGAAGAAAAAGCAAGGGGACTGACAGTGGATCGCACAAGGGTTGATATCGATGAAAGTGTTGATGATATCGTCTACGCGAAGTATTTTTTAACTGAGATATTGATGATGTATCATAATTTATCGATATCTCATCAATACATTGCGATATCTAGGGAAATATCGCGCAATTTGGGGATTTTCTTAATCACATGCATGTGGTTAATATTGCCCAAATAAAAATAACAATAGTATCTGTCGATTCTATCAAAATATTGAAATCACTAGGCATATCACATCTGTCTTTTCTCGATATGTTTGACGGGTGTCCTACCTACACATCTTGCATCTCTAAACAACCAACAGTGCTTCTTAAGAAAAGGAATAATTTAAACTTCGACCAGCTATACTCTAGAAGTATGTCATCATGGCAGAAAATTTTTCAATGTGGATTTTTTCCCCCTCATCATGGATAATTTTCACCCTTCTCAACCATAAGAGACAAATGAAGTGGGGGAAACGTTAATGACTAAACCTTCTCAGCAATTATTCCTATCACCATATCACATTAACTCTGAGCTTAAATGCTCACATTTGGGTGGGTGCAAAATGTCATGGGATGGATGTCATGTGACACATTAGCTATTGAAGTAAGGTGTGTAAAGAGTCCTAAGCTTATATAGGGAAGATGTCGATATATGGGATCACTTGAGTTGTACTCTTCTCTCTGTAGAGCAATACAAAGCTGTCCCATTCACTCTCTTCAGTTCTCTTGCACTCTAACAAGTGTGGTGCACAGCATTTGGGTTGTGCACAAGTGGGTAGTAGGCTAGCTTGAGTACCATTGGACATTGCACAAGTGCCACATGAGCAAGTAAGCTAAGGAGTTGGCAAAGAGAAGTGGCGATCCCTGGGGTTAGAAGATAAGAAGCATCAATATAGAGGCTTGTAAGCTTATAGAGATTTCAGTCTTGAATATGAACCATTAGGGAAACATGCTTCACAAAAGCCAACCCAAATTGCTGGAACAAGGCTGTGGTGATGATGATATTAAACTTTATGTTAATTGCAGTACTCATGTTGCTAATAATAATATATGGTTGATAAAAAAACATACATATATGTGATTATTGACACATACAAGTGTAAATATTATCTTGTTTGCGGTTTTCTAAATGTGCTAATATTCAACTTGCATAGTGTGGAATCCCATGCACCCATGGAATTCCATAACGGTAATGGTAGCCATAATGGCCACCGCCATTACAGTTATGATACGCTCTGTAACTGCCCGTAATGACCATCACGGCCTCTTTTTTTTTTTTTTTAATGATGACGGTGTGTCCCCACCCCTTTTAAGGCGAGACTATGCCATGCAGATGCACGCAATCACCTGCCAACTACGTGCACCGGGTAATCCATGGGGAGGGGACTCGAACTCGTATATGTGGGGAGAAAACCCACGACCAAAGCCATCACGGCCTTTTCTTCCTTTTGGGGGGAAAAAAAAAAGCCCTGTTTCAATAACAAACCATTACGGTCATTTTTGTCTCTGACTTCTCTGTTACGGCCGTTACATAACCCTTTTTTTAATACCTTGATGTCACCACCACTTGGATTTGAGTTCAAGTCAGTAAGCTTGGTATGTTAAGCAACCAAAACATTTTCTTTAACACCTCTACTTGTTGGTATGCCTTGGTGTTGCAGAATTGTTAGATTGACGTCATATTCAACATTTCCATATCATTCTATTAGAATGTCAGATAACTACTAACTTATTCATTTAATATAATATGATAGGGCAATTTGGTTCAGGTCAACCCAAACCCGATTGACCCAACCTGAGTTTAGGTCAGTTTAGATCGGGTTGTTGGTGTCCTCTAGTGGAGTTAGCATTGGAAAACTCCAACCTGATTTGGAATCAAGTTGGGCAAGGGTTGAGGAAATTCAGTTATGGTTAGGAATAATCATATGTATTTGAATTGGGTTGGCTCAAAGGGGCTGGGTTGGGCTGGTTTAGGGTTTGAGCATGGAAGAATTCGTGTTGGGAACCTCTTGTTGGAATACACGCTAGATCAAATTGCAAGTTGGGTCCTCTCGAGGTCGGGTTGGATAGGGGTTCACCCTCAACCTGATCCAAGCTGCCCGATTTGCACCCCTATAATATGATGGCTCTGTTTAGTGAAACCACAATAACCCCGATTATAAAATAATATGAGTTACTGATGCATCATTGATGTCACGTATCATGAAAACTGCCCCCTACATATCCATAACATGCCATTCACATGGATGCCACACTGCATGGTCATAGTTTCAACAGCCTGGTAGTGACCTGCTAGCTGGCTTGTAGAGGAGGTTGAGTGACACAGGGAAGGACGTGAGGTCGAGCACCGTCTTCCTCGAGATGATAAATATTCCGAATCCACGGAATTTCTCTGGACTCCTCACAGAGACTCCTCGAATCCACGAGGAAAGAAAGCAGAAAATAGAAAAGAATTTCTAATAATTTGAAATTTATTAATGAATGACTAAAAACGAGTTTACACCCCTTTAAATAAGGGAACCAAGCAACTGGAAAGAAATCAGACTCAAACTACAACTAAAACTCCTAAAATTCGCAACTTACTATAAATAGTAAACTTACTATTTATAGACGGTCGTGATGTCTACTAGTGCGCAAGGTTTTCGGCCAAAAATAGTAAGTGTCCTATTTGGCTTCACCAAACCTTTCTCCTAATTATCTTAAGCACTTTTCATGTTGGACACAACTCCTAAAGCCCAACGGATGAAGAGTTATACTCAAACTAAAACTTACTATTTATAGTAAAAACAAAATTAAAACGGGGAAACGACTGTCGATCAGGGGGTTTCTCGCAAATCCGGGCTGGGCAACCCAGCATAGCAGGGTTGGTTGGCTAAAGTAGCTCGTTATACCCCAAAATCATATATTCTGCGTCAGCTAACTCATTCCAGATTGTGAGATACGCTCGATCTAAGGTCCAATGGTCCGGATCACTTTTGTCGCCGACCGTGCCTTTTCTGATCCATCTTGGCCATGAAATTGTCTGCGACCCGCTGTACATCAGTCCCCTCCACTTGAAAAGAACTCTTCCTCGAGTTCTCCTCCTGCGCTGGTTTATGACACTAGATCAGGTCCGCAACGTTGAAAGTCCGTGAGATCGCCATGTCATCTGGAAGATCAACAACATAAGCATTGTCATTGATCTTTCGGATGATTGGTACCGGTCCAATTTTCTTATTTTTCAGCTTGTTGTACGTCCCGGTCGGAAATCTTTCTTTTCGTAGATGGACCATTACCTGGTCGCCCACCTCGAACACCTTTTGTCGGCGATGCTTGTCTGTTTGTTCCTTATACTTTTCGTTCGAGGCATGTAGCTTAGTCTGCACCTCCGCATGAATACCCATGATCCTGTCTGCCATATGTTCTGCTGCAATACTCATGCCTGGGAGCTTGGGCAGAGGGACCAAGTCTAGCGTGTGGCGAGGTACTCGTCCGTAAATAACCTGGAACGGAGATTTCCCTATCGAGCGGTTCACCATATTGTTGAATGCAAACTCCGCTTGGGACAAGGCCAAGTCCCACTGCTGCGGTTTCTCTCCTGAAATACATCGAAGGAGGTTTCCCAAAGTGCGATTCACAACCTCAGTTTGACCGTCAGTCTGTGGGTGGTAGGCGCTGCTGAACTGAAGTCGTGTATCGAATCGAATCCACAAAGTTCGCCAAAAGTGGCTTATGAACTTCGTGTCACGGTCAGAAGTAATAGTCTTGGGAACCCCGTGTAGCCGCACAATTTCTCTGAAGAATGGATTCGCCACGTGTGTTGCATCGAAAGTTTTCTTACATGAAATAAAGTGCGCCATCTTCGAGAAACGATCTACTATCACGAACACCGAATCCATGCCACGTTGTGTTCGTGGGAGACCAAGCACGAAGTTCATAGATAAATCCTCCCAAGGGCCATCAGGCACAGGCAACGGGGTATAGAGGCCCGTATTATGAGATTGCCCCTTGGAGGTTTGACAAATATAACAACGTTGGATTGCCCTTCCCACATCACGTACCAACTGCGGCCAGTAATACCGTTCTTCCACAAGAGCTCGCGTCTTGTCTCGCCCAAGGTGTCCACTGAGGCCACCTCCATGTAACTCTTGGATTATCTGCTCCCTTAGCGAACTGTTCGGGATGCACAATCGATTTCCCTTGAAAAGGAACCCGTCTTGCATATGTAAGTCGCTGGAGTGACCTTCTTGGCATCTAACCCATGCATCCCTGAAGTTGTCGTCATCGACATATATGTCTTTGAGGCACTCGAACCCGACAACTTCATTGCTCATAGTTACTAATAAATTTGCACGACGACTCAACGCATCGGCTACCTTGTTCTGTTGTCTTGACTTATGTTTTAGCACGAACGTGAATTCCTGCAAAAACGAGATCCATCTAGCATGTACACGGTTAATGTTAGCTTGACTATTAATGAATTTGAGAGCTTGATGGTCCGTGTAAAGTATGAATTCCCTTTGAATCAAATAATGTCGCCAATGTCGCAGTGCCTGAACTACCGCGTATAACTCGATCTCGTATGTAGACCACTTCTTGCGTGCATTGCTAAGTTTCTCACTGTAGAAGGCTACTGGCCTACCTTCTTGAGACAAAACTCCTCCAATTCTGACATATGAGGCATCACATTCGACTTCAAATAGTTTATCGAAGTTAGGAAGTACAAGAACTGGGGTCGTGGATAATCTGCGCTTAATTTCGAAAAAGTTCCTATCGGCTTCGTCAGTCCACTGAAACTGCCCTTTCTTCATGCAATCTGTGATTGATGACATAATAGTATTGAAATTTCTCACGAATCGACGATAGAATGTCGCCAGTCCATGAAAACTTCGCACTTCGTGAATATTTGTGGGAACCGGCCATTCTCTAATTGTCTTCACCTTTTCCTCATCCACTCAAATGCCCGTGTACGTTACGATAAAATCCAGAAATAATAGGCTATTAGTCATGAAGCTGCATTTTTTAAAATTGAGATACAATTTATTTTCAGTAAGTACCTGAAGGACCTTTTTGAGGTGTTCCATATGGGTAGTTTCGTCTTGACTATATATCAAAATATCATCAAAATAAACCACAATGAATCGCCCAATGAAAGGTTTCAGAACTTGGTTCATCAATCTCATGAACGTGCTAGGCACATTCGAAAGACCGAAGGGCATGACCATCCATTCGTATAATCCTTCCTTGGTCTTAAAGGTTGTTTTCCACTCATCACCTGGCCGTATTCGAATTTGATGGTAGCCGCTCTTTAGATCCAATTTAGAGAATATTTTGGCACCCTCTAGCATGTCTAGCATATCATCCAACCGCGGTATAGGAAACCTGTATTTTATGGTGATTTTATTGATGGCTCGGCTGTCGAGACACATGCGCCAACTCTCATCTTTCTTTGGAGTTAATAGAGCTGGTACGGCACATGGACTCATGCTTTCTCGAATAAGACCCTTACGGATTAACTCTTCCACTTGCCTTTGAAGAATCTCGCACTCATTCGGACTCATTCGATAATGAGACCGATTGGGTAAACTGGACCTTGGGATAAAGTCGATATGGTGTTGGATATCTCGCATGGGAGGTAACCCATCGGGAAGGTCATCG
This sequence comes from Magnolia kwangsiensis, assembly GCA_037074715.1. Taxonomy (NCBI): domain Eukaryota; kingdom Viridiplantae; phylum Streptophyta; class Magnoliopsida; order Magnoliales; family Magnoliaceae; genus Magnolia; species Magnolia kwangsiensis. The sequence goes on along the minus strand of CM073577.1, from coordinate 11,242,815 downwards.
GGCCAGTTTTCTTTGAATTCATGTAGCAAGGGTCTTAATCTTTCAGGGATGATGGTAGGCTCGAGTTCTTCCCCTTTTGCAATTAATGCATAAGCCTGTCCTGTTTCTTTGAATTCTTCCACGAAGTCCCGTATGGTTAAAAGAAAACGACCCTCCGCTTTAGAAGTTTCAGGTGACCCCTCTGGATCCATAGGGGCCAATATGGCCTTCCGGCTATCCTTGACGAAGATAAATATGTTATCTCACCCTTTATGAGTTGCGTCACGGTCAGATTGCCAAGGTCGACCAAGTAGTATGTGACATGCTTTCATGTCAACCACATCACATACTACTTCATCCTTATAATGTTTACCAATTGAAAAGGATATGGTACACCGTTCAGTTACCTTTGTTTCGCTAACCTTCTTGATCCAACTGATTGTATATGGAGAGGGATGACGCTCTGTTTTCAATTGCAATTTCTCCACCATGACCTTGGAGACGATATTCTCGCTGCTGCCACTATCAATAATCACGTCACAAACCTTTCGATTCACTGTACACCTAGTGCGGAAGATGTTATGCCTTTGTGGATGCACTTCGTTTCTTGGTACATATAATAGCCGCCTCACGACGAGCGACTCACCGTGATCTTGTTGAACCCAACCTGAATCATCTGCCTCGTCCTCGGTAGTATGCTTCTGTTCTTCAATATCTGGATCTTCATTAGCATTATCAGCACTACCATTATTGATGGTAAGGTTTGCCACTTTTCGCTGGGGACAAGTATTTGATAGGTGGCCTGGTTGACCACAACGATAGTACTTATCAGGCCTTGGCCGAGCATAGGGGTTTGGGATTCTACTTGGACCAGCAGCAGTCGATACGCTCCTTTGGGGTCTAGCTTGTCCGCTTCCCTAATCTCGGCTCTCAGACGTAGGAGGTTGCGTTCGTGCTCCTACGGGTTCCTTCCCCTTAGACTGTGGAGCTCCCTGGGGTGGACCCGCTACTGTGATCCTTGCGGCAAAATAGGGCCGTGTGGTAGAACGTTCAAGTTGCGTTTCTACCCGAGTAGTCAACTTGATCGCATCATTCATTGTCCAGACGGGCTACATCTGAACCCGATCCTGGATCGCCATACGCAGTCCACCGTTGAATCGGGCGACTTGCTGCGATTCAGTCTCGACTAAATCGTTACACGCCACCAGGCGGTAAAATTCTTCCGCGTATTCTCTCACCGACCGATTACCCTGTCGACAATTTTGGTATTGTTGGAATAATACCTGATCGTAATCGCTAGGGAGGAATCGGGCACGTAGTAGCTGCTTTATCCGCTGCCATGTGCGGATTGGTGCTTTCATCTGTCTAGTTCGTGCGAGTTGCAGTTGTTCCCACAAAGCTGAAGCTCCTCTTTTCAACTTGTAGGCCACAAGCTTGACCTTCTTTACTTCAGAGATATCCATATAGTCAAAAAATCGCTCAATTTCAGAAAGCCAATCGAGGAAATCCTCAATGTGTAGTTGGCCATTGAAGTTAGGAATATCAACCCGCATCTTAAATTCTCGATCTGTCCGGTCTACTCGATCGCCACCTTGTCTGAGGTGTTGAAAGATTATGTCGTCGATTTCTTCCTCACTGGAGCCCCCTTCCTAAGGAATGACCCGTGGATGCATTGCTGGTACTATCCTGCGATCAGAGCGATTGCGAGTTTCAACAATCGGCAGTGGAAGATTACCACCAGGAACACAGAGTTGCCCTAGGGTTTCCTCCAAGAGATTCGCTATGCGGTCCATAGAAGCCTGCAGCCCTTGCATAGCTTGTCGATTCTCTTGCATGATTGTTTCGAAAACTGCCGCCGTTAAAGGTAAATTCTTTGGGCACTGCCCATGGGATTGTTGCCTGACCCATCGTTAGAAGCCATCAATCCGAGGAGAAACCTCTCTCTGATACCAAACTGACACAGGGAAGGACGTGAGGTCGAGCACCGTCTTCCTCGAGATGATAAATATTCCGAATCCACGGAATTTCTCTGGACTCCTCATAGAGGCTCCTCGAATCCACGAGGAAAGAAAGCAGAAAATAGAAAAGAATTTCTAATAATTTGAAATTGATTAATGAATGACTAAAAACGAGTTTACACCCCTTTAAATAAGGGAACCAAGCAACTGGAAAGAAATCAGACTCAAACTACAACTAAAACTCCTAAAATTCGCAACTTACTATAAATAGTAAACTTACTATTTATAGACGGTCGTGATGTCTACTAGTGCGCAAGGTTTTCGGCCAAAAATAGTAAGTGTCCTATTTAGCTTCACCAAACCTTTCTCCTAATTATCCTAAGCACTTTTCATGTTGGACACAACTCCTAAAGCCCAACGGATGAAGAGTTATACTCAAACTAAAACTTACTATTTATAGTAAAAACAAAATTAAAACGGGGAAACGACCGTCGATCAGGGGGTTTCTCGCAAATCCGGGCTGCGCAACCTGGCATAGCGGGGTTGGTTGGCTAAAGTAGCTCGTTCTACCCCAAAATCACATATTCTGCGTCAGCTAACTCATTCCGGATTGTGAGATACGCTCGATCTAAGGTCCAATGGTCCGGATCACTTTTGTCGCTGACCGTGCCTTTTCTGATCCATCTTGGCCATGAAATTGTCTGCGACCCGCTCTACATCATTGAGTCAAGTGAGCAGCCAGTCTGCAACAAGTGATCATGGGACTTTCCATTTTGAATATTGCAAATCCCAAATAGCTGTATTAAGCAATGCTCAAACAACTTCACCGAATAACAACATCATTTTTAGGCCATATCATTTAAAGCTTCATACTAACATTTTTCAACCTTTGGCCTGTTGTTGTTTAGCAATGATAGTTGAACCATGGGTCCAATCCAGGAGTTTTGGGTACTTATACAATTCCTTCAAACTACTACTCATTTCCACAATGCCATTTCATCTGGAACATGTTGGAGACCAGAACAGTCCAACTCACACCGACTTGGTCTGACTTGCTCCATATTAGTGTGGTTACTCATTTCATTTCAGACCAAAACCGATATGAATCGGACATTTACCAAGTTGTATCAGATGATTTTTCAAACCATGGTTTAATCATGGTTCAAGTGGCTCCTCTGCATAAATATTGGAACGCATTTGATGACAAACGATGTATTGGACATCACCTCATGAATTTTCCTAATTGAATGCCTTAACGGAAAGATGGAAACTCACATTGTATGACAAGCCCCACTAAATTAGATCACAAATAAATGTAAATCCACTACACTTGATATCATTTTTTATCTGTTTATGGGTGCTCCCAACTCACTACTGTCTTTTATGTTTATGCCTCTATTTATCCTTTCTGGTCATTGCTTGTAAGGTATTCATGAGTGATATTTCATGTGCATGAGAGTGCAAAAAGATCCTAGGAAGCTTGTCTCTGTCCTAGGCGATGAATACGGAAACAAATCAAGTTAAATGGGATCAGATATGTTCTCGTACAACTCATGCATCATAAAATCAAAATCTGCAGCCGTTTGGTGGCATTCATTCCAATCCTTCATACTTTTTCAAAGAACCTAAAACCATATTGATTTGCAGGTGCATATTTTCAGAGCAATGGATGCTCCCATCTTAGATGCTATCGGTGAAAGATTGAAGCAAAAAGTGTATATAAAAGAAAGCAAAATACTATATCAAGGAGGTCCAATTGACAAGATGGTTTTCATTGTCCGGGGAAAAATGGAGAGTGTTGGAGGAGATGGAAATCCAACCACCTTGTCAGAAGGCGACGTTTGTGGGGAGGAGCTACTCAGATGGTATATTGAGCATTCTTCACTGGGTAAAAGTATGAGCTCAATGCCCATCTTATTCATTCTTTTATTTCACAGTTTAGGGTAGAGTATATCTTTAAATTTAAAACTAATACTAACTCCAATGGCTCTGAATCAGTGATCAGAAAGTTTTTCAGGACTTGATAAGCGTTTGTGATTCATTAATTAACATATGAGGTATTATATGATACTCGATTGAGCGAAATCGACCCAACAGTTGTTCATCTGGGCCCCACCTTCAATAACCTAATCAATTGACCAGCAGACCCATTCATAGGATGGGCTATCCTAAATATCCGTCCTACAAATGATCCCAGACATCTGATGGAAATGGACAATTACCGCAAAGGTCCATTTTGATGGGGCATGATCCAATTGTTAGGATTGCCCAAATGGGGACGGTTTTTGAGGTATATCACATCATGGGGTCCGCCATATGGATGGTTTGGATTACCGTTGGACCCCATTGGTGCAGTTCACTTGGCAAGCAAATTCTCAATCAGGTTTTATATCTTTCCTCTAAATGCATGGCTCTCCTGCATGTAACCAATTTGTTGTTCGTTTTGGTTGGTGGAAACTTGATAACCAAACGTAGAAATCTTTGTTATCTAGGACCTTGCTAAGATAATTAGAGCATGGTATTAAATAGCTGTTTGAATGTGAGGCTTGCTTCGAGACTGAAACCATACCAACTTTCCCCAACTCATGGTTTTGGTCTCAGTCCTGTTTCAGTTAGGTGACTTGCTTCATTGCCCATCTAAACCCAGACAATTTGGCTGAGTCAACTCAGTTTCGGATGATATTTAGAACTATCAATTGGGGAGAATTTAGCCATGTGTCTTGATATTTTATTGCATTGTCAGCTTGTTACGATAAATTTCTTTTAGTAACTATGAATTCACCAATCAAGTTCTTGCTATTTCAAGGTTGAAAACATGATGCTTATTTATTTTTATTTTTTTTCAGATGGAAAGAAAATCAGGTTATCGGGACAGCTGTTATCTGACAGGACCGTGAAGTGTTTAACAAATGTGGAAGCCTTTGCGCTGCGAGCCCATGATCTGGAAGAAGTCACCACTACTTTTGCACGGTTCTTGAGGAGCCCACGTGTTCAAGGGGCCATAAGGTTATACGTTACCTCATCTCATACTTATTTAGGATAACACTAGAAAATCTCGCAGCCAACAGTGGGCCGTGGTTATGAGGATTATTTTTAGGCCATGATGGACCCAAAAGACCAATTACAGTCTTACCTTACAGGATCAAGGCCTGCATCACCAAGCAATTTGCACCATGTGTTTTAGCCTTTTAGGTTTCTTAACTTATACGAGCTGTTAAAATTTGCTAATGTGCAGGACCCACATGGTACTCCATACATGGGCCATGGTTCAGGGGATCCAAACCATTTATCCGATAGGCCTCGTGGTGGTTGGGGGATTCCTCAAAAGTTATTTAGATCCAAAGATTCTAATCCCTTGATTAGTAACCTACAAGTAGTTTGTTAAGGAGAAAATATATCAGTGTCCACATTCAAATGAGTATGGTCCAAGATCAAAGGGTGAGGATCTTCCACTATTGGAGACATTTAGTAGGGCCCATCATGTAAGTAGCTTGGATCACAAAGCCATTGTCCCCAATTTCAATTAGGCTTATACACAAGCAAAATGTACTTTTGAGACATTATAATTCCTCACTGAAACAGTTCAGCTGGGCCACCTTTCAGCAAGCCCTTGACTTGATAGACCAATTTCCCCTATCAGATAATCCTAGACATCCAATGAAAATTGACAATTAAAACCAACAATCCACACTTAACAGTGGCTAATCAGGCGGTTAGGATCATCAACTGTGGAGCTCAACATATGAAGAATCTGTAACGATAGTTATTCCTCTTTTGCAGGTACGAATCTCCATATTGGAGAGCAAATGCAGCAACTTGTATTCAAGTAGCATGGAGATACAGGAAGAAGCGTTTGAATCCGGGAGCAAGCAGTAAACCTCAACCTGATAATCCCACCAGGTAATAACCTTCATAGTAATTTGTATATGTAATATCCTATTTTCCATGAAAAAAATGTATGTAATTGTATTATTGATCCCAATGATTGGCCCTTTATAAGGGACCCACATCCCTGTAATAAATAAGGGACGTTTATCAAATCCCACTCAGTTGTATCTAAAGCAAGTTTTTGTTTCTCTTATGGTTATTGTATTACAAAAACATCAAAGTAGATGTTGCATGTTGTGATTGAAACGGATGGTATTTTTCTATTCAGCCCAATAGAGTTGGGACCCAACCATCAATAACCCACACTTGATCTGGTGGGTCCCATCATAGATTGTGTGTGCTCTGTTATCTCCCCTTATTAGATGACTGCAGCCATCTTGACAAGAATTATGACTAGTGCTCCACGTTGATAAGATTTTGACTCGACCGAGTCACCTCATATTGATAAGATTTTGAGCCGAGTCACCGTGAAAGTTGATTGGTAGAGTGACTCGGTCTTGACCTGGTGTGACTCGTTGAGTCGGCTCAATGACTCGGTCAACTTGAAGCAACTCGAACCGAGTCACTCGCTTGAAAAGTGTTTTTTAAGTTAACAGTACAAGTGAGGGTTGTACCAAGTTTTCAATGAGTATGCCGAGCTCCGCTATTTGTTTTCATTTTATTTTATTTTTATCTTTTATACTTATGCAACTACATAAATTTTTTATAAAAATTATTAAATTAATTACATATCGAGTCGAGTCACATAAAGACTTGTCTGAGTCTTCAACTGACCTGGGTGAACACTGAGTCCAGTCGAGTTTTTGAGTTTTTTTTTGCCATACTAAAAAGAGTCTGATCAGGTGCTTTGGGTCATCCAGTCATCCAATGGGGGAGATTTTTGGGGTATCCTCAATCCGCAATGGGGCCCATTATGCAGGCAGTTTAGATTACCAGAAAGTGGCCGCTGCAAGTTCAGTTTCTTGAGCTCATTATCTGGACGGTTTAGATCTTCCACAGGCGGCCACGGTATGTGCATTTTCTTGAGCTGAGCAAATGCTCAGTCAAAGATGGAACATTTCTCTTGTAGACTTTGGGGGATATAAGATACACACGATCTGCATCTTTAAACAGTGTACATGCATTTTTAGTTCTGAAAAGTGGCGCCCATGGTTGGGTAATCCAGTCCATTGGTCTGTTGTGCTACACCATGGATATACTATCCTCATAAATCTTCTTGATAGGAAATCTTATGCTTTGGATTTGTTATCCATGGATGGATGGTTTAAAAGAGACATACAGCAGCCTTCCACGTTCAACTGCAAGACTTAAAATTGGTGACCGAGTCTTCATATCTGAGAGATTTTTGGGCACCTGTATGTTGATTCGGACTATTGTTTGTCCATGATGATCAGACCGTCCTGATTCTTTTGCCAGGAGATCTTCATAGTGGGGCCCGCTGTCTCCATGGTACGATTGTCCAATGCAATCCGAACGTTGTTAGCTCGCCGTGCCGTTGCTGGTGGCTGGTCAGCACTCTCAGGGAAAGGATGGGAGTGGATTAGGTCCAGCCCCGTCCTCACCCAAGTCGGTACGCCCCTTACCATGGGGACCACCTTGATACATGTATTCTATATCCAATCCGTCCATCCGTTTTTTCAAATCATTTTAGAACGTGAGCCCAAAAATGAAGCAGATCCAAACCTCAGGTAGACTACCATGGGAAACAGTGGTGATTAACCATTAACAACTTATAAAGGCCACAAAAGTTTAGGATCAAGCTGATATTTGTTTTTATTTATTTTTCCTTCATCCGGGTTTACGTGACCTTATCAACAGGTTTGATGGCAAATAAACATTATGGAAACATTACAGGGGAACTTAGAAAGTTTTTAATAGTGGACCGTTCAATCACTATTGTTTCCTATAGCTGCATGGTCCACCTGAGATTTGCATCTGCTTCATTTTTGGATTCATAATCCAGAAAAACGGATGAACGGCGGATACAGAATCAAACATCAAGTAGGGCCCATGGTTAGGTTGACCTCATGCATGGGAAGCTTTACATGAGGTCAAGCTCTGCTGGCCCCACCGAGATGTATACAAGCCGTGCATTTGGTAGGTCCCCTCTAGGTTGTGAGATGTGCCAAAATAAGCCATATCCAAAACTCAGGTGGGCCATGCCATTTAATACCATGGGAAATCAAGTCTTGGACATTTAAAAGCACTTGGTGGGGCCCACCTGATTTTTAGAATAGCCTAAAATTTGATTGATCCGCATCCAAGTGTGACAGACCCAATGGACGGGCTGGACGTTTAAACCATTTCTCACTGAGCCTTACATACAATCAGAAAAGTTTTATGGACCAGCATCCATTCTCGACTATTATCTATGGTGTGGCCCACCTAACTCATGGACTGGCATGATTTTTAGGCCCATAGCCTACTATGGAAGAGTACATCTAACTGATGGGCCGGATGTACCCCACACCACAGTGGGGGCCATAGAGCTTGCCCTCATGGGAAGCTTCCCATGAGGGGATCAACCTCATAGAACTCCCTCCCCCCACCCACACACACATATGTCATTAAGGAATTCTTTTATTTGAATACTTACATTCTCAAAATTCCAATCAGATCCAAACCGTCCATTGCAGTACAAGTTGGTGCAAAAATAAATAAATCATCCAACGGTAAGGAATATCCGTTCGTCATATCGAGTTGGTGGACATATAATTACTCTGTGCTCTAAAGGCTATGGTTGTGAGATGATCCTAACTATTTTTAAAGGGTTAATGGCCCAAGATAACTTATGAGGATCAATGGTTTGCAAATGAGACATGACTCTTTGTTGGGTCACACTTTGATATCTACCATAAAAAAAATTTTAAAAAATAATAATAATAAAAAGCCAACACTTACATACATGAGAAGAGCCTGGCATGAGCCAGCATTAATTACAAGTATCCTTTTTTAAAAAAATTAAAATTTACTGCACGTGCGTTTTTCAGCTGAGTGAAGTCCTTAATCTAAAGTAAGACGCGCTACAGCTTTCCTTATCCTAATAAGGGCTCGCCGCGTGAAACCCTGGCTTCACCGATCTAATAATATCAGACTTGACGGCTAAGAAAGTCCACCTATGGCAGTATAACATTGGACTTGGCAATTAAAACAGCCAACATGTTGTAATACTATTTGGAGGATGGCACGGAGAGACTTTTTAAGACTGATGATAGCTAAAACAACCAATGGCAAACAAACGACCAACCATGAGGAGGCCTGGTGTCACCTAATATGGTGCGCCCCTTACTATGGGCCCACCTTGATGTATGTATTCTCTATACACTACATCTATCATTTTTTTTTTCAGATTATTTTATGGTATGTGATAAAAAATAAAATAGATTTAAATCTCGAGTGAACCATTAAAAAAAAAATTAAAGTTATAAAAGTTTTGGATTAACTTGATATTTATTATTTCCTTATATCTAGAATTTCATGACATTATGAATAGGTTGAATGACAAATAAATATTACAAAAAACTTTAAAGTGGGCTTTAGGAAGTTTTTAATGGTGGCACAATATTCAATCACCATCATTTCTATAGTATTTTCTACCTGAGATTTGGATCTACTTCATTTTTGGGCTCGCACTCTAAATTAATCATAAACGGCATAGGTACAAAATATATACATCAAGATGGGCCCCATGATAATGGTCACACCATCTTAGGCGAGGCCTCAGCTTAGGTTGATTTGCAAATTGAATAGGTGTGAGTTTACCACTATTTTTTAGGGGAGGTGAGGCAGCCTAAATGCACATAGCATATAATTATGGTAATCCTAGTTTTAAAAGAAGTGGAAATAATTGTATAGTTAGAGGATAATGCTAATATCACACTGATTTGCAGTGGTTTTCTAGCATCTATTTGTTGAATGTTCGAATGAATGGTTTACTTTTCAAATTCAATGAATGCATTTACATTTATAATTAACAATATGATTTATGGTGATATTCTCTCTCTGATCTTACCGGCTATTTGTATGTTTTGGTTTGAATTGTTGTATGTGTATGTGTGTGCACACGTGCAATTTGAATGAGAGTTTATTAACTCTTTTGGCAATGGTTATGACTTATTATAATAAAAAGGGTAGAATAATGATGTTAATCAATGGTCATGACTTATTATAATAAAAAGAGTAGAATGAAGATGCGAATCAATGGTTGTGACTTTGACGCAGGGATGAACGTGATGAGGTCGATCACCGTCTTCCTCAAGGATAACTACTCCGAATCCACGGAGCTTCTCTGGACTCCTCACAGAGACTTCTCGAATCCACGAGGAAAGAAAGTAAGAAAATAGAAATAATTCTAATAAATTCAAAATTGATTGATGAATTATTAAAAACGAGTTTACACCCCTTTAAATAAGGGAACCAAGCAACATGAAAGAAATCAGACTCATACTACAACTAAAACTCCTAGAATTCGCAACTTACTATAAATAGTAAACTTACTATTTATAGACGGTCACGATGTCTACTAGTGCGCAAGGTTTTCGGCCAAAAATAGTAAGTGTCCTATTTGGCTTCAACAAACCGTTCTCCTAATTATCCTAAGCACTTTTCATGTTGGACACAACTCCTAAAGCCCAACGGATGAAAAGTTATACTCAAACTAAAACTTACTATTTATAGTAAAAACAAAATTAAAACGAGGAAACAACCGTCGATCAGGGGGTTTTTCACAAATCCGGGCTGCGCAACCCGGCATAGCGGGGTTGGTTGGCTAAAGTAGCTCGTTCTACCCCAAAATCATATATTTTACGTCGGATAACTCATTCCGGATTGTGAGATACGCCCGATCTAAGGTCCGATGGTCCGGATCACTTCTATCGCCGACCGTGCCTTTTCTGATCCATCTTAACCTGGAACGGAGATTTCCCTATTGAGCGGTTCACCATGTTGTTGAATGCAAACTCCGCTTGAGACAAGGCCAAATCCCACTGCTTCGGTTTCTCTCCTGAAATATATCGAAGGAGGTTTCCCAAAGTGCGATTCACAACTTCGGTCTGCCCATCAGTCTGTGGGTGGTAAGCACTGCTGAATTGAAGTCGTGTATCGAATCGAGCCCACAAAGTCCGCCAAAAGTGGCTAATGAACTTCGTGTCACGATCAGAAGTAATGGTCTTAGGGACCCCGTGTAGCCGTACAACCTCCCTGAAGAATAAATTCGCCACATGTGTTGCATCAAGGGTCTTCTTGCATGGGATAAAGTGCGCCATCTTAGAGAAACGATCTACCACTACGAACACCGAATCCATGCCGCGTTGTGTTCGTGGAAGACCAAGTACGAAGTCCATTGATAAATCTTCCCAAGGACCGTCAGGCACAGGTAACGAGGTGTAGAGGCCCATATTCTGAGATTGTCCCTTGGAGGTCTGACAAGTATGACAACGTTGTACGGCTCTTCCCACATCACGTACTAATTGCGGCCAGTAATACCACTCTTCCACAAGAGCTCGCGTCTTATCTCGCCCAAGGTGTCCACCGAGGCCACCTCCATGTAGTTCCTGAATAATCTGCTCCCTTAGAGAACTTTGGGGGATGCACAATCGATTCCCTTTGAAGAGAAAACCATCCTGTATATGAAAGTCACTGGGGTGACCTTCTTGACACTTCAACCAGGAATCTTTGAAGTCTTCATCCTCGGCATATAGCTCCTTAAGACAGTCAAAGCCGACCACCTCATTGCTTACCGTAACAAGTAGTGACGCACGACGGCTAAGTGCATCAGCCACCTTATTCTGCTGACCTGACTTATGCTTCAGAACAAACGTAAATTCCTGTAAAAACGCAACCCATCTAGCATGCACACGATTCACGTTTGTCTGACTATTAATAAACTTTAATGCCTGATGGTCGGTGTACAGAACAAACTCCCTCTGAATCAGATAATGCCGCCAATGTCGCAGCGCTTGAACAACTGCGTATAACTCAAGCTCGTACGTCGACCACTTCTTTCGGGCTTCACTGAGCTTCTCGCTATAGAAGGCTACCGGCCTGCCTTCCTGTGATAATACTCCTCCTATTCCGACATATGAAGCGTCACACTCCACCTCAAATAATTTATCAAAATTAGGAAGCACCAAGATCGGTGTTGCAGACAAACGATGCTTGATCTCATGAAAGCTCTTATCAGCTTTATCGGTCCACTGGAACGGCCCTTTTTTCATGCAGTCCGTTATTGGCGCAACTATGGTGCTAAAATCTCGCACAAATCGACGATAGAAAGTCGTCAATCCGTGAAAACTCCTCACCTCATGAATGTTTGTCGGGATCGGCCATTCCCTAATAGTTCGCACCTTTTCATCGTCCACCCGAATTCCTGTGGACGCTACAACAAATCCTAAAAACAACAGGCTGTTAGTTAAAAAACTACACTTTTTCAAGTTGAGGTACAACTTGTTATCTTGTAGGACCTGCAGCACCTGCCTGAGATGTTTCTTATGCTCCGCCTCATCCTGGCTATATATCAATATGTCATCAAAATATACTACCACAAATCGGCCAGTGAACGGTTTTAGAACTTGATTCATCAAACGCATAAAAGTACTTGGTGCGTTCGATAGGCCGAAAGGCATGACTAGCCACTCATATAACCCTTCCTTTGTCTTGAATGCCGTTTTCCATTCATCGCCGGGTCGAATACGAATCTGATGGTACCCACTCTTTAGATCGAGTTTAGAGAACACTTTAGCCCCTTCTAACATATCGAGCATGTCGTCCAACCGTGGTATTGGAAACCGATATTTAATAGTAATTTTGTTAATTGCTCGGCTGTCGACACACATGCGCCAGCTTCCATCTTTTTTTGGCGTTAATAATGCTGGTACAGCACATGGGCTCATGCTCTCTCTCAATAGACCCTTACGGATCAATTCCTCCACTTGCCCCTGAAGTATCTCACACTCCTTCGGACTCATCCGATAATGAGGGCGATTGGGCAGGCTAGCCCCAGGGACGAGGTCTATGTGATGTTGGATGTCTCTCATGGGGGGCAATCCATCAGGTAAATCTTCAGGCCAGACTTCTTTGAATTCGTTTAGTAACAGTCTTAAGCTTGGAGGGATGTTTGAGGGTTCCTCCTTCTCGCCCTTCACCACTACGGCATATACCTCGCCGGTTTCCTTGGACTCCTCTATGAAATCCCGAATGGTCAAGAGAGAACTCCCCTCCACTTTAAAGGCTTCAGGGTGGTTCTCTGGTGTCATAGGGGCAAGGATTATTTTTCGACTATCCTTGACGAATACGTAGACATTGTCTCGCCCCCGATGGGTCGCATCACGGTCCGACTTCCAGGGTCGACCGAGTAGCATATGGCAGGCTTCCATGTCAACCACGTCACAAAGTATCTGATCCTTATAATGTTTACCAATTGAAAACGAGATAGTGCATTGTTCAGTTACCTTGGTCTCGTTCACTTTTTTTATCCAGCCAATTGAGTACGGGGAAGGATGTTTCGTCATTGGTAGCTGCAACTTATCCACCATGACTCTTGAGACGATGTTCTCGCTGCTACCACTGTCTATGATCACATCGCAGACCTTTCCGCTGACAGTGCACCGAGTACGAAATATATTGTGCCGCTGTGGATGTAATTCCTTTCGTGGGGTATACAGTAGTCGCCTCACAACGAGAGATTCGCCACGATCTTCGCCTGTCACTTCATCGCCACCTGCTATTTCTTCAGTGGTTTGTTCATATTCATCAAAGCCATGATCCTCTTCCACGGCCTCATCCTCAGTGCCCCCTTCGTTTATAGTCAAGTGCGCTGCCGGACGTTGAGGACAAGTGTTTGATAAGTGGCCTGGTTGGCCACAACGGTAACAATTGTTCGGCCTTGGCCGAGCATAAGGATTCGGAATCCTACTCGGGCCCGCTGTTGTGGGTGCTGCCCGTTGAGGTCTGGATGGTCCGCTCCCCGTATCACGGTTCGCGGGTGGAGGAGGTTGAGGACGTTCTCCTACCGGATCTTTTCCTCGAGCCAGCACTGGATCCTGTGTGGGACCTGTCATAGGGGGTCGATTTGAAGGATAGGGACGAGCAGGAGCTCTTGCAAGCTGTGTTTCTGCCCTTCCTGCCAATTGAACTGCTTCATCTACGGTCCCGACTGGGTACATCTGAACTCGATCCTGAATTACCAGTCGCAACCCACCTATAAATCGTGCCACTTTCTGTGACTCAGATTCTGACAAATCGTTTCGTGTAGCCAACCGCTGGAATTCTTCAGTGTAATCTGTAACAGTTCGATTTCCTTGTCGGCAATTCTGGTATTGCTGGAATAATATCTGCTCATAATCACTGGGGAGAAATCGTGAACGAAGAAGACGTCTCATCCGAGGCCATGTTGCGATGGGCGCCCTGTTCTGGCGGGCTCGTGAGAGTTGCAATTGTTCCCACCATGCAGAAGCACCAGATTTCAATTTAAACGCTACCAATTTCACCCTTTTATGATCTGGCACATCCATATAATCGAAATATCTCTCTACTTCGGCTAGCTAATCAAGAAAATCTTCGATACGTAATAAACCTTTAAAACTAGGAAGTTCAGCCTTACCTCGATAGTCTCTTTCAGCACGATCTAGACGATCGCCTCCATGGATTGGTCGTCGATCAAAACCCTCATTAATGTCCTCGTCGCTGGAACTAGAATCATCTGGTGTAACCCTACGATTTACCGCTGGTAGTGCTCTGCGATAATCAGGGTCACGTCGTACAGCAGCCACGGGTGGTGGAGCGACCATAGGTGGTGGAGCACCGCCTAGGGCTCGGGGCGGAAGTAGCGCATCCGCAAGACGGTCGAGGGTTGCCTGCAGCCCTTGCATGGTCAACTGACTCTCCCGATGAAAAGCTTCCATTCTTTCCGAAAGATAACGAATCCCTGGATCACCGTCCACAGGATTTTGATTCATACCTTCGTTGTTTGCCATCGGCCCGAGGGAAAACCTCGCTCTGATACCAAATTGACGCAGGGATGAACGTGATGAGGTCGATCACCGTCTTCCTCAAGGATAACTACTCCGAATCCACGGAGCTTCTCTGGACTCCTCACAGAGACTTCTCGAATCCACGAGGAAAGAAAGCAAGAAAATAGAAATAATTCTAATAAATTCGAAATTGATTGATGAATTATTAAAAACGAGTTTACACCCCTTTAAATAAGGGAACCAAGCAACATGAAAGAAATCAGACTCATACTACAACTAAAACTCCTAGAATTCGCAACTTACTATAAATAGTAAACTTACTATTTATAGACGGTCACGATGTCTACTAGTGCGCAAGGTTTTCGGCCAAAAATAGTAAGTGTCCTATTTGGCTTCAACAAACCGTTCTCCTAATTATCCTAAGCACTTTTCATGTTGGACACAACTCCTAAAGCCCAACGGATGAAAAGTTATACTCAAACTAAAACTTACTATTTATAGTAAAAACAAAATTAAAACGAGGAAACAACCGTCGATCAGGGGGTTTTTCGCAAATCCGGGCTGTGCAACCCGGCGTAGCGGGGTTGGTTGGCTAAAGTAGCTCGTTCTACCCCAAAATCATATATTTTACGTCGGATAACTCATTCCGGATTGTGAGATATGCCCGATCTAAGGTCCGATGGTCCGGATCACTTCTGTCGCCGACCGTGCCTTTTCTGATCCATCTTAGCCATGAAATTGTCCGCGACCCGCTCTACATCAGTCCCCTCCACTTGAAAAGAACTCGTCCTCGAGTTCTCCTCCTGCGCTGGTTCATGATACTCGGTCAGGTCCGCAACGTTGAAAGTCCGTGAGATCGCCATGTCATCTGGAAGATCAACAACATAAGCATTGTCATTGATCTTTCGGATGATCGGTACCGGTCCAATCTTCTTATTCTTCAGCTTGTTGTACATCCCGGTCGGAAATCTTTCTTTTCGTAAATGGACCATTACCTGGTCGCCCACCTCGAACACCTTTTGTCGACGATGCTTGTCCGCTTGTTCCTTATACTTTTCGTTCGAGGCATGTAGCTTAGTCTGCACCTCCGCATGAATACCCATGATCCTGTCTGCCATATGTTCTGCTGCAATACTCATGCCTGGGAGCTTGGGCAGAGGGACCAAGTCTAGTGTGTGGCGAGGTACTCGTCCGTAAATAACCTGGAACGGAGATTTTCCTATTGAGCGGTTCACCATGTTGTTGAATGCAAACTCCGCTTGAGACAAGGCCAAATCCCACTGCTTCGGTTTCTCTCCTGAAATACATCGAAGGAGGTTTCCCAAAGTGCGATTCACAACTTCGGTCTGCCCATCAGTCTGTGGGTGGTAAGCACTGCTGAATTGAAGTCGTGTATCGAATCGAGCCCACAAAGTCCGCCAAAAGTGGCTAATGAACTTCGTGTCACGATCAGAAGTAATGGTCTTAGGGACCCCGTGTAGCCGTACGACCTCCCTGAAGAATAAATTCGCCACATGTGTTGCATCAAGGGTCTTCTTGCATGGGATAAAGTGCGCCATCTTAGAGAAACGATCTACCACTACGAACACCGAATCCATGCCGCGTTGTGTTCGTGGAAGACCAAGTACGAAGTCCATTGATAAATCTTCCCAAGGACCGTCAGGCACAGGTAACGGGGTGTAGAGGCCCGTATTCTGAGATTGTCCCTTGGAGGTCTGACAAGTATGACAACGTTGTACGGCTCTTCCCACATCACGTACTAATTGCGGCCAGTAATACCGCTCTTCCACAAGAGCTCGCGTCTTATCTCGCCCAAGGTGTCCACCGAGGCCACCTCCATGTAGTTCCTGAATAATCTGCTCCCTTAGAGAACTTTGGGGGATGCACAATCGATTCCCTTTGAAGAGAAAACCATCCTGTATATGAAAGTCACTGGGGTGACCTTCTTGGCACTTCAACCAGGAATCTTTGAAGTCTTCATCCTCGGCATATAGCTCCTTAAGACAGTCAAAGCCGACCACCTCATTGCTCACCGTAACAAGTAGTGACGCACGACGGCTAAGTGCATCAGCCACCTTATTCTGCTGACCTGACTTATGCTTCAGAACAAACGTAAATTCCTGTAAAAACGCAACCCATCTAGCATGCACACGATTCACGTTTGTCTGACTATTAATAAACTTTAATGCCTGATGGTCGGTGTACAGAACAAACTCCCTCTGAATCAGATAATGCCGCCAATGTCGCAGCGCCTGAACAACTGCGTATAACTCAAGTCGTAAGTCGACCACTTCTTTCGGGCTTCACTGAGCTTCTCGCTATAGAAGGCTACCGGCCTGCCTTCCTGTGATAATACTCCTATTCCGACATATGAAGCGTCACACTCCACCTCAAATAATTTATCAAAATTAGGAAGCACCAAGATCGGTGTTGCAGACAAACGATGCTTGATCTCATGAAAGCTCTTATCAGCTTTATCGGTCCACTGGAACGGCCCTTTTTTCATGCAGTCCGTTATTGGCGCAACTATGGTGCTAAAATCTCGCACAAATCGACGATAGAAAGTCGCCAATCCGTGAAAACTCCTCACCTCATGAATGTTTGTCGGGATCGGCCATTCCCTAATAGCTCGCACCTTTTCATCGTCCACCCGAATTCCTGTGGACGCTACAACAAATCCTAAAAACAACAGGCTGTTAGTTAAAAAACTACACTTTTTCAAGTTGAGGTACAACTTGTTATCTTGTAGGACCTGCAGCACCTGCCTGAGATGTTTCTTATGCTCCGCCTCATCCTGGCTATATATCAATATGTCATCAAAATATACTACCACAAATCGGCCAGTGAACGGTTTTAGAACTTGATTCATCAAACGCATAAAAGTACTTGGTGCGTTCGATAGGCCGAAAGGCATGACTAGCCACTCATATAACCCTTCCTTTGTCTTGAATGCCGTTTTCCATTCATCGCCGGGTCGAATACGAATCTGATGGTACCCACTCTTTAGATCGAGTTTAGAGAACACTTTAGCCCCTTCTAACATATCGAGCATGTCGTCCAACCGTGGTATTGGAAACCGATATTTAATAGTAATTTTGTTAATTGCTCGGCTGTCGACACACATGCGCCAGCTTCCATCTTTTTTTGGCGTTAATAATGCTGGTACAGCACATGGGCTCATGCTCTCTCTCAATAGACCCTTACGGATCAATTCCTCCACTTGCCCCTGAAGTATCTCACACTCCTTCGGACTCATCCGATAATGAGGGCGATTGGGCAGGCTAGCCCCAGGGACGAGGTCTATGTGATGTTGGATGTCTCTCATGGGGGGCAATCCATCAGGTAAATCTTCAGGCCAGACTTCTTTGAATTCGTTTAGTAACAGTCTTAAGCTTGGAGGGATGTTTGAGGGTTCCTCCTTCTCGCCCTTCACCACTACGGCATATACCTCGCCGGTTTCCTTGGACTCCTCTATGAAATCCCGAATGGTCAAGAGAGAACTCCCCTCCACTTTAAAGGCTTCAGGGTGGTTCTCTGGTGTCATAGGGGCAAGGATTATTTTTCGACTATCCTTGACGAATACGTAGACATTGTCTCGCCCCCGATGGGTCGCATCACGGTCCGACTTCCAGGGTCGACCGAGTAGCATATGGCAGGCTTCCATGTCAACCACGTCACAAAGTATCTGATCCTTATAATGTTTACCAATTGAAAACGAGATAGTGCATTGTTCAGTTACCTTGGTCTCGTTCACTTTTTTTATCCAGCCAATTGAGTACGGGGAAGGATGTTTCGTCATTGGTAGCTGCAACTTATCCACCATGACTCTTGAGACGATGTTCTCGCTGCTACCACTGTCTATGATCACATCGCAGACCTTTCCGCTGACAGTGCACCGAGTACGAAATATATTGTGCCGCTGTGGATGTAATTCCTTTCGTGGGGTATACAGTAGTCGCCTCACAACGAGAGATTCGCCACGATCTTCGCCTGTCACTTCATCGCCACCTGCTATTTCTTCAGTGGTTTGTTCATATTCATCAAAGCCATGATCCTCTTCCACGGCCTCATCCTCAGTGCCCCCTTCGTTTATAGTCAAGTGCGCTGCCGGACGTTGAGGACAAGTGTTTGATAAGTGGCCTGATTGGCCACAACGGTAACAATTGTTCGGCCTTGGCCGAGCATAAGGATTCGGAATCCTACTCGGGCCCGCTGTTGTGGGTGCTGCCCGTTGAGGTCTGGATGGTCCGCTCCCCGTATCACGGTTCGCGGGTGGAGGAGGTTGAGGACGTTCTCCTACCGGATCTTTTCCTCGAGCCAGCACTGGATCCTGTGTGGGACCTGTCATAGGGGATCGATTTGAAGGATAGGGACGAGCAGGAGCTCTTGCAAGCTGTGTTTCTGCCCTTCCTGCCAATTGAACTGCTTCATCTACGGTCCCGACTGGGTACATCTGAACTCGATCCTGAATTACCAGTCGCAACCCACCTATAAATCGTGCCACTTTCTGTGACTCAGATTCTGACAAATCGTTTCGTGTAGCCAACCGCTGGAATTCTTCAGTGTAATCTGTAACAGTTCGATTTCCTTGTCGGCAATTCTGGTATTGCTGGAATAATATCTGCTCATAATCACTGGGGAGAAATCGTGAACGAAGAAGACGTCTCATCCGAGGCCATGTTGCGATGGGCGCCCTGTTCTGGCGGGCTCGTGAGAGTTGCAATTGTTCCCACCATGCAGAAGCACCAGATTTCAATTTAAACGCTACCAATTTCACCCTTTTATGATCTGGCACATCCATATAATCGAAATATCTCTCTACTTCGGCTAGCTAATCAAGAAAATCTTCGATACGTAATAAACCTTTAAAACTAGGAAGTTCAGCCTTACCTCGATAGTCTCTTTCAGCACGATCTAGACGATCGCCTCCATGGATTGGTCGTCGATCAAAACCCTCATTAATGTCCTCGTCGCTGGAACTAGAATCATCTGGTGTAACCCTACGATTTACCGCTGGTAGTGCTCTGCGATAATCAGGGTCACGTCGTACAGCAGCCACGGGTGGTGGAGCGACCATAGGTGGTGGAGCACCGCCTAGGGCTCGGGGCGGAAGTAGCGCATCCGCAAGACGGTCGAGGGTTGCCTGCAGCCCTTGCATGGTCAACTGACTCTCCCGATGAAAAGCTTCCATTCTTTCCGAAAGATAACGAATCCCTGGATCACCGTCCACAGGATTTTGATTCATACCTTCGTTGTTTGCCATCGGCCCGAGGGAAAACCTCGCTCTGATACCAAATTGACGCAGGGATGAACGTGATGAGGTCGATCACCGTCTTCCTCAAGGATAACTACTCCGAATCCACGGAGCTTCTCTGGACTCCTCACAGAGACTTCTCGAATCCACGAGGAAAGAAAGCAAGAAAATAGAAATAATTCTAATAAATTCGAAATTGATTGATGAATTATTAAAAACGAGTTTACACCCCTTTAAATAAGGGAACCAAGCAACATGAAAGAAATCAGACTCATACTACAACTAAAACTCCTAGAATTCGCAACTTACTATAAATAGTAAACTTACTATTTATAGACGGTCACGATGTCTACTAGTGCGCAAGGTTTTCGGCCAAAAATAGTAAGTGTCCTATTTGGCTTCAACAAACCGTTCTCCTAATTATCCTAAGCACTTTTCATGTTGGACACAACTCCTAAAGCCCAACGGATGAAAAGTTATACTCAAACTAAAACTTACTATTTATAGTAAAAACAAAATTAAAACGAGGAAACAACCGTCGATCAGGGGGTTTTTCGCAAATCCGGGCTGCGCAACCCGGCGTAGCGGGGTTGGTTGGCTAAAGTAGCTCGTTCTACCCCAAAATCATATATTTTACGTCGGATAACTCATTCCGGATTGTGAGATACGCCCGATCTAAGGTCCGATGGTCCGGATCACTTCTGTCGCCGATCGTGCCTTTTTTGATCCATCTTAGCCAAGAAATTGTCTGCGACCCGCTCTACGTCAGACTTATTATAATAAAAAAGGTAGAATAATGATGTGAATCATTGAAAGCTTTTTAGATCTGGTCGTAATGTATGTGTGTGATCAGCATTGTTAATTCAATGTAAGGCATAAGTTAAAAAATAATCAGGTGGACGTAGACCTGGATGAAGAGAATATACAAATATTATCTTCATCCAAACTTTTGTGCCCGACATGTTTTTAATGGTATGCTTTCAACCACCATTATTTACTGTAGTGGGGTCCACTGGTGATTCGAATTTGCCTCAATTTTGGGCACATAGCCTAAAATGAGATGGTGAATCAGATGAACGGTGTCGATCACACACATGCATAGAGGTGGGACCCATCCATTCCTCTACACGCCCAACAGCTTTCAATGGAGTATAACCGTAGAGATCAAATGGCATAAGGGCAGGACAAATATGTCTTTTCTATATTTTAACCGGGAAGCTTTAAGCTAGTTGCTTTAATGTTTTGAAAGCCAGTTTCCATAAATAACCTTAAATATATGTGTTTTTTCTTTTAAAAAAATAATAATAAAATAAATAATAATAATACAAAGGCCTTTATTAAATGCCGGTCATCATGATCTTACATAAGCAAAATGTCACTTTCAATAATGACATGATTACTTCATCCTGCATATGGTAATCCGATATTCCATCTGGGTAGGGGCTTTGCATATGGTTTTTTATTCAAACAGTTAATTCAATTTTTCAGATCATTTTAGTATAAGATTAAAAAATGAGGCAGATTCAATGGTCAAGAGTAACACACCGCAGGAAGCAATGGTGATAATGACACCAATCATTTAAACCGTCCTAAGGGCCACAATAATGTTTATTTGCCATCCGACCTGCTCATAAGGTCATATAAACTTAGATGAAGGGACAACACCGATATCAAATTGATATAAAACTTTGAGGCTCTTGAGAAATTTTTAATGTTGGGAGTTCAATCCCTACTATGTCGTCCACTTGAGACTTGTATGTGTTTCATTTTTAGTTTCATATCTTGAAATGATTAGAAAAAATGAATGGACAATATAGATAAAACCCATACATCATGGTGGGTCTCACAAAACCCTACCTAGATGGATTATCAAGGTGGGGCAGGATGCAATCCGCTTTCTAAACATACACAAGTAACCATAGATAGCTAATTAGGTGAAAACTTTCAGCATTGGAAGATGGAAGTGAATTGCGTGGTGTGGGTCATACCACCAACCTGGGTGGTGTGTTGACATCACTGAGTTATGTGGGCCTACCATGATGTGTGTATCATATCTGAATTGTTCATCCTTTTAGTGAGATAATTAAAGTATGGCTCAAAAATAATGCAGATGTAAAACTCAAGTGAACCATGCCACAAAAATCAATAGGGCTTGAAAGGCCCATAGTTATTACTTTTTTGAGCCCTACCAAGATGCTTATTAGCCATCCAACCTCTTCGCAAGGCCATAGTCCTAATGAAGAGAAAACACAAATATCTACTTGATCTAAAACTTTTATGACTCCTAAGAAGTTTTTAATAATATATTGAAAAATCAAAAATAAAAATATTAAAATTAACACCAGGCAGAATCACATATGAATACGATGTCTTTAAAACTTCTACCATAATGTAATGAAGGTTGGAATAGATGAATCTTGTAATGGATGGATTTTTGTAATGGAAGAATATTGAGATAAAAGTATGTTGTATGACGAATAATCGATATTTACTAAGGATCACCATTTTCACTATGTATCGCCGATATTTAGTGTAAATCGTTGATATTCACTATGGACCGCTGATATTGAAGACCGTTGATATTAGAATATTAGCAGTCCTCAGCTGAATATTAGCGATCCTCAACTGATATCAGTAGTCATTAGCAGAATATCAGCGATCCTCAATAGAATATTAATAGTCCTCAGCAGAATATTAGCAGTCCTCAGCTGAATATCATATCGGTTCTCAGTAGAATATCAATAGTTCTTAAATCTCAATTGATTATCAACAGTCCTCAACAAAATATCAGCGGTTCTCAACAGAATATTATCTTTCCTCAATTGAATATCAACGGTCCTCAACAAAATATCAGCGGTCCTCAATAGAATATTAGCAGCCCACTATTAATATCTGCGGTCCTCAACCGAATATTAGTAGCCCACTGTTAATATCCCTGGTCCTCAAAAGATTGCCCCGATCGGACATATAATAAGGGAGTTATAACCATTTTCATGGAATAGTGCGATGTTGGAAATGAGAAAGAATGCAATCGAACATTATGATTTTCTTTTTGATCATTTTTTAATAGTCAAATGGTATCTAAATGAGTTGATTCCAAAGCCATTTGAGAGCTAATCAAATTATCTTTCCAACAAGCACCAAAACACCCCGATTAGACCTCTAACAAGAGAGTTATGATCGTATTAGTGAGATTATGCACAATTAAAAAAGAAAAAAAATTCAACCTCACACATCATACACTTTGGGCCCACTTTTAAATAGTCAAATGGTGTTCAAATGAAATAATTTTAAAATCATTTGAAGTCCATCATATTATCTTTCCAACGAGTTTGAGATATCGGACCTGCATGGAGAGAGTTATGATTATTTCAATAGGATCGCGTGCAACTAAAAATGAGAGCTAATGTGACCGAACGCCATGATAGACTTTGGGCCCACTTTTAGATGGCCAAATGAGATCTTGCTTGCTCTTATTTCTAGCATCACACGATCCCATAAAAAAGGACCATAACTCTCTGGTTACATGTACAATTGTGGTGATCTTGTGCTAGTTGGAAATGTAAGTCGATAGAATTTTAAATGGCTTGGAAGTATCTAATTTGGACATCATTCAATCGTATAAAAGTGAGCCCAATGTCTATCATGGTTTTTGGTCACGTTTGTTCTCATTTCCAATTGCATGCGATTCTACAAAATTACCATAATTTCCTCATTAGTGATTCGATTAGGGTAATCCTATGCTCATTGAAAAAATAATTCGATAAACATTCAAATGGTTTTAGAATTAACTAATTTGGATACCATTTAACCGTCTAAAAATGGTCCCAAAGTTTATGATGTGTGAGGTCACGTTTGCTCTCATTTTTAACTCCATGTGATCTTACTAAAATGGTCATAACTCCCTCATTATAAGTCTAATTATGAAGATCTTATATTCATTAAAAAGATAACTCAATGAATTTTAACTGGTTTTGCAATCATGTACCATTTATCCATATAAAAGTGAGCCTGAAACTTATGTTGTGTGAAGTCGAGTTTACTCCCCTTTCCAGTATCACTCAATCCGATAAAAATGATCATAAGTCCCTAGTTACAGGTTCCATCGAGGTGATCTTGTGCTCATTAAAAGATAATTTAATGAAATTTCAAATATGTTTGCAAGTATCTCATTTGGACACTATTTAAGTATTCAACATTTGGCATAAAATCTATGATGTGTGAAGGCATGTTCACTCGCGTTTCTAGGTGCACACAATCACATTAAAATGGCTATAACTCCTTTATTATAAGTTCGATCAGGGTGATCTTATGTTTGGTGAACTTTCAGATGGATTTGGAATCATCTTATTTGAACACTATCCGATCATTCAAAAGTGGGCTTAAAGTCCATGATGGCATCAGGTTGCGTTCGCTCTCGTTTTCAATATAGAGTGACCCATAAAAACGATCATAATTCCCTTATTATATGTCAGATTGAGGTGATCTTGTGCTCATTTGAAAGTTATTTTGATATACTTTCAAATAGTTTTAGAATTATCTTATTTGAACACAATTTATTCATTAAAAAATTTGCCCCAATTCACAATGGCGTTAGGTCATGTTTGCTCTCATTTTTAGAATCATGCAATCTCAGAAAACCAATAATAACTCTTTTGTTATAGGTCTGGTCAAGATAATTTTGAGCTGTTTGGAAAGCTAATTTGATAAACTTTTAAATGCTTTCAAATATTTTTAGACAAAACCTCACACCCACACACACCATAATGGGTCCTCGAACCAATGAACTTAGCATTAAAACTCTTATGAGTCTACCATTAAGCCATGAGTAGAGAACTATTTAAATATTATTTGATCTTTTAAAAGTGGGCCAAAAGTCAATTTCTTGCAAAAGATCAATCTATGTATAACTTTTTGAAAAAAGAAAAAGGATACATCTTTTAAAAGTAAATTTTAATATCCCTCTTCTTATATCCATTTCTTCCTAAATAGATCCATATAAGCATAATATTTAGAGAAAGATTAATAACCTATTTTTAAAAAGTTGAGGTTTTTTTTTTACTTTTTTTTTTTTTTTCAAGTGAGCTCAGGCACACTGATGTATTTATTTTATATTTATATTATTCATTCATTTTGCCAGATCATTTTACCTTACAAGCCCATAAAAAAAGCATATCTAAGTCTTAAGTAGACAATGCCATAAGAAACAATAGTAATTGAACATCCTACCATTAAAAAACTTCCCAGTGACCTTTGTAATGTTTATTTGCCATCCAACTTATTATTAGGTCATGTGAACCTAAATGAAGGATATATATATATATATATATATATATATATATATATATATATATATATATATATATATATATATATATATATATATATATATATATATATATATTAACTTCATTCAAAACTTTTATAGCCTATCATGAGTTATTAATGGTAAATCATCATTTATTCTTATGGCATGGTCTACTTAAGACTTTGGATTTATTCTTTTTCTTTTTTATTTTGCCTTGTGCCCTAAAATATGAAAAAACAGATGAACAACATGGATATAAAACACATGCATCAAGTGGCCCTCATGTAACTCTTTTAAAGATATAGAAGAAATTAATAAAAGTGAATAAAGAATTTAAAAAGGGATATAGGTAGATGAATTTAAAAGGTAATGATAAGAAAATATATAACTATGTTAAAAATAAAAAAACGTGTTTAAAGTATTTTCGTTTTAAAAAGAGTGGGTCACCCATGTCTAGAAAATTAATATTTTAGAGAGCCATGCTATATCCGTGCTCCCGCAAATCTACGGGTGTATATATATATATATATATATATATATATATATATATATATATATATATATATATATATATAGGTAAAAAGCGCAATGCTTATGGTGATTATGATAAAAATGACTGAAATGTCATAGTCAAGAAAGGCATCGTTATTTCAAGTATGTCACTGTCAGTCAAACTCCATGTACCATAAGTAACAAATCAAGAGAATTTTTTCCGGCATTGAAAGACGCGGAAACATCCTAAGGGCGGCTTCCTGGATCTGGATACACCAGATGGGTGGGACCCTAACGATAGCGTTCAGAGTGAATTATCCGCCTTAAATACACACGGTTCATCCATTTTTACAAATCATTTTATTTAACATACCAAAAATGAATCTGTACCAAATATCAGGTGGACCACACCATGGGAAAAAAATTTAATTGAACTCTTACCATTAAAAACTTCTTGGATTCCACTGGTATGTTTATTTTCCATCCAACCTTTGGGAATTATAAAAAATAAATAAAATAAATAAAATAAAAAAAATAAACCACATCCATATCAACTAGATCCAAAGTTCAGTTTTTTTTTTTTTTTTTAGCTCACAGAAAGTTTCTTTTTTATGCTGTCGTTACAACTGTTTCTTGCACTATGGTTCATCTGAAATTTGAATATGCTTCATTTTTTCATTCATGCCATAATAGGTGCTTTCAATAAGGATCAATGGTGTAAATGTAGTCAAATATATTACAATGGGCCCCACAATCAGGGTCCCACCCACCTGCATGGATCCAGGTGTGCCCCATAAGCTGCGGAAGCATCAAATAACTCAAAGTTTTGTTACACCTGAGTTTTAAAATTTTAGTTACAATGGTCGTGTTTGGAGCTTTGTGCAGCCACCATAATGTATATATTTTATCCACGCTGTCTAATTATTTTGACCGATCATTTTAAGCATGAGTCCAAAATAAAAGTAGATGAAAGGCTTAAGTGGACGACACCACAAGAAACAGTGGAGATCGAAAGTCTACCGGTCAAAAATTTTTGTTGGCCAAAGAAGTTTTGTATATGTTTATGCTTTCCCTTTGTCTAGATATATATGACCTTATAAATAAGTTGAATCGCAAATAAACATTTCAATGGGCCTTAGGAACTTTTCAATGGTAGGAGTTCAATATCCACTGCTTTCTATGGTGTGGTCCATTTGAGCCTCCAATGTGACTCCTTTTTTGAATCATGATCTAAAATGATTTTTCAAAATAAATGGAAGGTGTGGATAGATCATATACATCACTTTGGAACCGTACGTCCCAGTTTGGCAGCTTCTCTGAAAACTATTCCCCTGCGGCCATGAACGCTGATGGTAAGCAATCAAGTACTTAGGCCCACAAGGACAGTGGGGAAGCAAAGCTATGCAACCCAAAACGGTCAAAACATACGCGTTTCCCAATGTCCCAGGGAGTACGGTTTCGCGGGACGCGGATTAGCTACCGACACGTTGAGCAGCGAGACAACCTACTGAAGTGAGGTCAACAAGTTCTATGAGACCCACCATGATATATGTGTCGTATCCACACTGTCCATCCTTTTTGAGATATCAAATTCGGATATGAGATAAAGAATAACTCAGATCCAAAGCTCTAGTAGACCCCATCATAAAAAACAGTGAAGAGAATGACGCTCACCATTAAAATTTTATAAAGATCACAAAAGTTTTAGGTCAAACCTAAATTTACTTTTTTCCTTCTTTTATGTTTGTCTTAGCTTATGAACACGTTAGATCTCAGATAAACATCGTAGTAGATCTTAGAAAGCTTTCAATGATAAGGTCACTCTCTCCACTGTTTACTGTGGTGGGCCTACTCGAGCTTTGGATCTGGCTTATTCTTTCTCTAACGTCTTAAAATGATCTCCCCACAAATGAATGATCAGGGTGGACACAACACATACACCATGGTGGGTCCACGGAACTTGGTGGCGAGTCTAGCTACTAACCTCTGAGTAGCTAATCCGCAATCATGCTAATAACAAACGGCCAAAAAATCAAGCTAATACAAGGCGCACCAACATCAAGCAAAAACATAAATGCACTACATGTGCAAAATTGAATATATGTAAGGAATCCAGAACGTCCATTGGCTTGATCTGCGGTAAATTTACGTTACTGAAGATAATCTGACGGGTTCATAAATAATCTGGACCACTCATTAGAGAAATGATAACCATCGGTGGATATTAGACAATAGAAAATGGGGGAACCTTTTTTTCTCACAGAAAAGATAAAACTTAGGTGACCATATCCGCTGGTATATCTCCCACACATTAACTTTAGCAGCGTTTCTCTTTCGCGCTCGATAATTCGGCGTCTAATCCAAAAGAGATAGAACTGAAACGTGTAGGCCCCTCTTCTTTGTAAACACCACGAGGCAACTTCTCCCCGCGCGTGTTGATGTCAGAACAAAAAAGTCGACCGTGTCAGCTCCGTCGAACCAAACCCGAACTTTCCTCGTTAGTTCAGGCCGGCGCCACAACTTCCTTAGAGTTCAAGTTGGAAACGGATTGGCTACTCCTCTGCCACCAGCCCGGTGGCCAGTGGTCGGTACTCTGTGGGCCCCACCATGATTTATGTGTTTCATCCATTTTTACAGATAATTCTAGAGCTTGATTCCAAAGAGAGGAATATAAATCTCAGGTGTGCCACACCACAGGAAAACAATATTTATTGGATATCCACCATTAAAATCCTCTTAAGATCCACCGTACTGTTTATTTGACATCCAATCCCATCTGTTAATTAGGTCATATACACCCAGATGAAGGGAGAAACAAAGATCAGCTTGATCCAAAACTTTTATAGCCCCAAAAAGTTTTTAATAATCGATGTTCATTCAACATTGTTTCATGTAATGTAATGTGGTCCATTGAGATTGGATATACCTCATTTTTGGTCTTATACTGCCAAATGATCTAGAAAAATAGACGTACAACTTGGATGAAACACATACATCATGGTGGGGCCTGCAAAGCACCAACCACCAGCCATTGGCTGGTGGCAGAGGAGTAGCCAATCCGTTTCCGTTCAAGTTGGCCCAATTCACTCCGGCGATGGTTCACCACCATCCTAAATTATAGTGTCATTTCAGATGGAGTCCATATAAAATAATACTAATCAAGAAATCATGGCTCACAGGGAGACTCTGTGCATTTCAACACTCGGATGATGGGTTCAAGTGCTCATGTCACGTGTGAGTGTGTGTCAAAATAAAATTAAAATTAAAATTAAATTTTTTTTTAAAAAATACCCAGTCAATGGACTCTTAAATAAATTGTTTAACTTTAAAAGGTTGTTATATATCCATGCATTTGAAGTGTAGAGATCCCTACCAGTATTCGAGTGGGGTAAACAGTCAACACGCCGGGGAACAAACAAACGCACGGGGTTTGGCTGGTGACCCCAACACCAATAAGCTAGCAGTTGTCAAAAGCTCTGAGCACCCCACCATGGTGTATTTGTTTTATTCATAAGGTACATTAATTTTGCCAGCTTATTTCCTGGCATGAACTAAAAAATGAGTGATCCAAATTTCAAGTAGAACACACCCCAGAGAATAGTGTTGATTGAACGTCCACCATTAAAAACTTCCTAGAAAATGTAGTATTTGAAATCCGAACCCTGAGCATGATGACTCAAATCCCGAGTCCAAGGGTGTTGACGCTAGAGCAGTTAAGGGCGATCCCATGGGATTATGTGGGATGGAATGGTTTTTAAAGTAATGATGGTGGCATCAGTGTTTGTCTGTTGATCCCATGGGTTTGGGATAGCCCATGGGAGATCTAGCAGGGTGTTTGGATGGTCACAAATGGATGGGTTTGCATCTCCACTGCTTCTTATGGTGTGCCCCAGTCACTGCTTTATAGCTGCCTCAAAACAACTTCGTGGCTGAATGTAGGTAGGTAAAAATGATGGAGGGAGTAGATATCTCATTGATATCTTGGTGGGCCCTACATAGCAGTGAAAACCTATATCTCGGGATTGGCAAAATCCAGGCGTTGTTTACAAGGGTGCAGTAAAATGGTTTTTATCTCGCCGTCCCAAACAGAAAAGGGGATGGGATGTAAACAGTATAACCCTCGTAAAACATCTTAATCCCATATCTAGTGCCCGGCCAAACACGCCCTAAGTGCATATACACCAACAATGACAATGCTCCGATATTTTGTCACTTGAAAATGATATTATGGCTACTGATATTATGGCTACACAGGCCGAGCATCACCTAGGAATGTTATATGTGGAGAAATTCTCCCACATGTGTACTTACGCAAATTATCATTCATTTCAAACTTAAAATAAATCATAGTAACGTACAGTTTATAGCAGAATCAAAGATACGTGAAGATAACAGAAACTAAGACAATTAAGCCATATCCAAGGAAATACAAAGTATATTATCCGAAATGGGTTCCACCATTAGGAAGCAAATTATCCACAATATCTAAATGTGCAAATATGAAAAACACAAGAGACATATAAGATAAAACTACTAACGGGACCAAGCCCAGCTGCTACAACAAAGCTCCATGACAATGACCTCCCCAAAACTCCTAACAAAACCTCCCGAGGCTCAATATCGCTACGATCAACCCTGCGCCGCTACCCTTCATAGTTGGGTGCAATTGCACATATAGACGATGATGAGTGGCCAACTCAATAATAAATCACATCAAAATTCCATAGTTGATATATCAATCAAGTATAGTTTTGTAAAAAGCATACCAAACAATCCTAATTTGTATTGTCTCATTTAAATGCATGGATGCATGCACATATTCTTTGCTTTAGGGATGCACATCTAGTCGGACCAATGAATGGACATTTTGAATAGTCAGTTCATTCAAATACAAGAGAATTAGCATTTTAAACAATCGACTCATTCTCTATATGAGGAGACTAGGCCTTTCAAACAGTTGACCCAGCTCACAAATGATCGTTTGAACAATACACCGATCTTTCAACATAGTCAACCAGGCGCTAGATAACAACCGTATGCCATGAATGATTTGCAAACAACCATTTATTGAGCCCTTATAACTAGTGGTTGACCTTGATTCAACAAGTAGACCTTACCATCACAAGGTATATACAATCCAATAGATGGGTTCTTCCCAAAAGAAGCCAACAAGGCGAAAACGGATTTTCATCCGAATAAAGCTAGCAAGGCACAAACATATTTTCATCTAAAAAAAGCCAATAAGGCACAACAATTTTCAAAAGATAGTAAGCCTACAATCAACCTTCCATTACAAGGTAACCAACTGTTTAGAGAACGACTCTACATATGTGTTATACAATTATACAAATAAAAAAAGGGGCAACCGGATCGCACAAGTCAATCCACAATCGCCCATAATCCTCGTGGATATCACAAGTGAGTCCAGCTGTCATGATTCGTTATTTCAAAATAATATTTTAACATATCATTGCATATGATTTACAATATCATGCTATACTTCATATTCATATGAATCCTATAAGGCAATGTTATATTTGAATGATTAAACATCGTAAGGGGTACACGTGTGTGAATCAACTTATGATAAAAGCTAAGCATGTTATATGTTCCTATGCAACTTCCAAGATTAGGGATTCTGACAAATGATCCTAAAATTAGCACACGTGACATACATTATCACGGTTATTACATGATTCATATATTAATTAGTATAATTATCAGATGTTGAAACTATCGCAAGGCTAAAAATGTCAAAGAAAAGCTTGAAGGTCATATCATCACCTAAGAGTTAAAAACGCTTGACTCAGACGCAACCCCAACGTACAAAAATTAGAGAAAAATGCTCCAAACCTTGAGTTAGAGCACACACCTGGTGTTAATAACTTAAATTTGACCCTAATTAAACAACAATTAAAGGATTAGGGCTTACCGATCTCG
Source organism: Magnolia kwangsiensis (assembly GCA_037074715.1). Taxonomy (NCBI): domain Eukaryota; kingdom Viridiplantae; phylum Streptophyta; class Magnoliopsida; order Magnoliales; family Magnoliaceae; genus Magnolia; species Magnolia kwangsiensis. Next base: position 11,211,027 of record CM073577.1, on the reverse strand, counting down.
ATTGAGACAATGCCCTACTGGATTCCATGATTTGGAGCCCGAAATTGGTGTATAACCAATGGTCAAATTAAGTCACTCCCAAATACTATTCCCACTAGAGGAGGGACTGCTACAATTGACTTTAGAGAGCGCAAACCCTAAGATGCACAAAACCCTAATATTAGAGATTCCAAAATACTAAAGATTTCCAACCTTACTAGCTTCAAAACACTAGGGAGTTTGGGGAAGACATAGAAGCAAGGTTAGGGAACCTCTTACCTAACAAAGGAAGGGAATTCCAGTCCCCAATCAAAGGTTCTCCAGCCGGGAATGTCATTAAGCGACTTGCACGACCCAAATTACGGAGGATCTTCATTCTCTCTCTCTCTCTCTCTCTCTCTCTCTCTCTCTCTCTCTCTCTGTCTCTCTCTCTCTCTCTCCCTTGTCCTCACTCTCCAAACCCTAAAATTTGGAGGGTTGCTCAAATGAGAGAAATGAGACAGTGAATGGGCATTTATACCCTTAGAAATTTCTCCAAAATTAGTCACTTATGTGGCCCGTCAGTCAGACCGGCAGGCACTGATGGTTTGATCAATCTGACCGATAAAATGCCAACTTTTCATTGAACACACTATCGATTGAACCAATAGGGTGTCAGTTAGATCGACAACAATCTTGCCCATTTTTCCTACTTTATAAGATCCTTCCATTAGTCAAACCGATAGGGACAAATGGAGCATTGACTTCTTCCTATTTTCTGGCTACTCAAAGTATGAATCATAGATTTAACATAACTTTTGATCTAAGATGAGTCACGGGATGCATGACCTATGAATTTTGACTAGAACATGCTACTTGGGGCCTACCAATCCCATAAACAAGTCGTGCTGCTCCATTTCGTAGGAAACAACTTATTTCTATTCAAAACCTCAGTTTTACGAAGAATTAATTATTATTTGTAGTGAGTTTTAGATTGGGCGCATCTCTTTCATCTTAGAGTTTTATCGTGTGATGTCTTCTTAGAATTTGTTTCTCATCATGACAGGAATCATCGAGCAAAATTAGAACATGACTTACTATTTTTAGTAAATTTTACTATTTTGAATAAGTGTTGGTTTAATTGAGTTAGGATTCTTAATTAGAGTTTTTGGAATTACATTCTTACTAATAATATCTAAATATCTTAGATTTATACATTTGCCTGCACATGCGATTTCATGTTTTAATAAAAAAGGCTTTCATCTAAGAACACCTAATATTTGAGTATTGGAGGCTGAGGTATTTATGAACCACTAATGTTTTTTTACTAGCCAACTTATTGGTAACGTCACACACTAAAGGCAGGAAAGCATAAATATCAGCTTGATCTAAAACTTCTTTGCCTCCAAGAAGTTTTCAATGGTAAAATTCAATCCCCAATGGTGTGGTCACCTGGGATTTGGATCTGCCTCATTTTTGGGCTCATGTTCTAAAACGAGCTGAAAAAAATGGATAATGGGCACGGATAAAACACAGAGATCATGGTGGGCCCATAGAGTTTTTTGACATCAGCTAGCCAAACTGCGTCCGGAGCAAACAAACATATTATTTTTCTGCTAATACGTAGATCAAACTTGCGTGAGGAAAAAATGAATGATTAGAATAAAAGAGTTCAATTGTAAAAAATTTAACATACGCGTCTCACATGAGGAGCTTACTACGATTTTTGGTGCATGTCATATTCACGGTGCGCCCTATCTGATGAATGGCCAGTATCTGTGACATGTGCCGTACACAAGGATGCCTAACAGACATTCCGGGCGATTCTTCATCCATGGTTGTATCAGTGATTTGTGTCATACAATAATAAGAGTCATCATTTTCAAAAAATGGTGGTGAACTATCATGGGAGTCAACTCGACCTTGGTTGCTGTGCAGATTGGGTGAGCCCTGAGGGCCCTTCCATTCTGCAAGCCTATTTTAGGACATGGTCCTAAAATTGAAGGAGATACAAATATCAAATGGACCTCATATCTCAAAATTGTGACACCCACCTACCAAACTGTTTCCCTCAGTGGGGCCCACTTGAATCACAGGACTCATGCCTAAATTTTTATATAGTATATAATAGTTTGAGTGAATTTCACATGATCATCACGGTGGGCCATGTAAAAAATCAATAGTGGATGTTTCTCCCACAGCTGCTTCCGTTGGTGTTGCTTATCTGAATCATAGGTAAGGCTCGATTTTCTGGTCATGGGCATAACGTTGGACAATACATCTAATGGTTAAAGTAAATCTCGTTTATATATCATAGTGAGCCTGGCCAAAAATCGGCGAAGCCTTGCTCTACCACAAGTTTGAAGAAATTTCCACTTCATATCACTTTTTTTTGAAAAAAAAAATTAAAAAATTAAAAATGAGATGCCCACTCGAGCCTACCATAAGGCCCATGTGAAAGCTACTCTAACTATTTAGATGTGTTATCTCATGTTATGGCCAAGACGAAAAAATAATTATTATTATTAGGTCAACTTATAATTCAAAAGGGCCACATCAAATATCATAATTTTTTATAAGGCCCACCTTGATAATTATGTGGAATTCATTTAGATCAGTAGATATCATACAAAAACTTTAGGCATGGCCCCAAAAATTAGGACAATTCATGATTCAAGTGAGCCATACCAAAGGAATACTTTGGAGGGTAGGTGTCACCTTGTACACTGTTTTCAATTGTGTGGACCACCTAAATCATTGACGGGGCTGATATTTTAGCCTTAAGCTTAAAATTAAGTGTGGTTGAAGTGTATTTCAAAATTATATCATTATAAGTCCCATTCCATCCGGCTGAACCCTTCGCTCACATAGAAACCTTTTACAGTCTTGTTGGTTAGATAGAGGTTCTGATCATTCAATGGTACCAATACAAGGTGTGGCACATGATAGAAAAAGTAAGAAAGGAAATGTCCACCCCATCACGATGCTGATATGTCATCTAAACCATTCATAAGGTTATTTATAGCCATACGGTGTGGTCCCACATTGGTTTCAATAATAAGTGTTTATATTCTCACTTTTTCCCATCGTGTTGCCCAGACAAGTTTTGAATCAGCATCATTTTTATGCTAATGTTGGGAGAAATTGATGTATGGAGTGGATTACTTAAGCACTTCGTGCCGAGACCTACAGGTAAAATGCAACACTTTCTTTAGGAATGTTAGTCAAATAGGCTTTCCATTCTCTACTAAATCGATTCCAAAATCCAAATGGATCATACCACATGAATTTAGACTTTTAGGTATTATTTTATGGGGGTGGCTCATCTTGAGTGTTAAATTAGCCCATTTTTAAGACCAATGTCATGTTGTATTAATTCAATCAAACATAAGGCCACACGCTCGTGATCAAGGGCCTGTATTCGGATTTTGTGTGTGAGTATGATGCGCGGGCATGTTAAAGTTTACTTGACTCAATGTTTGATTGAACCGTTGGTGTTCCCTGTTGTAACATCCCGAAAATCGAGGGTCGAGCATAAACTTCACTCCCGAGTTCCAGAACATCACTTATGCAATATTTTCAATGATGGATAAATGTCAGCTGTAGTAGTGCATAAAACATGAAATGGATTAAGCCAAAACAGCATATCATACTCCAGAGACAGTTAAGATTTTTAAGTGGAAGATTGTGATAAATATATAAAATGTATAATTGATTATAAGTTCCCAGAGTGTGAATATGTTACCAGGTTAAATATATATACATGTATATTCTAAAAATGAACAAAAAGAATATATATGAGTGTAAATAAAAGGCAAAATACCAACTATATTGGCATCTAATCAATAACCCTGTAAATCCGTCGATCAGAACCTGCATATAGGAAAAATCCTCCTAATCATCATAAGTCCAATTCTGCTTCGCAAGCATCGCCATCATCTGAAACTAAAACAGAGACTGTTTGGTGTTGCAAACACCGTCCCGTAACGTGGGAGTGAGTAACTAACTCAGTGAAAACTATACAGCAAAGGTTAACATGCTATCAATTCAATCAAAGAGTAATGATAAGGCAGTACAATCAAACAGGTCCTAGATACTCTTGTTAATGCAAGGATGGTATGAAGAATGATGCATGCCCTCACCACAATCCCCTCTGCGACATCATCTAACGATCGCGGCATGACTCACTTCCTCAATGCTCTATCACCAACGCCGTTAGCACATGCAATGCAGTGTTATGAATATGCTTATCAAGTTCTTATTAGTCATTTTCATATAGCAGGATTGGAAAGCTAAGGTACATCCCTTGTATAATTATTCAAACGGTGATCCATTCTCGAGTCGTTAGTTCGAGATAATTTCATACGATGTTACGGTTCTAGGTCTCTGCAAGGGCCGTCAGGGCTGTTGCAAGCAATCGTTGTTCCTCTCCCCCATCACCTTATCAATACAGGTCTAGCTATATCCCACATACTGCAACAAGACTCATCGTCCTTATGCACTATTAGGATATACTCAAGGTCACTACAGAGAACTCGTCACCAATCAATGTAGGCTGACAGCAAGAATATAGTGTCTCATATCACCATAATCTGCTCACGAGTATAGGTGCTCACTGGTCACTACAAAGGGCTCGTCACCAATCAATGTAGGCCGACAGCACGAATATAGTATCCCATACCACCATAATCGGTTCATGAGTCTTAACGGATCGAGGTACCAAGGTTAGAGGGGTTTTTCATTGGTAAGTTTGGTACCTTAAGTTCAAGCAGTTGCGACCAAATATAGTGAACAAACATACGTCAATTGGGTTAGTTGATAAGCTCAACTAGGCCAAGCGTACGTTGAGTTGAACGACATGGAATGCATAAGCACTCCGTGTGGCCTAACCACTGCCGAACATCCCAAGCACGACTCAGATTCGTTAAACTCATCCTACGTGGCGAGCAACCTCAACCACCATTTGGAGTACGCTTACCGATTACCTGGATTGTAGTACAGCCCCAATCACATACAAATTTCATAACAGGCATATGAGGCATATCATACAATCATGTAGACATTCATGAAGTATAACTTAAATGTAAATACAGTACATGGAAGAAATCATATATACCTTTAGCATGATTTATCTAAGTTAATCAATTCATGGAGAAAATCATATACACAGTTAATACAAATAATCTAAGTTACACAATGCATGGAGGAAATCATATACTCAAGTATTGTGATTGAGATTTATATCTCAACGACCTTAACAATCACATTTTTACTAACTACTAACTCATTCAGACACTTTTACATACACTTAGTCTACACATTACATCATACATATTGTGTATTCATTAGTATACGTATTAGGGCAAATCCTTTCGTCAAAGGGTCATTGCCCATACAATAATCATATATCCATGATAATTAGTCATGGCGAGCATGAAAGTAAATTCCATACTCATTTAGTCATTTTCACAAACACTTAGGCTACACATACTAACTACATATCATATGTTGATATATCATATATTTGACTAAATCCTTTCACTAGGGAGTTGCCCCATATATCACTTGCATATACCCATAACGGATAATCATGGCATGCATGAATTCGGGTTCCGTATTCATTTAAACATTGTCACAAACACGTGAGCTACACACTTTTACATATATAGCGTATATTGGCTGTGGCATGATTTAGGACAAGTCCTTTCGTTAAGGAGTTGTCACACATGTAACAAGCATATATTCACGGCAAATAATCATGTTAAGCACAAACCTAAATTTCATACGTATACGATATTTTCTACAAATATGAAGAATACAGTATATTCAACACAATTAACGTATAACTGAAAATCGAAACGGACAACACTTTGTACATGTCAAATAGCATCCTAAGCAAGAATTAGTCATTACTTAACATTAAAAGTGTTGAAAACCATAACCTAAATGTATATAGTCCGCACCTTAAACTAGAAAATGCGTATTCGATATGATTCAGACGATGTGTCTTCGTCAACGGCGGATACGTTACCTATGGCATGAAACAGGTTAGCTACAACTTTCCTACAGCTTGTTTAAGCTTCAAAACAGGTTAGGATTAGGATTTCTTATCTAAGAACGGGATCAGAAACACCGGAATAGCTATACGGATAAGTGGATTAGGCACATAGCAAAGCTGAAAAGAATCCCAGGAAGCAGTACCAACTTCTCCCTCACTTTCTCTCTCTTGGAAAGCTAGGGTTTGGAAATTCGTATGAGATTTGTAAGGGAGGGTTTAAGGCCTTTTTATAAGCCTAAAAGCGACAGAAATAGACTTGGGGCCAAGGTATACTTAGGTTATAACCAAATCGGGTCTATTCCGATCCAACGGAGCACTTCTGGAGGTCCTGTTACTAAATGCGGTTGGACTTAAGCTCTCTAGTATCAGATCTAGGTCAAGCTAAGTTTTCATTCCGGTCGGGTTTTCAGATCGACCTTGGCAGACCAGTTTCAGTTCAGCGGTTACGGGAACTCGATCAGAGCTACAAGTACTATGACATGTAAGGGTCACCTATCCTGATTCGAGGGTGAATTTGGGTCGAATTCTAACGGTCAGAACGCGTAAAAATAGCGCGTAAGTGGAACGTTCAAGATTACTTAAAAATAGAATTAATTTTCTAAAAATCTTCATTTTCCTACTCTCTTTACTCCGGACTCAATAAAATGGTCTCAAGACATCATTTGGGCTTGATTTTGCAAGGTGATTGTCAAGTCCAACTAGGCGGTCGTAATGGTCTAAGTTCATAGATATCAGACTCTCGATGCACAGTCTAAAACCAATACAAAGTTATAAAGTATTCCCGGGAGCAACTGGGTTTAGAGTTAGATCATAGATTTCAGGGTAACGTAGCATTAACAATTATAGACGTTTTGGGTCTTACATATCATATTTAAAGTGGTTGGTACTAATTTTGCAGGAAATCTAATGTAGCGCTGGCTAATTCACATTAAATTTTTAAAGAATTAGGTTCTAAATGATTTCTCTGGCTTTGGACTCGAGTTTTAAGAAGTTACCAAGGTGTTATGGTTGACCCATTGCCTAAGGACGCCTAACTCCTGGTTGGTAAAAATTCGAGGTGTTACACCTGCGTTGAGTCATAGTGATTAGACATTGGACATAGGATCCAACTATCGTCTCAACTGTTGGTTGTGATTAGTGATTAGGCAACTCATGAAAAGGTAAGGGTTAGCCCTTTCGAAGGAATTTCTTTTGCCTTGTGTCTATGGACTTTTTCTTTCAACGTGATAGTGACCATAAATCAACAAAAAAATAAAAAATAAAAAAAATAGTGAAATAAGATAAAAAGCCAAAAGTATTATTCTATTAATGATATTTACAATATTGGCACTTACGATTGACTTGAGGGATGGCGATCTATTAGCTTTGTGGCCCAATCGTAACTTGAGCTTTGTAGCGGGCAATTGTGTTGTATGGGATAATTGTCCATTCATTTATTGTTTGATTGGAAATTGAGCCTTGTGGCGAGATGACTGATAGAGGGCGGATCTTCGACAATTTGTTTATTATACTTACTTGAAATCAAGCTTCACGACAAGATAGTAGTGAGGTGATAATCTATTCGTGGTTTTATTAGGAACCAAGTAGTGGCAAAACAGTTGTGATTCGACTATCCGTTCGTCGTCTAGTGTGAACCAAACTTTGTTACGAGATTACCAATGAAATCACCTAGCATGTAGCAGAAAGCCCCTAAGCCTTCTGTTCGAAACTGAGCGATCTTTTTTGTGATTCAGCGAGATACTATGGATAAAGGGTAGATGAATAAAATAAGAATTAAAACTAACTAGGAGCCCACGTTAGGAGTAGCTGTGAGGGCTAAACTAAAATAAAATAAAAAGATAAATGTTTACGGATAAATAAAGTTAGGTTTGGTTGTAATGATGTGAGGCCTATAACTCTTATGGAGTGTTGTTTATATAGGCTTGTAAGAGTTAATGGCCTTGGTCTTCAGCATCATGAAGGATTTGGCCGAGTGGCTGTGGAAATATCATTGATTCTTTCACTCTAGAGTAGCCTATCGTCTATGGCCACATGTATAATGGAGATAATCTCGCTTCTTCAGATAGTACGTTGGCTAGAATCATGTGTTACTAAACTCTTGCATATAAAGGTTGTTGGAGTCCTTAAGTCACTTGGGTTTGCCATTCATAGAGAGTGTCTTTCGCATTACTCTAATATTTAATGTTATATATACACATAGACAAATGCTCAGTTACACAACAGTTTGCACAGAACTTGTGCAAACTTTTTAGGAACTCATCATATGCAATGTGAGTCCAAAATTTGAACGGTCCACGTGATGCAACACCCCATAAAACTCCCAAGGCCCAACTTTTACTTTGATCCGAAACTTTGGTGGGCCATGAAAAAATAAAACAGTTTCCTCCCTTGATTTGCATCTCTCTTTGCTATGGCCCACCAGAGTTTTAGATCAGGGTGAAAATTGATCCCCTGTGGTTTCATGGGATTCTGCATCACATGGATCGTTCGGATTAAATGCTCATGACACATGTCCAAATGTGCACACATGCTCGCAGGTGAGCATGCCCGTACACACACACATACATAGGGAAATGCTACAATGAGGTCGACCTCAAGTTCCCATGAGGTTGAGTTGTGTGCACCCCACCATGATGTGTGTTAGGCATCAACACCGTGCATTTAATGGGTTCCATTTAGGTTATGGGATATTTCAAAAATCAGGCATATATGGAACTTAGGTGGGCCATACCATCTAAAACCATATGAAGACATATCTAAAACTGTAATACCCGGGATTTTTACCAACCTGGAGTTAGGCATCCTTAGGCAATGGGTCAACCATAACATCTTGGTAACCTCTTAGAACTCAATCCCAAAGCCAGAGAAATAATTTAGAACCTAATTCTTTAGAAATTTAACGTGAATTAGCCAACGCTACACTAGATTTCCTACAAAATTAGCACCAACCACTTTAAATACGATCTGTAAGACCCAAAACCTCTAGAATTGTTAACGCTACGTTACCCTGAAATCTAAGATCCAACTCTAAACCCAGTTGCTCTCGGGAATGCTTTGTAACTTTGTATTGGTTCTATACCGTGCATCGAGAGTCCGATAGCTATGAACTTAGACCATTACGACCGCCTAGTTGGACTTGATAATCACCTAGAAAATCAAGCCCAACCGATGTCATGAGACTATTTTATTGAGCCCGGAGTAAAGAGGGTAGGAAAATGAAGATTTTTAAAAAATTAATTATATTTTTATGAAATCTGGAACGGTTCACTTGTGCGATATTTTTAAGCGTTCTGACCGTTAGAATTCGGCCCAAATTTACCCTCGGATCAGAATAAGTGGCCTTTACATGTCATAGTACTTGTAGCTCTGATCGAGCTCCCGTAACCTTTGAACTGAAACTGGTCCACCACGGTCAATCTGGAAACCCGACTGAACTGAAAACTTAACTAAACCTAGATCTGATATTAGAGAGCTTAAGTCCGACCGCGTTTAGCAACAGGATCTCCAGAAATGTTCCGTTGGATTGGAACAGACCCAATTTGGTTATAACCTAAGTATACCTTGGCCTTAAGTCTATTTTTGTCAAGTTTGGGCTTATAAAAAAGTCTTAAACCCTCTCTCACAAATCTCATACAAATTTCAAACCCTAGCCAAAATCAAGAGAGAGAAAAGAGAGAGAAAGCGAGGGAGAAGTTGGAGTTTTCTTCTAGGGATTCCTTCCAGTCTCTCTGCGTGCCTCATCCATCCTTCTGTATTGCTATTCTGGCGATTCCAACTTCGTTCTTAGGTAAGAAACCCTAACCCTAATATATTTTGAAGCTTAGACTAGCTGTAGTAGAGTTCTAGCTAACCTGTTTCTTGCCATAGGTAGCGTATCCACCGTTGACGAAGACACATCGTCTGAATCATCTTGAATATATCTTTTCTGGTTTAAGGTGCGGACTATATGAGCTTAGATTATGGTTTTCAAGACTTTCAATGTTAGATAATGATTTATTCATGTTGTGAATGCAATTACACATGCTAACTGCGCTATCCGTTTTGATTTTCGTATACGTATACTTTATATTGTAAATACCGTATTTCATGTATATGTTAGAATACACGTATGCATATAAAATCTGTTGATTTGCTTGCCATGATAAATTGTCGTTGTTATATGCCTAATATGTATACGATAACTCCTTGGTGAGAGGACTTTTCCTAATATGCGACAGTGTCGACATACGTGATGTATGTTGAATAGTGTAAGCTAAGTGTTTGTTTAAATGTCTAAATGAGATAGTAGTTAGTAGAATGTGCTCACTAAGATGGTTGAGATATGGATTTCAACCATAATGTTTGAGTATATGATTTCTTCCATGGATTATGCACTTAATTGAATCATGTTAAATGAGTGTATGATTTCCTCCATGGATTGTGTACTTAGTTGAAGCATGTTAAATGTGTATATGAATTCCTGCATATACTGTTTACATTCAAGTTATACTTCATGATTGTTTATATGAATGCAGGATATGAATCATATGCTAGTTATTAGATTTGTATGTGAATGAGGCTGTACTACAGTCCAAGTAATCGGAAAACGTTTTGTGAATAGTGGTTGAGGTTGATCTCGTCACACAGGATGAGTTTAACGAATCTGAGTCGTGCTTGGGATGTTTGGCCGTGGTTAGGCCACACGGAGTGCTTATGCATTCCATATCGTTTAACTCAACGTGTGCTTGGCCTAGTTGAGCTTATCAACTAACTCGATTGACCGATGTTTGTTCACCATGTTTGGTCACTACTGCTTGAACCTAAGGTACCAAACTTATCAGTGAAAAGCCCTTATAACCTTGGTACCTCGATCCGCTAAGACTCATGAGCCGATTATGGTGGTATGAGACACTATATTCGTGCTGTCGGCCTACTCTGATTGGTAACGAGCCCTTTGTAGTGACCAGTGAGCACTTCTACTCGTGAGCAGATTATGGTGGTATAAGACACTATATTCTTGTTGCCGGCCTACATTGATTGGTGACGAGCCCTCTGTAGTGACCTCGAGTATATCCCGATAATGCATAAGGACGACGAGTCTTGTTGCAGTATGTGAGATATAACTAGGCCTGTATTGATAAGGTGATGGGGGAGAGGAGCAACGATTGCGCGCAACAGCCCTGGGAGCCCTTGCAGTGACTTAGAACCGTAACATCGTATGAGATTATCTCGGACTAACAACCCGAGAATGGATCACCGTTTGAGTAATGATACAAGGGAGGTACCTTAGCTTATCAATCCTGCTGTATGAAAAGGACTAATAAGAACTTGGTAAACATATTCATAACACCGCATTGCATGTGCTAACGGTGTTGGTGATAGAGCACTGAGAAAGTGAGTCATGCCGCGATCGTTAGATGATGTCGCAGAGAAGATTGTGGTGAGGGCACGCATCATTCTTCATGTTATCTTTGCATTCATAAGAGATCTAAGACTTGTTTGATTATACTGCCTTATCATTATTGCTTGATTGAATTGATAACATGTTAACCTTTGCTGTATAGTTTCCACTGAGTTGATCACTCACTCCCACGTTACGGGACGATGTTTGCAACATCAAATAGTCCCTTTTTTAGTTGCAGATGATGACGATACTTGCGAGGCAGAGCCGGACTTGATGATGATGACGGGGATTCCTCCTATATGCAGGTTCTGATTGACGGGGTTACAGAGTTATTGATTAGATGCCAATACACTTAGTATTTTACCTTTTATTTGAACACGCATATATATTCTTCTCTTTCCATTTTGGAGTATACATCTATTTAGTTAACCTGGTAACATGTTCACACTCTGGAGACTTATAATCAATTGTACATTTTATATATTTATCATAGTCTTCCGCTTGAGAAACTTAACTGTTTCTGGAGTATGATATGCTGTTTGGTTTAATCCCACTCATGTTTTCTACACTAATATAAACAACATTCATCCATCATTGAAAATGTTGCATAAGTGATATTCTGAAACTCGGAAGTAGAGTTTATACTCGACTACCAATTTTCGAAATGTTACAAAAACATATAAAAACACTTGGTGAGGTCCCCTTGAGTTTTGGATGCAACTGAAACTTGGTCCGGCCCCTCATCCAAGTGTGACACACAAATAGATGGGCTAGATTTGTGAACCACATCTCGGCGAGCCCAATAAAAATAATAAATGATTTAATAAGCGGGTAACCCCTTCCAACCTCATAGTACCATTTTCCATATATATATATATATATATATATATATATATATATATATGTATATATATATATATAAATATATATGCGGGGCCGTCTTCATTGTAATGTCAACAACCAAACTCCTCGCGAGAGTTACGCAGACAAGAATCGAGAAAAAGTCCATCGTCTCGGCTCCGTTGTTCTCAACCTGATCTTTCCTCGTTACTTCAAGCCCGTGAAGCTTCTTAGTAACTCAGCCCCGTCCACGTAACTCGCATGATAGTTCACCACCATTTTAAAAATGCTTGCGACTCATCATCTAACAATCAAGTACGACTATCCAGACCACTCAAATTTTGGGGTCCATGGCAGATGGAGCGTCTACATAAAATAATACTTCTCAAGAAATCATAACCACACAATTGATGGCCTAATGATTGATATGTACAAGGTTATTATATATCCGTGCATTTGAAGTGTTGAGATCCATACCAATCATCAGGTGAGGTACACCGTCAACATTCTGAGGAACAAATTTTCCTAATCAGGTAGTTTAAACTTGCGTGACTAAAAATGGGTGGTTAGGATAAAAGAGTCCTGTTGCAAAAACATTCAAAACACACGTGTGGCTCACATGGGGGAGCATACTACTCTGATTTTTGGTACATTGCATGTTTACAGTCCGCCATATCTGATGAATGGTTGTAAACAAGGATGTCTGACTGGCATTCCGCATCGTGGCATGAGGGGCTCCTTAGTAATAACAAGTGGTAATTTAATAAAAAATCAGATGTTTTGGTTGATGCTCTGTCCATGGTTGAATCAGCGATTTGGACGGTCTAGATCATCATCGTACAACAAAGCATGGGTACAGATGAACAGTCGCCATACTCACCACCACTTTTGGAAAATGGTGGTGAACTATCATGAGAATTAACCGCCCACGAGAAAGTGAGTCCGGAGTAACAGCTTATGGTGTGATTCCCCGGAAGATGGGCCCACCTCGATATATATGTTATGTATCCACGTCGTTCATCCGTTTTTAAATATCATTTTTGTTATTATTCAAAAAATGAAGCAGATAAAAATCTCAGATGCACCACACCACAAGAAACAATGGTCATTGAACGTACACCATTAAAAACTTCCTAGGGTCCACAGTAAATTTTATTTACTATCTAACCTGTTGAAAAGGTCACAAAGACCTGGATGAAGAGAAAAATTAAATATCAGGTTGATCCAAATATTTTATGGCCCACAAAGTTTTTAATTGTAAATCAACACTTTTTCTTGTAGAGTTGTCCACGTGAGATTTGATCTGCTTCATTTTTGGGATCATGCACTAAAATTATCTGAAAAATAGGATGGACGGCGTGGATATACAACACATATATTTAGGTGGGCCCCACGGTCATGGACTCACCTAGTAAGCTGTTCCCCAGGCTCCCCTGACCAACGTCCCTTTACAACCTTTTAAGTACGAGAGTGACCTCTTCATTTTGATGTCGTAGATTCGCTTCGGAGAGAGAGAGAGAGAGAGGCTCATGATTTCTGAAAATTGAAGATTCATGAGAGAGTAGCTCATGATTTCTGCAAATTGAAGTTGCTGGGTATGGTTATATATATATATACACACACACAATGAAATTCATGCGTTCATAACATTTATAGATACTTCCTTTTGATATATCTTTGGTTACAATGCCAACCTCACAGAGAAAATATTCATGGATTTCTAAAACCATTCATTCTCACAGACCATGTTCACTTTTAGCTTGTTCTTTTCGTTCTTCGTTTTTTGGGGTATTCAAACGATCCCAATGCTACAATTCCATCCAGCTGAAGTCTCGAACTGTAGTTTCCAATTCAACTCGGTTTCCGACTATATTTAAGTAAACGGAGAGGCTTTTTACTGCTGCACTGATCACCCACTTGCCATTTTCGGGAAATGAATAAGAAATTAGCGTAATGTTCCAATTCCCAAAGTGGGGAAATGGGTGTGAAAAATCGGTTGTGCTGGATGTAGATATCAATTTCCTATAGCAGAAAACCGATAAAAAAGTTGTGAGTGGCCAAATACACGGTACGGAATGCCCCCATCTGTAAAAAAAGGATTCTGGAATAAGGGTGTGTTTGGTTGCACCATATTTCGTGATTCATCAGTCTTATTTGTTGCAGAATTTCATGATATTTGGTGCAACCAAACGCACCCTAAACCTTTTTTTTTTTTTTCCCTATTTATGTTGGTTAAACTGAGTTTACAAAGCGAGTTGACCAACTTGTCATTCATCCGATCTAAGTTGACTCAGCTCAGTTTTGAGTTGACTTGATGAATTTTGGGTAGGCTTCGATGAATTTCGCAAGGAAATTTAATCAGAGTTGTTTGATGGTTAGTTTGAATGCTATCAAAGGAAATTGCAACTCAGTTTGTTCTACTTTTTCAGACAAATGATAGCAAAACCAGCAAAAAGATTGTGAGTGGCTAAATACGGCGTTACAAAATGCTCCAATCTGTGAAAAGGATTTCCAGAATATGGGTCCGTTTGGCTGCACCATACTCTGTGATTAATCAGTTTAACTAGGTGCAAAGTTTGAAGATATTTCATGATGTTTGGTGCAACCTTTTTTGTGTTGGGAGAAATTGGTGGGTTGACTCAGCTGAGTTTTGAGTTGACTTGATGAATATTCGGTAGGCTCTGAATGGTTGTGTAAGGAAATTGAATCAGAGTTGTTGGCAATGGTTAGTCTGAGACTCTGAATGCTAATTAAGGAAATCACAATTCAGTTAGTTTAAATACTAATCAGTCTAATTTGGTGTGATATTTGGTGCAACCTAAGTACCTAACGCACCCCAAATGTTTTTCTGTTTTCCTATTTATGTTGGTTAAGCCGAGTCTAAAAAGTGACTTGATCTGACTTGTAATTCATCTTATCTGAGTTGACTCAGCAGTTGATGAATTTTGGGTAGGCTCTTAATAGTTTTGTAAGGAAATTGAATCATAGTTGTTGACTAATGAATAAAATCACAATTCAGATAGTTCTACTTTATTAGACAAATAGTAGCAATCCAATTCTGTAGAGAACCCAAACGCACCCAATACATAATCAATATGCATGGTGTTTGGGGTGGTGCAGAAACAGAACCTACATTAAGCAGGCATCTGTTTTCCCACTTTTCCAACCCAAATGACTATCGAGATGAGAACAGGAAGTCCCCATTCCATCTCAACCATGTTTCAGGGTTGTGCGTCCTGTTTGTTGTGGGAACTGGAAACACCCCAGCATACCGTTCGACCGCAAATTCACTCTTTATATTTCATGGTAGGAAGCTTGTTTCAGTTTATGAATAAAATGAATAATATATGGAGTTTTATTCCGACAGCTTCTGCTTACTGTCATAGACATATGATTTTGTGTTTTATTGTAGTTCTAGTCCTTGAGAAATGGCTACTGATTCAGATGATAAGGCACCGATGCCATTGGATACTTCTTCTCAACTATCCAACAATTCCACGGAAAGACAATTAACAAGGTTTAACACTAAGTGTACTACTCGGAGTGTGTCATGTGTGTCAATGTCCGCTACAAATTCCATGGGGCCCAATGGAAATGAAAATAGCACTCTATCTCATACTGGCCCTTTGAATGGCGAAAAACAAGCCTTGTCTATACCCACGAGTGGTCCTTTATATGGCCATACGAAGCTCGGGAACTTCTCTCAACCTATGAATGGGACATCAGGCAGAAGAACAGAGGCTGTTAAGGAATGTGTTATAGAAACGGGCCTGACACACCAGTCAGATGACAACTCTGTGGGGAAGAATGAGCATTTATTGAAGTCTGGGCAATTGGGTAGATGCAACGATCCTTTTTGCACCATGTGCCCGACGGATTATGATTTCAAAGCAGCGGCGGAAAAGAAATATGAAAGGGCTTCAGCTTCTGAAATTAAGGTGATTTTCTTCCCTTTGCAGAGTGCGCCCTTCTTATCTAGTTGTTTATGCTTTTAATATGCTGAGGTAGTGATTTTGATTCTTCAAAAGGCATCAAACCAAAAGCGGTTTGCTAGAGATAGTTTATTGTGATCAAATTCATTTTGTCTTTAATATGAAAATGCCAATAAATATTTGTCATATCCTCCTAGTTGCATCTATGATACTACACATAAGACTATCCATTAAAGTATACATTATATATTCAGTACACAAGTACCTTTTTTGTACTCTCATGGATATGGTTCTCAATTTCTTAAAAAATCCAGCTATATGAATGCATGTATTCCACTTCTAACAGGGTACTTATATTTAGCTCTGTAATGAAATATTTCGGGTATTGTTTTTAATCTGTCAATATGCTAAAATTAATGAAATCATTATTGCTTAATGATTTTTATGATACACATGCAATATATTATGATGAGATTGAGAAGATTTTAGATTTTCATAAATGACTTTCCAGTAAAACAGGATTCATTTAATATTTCCTGCGAGCATCCCAAAGTATCCAACACTAATCTCGCTCTGATGTTGTTTCCAACACACTTTGTGAGTGTATGCAGGAATCTAGGCAGGTGACTCTGCCATGTATGTGTTGTGCCCAAAACTCAGTCCAGTCTGTTTGTCAGGTGGGCTACACATGTACATTGAATGTGGAAAATTGGTCATGTTTTAAGCTTTCCATTTCTCACACCACATAATGTCCTGACTAGCCTGATTTTTAGGCTATGGCACATACATAGTGGGGCCACCAAATGAATGACCCTGATCTCACAGACGCATGCTACATTAACACCTGTAGGGAGTAGAACTCTAAATCCTACTCTTTCGGGTACCCATCACATTTTTCATCCAAGCGATATTGGTTTTATCTTCACATATTCATGGAATGTGCCTATTTCTTATGAATGTGTCTGATTATTATTTTTCTTATACAGACTGCACTTTATGGGGATGCCAAAGGTTGGGCGCAAAAATCATTTTCCTTTCTAAAAAGATGTATTCCTGGCATCATGAATCCTCATACAAAGCTTGTTCAACAATGGAACCAATTTTTTGTTATTTCTTGTTTGGTGGCGATTTTTGTGGATCCGTTGTTTTTCTTCCTATTGTCCGTGCAAAAGGTATAATTTTTCTCTCTTCCATGTTAATGGCATATAATTTGGATTGCATTTAAAAATTTCACATCTTTAACTTGCATAGATGATGAAAATTTGTATTTCCGAGTATCTTTATTCTTCTAAACCAATATATTGTTGTCAACTATCATCCTCATGGATAAAATAAAGAATCATTAATCCTCATGTATGGAGGATATGGTTACATGCTCACTACTTAGACTCTAGAATCTAGTAAAACTCGGAAAATATACACATAGGATGATCCTAATCTTCCAAGTTTCGTCTAGGAAATTGATGGTTAAGGAGAGAAATGTAGCACTGGTCCACATTCAAATGGATGGAGCCATGCAACATGATATTCAAATCCGGGAGTTTTGGTGGCATAATCCAACCATATTGGGTAAGGCTGCAACTCGGGTTTGGGTCAACCCGACCTCGATTGACTCAATCTGATTTTGGGTTAGGTTGTCAAGGTCCTTGGGTTGGGTCCTCTTTAGTTCGAATCAGGTTTGGGTTGCCCCTCAACCCAACCCAACCCAACCCACCTAAGTTGCACACCTATTAGTGGGTCGCATCTCTATTAGAGAGGTTGCAAGCAAAATTATTCACTCCATGAGGCACTTTGGGACTAGTGGTCTGGATCACTAAATGATCGGCCCACTTGTACAATTGAAAACTTCAATATGTTGGGCAAATCCTTGAGGCGAGTATCATATTATTCCTTTGTTTGTTCGTTTAGGTTCATGGAATACCTGGAAGCGTAGCTGAAATTTTAATATATATATATATATATATATATATATATATATATATATATATATATATATATATATATATATATATATATATATATATATATATATATATATATATATATTTGAAAGGTAATCTGACGCAGGACGGTCTAAACTAGAATGCATGTGTGAGCACAAAAATTATCCAGCAAAATAAACTAAGCAAATCAATTGACATATTCACATTCCACATCATAGTAAAGATCATAATAAATGGAATATGCAATGGTTGCAGACCATCGTCACAATCCTGCGATACTGTATTCAAATCATGCGTGGATTGGATCCGGCGAGGGATGGGACCTCCCAATCTTGCATGGTTTCAATCCAACAATCAGTGCAATTTCTCTAGTTTAGGAAATTAAAGGATTTCTGGAGTATGGACGGCTGGAAAATCTGAGAGGGTTGGGATCAGTTCTCAGATTTTCAAGGTCAATTGCAATAAAAAAAAGACTAGGCATAGAAAGAGAAGAAGAAGGTTGGAGAGCCAGAAATAGAAGTTAGAAGAAGAGAAGAAATTAGGGGAAGAGCAAAACTTACCACAGAGAGAGGGAGAGGGGAAAGAGGCATCAAGCTTTCATTAAAAAACATTATTAGGTTTAAGGTAAAAAACACCCTATTTATAAAATTCAGATTTAAAAGAAAATGACTAAACTATCCCTATAACAAAAGAAAAAAAAAGTGCAAAACAAAGCTTTCGAAAAAAAATAAAAAAAATCCCGCGTAACAGATCAGTCTTCTAACTCGTCTTACACGTGTATCCTCCTAATGTGGGGCCTTTGATTAATCCAGGGACACATGTAAGGTCTTCAAAATCCTCCTTGGTTGTGCCACGAACCATAATTGAGCCATAAAAACGTATTCATCGGCCACCTTCGTCTTTGATAAACTTTGAAGGTCTGATGTCCTCATCAACTCCCCTTGGGTGAGAAGAACTCGGCTCCGACGAGTTAAAACTTTTGTGCGTCTCGAGAAGATCTGGATCAATCCACTGCAGTTCCACTTCTGTAAGCCATGTGGAATTGGATGATGACTTGTCCTTCGATTTGACAAGGTACCTTTGGAAGCCCCCATCTTGTGTGGAAACAATCTCCTCATCTACTATCCCTTAAATCTCTTCCTTATAGTCAATTGATGGTGGAAAGGGTGGAGTGGGTTGAGAAGTAAAGTCGGAAAGTGGCCAAAGGTGGGAAGAAGAAACAATGGAAGGGTTAGGATAGAGGACTAGATCTTCCACATTAATCATTCCCATTTCAGGTGGAAGGTCTACCCTGTACGCATTAGACTCAATTTTACGCAATACTTTGGGTAACATGTGCATGTAAGTCATGAATGTGCTGTGCAAATGCATCGGCTGACTTAAAAGATCTTTGGGTAACTGACGTGGGTAACAAGTTTATGGGCAACCGAGGTTTGTACCCACTAACAATTTCAAATGGACTCAATCCTGTAAATCTATTGACTGAACTGTTGTAGGTGAACTCGGCTATAGGTATCACATGTTCACCCACTAAGCATTGTAAGAGGTTTCCAAGGCTGTAATTAACCACCTCAGTTTGGCCATCAGTTTGGGAGTGGTATGCAGTAAAAAACAGCAAACGTGTTCCCATCATATGCCATGGTGTCTTCCAAAAATATCTGGTAAATCTGACATCACAGTTAGATACTATGGTCTTAGGTAAACCATGGAGACGGGCCACACCATCGAAAAAGACCTTAACAATATTAGATGCATCCAAAGTTTTAGAACATGGGATGAAATGTGCCATATTAGAGAAGCGGTCCATAACATCAAAAATGGAATCGTGCTTTTTAACCGTCTTCGGAAGCCCAAGCACGAAATCCATGTTAATGTCTTGCCACAGAGCATGTGGCACAGGTAATGGTGTATATAATTCAAAAATTTTCTTTTGTTGCTTAGCCATCTGACACGTTCTATACTACAAAATTTTGGCGACATCTCGCTTGAGACTTGACTAGTAGAAATGATCCTCTACGAGGGCAATAGTTTTATTGTAGCCAAAGTAGCCAGCTATCCCTCCCGAATGAAGCTCCCAAACGAGGAATTCACAGAGGGATGTACGGGGAATACATAAACAATTTCCTTTAAAAAGGAATCCATCTCTCAACTCGAAATCCCCCGCACTTTGTTGATCACTCGAGAGTGACGTATAGGTACCCGCAAAATTTGGACATGTGGGGTACTCATCTCTTAGTTTTTCAAAGCCAACAACAACTACACTCAAAGAATTAAGCAACACCACTTTACGGCTAAGGGCATCGATTGGTTTATTCTCTACTTCGGCCTTGTGTTTCAAGACAAATAAATACTCTTGAAGGAACGCAAACCGCTTAGTATGCCTTGGGTTAAGTTTGTTTTGGGAGTAAAGATAACGTAAGGCCTCATGATCAGAGAATAAGACGAATTCTTGCGGTAGGAGGTAGTGGCGCCAATGTCTTAAAGATTGTACTACCACATAGAATTCCTTATCATAGGTAGAGTATTTTTGTTTTGCCTTATTCAATTTCTCACTGAAATAGGCAACAAGATGATCCTCTTGACTCAGGACTCCACCTATACCAACGCCATATGCATCACACGCAACTTCAAAGACTTTAGAAAGTTGGGAAGGTGCATGTCGAGAGTTTCGACTATCTTGCCCTTAATTTCTTTAAAAGCCTTAACTGCGGCTTTTGACCACTCGAATTCTCCCTTATTTATATACTCTGTAATGGGAGCCATAATCGTGTTAAAACTTCTAATGAACCGACGATATAATGTGGCCAAGCCATGAAAGCTTTACACTTCATGGATGTTTCTCGATTCAGGCCAATCAACTATGACCTTGACTTTCTCTGGGTCTGCATGCATCCCTTCTACTGACACTATAAACCCTAAGAACATAACCTGACTGGACATGAATGAACACTTTTTAAGGTTAACATATAATTTCTCCGCCCTAAGGACGCTACAGACTAACTTCAAATGTTCAAGGCGTGATTCTCTAGTGGTGCTATAGATCAGGATATCGTCGAAGTACACCACTAAGAATTTTCCCATGAACAGTCTCAAGACCTGGGTCATCACCCACATGAAAGTGCTGGGTGCGTTAGTCAAGCCAAAGGCATGACCAACCACTCATATAGCTCATCCTTCGTCTTGAAGGTTGTCTTCCATTCATCACCGGGACATACGGATTTGGTGATACCCACTCTTGAGATCTATTTTGGAGAAAATGGTGGATTTAGCCATCATGTCTAACATGTCATCAAGTCTAGGTATGGGAAACCTATAATTGACCGTGATTTTGTTATTAACTCTATTGTCCACACACATGTGCCAAGTGCCGTCTTTCTTAGGTGTCAGTAAAGCGGGTACGGCACACGGGCTCATGCTCTCCTGGATGAAACCCTTTCGCAGGAGCTCATTTACCTGCTTCTTCAACTCTGCATGCTCTGCAGGGTTCATCCTATAGTGAGGAAGGTTTGGTAGAGTTGACCTAGGGACAAGATCAATGGCATGCTGGATGTCCCTCATGGGTGGCAACTCATCCGAAAAATCCTCAGGGAATGCATCTCTGTACTCCTCTAAGACCGGGACTACCTCGTGGGGTAACTTTACTGGTACTTCTGGTGTAGCCTCTCCAGCCACTAAGACATATACCGTCGAATCCTCCCCAGTCTCTCTTTCAAACTCTTTAGCTGTGATGATGTGGAGAGACGTGGGTGTAGATTTCCTCACTTCTTTAGGCTCAGTAGCCTTCTCACCTTTCTTCTGTGCAGTGTTTTGTGGTGGCATAAGATTAATTTTGATCTTCTTGCCGTTATGCATGAAGGTACACACATTAGAACGACTGTAGATCGTGCCATCATTATCGAATAGCCATGGTCTGCCTAGGATGATGTGACCTATATCCATGGGCAACACATCCCACCACAGGAACTCCTTATGAGACCCGAACTCAATGGGTACAAGACATTGATGGGTAACAGGAAGGGAAGTTTTGTCTACCCATGAGACTTTGTACGGGTCAGGATGAGGGGTGACCTCTAACTTTAGACGGCCTAAGGTGCTAGTGGAAATTACATTTTGGCAACTCCCATTGTCCACTATCACCTTACAATTTTTCTCGCTACACTTGGCGATCATGTAGAAGCGATGCCAGTCAACACTACTTCTAGTCTAGGCTAGCACACACTTGACAACTGCTCATGTGGCATCATCACGTGCATCATCCTCATCACTCAATGATCCTACGGGTTGATATTCTTCGACTTCGGAGTCGCCCTGATCATACTCGCTATCCTGCGAATCTCTTATGACTAAGGCTTTTCCTTTACTCTTAGTGGGACACTGAGTTGCAAAATGACCATTATTCCCACATTCATAGCATCACACATTCTGCCCTCCACCTAGACCAGCACCAACGTCGCCTTTTCCCTTGTCATCCCTAGGCATAGGCGGAACATTCGTCTGCGCCTTGGGTTGATTGCCAATGTTGGGTTTAGTTCCCTGAGAACTAGTCTTAACATTAGAGTCTCGGGAATCGAACCGTCTTGTGACAGGAGTCTTCAGATACTGCTCTAATTCCTGCACCACTTGATACATCTCGTCCAAATCTGTCACGTGATGAGCCCAAAGCTCACGTTGAAGATCCGATCGACGGCCCGTCTTGAAACGCATGAGCATTACTAGAGGGTCTTCCTCAATGTCACACCGCATCATGAATTCCTCAAATTTTGCGATGTATTCCGTGACAGGTATAGATCCTTGCCATAAAGATTGCCATTGTTCTGGGAGCTTCTGGCAATAAGAGAGAGGTAGGTACTTTTCTCTTAGCATAGTTTTCATCTCGCTCCATTGGGTAACAAGAGCTCCTCCCACTTATTCAATCCTACGCTCTTTATTGGTCCAATACATCTTCGCTTGCCCCACAAGCTTCATTTTGGAAAACCGCACTTGTCGGTTCTTTGACATCTCATGCCACTCAAAATAGTGGTCCATGTCAGCTAACCAATTAAGGAATGCCTTGGGGTCAAAGCGACCATCAAAGCTCGGTGCATCAATCCTAACATTCTTCATGGCCCTCTCGTCAGGATCAAAGCGGTCCTGATATACCCATTCTCTACCCACATGCCTGCCATTGGTGAGGGTTTGTCTAAAGGCTGGCTCCTCACCAACACCACCTGCCCGTGACTGCACATCTCCCCTAACAATGGTGTTCTACCTTTGGGATGCCTCTAATCACTCAAATCTAGCTTCGGTGGCGATTAGTTTTCGTTCAATATTTTTGTTGGATGTCTCTATGGCAGTTATCTTTTGGAGTAATTGAGTGAGGTGATCGTTTAATTGCTCGTTACTTATGATGGGGTGTCGGCTAAAACCCTTGGCACTTCTAGTGGGCATACACCAAAAACTCGAACTCGATTTTCCTAAGCTCGACTCTAAGGTTTGAATAGACCTCAATATGGATGTATGATCCTATTTATATATGATGTATGAATGCTGTAGATTTTCATATTTAAGTAGAATAAAAGCACAAATCTGGAAATTTAGATTTATATCTCACTGGACTGTGAATCTGAAAAATCAAGTTTGCAATTTATGCGGGATGTAGATCTGGAATTATCTAGACAATCCTAGATGAGAAAACAGATGGTCCTAAGTTCAGATAACTCGATTTAACAAAAACTATGCAAAATCTAAATCTCTGATACCAAATTTGATGCAGGACAATCTAAACTAGAATGAATGTGTGAGTATAAAAGTTATCCAGCAAAATAATCTAAGCAAATCAATTGAAATATTCACATTCCACATCACAGTAAAGATAATAATAAAGGGAACATGCAATGGTTGCAGACCATCATCATAATCCTGCGGTACTGTATTCAAATCATGCGTGAATTGGATCTGGCGAGAGATGAGACCTCCCAATCTTGCATGGTTTCAATCCAATAATCAATGCAGCTTCTGTAGTCTAAGAAATCAAAGGATTTTTAGAATAGGGATGGCTGAAAAATCTGAGAGAGGGTTGGGATCAATTCTCAGATTTTCAAGGTCAATAGCAATAATAATAATAATAATAATAAAAAGAGACTAGGCATAGAAAGAAAAGAAGAAGGTTAGAGGGCTAGAAATAGAAGTTAGAAGAAGAGAAGAGATTAGAGGAAGAGTAGAACTAACCACAGAGAGAGAGAGAGGGGAAGGAGGCACCAAGCTTTCATTAAAAAACATTATTAGGTTTAGGGTAGAAAGCACCCTATTTATAAAATTCAGATTTAAAAGAAAATGACTAAATTACCCCTATAACAAAAGAAAGAAAGAAAAAAACGCGCAAAACAAAGTTCTTTTTTTTAAAAAAAATCTTGCGTAACAGATTAGTCTTCTAACTCATCCTACATGTGTGTCCTCCTAATGTGGGGCTTTCAATTAATCCAGGGACACGTGTAAGGTCTTCGAAATCCTCCTTGGTTGTGTCACGAATCATCATCGAGCCATAAAGATGTATTCGTCGGCTGCCTTCGTCTTTGATAAACTTTGAAGGGTCTGATGTCCTCATCATAATCTCTCATATTCGTTGTTGCATATAATGCACGATTATCGTTAATAGTATCCTTCAATGGTGACTTGGCCCTGCTTGTTCATTTTGTGGACCTTGAAATCAAGTCCAAGATGGATCCACATGTCGAAATTTGAGGGCTAAACTAGCTCATAGCAGGCTAGGCGCAATGGGCTAGTACGGTCCATTGAGAACGCTACTCTGCTCCATGGATTATTAGTTATATGCCTCTTTGCTTTCCATATCTTTAACTATTTATTTTGATTTTTACAACAGGATAACAAGTGTATTCAGTTTAATTGGTCCTTGGCAATTGCAATTGTGGTTGTGAGAAACTTTACCGATTTCATCTACCTTCTTCACATGCTTCTACAGGTAAGCCACGGTAACTTATTATCATTTTTTTTTGGAATTCATTTATGATTTAGGGGTCTAACTAAAGTTATGGCCCTTGATAGCGTGGAATAGTGGAACAAGATTCGTGTAGCTGACCCCAGTTAGTTGGGTTAATGCTTGGATGATGATGGTGATTTGTGATTTTAGTGATGGAATTATCTTTATCATTTGTATTGTGACATTTCATTTCTACCCTTGTATTTGATCACAAGTATGGAATCCATGCAATGCACTGGTGCGCAAACCTGGAAAACACCTCAAATGTGCCAAAGTTGTTAGTTTGTTGAGAACCTAGTTGTTCATCAAGTGGACTCCGCTATGTATGCGTGGTGGTCTAATAATCTGCACAATCCAATCATAGGGTGGGCCACTTGGTACTAATGGTGTCAAACCCTTAGTCTGATCTCACAAGCATGATTCTCCAGTTTACAGAGCACTTGTCTCCAAGGCCGAAGTATTTACTTCACAGCCTCTACTTGAAGTAGTGCCACATTTCAGCTCCGTATGGGCCACACAAACACGCCACAACTTGCATTGATGAAATTTGGAACCAATTTTTCTAATTCCAATTCATTAGATATAAAATGAAGTCCTCATTAAAAAAAATGCAATGACCAATATATATACAATATTTGTGGGCTGCAGTTCAGGTTGGCTTACATTGCTCCTGAATCAAGAGTGGTGGGTGCAGGAGATATAGTTGATCACCCGAAAAAAATTGCTCTTCATTATCTGCGTGGCTACTTTCTACTTGACATTTTTGTTGTATTACCACTACCTCAGGTATGGTTTCTTTCTTGCTCAATATCTCATATTTTCTATTTGTGCTTGTTTGGATTGTTGGGATCAAGTTTCCTACCAGGTAAAAGAAATCATTTTCCACTGATGTGACATTTTCTGCCTTTTGCGGCAACAAAGTATGCCATGGAAAACAAGATTCATTTCCAGGGTTTTCCTTTTTTAAAAAATTCTTTTCCTCCATTAAAAAATAAATAAATTTCATAATCCTCATTTCCACACTTTTGAGAGACAGATTTCACTCATTGACCATTGACCATTCTGCATTTCCCTGAAAATCAAGGAAACTACAACACACAATCTTATAGGATTCTCTTACACGGATTATGTTATCCATAGTATTCCTTAGATGTGATGTTTTCCTTTTCAAATCTAGTTCTTGGATTCTACAAATTCAAACAAGCTCTTATTTCCTTTATGCTTTATCCTTCTTTGCGGTTCACTAACAATTATCTTTTTGTTTGATAAAATGAATTTACTGCCCCATATTTATTGCAATGGTGGGGCATCGTTATGCTTTTTACCAGTTTTTATATTGTGGAACATCTGAGCCATGCATCAGGTGAACCTCAAAGTTTAGAAAACTTGGTCTGAAAATCGGGCTGGTCAGCTCATCAGGTTGCCAGAAAGCAGTGGACAGTATAAAAAGGAACCAACTGTCCACATTAAGCATTCACTTGCAACATCTTTGATGAGTGGAACAGCCTGTTTTTGGGCCCAGTCATCTCCAAGGTAGACCCACTTGAGTAGGCCCACTTAACAAATAGTCGATTTTGATATGAGAAAACGTCATTTTTATCCTCTAGTAACTTTTTTTCAATCCTTGTTATGAAGATCATGATATTGGTGGTCGTCCCTATGTACTTGGAATCGTCAGCGGCGAATTATGCAAAGAATCTTCTACGTGCCACAGTTCTTGTCCAGTATATACCGAGGATAATAAGATTTTTACCATTGCTTAGTGGTCAATCTGCTAGGGGCTTCATATTTGAGTCAGCGTGGGCAAACTTCGTCATTAATCTTTTGATTTTTGTATTGGCTGGCCATGTCGTGGGGTCGTTCTGGTATCTCTTTGGAGTACAGGTCAGTGAAATCTTTCTGTGACATTAATATCTGGTTACTGTGGTTGAACTGAGAACATGCTCTTTGATAGAGTGGATGGCAGAATGGGATTTGTGTAGTCGAACCCAAGTAGTTGGGATAAGGCTTAGATGATGATGAGTAGCTGGTTCATAGTTGTATGATCCTTCTAACTGGGGCTCCCACTTCGAATCATGCTTCGGAGTCTTGTTGCCACTCTCGCTTCCTACCTATTATTCTTGTTTTACATTTTGACCAAATGCCTCCCTGCTCCTGCACTTGAATTTGTCGGCAATTCGCTTCACTCTTTGTGCAACTATAAGCTTGTTACTAGATCTCATACTTTACTAATGACACAAATCATGCTACATTATGCCTTTCGAAGCTTGTGTTATTTATTGATATAATGTGGTGTACTTCGATTCTTATGTGCTTGCAATAAATTCTTTTTAATGAATGATAGGAATTCTATTGAGAGAGAGAGAGAGAGAGAGAGAGAGAGAGAGAGAGAGAGAAGGTTTGGAACAAAAGAGAAGAAGATACACAACTTATCTAGGAGTGAAGCTTCTTCTGTTTTCAATATAAAGTGATACTCTGTCACTCTGTTAGGAGTCAGGGCCTACTTTAGTAAGTTCATCTGCCTTGGCATTAGCTTTCCTGGGGACATGCTCAAATCTGACCACTTGGGTCTGGCAAAGATGCACCACTTCCTCGGGAAAAGAAAAGAAAAAGTCCAACTTCCACGTATGATAACCAAAGGAGACCCATGAAATGGTGTTAGCAAAATCTCTTTCAAAGTGGTATCCTTGGGTCTTTAGCTCTTAAAAGTGGAGGCCATGTTCCTATGATCTAGACTGTTAACTAGATGGGCTCCGTTGTGGATGATCCATGCCCGGAAAAGCCCAAATAGGATGATTGTGAACCATCAATTGGTCTTCCACGGATGGTTAAAAGTAAATAAACAATCCACATTCCTTGGAAAATGGGTCTAAGATTGGTTAACTAGGATCTTCCAATGTGGGAAATTTGGTGCATGTTAGGACCCCATTAGATGACTGGCCTGGTGTAAACTCAAGAATCTGGAGAAAGTTTTTCTGTATTTCTTCAACCCAAAGGTGGGTTTAAATAACCACTCTACAAGAGTATACAAGGAAGTTTATTTAAAGCTTCTTTATACATAGTATATTACAACTAATAACCCATACACAATTACACAATATGAACCAACATCAGTTTGCTACAAAGAAACCTATGACGGGATGAGGTCATAGTTTTGGTGAATAAATCAGCAGGTTGTAGCTCTGATGTCACATGAGGAAGAGAAATGATTCCAACCATATATTTTTCTCTCACAAAGTGGCAGTTAACTTCAATGTGTTTATTGCGTGCGGGAAATACTGGATTGGAAGCCAACCGAATCGCACTGAGATTGTCAGCATATAATGGAGTTGGCAAAGACAAATGAATCCCAAGATCTGTCAACAATCCCTGGAACCAAGTAATTTCACTACATGCCTCTGCCATTGTACGGTATTAGGCTTCTGTGCTGGATCTTGATACCGTGGTTTGTTTCTTACACTTCTAGCTAACTAATGATTGTCCCAAGAAAACACAATAGCCAGTGGTGGACCGTCATGAAATGGGACATCCTGCCCAGTCTGCATCAGAGTAAGTAGATAATTGTAGATCATGTGATGATGGAAAGAGAAGTGCCTGATTGAGGGTACCTCGAAGGTATCGAATAATGCGATGAACTGCCGTCATATGCAATGTGCAAGGCACCTCGACAAATTGACTAACAACATAAACTGCATATGAGATATCAGGACGAGACATAGTGAGATAGACTAATCTCCCCACCAGTTGCCTATAGGATGTAACATCTGAGAGAAGGTCTTCATTATCTTTCCCATACTTGATATTTAATTCCAGAGGAGTCTCATGGTCTTGTTATCTGTAAGGTTTGCTAGCTTGATCAAATCACAGGTATACTTTCGTTGACTTGTGAGATAATTTTGAGTATTACGAGAGATTTCAAGACCCAAAAAATATGTTAACGGCCCCATATCCTTCATATGAAATGAGGAGTGAAGTAAGGACTCGATATCGGCAATTCGTTGAGCATCACTTCTGTGATGAGAATACCATCAACATAGACCAATAAAGCAACAAGACCTGAATCAGACTTAATAATAAATAGTGATGAGTCATATTAGCTTTGAGAATAGCCCGCTGTAGTTAACACCTCATGGAATTTTTCAAGTCATGCTCTTGGTGCTTGTTTGAGTCCATATAAAACTTTAGATAGCTTGATCCTTAGACTTATAACTGGGAGGTTGCTTCAAGTAAACTTCTTCTTTGAGATTCCCATGGAGGAAAGCATTCTTGACATCGAGTTGACTGAGTTGCCAACCTTTAGAAGAACTTGTAGCGATCAAGGAATGGACCGTTTTCATTTTTCCCAATGGAGCAAATGTCTCATCATAATCAACTCCATACTCTTGTTTATAACCCTGGCCCACTAGCTAAGCTTTGTATCAATAT
Source organism: Magnolia kwangsiensis (assembly GCA_037074715.1). NCBI lineage: Eukaryota > Viridiplantae > Streptophyta > Magnoliopsida > Magnoliales > Magnoliaceae > Magnolia > Magnolia kwangsiensis. Next base: position 11,181,512 of record CM073577.1, on the reverse strand, counting down.
AAGCTCCCATCAGATTTTAATTTTACAGTATATATCCATTTGCTGCCGATCACTTGCTTCCCCTCTGGTAACAGAACCAGCGTCCAAGTAGCATTCTCCTTGAGTGCCTGAATCTCATCATCCATGGTTATGTATATGCCCGAGAATAAGTAGGTACAACCAAAGAATCTAATCCAGAAAACAAAGCATGATGAGAGGTAAAAAGATTTAATCGACAAGGAGGAACAAACGGACGACTAGAACGACGTAATTGGATCGTAGTGGAAAGTGAGACAGTTACCTGTGTTGTGGGAGAAGAGGACACCTGATCGGAAGCAGGAGCAGATGAGGGAGAGGACCCAAGAGAGATAGGCTTCACACGGCGTTGGTAGACCTGCAAAGGAGGAGTGGGAGAAGGAGGCAGAGAATGATTTTCTTCAAATGATGACATACGAGAAATGGAAGATGGAACAACGGTAACTGAAGGAGATGCATGGACAACTTTATAATATAGTAAATTTTCAAAAAATGTGACATGTCTAGACACACGAACACGATGAGCACATGGATCATAACAACGATACCCTTTCTAATGCTCCCCATATCCAAGAAATACACATTTAGCTGCCCTGGGACTGAATTTTATCCTGTTCTCGTTCTAGAAGATGAATAAAAGCAATGCATCCAAACACTCTTAACCGACTATAATCTGGATCTTTATCATGAAGGAAGAACGTGGGAGTTTTCCGGTTGGCCAATACACTGGAAGGTAATCGATTGATCAGATACACAACTATTGATTTTGCTTGAGCCCAAAGAAATTTTGAAACACGTGCATATCCAAGAAATACACATTTAGCTGCCCTGGGACTGAGTTTTATCCTGTTCTCGTTCTAGAAGATGAATAAAAGCAATGCATGCAAACACTCTTAACCGACTATAATCTGGATCTTTATCATTAAGGAAGAACGTGGGAGTTTTCTGGTTGGTCAATACACTGGAAGGTAATCGATTGATCAGATACACAACTATTGATTTTGCTTCAGCCCAAAGAAATTTTGAAACACGTGCATATTCCATTATGGTAGTTGCTACCTCAGTAATGTACTGATTCTTGCGTTCTGCTACTCCATTCTGCTCCGGTGAGTGAGGACACGTTCGCTGATGTACAGTACCATTTGAACGTAGAAAAGTCTCAAACTCGGAAGACATATATTCTCCCCCAGAGTCAGACCGTAGAATTTTAATTTTCTTTGAAATTTGGGTCTCCACATATGAGGAAAATTGTCTATAACATGATAATGCTTCAGACTTGTGCTTCATGAAATAAATCCAAATGTGCCTTGAAAAGTCATCCACAAAGATGATGTAATACAACGAACCACCAGGAGCCATAATGGGAGATAGACCCCAAACATCAGTATGAATGAGATCAAACAGATTCTGAGTACGAGAGTTACTCAATGAAAATGACAATGCAGTAGATTTACACACTTTGCAACTAACATAGTTCATATCAATGGAAATGAGACTAATATTGATTTCATCATTTAAAAAACCATATCTAAATAAGAAAAACATATTTTTAGAATTTGGATGCCCTAGATGACTATGCTAAAGTTTCCAACATTTATTAGTAAAAGAAATATCATGAGAAGAAGGAAGAAAGAAACAACGCGATGAGACAACTCCGGGATCAAACTCCTAAGTAAATAACCTCCTCTCTTATGGCCCCTCCCAGTCAACTTCCCTATTTCTAAATCTTGTATGAAACAACCAAACCGAGAAAACAAAACCAAACAGTTATTTTCTACTAGTTGAGCAACTAAAATAAAGTTAGCAGATAATTTAGGAACATAAAACACTTTACGAAGGAAGAAATTGCGAGATGATGAAGGTGAGACTTTCAAGGACCCGATGTGAGAGATAGGTAAATGGTTCCCATCCACAGTGTAGATGGAACCCATTCCTTTATAGGGGACACAATCAGTTAGACAAGAAGGGTTACCAATCTGATGCAAGACATGAAATTCAAACATGATGTGCAAGATATTCAGGCTTTAGATCACGTTAGTTGAGAAACTATTACACAAAATTCCAGATCCCACACAAAAGTTTAAGCACTCAATCAAGGGGAATCTTATGCAGATCCAAGCTACACATGTTAGGACCAGATCAATCAAAATTATAGACCAAACAACAATCAAAAGAGGGTAAATTCATTCACACATGCACAAAAATAATTTCCAATCTTAAGGATTTAGAAATTTCAATTCTGGGAACCCTAAGGTTGAAGAAAGGGCATAAAATTGAGGATTTGAATAATTTAGGGTTAGGTTTAGGGATTTTGGGTGAAAGAGGAGTGAAAGAAAGGAGAGAGATGAACCAGAGAAATACCGCACGTGTAGACAACAACAATGGCCTAGACGCATGTACGTGTGATCCTGGCCGCATGTGTGTGGGGCCCACTATTCAGAAAAAAGCCAGCTTGGCCCTGGTCAGCCAGGGGTGGACTCCAAAACTCTCAAATTTCAGCTTGATCCAACGCACGGTTTGTGTGTGGTGCTCCGTATAAGTTTCAGCCCTCCTATAAGAAAAGATTCTGGAAATCTGCTGTAAAGAGAAAAACGGCTGCAATAGAGGATGGATTTGAAGCGTAGATGATTGTAGGAGGAGAAATATAGATGAAAAAAGGTGGGAGCGAATCGGGATAGGTGTAGCTTCGCACTATGGTAGTCAGCCTTTCGAGGAAGGGAGGGTTTCACACCCAATTGGATTTCCACAACTCAGAAACTCAGAGGAGTAGAAAAAATGCAGAAATTTTATTAATCTTCCATTGAGGAAAAAAGACTATAAGGGGTGCCTATTTATAATAAAATCTTATACCCCAAAACTCGCGCCATGTGCACAACCTATTACTTGAAAACGAAGTAATAAAAAATAACAAATAATCAAAGCAATCTAAACCGTCCATGATATTCCTAATAACAATAATAAACAAAACCAAAAGTACTAGGTCACCTAGGGTAGTGGGCGACGATCATGAGATCCAATGATGGGATCCACATGATAATTGGGTCCACCCTAAGGAACCAAAACACAAGTCCTCTAACTAGTAAGCCCTCCATGGATGTCGTCATCGATCCAGATAGAAGGTGGGGCCCCCCTCGCGTACGTGTGTAAGGGGGGCGTGCGTGTGCGCAAGATGTCCCCATCACAGTCATATGATTAGATGCCTCTGAGTCAATATACCAAAGATTTAGATAATCAATATTACCTATCGAACTTAAAGAACCCATCGCTTGAAGGATTTGTTGAATTCGTTCTGGGGAAAGTAGAGTAGGTTGCACTGATGGGGCCATAGATAAAGAGTCAGGCTTCTCAGCAGAGGGAGCCAGAAATGCACGTCCACGTCGCTGGTAATGAAGAGATATGGGAGGGCGAGTTGGGCAATTGGCTATATCATGTCCTTCTTGTTTGCAGTAGCGACAAAACATAGTACTTAGTCCAGAGGGTTTCAGATTTGCTTTGTTATTGGGATAACGAATAGCCACATGTCCAAATCCATTACATTCAAAACATTTAACTTTCGACACGTCTCACGACTTTCCTGAATAATTGCGAGTAATGAAGGCAGCATCAGGAACAACCTCGCTCATGGAAGCAAGGGTTTTCAAACGTCTCTTCTGCCATCAAATCAAATAGAGCTGCCTCAAGAGATGGAAGTTGAGGCTGGTTCATTAGAGCAGCTCGGGTTGGTTCAAACTCCGGATGGAGTTTATAAAAAAATTGCATCAATTTACTTGTGTCGCGGAGTATCTTTACTGTTTCTACCGCCACAGCGGGGATAACTGGATCCATAAGTTGAATCTCATGCTAAAGGGAGGTAAGTTTAGAATAGAAATCTTGTATACTCAGAGCTCCTTGTTTTAATTTTGACAACTCATACTCTACTTGATAGCGACAGACATGATTTGATTGTTGATAACACATTTTCAAGTAAGTCTATACTTCAGATGTAGTCTCGAATGACATGAGGTTAATTGCAATGTCACTCTCAACATTGTTAAGGATCCAAGTGACCACCTTTGAATTATTTGTGGTCCAAGATAGGAGTTCCCTTTCATCTTTTGGTTTGCCTGTAAAACCATCTACATAGTCGTAGAGGTTCTTTCCTGCTAAAAAGTGCTTGAATTGAAATTTCCATAAGAAATTCTTTTTCTCATCCAACCAAACATGGATAGTTTCGATCTTATCAGAGGGATTCATAGATGTCATAAGAAAGAAAAACCACGAAGAAGAAATGTACCACTGATTTCTGGGTGAGCAGGACTGGATCTGACGAGCAGAGGTAGAGCCGTTGTTGTCGATGTAGAATAATCGACTTGATGGGTTCAACAGATCTCAAATCAATGGATCCAGATGTGAAGACAGGTAGCGTGCCAGAGATGGGTTTCAATGGATTTGAGAAATTGGGAGCTGTTGTTGAATCTACTGCAATGGATCTGGAGAGGCCACCAAAATCGATGGGGGCCGCTGAAATCTATGGGGGCCGTTGGAATCTCGATGGGGGCTGTCGGTTGTGCGGAAAATTCAGAAACCTCGCTCTGATACCATGTAAACTCAAGAATCTGGAGAATGTTTTTCCTTATTTCTTCAAGCCAAAGGTGAGCTTAAATAACCACTCTATAAGAGTATACAAGGAAGTTTATTTAGAGCTTCTCTATACATAGTATATTACAACTAATAACCCATACATAATCCCATATACACAATATTCTCACACCTGGATCACCAAACCATGTGTCACAGTTGTATAAACTTGAGACCCGAAAACACTTTTCGTATTCTCATGCCAACAATCATATCATTCCTCTCCACCTTTGTTGGCTTTGATGTTCATGTTTATTTGAATAGGTTTGAATAGGTATGAAATATTATGAAACTCACAATCATAGGGTTGAAAAACATGAAAACAATAAGGAAAATAACAGAACGCAAGAATTTACGTGGTTCGTCATGAAAGTGACTATGACCATGGGTGAAGACAATCGAAGTAGATTTAACCATATGAGGATTACGAGTAAAAGCTATGAACACTTCATATATAGTGTTCTCAAACCCTAATTAAATTGGGAACAAAAAGAAAGATTCTTATTCAAACCCAACAAAAAACTCCAATACAAAAGTTTCACCCAAACAAGGAAACCATGTGGTTTTTACATGACAAAATTGCCCCCCCAGGACCCTCTCCAGCAAAGATTATAAAGGGCGGCCCTTCTGTCATGGAGCTCGCTGGAACTATAGGATTGTAACATAGTAACATAGAATTTGAGGCTCCCTAATAGAAATACATGCAATGCATGGTTCTTATTTTTATTCATTCTTTGTGCCTAGTCGTACGTTATAGTAGTCTCTGTAATTATATTCATTGTATAGTTTCTAACGGATGAATAAATCAATTTGGTATTGTTGGTGTAGATATTAGTGTGATGTAAAGAGACAGGTGCAATAATAATTTCATTATCTACATTCCCATGGAGGTTCAAATTATACCGCTTTTTCTCTTCTTAAATAGTTCATCTCATCATTGGGATGCCTTCTCAAATGTATGTGAAGAATGTGTTTCTTCATGGGGTCTTAATGAGCAATACAACATATCAAACCATTTCTATGCAATGATTTGACAATGTTTACCTGTGTTTTCAGTTGAAGAATATGTTGACGGAGAACATATCATTGCATAAATCTTGTATCATTTTTGCATATGTGTAAAAGGGTCATGAAGAATGTATTTCTTCATACAAAATTAATGCAATTTCCATGAACTCTTGCAGGTGATGCTCAAAATTCCACATTTCACTTTGATTTGTCAGACTCCTATCCTGTTTTTGTTTAGGAATGTGTTACAATATGATTCCTTTGTGTCAGTATTTTATATCTTTGATTTTACTATATAGTTTTTCAACATTGATTTGATTTGATGTACAGTTTGCTGTTTGTTTTTGTTAATATGCATGCAAAGAGATAGATGTGATTTTAATTTTAATGCTTTGCAAACTTGTCTTAGAGGGTAAATCAGTGCCTTAGAGATGTCTGCTCCAAATCCAATGGCAAGCTTAAAGATTGTAAAATATTCATAGACTGCGGTAGGGATGGGAAAAATATCCAAGACTTCAGTCAATCACATGATGATGCATGGATGTTGTGGCGAACCAACAAGAATGCGAGTGATTGCTTTGTTACTGATCGTGGTCATTTCTCTTATGGAATTTATCAACAAGTTGTTCTTATTTCTACAAAGCAAAGTATTGTTACAAGATATATGTACTCTTTATTTTGGGGTTTCCAGGTATTCCTATACTTCCTACATCTTCCTTTCCTTTGGATGCTTTCTTCTTTATTAATTTGGTTATAGTCTACAAAAATTAGGTTCTACTGTTTAAGGAAAAGAAGGTATTCAATAACGGTGATGGGGGCTGTTATGGCCAGCCTTATGGCCATTGCGATATGGACCGTAACAGCCATTATGGCCCTGTAACAGTCAATTTTTATTTTTATTTTTAAAGGAAGAAATGTATCAGCCCCATAATGGCCCATTGCTGGCGTTATGGGCCTTCTATATATATATATATATATATATATAGTCCTATTGGTTGGGATTTAAGCACCGTGAGAAGAGAGTCTCCTGGAAGGAGGACTCGCGCGGCATCTTTTCCGGCATCTGACGGGGTTTCTAATGAAGCAAGTTTGGGAAGGTAAACCGTGGCATGACATGGTACGCGTGTGTAAGATTCGGACCATTTATTGGATGGTTCTGAGTGTGAACATGCCGTGAATAATAAATCAGGCCAATTCACTTATTAGGTGGTGGGCCAGGCTTATACAAAGGAAATGGTCGGTAAGAACAAGAAAATCTTTATCTGTCATATTAACGTAACATCTGGTCCACCTGATGAGTGGGCCAACCTGGATCTTGGGACAGGGCATTTTCACACAGTGACCCACTTGGTACGTGGACCGGATCTTCCGCATGTTTGTTACATTAGCGCATGTGTTCTGCGATTCACCCACGGTTTTTCTTTGGCCCGGATTGATAACAAGGCCTTTAACTTAAACTACACCGCGATATGTGGGGTCCATCATGATATTTATGTGTCATCCAATCCATCCATCATGTGAATTCCCTTGTTTTATCCTTGAAATCCAAAAATCAGACCAATTCAAAACTCAGGTAGGCCACGTCAATCAAGATGTCTAAAACATCTAAAATCATGTGGCATGGACCACCTAAGTTTTGGACTGGTCTGGTTTATGGGGTGTCTATTCATCCTTGCGCGGATCATCTTTCTGAATCATGGAGAGCGTATAAAAAGCATGGTAGGCCCCACACAACATCCAAAAGGTTTTTAATGGTGGATGTCCCAACCAAAGTATTCCATCTGATGTAGCCCACCTGACTTTTGGATTAGCTTGATTTTTAAATCCCTTGGTGAACATGAGGTGGAACTGCTTTATTTTAAGGATCATACCTTAAAATGATCTGACAAAAGCGGTGAATCGGCGTGGATAAAACACTTACATCACGATGGCCCCACAGAGCCCTACCGTCCGGGCCGGGGTAGGACGCAATCTGCCTCCGGGAAGGATGAGTGCGCGAGGACGGGGATTGGACTTTGAGGGGCGGACGCGAATTTCCTGCAAAACCCTTTCGCAGTAAGTTCCTGCGCTGGGAACGTAAGTGGGCCCACCGTCATATTGTTCAGGAATCCACTCCGTCCATCCGTTTTCTGAGATAATTTTAGGAGATTAGACCAAAATTGAACACGATCGAAGACTCAAGTGGGCCGTACTAAAGGAAAATGTATTTAGGAAAATTCCTACCGTTGAAACCTACTTGGGTTCAACATTGATGTTTACATGTCATCCATACCGTTAATAACGTCATTCCTACTGGGATGAACCGAAAACACAAATATTAGCATGATTCAAAACTTCTGTGGCTCCACGAATATTTCAACTGTGGGTGTTCACTTATCAAGTTTTCGGACCATTTGAGCATTGTATACGGTTCATTTTTGGCCTCATGTCCTAAAATAAACTCAAAAAACTGATGGACCGTGAGGATTTCTCACAAACATCCCAGTGGCCCAACTGTGTTCCCAGCGCAGGAACTTCCAACGGTAGGCTTTCGCAGGAAATCCGCGTCCCTGACAGGCTGGCTACAGAAGTGACATCACCAACTTCTATGGGCTCACTATGTCGTATGTGTTGTATCAACACCGTCCATACATTTGGAGAGATAATTTTAGAGCATGGCCCAAAGAACGAGGCAGATCCAAGGCTGAGGTGGACCCCACCATAGAAAATAGTGATGAGAGTGACGCCCACCGTTGAAACCTTCTAAAGTTACACCATGATGTTTATTTGAGATCCCACATGTTCATGTGTTAAATCAGACTTGAAAGAAGGAAAACGCAAATATTTAACTGAACGAAAACTATCGTGGCCCTTAGAACGTTTTGACGGTGGACGTCACTCTTCCCACTATTTTTTGTGGTGGGGCCCTCTCAAGCTTTGGATCTGATTCATTTTTTGGATCATATCCTAATATGATCTCTCCAAATTGATAGACGGTGTAGATAAAAAACATACACCACTGCATGGCCCACAACATTGAGAGACGTCACTTCATTAGAAACCCGTCGGATGCCGGGAAAAATGTCGCACGAGTCCTCCTTCCAGGAGACTCTCCATTCTCACGGTGCTTGAATCCCAGTCGATAGGAGGATCTAACGGACAATATGGAAGCTCGTATTTAAGCATGGTGCGGCATGGTGCGCAGGAGACCGGGACTCTATATATATATATATATATATATATATATATATATATATATATATATATATATAGGCGTTATGGCCCCATATTGCATAACGAGCACCACCGTTATGAAACGGTCACTACTACTATAATGTAGCCATTTTTTAATACCATTAAGGAAAAAGTGAGCTTTTCTTATCGACGTCCACATGATTCCAATATCACTTTTTCGAATTGTGGAAAAGACCTAAGGTCCTATTTGGGAGCTTGGAAAATAAAAGGAGAGGAAGTGTCATTTTCATTTTAAGTTACTTTCCACGTAAAATAATTTCACTTATTTGAGACTTTACAATTTTTCTTGGAAATTTTCTTCTTTCTACGTCTATGTTGTTTGGGACTTTTTTCCTTGGAATCAACATTATAAACTAGTGGACTGTAAATTGTTCCGCATTGGAAGGCAAGGATGAGACGGTCCACCATCCCCCTCGCCAAGTGGGACTCATTACCTGCATTGGCTCGAATGGGCCCACCACTCTTGGTGTGTGGCCCTAGATCCCAACAATCTAAAATTTGACATATCAGTAGTCATTGTATCGACCTAGATCTTGGACTTCTAATACTCGACCATTTCCACCTATAATTGAGCCATAAAAGCAAATTTCTAAAAGACCACGTGCAATAAAAAATTTCAATATCCCAACCAACCAATTTTGTCCATATCCTAACCATCCGATAGTTGATCATTTTCACCTTTACTATGAAGAAAAATAATTCCAACAATACACGCCATAAAAAAATTCCACCATCATAACCAACTAAGAAGATTCGAGTCTAAGATGTTGATTTCTCATGAATGTGTTCCACTTCTAGGAATGAGCCAACATCCATCGTTTTTACCCATTAAATAGAATAAAAATTCAACCTTCTCAATCATATATTTCGAAGAGGCAAGGGAGAAATTCCGTGATGTGCGAAATGTCTTTTTTAGACCCCTCCCCTTAGAAATGTGCAAAAGATAGTGATCTCTTTAAGTGGGTCCCTTTGCATTGTCGGTTCAAAGTTTTTTGGGGAAGTTATTGTCAAAGGTGAATCTTGTTGTGTGATTGATCGCGCTAAGAAAGCAGGAGATAACCCATGGGATTGGTTTTTGTGTTCAATGAAATTAGGGCCGTTGCTTGAAAGCTAAACATTTTGTTTAACCTTGTCGAGAGTGAGGTTAACAAGTGTCTTGTATTGGGAACTTGTAATGCAGGGGCATTTTCACACCGGGCTCAAAGTAGGATTGCCTGTGGGATGTAGGGGCACACTCGGGGCGGGCGGCCCGTGTGAGGCAGGTGGCTCGTGTGAGGCGGTACCCATGTGATTTGGGGCTCACGAGGGGGGTTCGGTTGAGATCCTAACCCATGGGATGTGGGGCCTGGGCTATGAGATAAAGTGATTGATTCGCCATGCTCTAACAGTTCGAGCTTTTAGAGTAACTGGCTAATTGTCCTATATCAACTTGATTCGCTTGCTCTAATGCTTTTGGCTTAATAAAGTTTCTATTATCTTTTCATGAAAAAAATGTTTGGTTGCCAAATGTGGTGGGACCATGCATCAACTTCAAAAAATAAGAACGAGATTACAATGACCAATCCATTTTTTGAAATTTTGTGGGTGAGGGCATTTAGACCATTTTGCCGCCGTATAAACTCCCCACTCAACAAAGTGCTTATGCTAATTAACCCATTCATCGCAGAGTCTTGCATTGTATGAAGGCAACAAGTTTGCAGAATTTTTGTTTTGGAAGCCCAAAACCATGCTCAAACCAAACCTAAGCTCAACCCATCCTCAAGCCCAAGACTAAGCCTGATACTTTCTAATCCAAAATCTCATCTGAAACTTAAGAAATAGGACCTCCAAGCTCACTAGAGTAGGTGTGGGACCTGGCTTGGCCATGGCTAGGGCCTCCCACATCCATTGTTTCGGAAAATTCCCTGGGCATGAAAAAGGTTTTTTCTTGTGCCTTTTATTTTATTTTATTATTATTATTTTTTGTCTTCTAAGAACGTGACCAACAAAAAAGGGGCCTCAAATGCATGGAGGTTTTCCATTCCCAAGGCCCGATATTGCTCTAACTTAGAGTTCTGATTTCTTGAGTTTTTAGAATTTAAATTCTTCGATCCATAGGTCCATATTATAGCCGATCAAATCATCTTTCCAATGAACCTAATTTCAGCTCATTCGAATATGCAAGCGTGAAGTTATGATTGAAATATTGGACAACGTGTGAGATTTGTTGACAGTTGCAGAACTAAATTTTGACTTATCTTGTGGACCTCACATCTCCCTAACCCCTAGAAATTTTTTCCCACAAAACCATAATCATTAGTTATCCAGTCAAGTGATGAGGACATTAGAGCACCATTCAGGGTCTGCCAGAGGAGGAGGAGATAATCATCTATTTTTCTTTAGATGGATGACCACTAAGTGGGCCCCGAGTGGGCCAAGTGGACCATTTTGAAGACCCCACATGCATTTAATGCATCTTCGAAGACCCTACACTAGGAAGATGCATGTGAGTTGTATTCTTAAGGTGTTTGGTCCGTTGGATCGAGTGCACGCATCGATCGGACCATTGGATCACGCACAATGGACCTTTAGACCACTCTTGATCGTGGTCCATCTTGATCATGGACCACCCCATTGGCTACGAATAGTTTAGGATAGTTCATATATATATATATATTGAGTAGTTTTTGTCATTTACTTTATTATTTTTGAACTATTTTATGTTTTACTTGAGGTATAGGATTTTTTATGAGAATTCTTTCCTTAGAGAGGTTTTTTGTTAAAGTCTCTTTCTGTGACTATAAAAGAGAAAAGGGGGGCATGTGAACCTATCTATACTATTGTTTTATGAAATTTCAAAGTTCATCTTACTTCTTCATACGATTTGAAGGTTTCTCCATGCGATTTGGAGATTAGGTATGGTGTGATTCTATTCCTATTCAACGGAGGTGCCAGACTTACATATATCATCTTCCTTCTCTCTTCATTTCTATCCAAAAAGAGGTATTTTCTTAAAAACTTCATCTTTCTTCTTTCATATCCATTCAAGTCATCTTTTTCTTCAACTTTTCATCATCCGACTTCAACCCCAACTGAACCCAATCATTGAGGACCTCAAAACCCTAGCCAACGACCCACATGTGTGACCGTACGGCGACACATGCGAGCCCCTAGGCTGGCCATACAGTCCAGCCCTTTTCCCTTTTGGATTCTCTCTTACCCCACATCAAAACACCTAAATTCCCTTCTAAAACCCTAACCCTAACCTTAGATTCCATACTTTTAAAATTTCCCCAAATCTTCAAAACCCCTTAATCCCAATTTTCCTAATTAACCTAAAACCCCAATCCTCCAACCACTCAAATCCCTAATTTCCCTCGAGTAATACCCAAGCCCCCAAATCCCTTAACCAATTGAACCGTTTAAACCCTAATTTCACCTTTTCCCCAAATTCCTTGAACCTTAGGTGAGCCTACATTCTAATTGAGCAAACCCTAGGTAGTAATAGTTTCTCCTTTTTGAAATAGGCTTATTCATATGCAATTTGGGTGTTCTCACATCCATTAGATCTTAATTTCTAGTATTCAATGATCATGTATGGTGTAGTTTGTTAATTGTGGCCTACACTATTCATAGTTTCATGTTGGATTGATGCAAGACAATTAACCACTTGCTCTAAAAGCTCGAATTGTTAAAGTATGTGAATTAATCCCTTTATCTCATAGCTCAGACCCCACATCTCATGGGTTAGGACCTTGGCCGAACCCCCTTTGCAGGCCTCAAATCACATGGGCCGCCCACCTCGAGTGTGTCCCCGCATCCCACAGGCTACCCCACCCGAGCCCGGTGTGAAATGCGCACTAATCACCCCTGGTAAGGAGTCTCGAACACGAGACCTCCCCCGTGGGCCCCAAATCGCATGGGTCACCCACCTCGAGTGTGCCCCTGCATCCCACAGGTGACCCCACTCGAGCCCAATGTGAAAATGCCCTTGCATTATGGATTCTTAAGATATTTGATGATTTTGGTGTGATTTTGATTATTTAATTTAATTTGTTGATTGATCTTACTTCACCATTTAGCAACATGCATGTGTCCAGCACCATCAAGTCACTTAAATCTGATGCCCGAAAACTAAGTTATGATCGAAAAACTGACTAGACTGTGTATAGAAAACAATTTTAAAAATGACATCCACACCCTTGATAGAAATCCAAAACACAAATTCCATTTTCCTTTGACCTTTTGACCAACTTTTTACTAAAATACTTGAAGCCTTAGTTTGCCCCTAAGTTACCATCTTTTACAAAACTACCCCCTCCCCTAAGTAACTTGGTTAGTGAAATCCCAAAACTAACCTTCCCGATGCCATGAGATGCTTCCAAGTGTCTCAATGCTAGCCACTCAATTCCAAAGCCTTGGAAGCCTCGTACAATCTTCCGTAAATCCTAATGACCCTTAGAGTTTCCTCAGTTTACACTCAAGCCACCCCATTAACATCCAAGATCATGCCACTTGTCAATCATCCCCTATCTTCGTACCTTCTAGAACACTCCTAACCTCTCCTCATATTACAACTCTACGATTCCTCCACACTATATAGGCTTCTTGCTACAAGACATGGATCTTGCCTCTCAAATATTCTAAGTCCTATAGCTCCCTATAGGATCCAAATTCCCATACTTGGAATATTTCCACAATTCATAATGGAGAAGAATGAGAGTTTGAGATAAGGTCTAACAACTTGGGAAGCTCCTCTACCATGGCCAAAGATTACAACTCTACTCCTTGGAGTGGTGAACCAAGGCTCCAAAAACCTTTGGGTAGAAGAAGGGTTCTCTTGTTGTTCTTCCTGCATTATTTCTCGTAAAAGAAACAAGCAAGAAAGACCCTTATTGCAAGATATTGAAGAACCTTTAAGGTAGTTTGGATGTCTGTTAGTTTTTAAGTTAACTTGAAAGTGACTTACATGTTTCCTATTTGGATGTAAGAAGTTAGTCAGTCACAAGTAAGTAGGTTTTATTTATTTATTTATATATATATATATATTTTGTGATTGGATAACCTATAAGTCTGTTACAACTTATATGCAAGTAATTTTGTCTTCACACCAAAGAAAGCTTGGAGTAGGGAATTGCTCCAAAATTTTCAAATGACATAAAAAGGCTTGGTAGAAGATACGTCATTGGGTTGAGCCCATTTAGATGAATCTTTGAACCAATTTTTAGGCTAAGCCAATTGTCAGGTGGGCCACAAAAGAGGGCCCACGTATTAAACAACTCATGCTAGTTTTCTCTACTCATTAGGTGGGACATGCTTTTAACTTGATTAGGATCCATCCAATAAAATCCAATGGCACATTGACCATTGATTAAGCCATTGGAACATGTTTTATTTGGCAATCCATTGTTCCAACCAAAGTGAGATCCACAAAAACAATCTAGATTATTGAACCATGGGCCCTACTTCCATAATGGAAATCTGGGCCATTATTTTTCAGTGGATTGTTCCAACCAAAATGAGATCCATGAAAACAATCTTGGCCCCACTTCTATAATGGAAAATTAGGCTGTTATTTTTCGATGGCACTTACACTGTTGATCAGATATCCAAAATAAGCCTCAAAAAAGAAGCCCAAGATACAAAAACCAAGCCTGTTAACTCATTCTCTAGGCCCACTCGAGGTCCACTCCTCTTGTTCTTCTCTTTCTCTCAGGTTTTAGAAAACCCATCTCTAAACTCTAAAAACAAGTAGCCATGTCTACCATTAGTCAATCCCAAGGAAAGAGGAAGAGTGGCAATGGGTTTGCAGCACCAACTGCTGCATTGGGCAGCAATAGTAGTGGGGCTGTGGCACCAACTGCTGCATTGGGCAGCAACAACCGTGGCTGCTATTGCCACGGCTATTGCTGGCACCAGCAAGGGTGCTGTGTGTGGGTGGTGGGCTTAGGTGGCACTGAGTGAGGGTGCCAGGCTCGGGTGGCGCATAGTAGGGGAGGAGTGCTTGGGTGTCAGGCTTGAGTGGTGCTGAGCAGGGGTGGAGCTCTTGGGGCTGTGGTGACGACGTCCATAGCCGGCGGGTGAGAGAGAGAGAGAGAGAGACCTTGTGCATCTCCTTCACATGCAACAAATTAAAAAAATCTGACTGTTACCCTATATGATATTATCCATATCTCCAGTTCGATGATACCGAAAACACTTGTGGTATCCTAAATTTCAAGTATTGATGATATATCACTAAGTATCACCATTGTATCAATATTGCCAATGTGCACTAATATTTTTTACTATGTAAAATCAAGTTGTTGCTTGTATAGCCTTTTTTCTTTCTTTCTTGCTTATCAAAGGTTGTTGTCGCTTGTATATCTAATGCATCACTATCGCCAATAATTTTTACTATGTAAATTTCAAGTGTCGTTGTATTGCCAATGTAATGGCGATATTTGATAATGTCACAAATGTATCAATATTGCCAAAAATATGTTTATTAAAAAAGATTTCATTTCATTTTTTTATGGGTGCATGGTTGCATGATGAAATGCATGTATGTGTGTATATGCAATGTTTTAAATATCGATGGTATTGGCCGATATATCCCATGGTATATCTTCTATCCCACCTGTGTGATATGAAATTCGCAAGTAGTGCGATATATCTGACATGTTCGATTCGGTGAGCATTTTCAATTTTCATACCTTTTTTTTTTCCTTTCAGTAAACCATGTTAAATTAGCATCAAATTGTTACAAATACATGGATTGGGGGCTTCAATTTTAAGATTTGGAGGAGATGGGCCGAGTTGCGGAAAGTTGAAAAAATCAAAATTTCCCACTTGGTCACGAATCGGTTGCAATCCTTATGTCCAAACATAAAATCAAACATGTATATAATGTAATCCAGTGATTCTTCTTTTGCTTTTGAATGTATTGGTCGTGTTTCCACACGTCTTCTTATATTTATAAATTTTATGAATGAACTTTGAATATACTTGCATCAATTCAGTTAGACAACGCATAGATTAGGACCCCATACAAAGAAAACCTATTATGTGCACATATTTTTGTAGTGTTTTGATTTATAAGTGTGTTGATGTGTTTTTTTAACAATCACTGAAGTTTCATCGAAAAAATCGACCAATTTTCCCACGTTTCCAACAATAACGATACATTACGCGATATATCCCATGCAATAACAGATAAGTATTTGTATCCCAAAGGTGCGATACATAACGCGATACCGATATTTTGAACACTGTGTATATGTAGGCATGCATGCATGGATGGATGAATGGATGGATCATGGATGTATGTATGTATGCCTGGATGGATGGTTAGATGGTTAGCTATGTGTGTTTGTGTGTGCACGCATGCATGGATGGATAGATCATGCATGTGTGTTTGTACGTATGTATGTGCATGCATGCATGGATGGTTGGATGGATGGATGGATCCACCATTTTCCGCATGTTTCCCCAATATTTCCCTGAGTCAACGATATATGCTTTTAGGCCTCATTAAAGGGAAGCTTATTATTTGATTCCTAAATATGCAAATATGTGTCTTTTTCGTTATTATTTGATTTTTAAATATACAAATATGTGTGCATTTTAGCATCTCCTAAAGTATCATTGAAAAATTCCATCATTTTCCTCATGTTTGTCTAATGTTTCCCTAAATCAGTGTTACATGCTTTTAGACTCCCATTGAAGAGAAACTTATTATGTATGTTCCTTTTTTGCAATTATTTGATTCCTAAATATGCAAATATGTGTAGCATCTCCTGAAGTTTCATTGAGAAATTCCATCATTTCCTCGTGTTTCCCCAATGTTCCCCTTAGTCAACAATACATTTATAGGTATCCGCAATAATATTGGCTATATCGATACATGTTTCCATATCCCCAGCCAATGATATATGAAACGATACTACGAACACTGCTTATAAGTGAAAACACACCTCCCCCATGTAAGTTGCTTGTAAGTGACTTGTAGGTTGTAACTCACAAGAGAAATTTCACACCCAAACACCACCTATAAGTGAGTTACAGGGAAGTCAATTCCTAGTCTTGGAACTTACAGGCATCCAAATAACCCCTTAAGGAGCTCCAATCCAAGTTCAAGCCCAACTTAAAGAGAAGACAAAACCACCAAATTCACAAGGAGAAGGCCAATACATAGATCCTTCACTACATCCCTCCAACTCTCTTTCTCAATTCTTGTTATAGCCCTCCAATTTTTTCTCCTTTTTATCCTTTACCACATCTAATGTAGGACATGAAAATTAACTATGATATGCAAGAAATTCAGGCTAAGATCATCAAATTAATTAACAATAATAAATCTCCACATCTCACAATAAAGTCAAACCATTCCAAATAGGGGAATCCGTAAAGGTCCAAGCCTGCATACAAGTTAGGGCTGATTCTGATTCAAAATAATCAATCTAATGAATTCCAAGGAATGTGGAAACACTCAAGCTTGTGTAGGATTGTTTCATCATCAATCGGATCCTCTAATCTCAAATTAGGGCAAAATTAGGGCTTTAAAATTGGGGAAAAGTGAGGCTTAGGTAATCTAGGGTTAGGGTTCCAAATTAGAATGATTTATTAGGCTGGGAATTGAGAACTAATTTGGGCAATTTGGGGTTTGAATCTGATTTGGGGAATTTTGCAGAAAATAAGGTAAATCAGATTAAAAAATAGAAACAAATTCGTATCTTTCAAACCGGGTATCCAAATTGGGTGATCTAAAAGGGGTTTTGGAGTGGGGAGGAAGGTCTACCAGAGGGATGAATCAATCCTGGAAGAAAGGTCCCACATGTGGGACCTGCACATTTGCCGCATGTGGGCGAGTAGGCTCGCACGTGTGAGGGGAGCACATATGAGGTGGGAGCCACCTCCAGTCTGGTCGGCCAGGGGAGGAGTCTCAATCTTCCGAGTTTCGCCTCAATCTGATATGCGGTATAGTCGTAGTACTACGCCGAAGGTTGCAGTCCTGCAACGGCGGGCTAGATTTGGAAGATGCACTATTGCTGTTGGACTGTTTTATTGGGCTGAACAAGCAATGTGAATGAAGGGGAAAGAGATGATGATGATGGGAATGGGTTGGGATGAGGCTTCGCACCTCGGTAGTCTTCCCTTGATGAACAAGGGGGGCTTCTCACCCTCTTATGGCTCACGTCTCCACACACACAAAGAGAAGAGAGAAAACAACCTTTTCTTTTCTTATTTCCTGCAGCATAACCATAATGCCCCCTCCCCTTGAGTTTATAAAGAAACCCTAAGAGGAGAGAGACTAAAGTGCCCCTGCACCAAGTGCGCATAAAAAGGTCCACATAAAAATAATAAAAACGAAACAACTACTAATCAATCTGAGCCGACCATTAAAAACTAAAACATGAAAAATAGTAAAAATCCAAAATCCTACGAAGTTTCATGGTGGTGGGCCACGATCATGACATGATGGGCTATAATCTGGTCCACTCTAGACTCTATGACTCTCAATACTCCTCCCACAAGTTGTGGGTCTTCAATCCATGCTATCGCCAAGGTAAATCGACAGTAGGGTCCTCCTCTCGTACGTACGTAGTGAAGTTACTCCATGTGAGATGTCCCCATCAACCCTCCCTGGCTATGAAGATTTCGGTACTAGTCAAACAAAGCTCCTATACCGCTCTAGAATATCAAGATCAAGCCGCTGAAGTTCCTCCTCACTAAGCCACAAGCAGTCTAAAGCTGACCTTGACTTCCATTTAATGAGGAACTTCCGGAACCCACCGTCCCATGTCGAGACTATCTCATAGTCCAGGATATCCTCTATCTCCTCTCTGGTAGCAGGAATGGTGGGCATAGGGGGTAAAGGCTGGGACAAGGGGTTGGGAAGAGGCCAAAGGTCAGGTGAATAATCTGGTTCTCTGGGATGGTCAGGTGCAATGCTGGACATAGGATCAAGGATACCCTTAAATGCGACTAGATCCTCCACATTGAATGTGAAACTAATCCCAATTGAAGGTAGAAAATCTACAACATACACATTGGGACCATTTCGTTTGATAATTTCAAATGGTCCAGCGCTACGTGCTTACAATTTTCGAACGGTTCCCTGGGGATACCACTCTGGCCTGATACGAACCATCACAAAATCTCCTATTTTGAATTCTTTGAACCTCTTATGTTTCTCTGCAGAAAGTTTATACTGTTCATTATTAAGATTTATCCTTCGCCTGATTTCTTGGTGTAGTAAATGAATATGTTGTGCAAAAGACTCTGCAGACTCTGATGGCCTATGAGACAAGGACATAGGGACCAAATCAATAGGTGTCCTAGGTCTATAACCAATAACAACTTCGAATGGACTAAAACCTGTAGACCTGTTGATGGAATTGTTGTATGCAAATTTAGCAGTGGGTAAGACAGTTTCCCATGTCCTAATAAACTCCTCCACTAAGCACCTGAGCAAATTTCCTAGGCTCCTATTGATCACCTCATTTTGACCATTAGTCTGAGGGTGGTAGGCAAATGAAAATTGGAGCCTAGTGCCCATTTTATGCCATAGTGTCTTCTAAAAATAACTCATGAATCGCACATCACAGTCAGACACTATGGTTTTTGGTAACCCATGCAGTTTAATGACCTCGCTGAAGAACAATTTAGCGATATGAGAGGCGTCAGAGGTCTTAGAACAAGGAATAAAGTAGGCTATTTTGAAGAAATGGTCCACCACTACAAATATGGAATCTTGCTTTCGAATCGTCTTGGGAAGCCCCAGCACGAAGTCTATACTGATGTCCTGCCAAGGGACAAATGGAACTAGCAAAGGTGTGTATAAACCCGTATTCTGCTTCCTTTACTTTGTTAGTTGAGAAAGATGACACTACCTTATAATTTTAGCCACGTCTCGCTTAAGACTTGGCCAATAAAATCTGTCCTCAACAAGGGCAATGGTCCTCGACCAAAGTGACCTGCCACCCCTCCTGCATGTAACTCCTAGATAATAAAATCACGAAGAGAAGTGCGAGGTATGCATAATCGGTCACCCCTAAACAAATATCCGTTTAATAACAAGTACTCGCTACTAACTCCTAACAGACTCTCTAACAACGATGCAAACACAACTCCAAAGTCTGGGCATTCAAGATATTCATCTCTGATACGCTCAAGCCCAGTAACTTCAACACTCATGGAATTGAGCAATGCAACTCGACAACTCAACACGCCGGCAGGCTTGTTCCCTACACCGGTCTTGTGTTTAAACAAAAAGGTATACTCTTGAAGGAACCGAACCCACTTGGTTTGCCTAAGATTTAGTTTCTTTCGAGAATTCAAATATTGCAGGGCCTCGTAATCTGAGAACAAGACGAATTCCTACGGTGGTAGATAATAATGCCATTGGCTCAACAACCGCACAACCGCATAGTAGGTGGATTATTTTTGTTTCGCCTCATTCAGTTTCTCACTAAAAAAGACGACATGGTGCCCTTCCTGACTAAGCACTCCTCCTATATCAACTCCTGACGCGTCATATGCAACCTAAAATTTTTTCAAGAAATCGAGAAGTCGCATGACTGGAGCTTCAGTCATTTTGACCTTAATCTCTTTAAAGGCCTTCGAGGTAGCCTTCATCCATTGAAACTCTCCTTTTTTAATGCAATCCGTAATGAGAGCCATGATGGAGCTGAAGCCTCGAATGAACCGCCTATAAAAGGTGGCTAAGTTATGAAAGTTGTGCACCTCATGGATATTATGCGGTTCAAACCAATTGACAATGGCCTTAACCTTCTCGGGATCCACCAATATTCCCTCAGATGATACTATGAACCCTAAGAAGGCAACGCTGCTAGACAAGAACACACACTTCTTAAGGTTAGCATATAACTTCTCAGCCCTCAAGATCCCACAGACTTGCCTCAAATGGTTGAGGTGTAGTTCCTTGGTCATGCTATAAATCAGGATGTTGTCGAAGTAAACGACCAAGAACTTCCCAATAAAGGGTCTTAACACTTGAGTCATCACACGCATGAAAGTACTCGGGGCGTTAGTCAACCCAAAAGGCATGACGAGTCACTCATATAGCCCATCTTTTGTTTTAAAAGCCATCTTCCACTCATCACTAGGGCGTGATAACCACTTTTGAGGTCAAACTTTGAAAAGATAGTAGCATTGGCCATCATATCCAGAATGTCATCAAGACGCGGTATGGGAAACCGGTACTTGATCGTAATTTTATTGATGGCCATACTATCAACACACATCCTCCATGTACCATCATTCTTTGGTGTAAGAAGGCAGGCATGGCACACGGACTCATGCTCTCTCGAATGAATCCCTTACACAGGAGTTCATCAACTTGTCTATTCTACTCCGCATGCTCCTTTGGGTTCATTCGATAATGGGGAAGGTTTGGTAATGTCGCCCCATGGTCTAAATCAATGGCATGTTGTATGCCCCTCATAGGGGGAAGCTCTTCCAGTAGGTCATCAGGAAAAATATTACGAAATTCGTCCACTACCGAGATGGCCTCAGTGGGCAACTCTATACCAACCTCTGGTGTCGTCTTCCTGGCTACTAGGGCATACACTATCGAGTCTGACTTAGTCTCTTTTTTCGAATTCTTTGGCATTCAGAATATGAAGAGGTTTGGACTGGGATTTGGACTTGGACTTAGGTTCCCCTGAACTGCTCGCACCATTCTTTGTGGTGGACTCCTTTCCAGCAGTGTTCTTAGGTGGTAAAGGATTCAGCTTGATTTTCTTTCCCTCAAACATGAATGTGCACACATTCGAGTGACCGTATATGGTAACATCCATGTCATACAACCATGGCCTATCCAAGATGATGTGGCCGACATCCATGGGAACCACATCACACCACAGCTTTTTGGTATATGATCCAAACTGGATAAGAACAAGACAACGCTGAGATATAGGAATGGAGTTGTCATCAACCCAAGAGACTTTATAGGGTTGAGGATGAGCTTTAACTTTCAAATCAAATAGCTCACGGTGCCAGTTGACACCACATTAGCGTAACTACCACTATCCACAATCACCTTGCAACTTTTCTCCCCACATTTTGCATAGGTATAGAAAATTGTGTTGCGATGCCAGTCGTCGGTACTTCTTGCTTGCGCGAAGGCACAACGAACAACTGCAAGCTTTGCGGCCTCATGCTCTCCATCTTCTTCATCGCTAGCACTCTCTTTTGGCACATATTCTTCTTCCTCATCCCCACTCTCAGGGTCCAAAACTTCTACTTGCCCATCAATAAAGAACACTTTAGTGTCCTCTTTCATGCCACACTGGTGGGCAAAATGACCAAATCCCCAACATCTAAAGCACCTAGTTACATCACTTCTACACGAGCTAGACCCAACAACTCTAGTGCTAGGCTTAGTCCCTTTATCATCCTTAAATCTAGACTGCGAACTACTGGAAAGCTTGAATTGATTTCCAGTGCTATGTTTAGTCCCTGTGTGATTGACCTTAGAGTTGGAATCTCGGGATTCAACCCGCCTTCCCATAGGCGCCCTGAGATACCGCTCGACTTCCAACACCACTTGATACATCTATTCGAGGGCGTCAATGTCCTTAGCGAGCAATTCTCTCCTAATATCATAACGGAGGCCCGTCTTGAATCGAGCAAGAGTGAGCACAGGCTTCTCCTCTACCTCACACCGGGTCAAATACTCTTCAAACTTCTCAATGTATTCGGTCACGCTCATGGCACCTTGTTGAAGGGACTGCCAATCTTCCCCCAACTTCAAACGATAAGAGAATGGGAGATACTTCTCTTTCAGAACTTCTTTCATCTCTACCCAATGGACTATTGGGGGTGCCCTCGACCTTTCATTTTACGCTCAACCGTGGCCCAAAATCTTTTAGCTTGACCCACCAGCTTCATTTTGGCAAAATGGACTCGGCAGGCATCCGTCATGTTGTACCACTCAAAGTAGTGGTCCATGTCCGTTAGCTACTCTAGAAAAGCTTTAGGGTCTAACTGGCCATCAAATGTGGGGGCATCGACCTTGACCCGTTTAAGAAGGTGCATATCAGGATCATACTGGTCGCGATGGCCGTCGCGGGGTGGGTACGTGGGTGCATGCCCATGACCATTCCTTCACCGCGATCATTACCTCGTCTATCCTTTGGATCACCTGCCTGAGACTGGATATCTTCCCCATTAGTGGGGTTGGCCCAAGTGGAGGCCTCTGGTTGGGTAACACACACATTAAGCTGATCAAAACATTTGTCAACACTTTGTTCCAAGCGTCTACTGAAAGACTCAAATTGCCAGTTTATGTTGTTCATGGACTTTTGTAATTGCTCCATGTTTAGCGTAGGGTGCAAACCCAAACCACGACCAGCACGCATGCAAACCAAAACCACTCTTGCAATTCTCTTCTTCTTCTTCTTCTTATTGTGCCTAACTCCTTCCCTACTCCACAACCCTGGTCCTTACCCAAGAACTTGGTAACTAGACCTTATTAGAGTCAGTTCTTGGGTGAATAGGCCATATTAGAGTCAAGTCCCTAGATATCAAGAGAATGACTCTATTGATTGTTGGGTCAAAAATAAGGCTTCTAACTTCTAGCCTAACCTTGAACCACGCGGAAAACACTAGTGGTGACTCCAAGTTGACTTAAAAGGCTCTACATTTCCAGCAGGCTTTTGTCACTACATTGAC
Source organism: Magnolia kwangsiensis (assembly GCA_037074715.1). Classification (NCBI taxonomy): domain Eukaryota; kingdom Viridiplantae; phylum Streptophyta; class Magnoliopsida; order Magnoliales; family Magnoliaceae; genus Magnolia; species Magnolia kwangsiensis. Next base: position 11,157,980 of record CM073577.1, on the reverse strand, counting down.
ACACCACAATTTGTGGCATTTACTCGACAGTTCCACTTCTATATGATGTGCATGGATCTCTGCAAATTACATCCCATTCTCATTCTGGGGACATTCCAAGCCTTTACCTTTAAGAGCACAATCTGAATGTGCCCAGGGATCACAAGAGTTCACGTGAACATATTCTCCCACCATCTAAAAGAAACTTGGCAGGAATCTATAAGAATTTTGAAATTCAAAATTTTCCTCTGTTCACCCTAAGCACCCACAATCTTCTCTTACCTTTAATCTTGTTATCCATGTCATATTTTTAATTTTTTTTTGGCATATTACGGGAACTTATTTGCAAACTATTGTTGTTTTTCCTACATGGGAAGAGAAATCCCTTCTTTTCATTGAGACATACTCCATACTTTCTTCCACCATGACTATATCTTCTCTTACCTTTAATCTTGTTGTCCATGTCATATTTTTAGTTCTTTTTGGCATATTACGAGTGCTTATTTGCAAACTATTGTTGGCTTTCCTACGTGGGAAGAGAAATCCCTTCTTTTCATTGAGACATACTCCATACTTTCTTCCACCATGACTATACTATGGAATTTGTCAATAAAAATTTCATTCTTCTTCTTCTTATTATTATTTTTTTGTGTCTTCCATTTTGAGTTATCCACAGCAACTTTATGCAACAGTGTTATTTTTATGTAAATGCCTTGACATTTCTGATTTTTTTAAGTAGGTCATCACTCATCAAAACTCTTAATGTCATTCTCTTTTCATGATGATGTTAATTCCACAGCAAATCAGTACTCTAGCAGGAAACCAAGTGCCCAGCGACTTTGTTGGGGAAGTTCTATTCACTATGGGCATTGTTGGACTTGGCCTGTTTCTTTTTGCTTTACTCATCGGAAATATGCAGAATTTTCTCCAATCCCTTGGACGGAGGTATAAAAGTTATTTCCCAAGAATTTCATTTTGTTGAGTTCCCCTCCCCTCTGTTGTGTTTCACCAGACACCAAACCATGCGTTCTTTTGAAAATCTTCTTTTCATCCTGAATGGTAAGTCCTGCATCAGACCGTTCTATTGTTAATTATAGCTATGCCAAGCCCACATGCACTCCTCCATGCAGCCCCGCATGCCAACCTGCATGATGCGTGACATCGTAGATATTTCATCAGATGGGTCATGCTGTGTAGTTTACCTGGCCCAAAACCAAAAGTCAGGCAGTCGACTCATCAAGTGGGCCACATATGTATGGATGAAAACTGCATGACTTTTCTGACCACCACATGTTGAACGGTCTTGAATTTGTAATTCAATAGTACGAACTTTTCTTTGGTTTTATTATCATTTCCTTTTCATTTGGACCTTTGTATTTACTACTTTCACTCATTTGTTTCTCAAGGAGGCTAGAAATGCAACTAAGGCGTCGTGATGTAGAACGGTGGATGAGGCATCGGCGGTTGCCAGAAAACTTGAGACGGTATCACTTTTTTCCTCTGTATATCAAAATTTGGGTTTCTGAAATTCATGCAATTTTTCTTGTCAAGGTTTCGCCATTGTATATTTTGCTATAATTCAATCTATAAGAATTGTTTGGTTTGTCATGAATATCAATGTTAGAGATGTAAAACTTCAATATTTTACTCTATATTTTCTTTTTCTTTCTTTTTTGTTCCATTTTGTCTATATGATGTCATTCATTTTTGGTATTAATCAATTTTGAGGACATGTAGGCGAGTACGGCAATCTGAAAGGTTTAACTGGGCTGCCTATCGTGGTGTAAATGAAGAAGCACTATTGGAGAATTTACCAGAGGATCTACAAAGAGAAATTCGCCGCCACCTCTTTAAATTTCTCGAGAAGGTGAGCATTGGAACTTTGTGTTTCAGCTTTTATTATCCTTACAGGAACAAAAGAGATGTTGTTCTTGATGTTCCGTTAAGTTATCATGCACCTCATCATATAGCCACGTGTGCATGAGGCATCCAGTCCTTGCATTAGCAGGCCCTAAGGTGTAGACTACCTTTTGCCTAAGGATAACACGAGTCCATCATGTATCCCCCACATTTATGAAAATAACAAATGATCTAAAAGAAATTGTCAATGGTCCACATTCATCGTACACATCCTGCACAACTGTTGGGTGGTTTATCTGCATAGAGGGTTTCACAATGCATGGGAGGATGCCGTAGAGAGGTGCATGTGAACTTAACAAAACTCTGTTATCTAATACTGTAGTTCCATAGGGAGTTTACCGAACTACCAATAAGGAGTCATACTCTGCCATCTCTTTAAATTTTTCAAGAAGGGAACTTTAGAGCATTTCATTGCAACATTTATTATAAAACTGGAAACAATAGATTTGTTATTTTTGCATAGTTTATCATTCTTGAAGGCTGGAATAACTAAATCCTTTTGTCTTTGGAATGTGGTTTGTCTCTATAAAAACAAGATGTTTATCAGAAAGACCAACTCGCATTGTATGACAAGACCCCATCGAATGAGATCAGAAATAAATGCAAATCCAATACACGGCATATTATTTTTATCCGTATATGGGTGCTCCCAACCATTGTTTGGAGTGTCCCCGATGTATTGATAATATCCCTGATATTATCCTTATCTCCAGCCAGGCGATACCGATAACACTGGTAGAATCATAAATTCTAGGTATTGAAGATATATTGTTAAGTATTGCCAATGTTTTGCCAATATTTTAGGCTGTATAAATTCCAGGTGTTGCTTGAATCACCAATGGATCGCCAATATTTTTAACTGTGTAAATTCCAAGTGTCGCTTATATCGCCAATGTATCGGTGATATTAATGTATCAGTATTGCCAAAAATCTGATTGCTAAAAAAATTCAATTTCGAAATTTTTATGGGCACATGGTTGTATGATGAAATGCATGTATGTATGTGTATATGCGCATGCATGCATAGATGGATGGATAGATCAAGGATGGATGGATGGTACGTGCATTTGTATTATATAGATCATTGATGAATGCATGTTTGAATTCATTTACTTTTACATGTCTTAGTTATTGTATGGCACTTGCATTTGTATTATACAAACTCATTTTGGCTACTATTCGATTGATTCTTTACGATAGCACATGCTTTTAGGCCCTCATTCAATGGAAACTTAGTATATATGTATTATTTTGGCATTTTTTCTTTAAATTTCCTAAATACGCAAAATGTGTATTTTAGCATTTCCTGGAGTTTCGCTAAAAAATTCCACCGTTTTCCCTTCCCTGCATTTCCAGTTATCAGCAATATTATTGGCAATAAAAATATTGTTTCCATATCCCCAGCTGCAAAACTAGTAGCAATACTGATAACTTGAATGCTGATCCAAACTCAGTACTATCTGTGAGGTTTATGCCTCCATTTATTGTTTCTACTCATTGCTTGTTAGATATTCATGAGTGATAGTTCATGTGCATGAGGTTGCACAATTTCCTAGCAAGTTTGTAACCGTCCAAAACCATGAATATGGAAACAAGTCAAGTTAAATGGGATCGGATATGTTCTTTTACAACTCATGCATCACAAATTCAGTATCTGCAGCTGTTTGGTGGCATTCATTCCAATCCTAGTTTCTTGTTAAAGAACCTAAAACCATATTGATTCGCAGGTGCATATTTTCAGAGAGATGAAGCCTCACATCTTAAATGCTATCTGTGAAAGATCGAAGCAAAAACTGTATCCAGAAGGAAGCAAAATACTAGATCAAGGACATCCAATTGACAAGATCGTTTTCATTGCTTGGGGAACAATGGAGAGCGTTGGAGAATATGGAAATCCAATCACCTTGTCAGTAGGTGATGTTTGTGGGGAGGAGTTACTTGCATGGTATCATGGGCATTCTTCACTGAGTAAAAGTACGAGCTCATTGCCCATCTTATTCATTCTTTTATTGCACAACTTAAGGTAGAATAGATCTTTAAATTTACACCTAATTCATAGGATGGGCTATCCCAAATATCTGTCCTACAGATGATCCCAGCCATCTGATGGAAACGGAGAATTACCACCATTTTGATGGAGCCCAATCCAGTGATTAGGATTGCCCAAATGGGGTAGGTTTTTGAGGTATGTCACATCATGGGGTCTGCCATATGAATGATTTGGATCACTGTTGGGATCCCATTGGTGGGGTTCACATAGCCAAGCTAATGCGTAATTGAGTATTGCTTGTAACCAATTCGTTGTTCATTTTGGTTGGCAGAAACTAGGTAACCAAACGTAGAAATCTTTGTTAACTAGGACCTTGTTAAGATAATTAGAGCATGATATTAAATAGCAGTTACATTGCCCAACTCATGGTTGCCGTCAAAGGATGGAGAATATATTGCCACTAAGGCATGTTTGCTGCTCTTGGGATTCGACCACAAGACCTTCTGCTTTGATACCATGTCAAACAACCACTTTCTCTAAAAGCTCGAGCGGTTAGAGAAAGGTGTATCAATGCATATCAAGGGACTTGACACTGTGACCAAAGAATTCACCAATCAAGTTCTTGTTGTTTTGAGGTTGAAAACATTATCTTCAATTTTTCTTTTTTCTTTTTTCCAGATGGACAGCAAATCAGGTCATCGGGACAGCGGTTAATTTCTAACAGGACTGTGAAGTGTTTAAAAAATGTGGAAGCTTTTGTGCTGCGAGCGGATGATCTGGAAGAAATCACTGCCACTTTTGCACGGTTCTTGCGGAGCCCACGTGTTCAAGGGACCATAAGGTTATACATAACATCATCTCATACAGTTTTAGGATAGCACTAGAAAATCATGTAGCCAATAGTGGGCCATGCTTATGAGGATTGTTTTTGGGCCATGATGGACCTGAAAGACTAATTACAGCCTTACAGGATCAAGGCGGGCAACCTTTCAGTAAGCAGTTGAGTTCATGGGCCGTACATTATCCCCTATCAGATAATCCTAGCCATCCAAAGAAAATTGAAAATTACAACCAACGATCCACACTTAACAGGGGCCAATCAGGCAGTTAGGATCATCATCCGTGGGGCCCAACATATGAATAATCTTTAATGATTGTTATGCCTCATTTGCAGGAACGAATCTCCATATTGGAGAGAAATTGCAGCAACTTGCATTCAACTAGCATGGAGATGCCGGAAGAAGCGTTTGAGCCGGGGAGCAAGCGGTCAACCTCACCCAGATAATCCCACCAGGTAATAAGTTGTGGATGTAATATCCTATTTTCCATGAAAAAAAATGTATGTAATTGTATTATTGATCTCAATGATTGGCCCCTTCATAAGGGGGCCACATATCTGTAATGAATGTGGGATTTTTATCAAATCCCACTCAGTTGTATCTATTCAAGTTTTCATCCCTCTTAGGGTTGTACATACCATAAAAACATCAATGTAGATCAATGGTTGATTTATTTCCAACGGTTGCCTGTTCTGATTGAAACAAATTGTATTTTTCTGTTCAAGGCAGTAGAGGTGGGACCCAACTATTGGTAACCCACACTTGGTCTTGGATGTCCTTTGTTGTCTCTCCTTATTATGATTGCTGCATTGATTGTAATAAGCTCATTCAAGTATATAATTTAGCCATATATAAATATATATATATATGGAAAAGGTACTATGCGCTCGAGCTCATGGGAACTTCCCATGAGGTCGAGCTGTGTGGGCCCCACCGTGATGCGTGTCGACCATCAACACCGTGCATTTGATGGGTCCCCTTTAAATCATGGGATATCCTAAAAATCAACCGTATACGGAACTCGGGTGGGCCATACCATCTAAAATCATGTGAAGACATGCCTAAAACATATAAAAGCACTTGGTGGAGCCCACCTGAAATTTGGATGCGTCTGAAACTTGGTCTGAACCCTCATCCAAGTGGGACACACATAATGGATGGGCTGGATTTGTGAACCACATCTCGGTGGGCTTAACAAATGATTATGAATGTTTTAATGGAGGGTAGCCCCTTTCAACTTCTATATGTGGTGTGGCCCACACAAGTAACGGATTGACTTGATTTTTAAGACCTAGGCTTACCATGGAGTGGTGCATCTGACTGATGGGGTAGATGGTCGACACGCATCACGGTGGGGCCCACACAGCTCGACCTCGTGGGAAGTTCCCATGAGCTCGAGCGCATAGTACCTTTTCCCATATATATATATATATGGGAAAAGGTACTATACACTCGACCGTATTATATCTTTCATAAGGTCAAGTGCTGGCGAAATTTTTTTATAGATAACTGAATAAAAAAAACCGCAAGAAATTTATGTGTGAGCCTTTCATTGTTGGAAGATCATGTGCTAGAATTATATGTGGGGCCTACTATATGATGTTTGTGATGAATCCAACTCATCCATCCATTTTTCAAAATCATCTTAGGACATGCCACCAAAAATGAGGAGGATCCAAAAATTAAATGGGACAACGTGAGAGGAAACAACGGAGATTTAGTGATCACCGTTGAAACATTCGTATGACTACAAAACTTTTGTAGTGGTTTATGTTCATGGTGTTTTCATTACATATCAGTGAAAATGACCTTATAAACGGTTTGGATGGAATATAAACACCAAGGTGGAGCCCAGGAAGGTTTCAACGGTAAGCATTCCTTTTTGCCGTGTTTCATCTCGTATGGTCTACTTGAATTTTGGATCCCCCTCATTTTCGGTAGTGTCTTAAAATGATATCTAAAAATGAATGGACGGGTTGGATTTCACACAAAGATCATAGTGGGCCCCATACAGAATCCTTTCGCGAATCTTCACGGGAAAGGCTAGGAAATCCGCTTCCTTGGGTTGCGTACTGGCTACTCCCCCACCGACAATGGTGGATGGTCAGTGCTATATGGGCCCAGCCATGCTGTATGTGTTTCATCTATGTCGTCTATATGTTTTTCTAGATCATTTTATGATAATGAGACCAAAAGTGGGGTATATCTCAATCTCAAGTGGACCACATTACAAGAAACAGTGTTGAATGGGTGTCAACCATTAAATTTTTTTGGGACCATAAAAGTTTTGGATCAAGTTGATCTTTGTTTTTTTACTTCACATAGGTCCGCATGGCCTAATCAATAGTTTGGATGTCAAATAAACAATACAGTGGGCCTTAGGATGATGAGCATCACTCTCTACAATTTTTTCTATGTTGGGGTCCACTAGAGCTTTTGATATGCCTCATTCTTTGGATATGCCATAATATGATCTCCCAAAGTGGATGAACACTGTTGGATATAATACATACATCATGTTGGGACCCACAGAACTTGGTGACGTGATTTCAACTACTCGACCTCCCATGGTGGACCAGTTATTGCATCAAGCTTACTTTTGGTCTCAAGTCCTATAATGATCTCAAAAAATGGATGAATGGGGTAGATTTTTCATAAACATCATGGTGAGCCCCACATTAGTTTTCGGCACGCTAACTTCCTACAAAAACTCATAGCAGATTGCTTCTCGAGATTCTAGGAGTGAAGTAATCTTCTCGAGATTCTAGGAATGAAGTGTGTATTACAACGGGTTTTTTGCGGATGCAAATTAGCTGCTGACGGGTTGACTAGCCAAACTCACTATAGAAGTCACGTCACCAAATTTTGTGGGCCCACCACAATATTTGTGTTGTATCCACATCGTCCATCCATTTGGAGGGATCATTTTAGGGCATGATCCAAAGAATGAGTAAGATCCAAAGCTCGAGTGGACCCACCATAGAAAACAGTGGGGATAGTGACAACCACCGTCGAAACCTTCCTAAGGTCCATCATGATGTTTATTTGAGATCCAATCTGTTCATGTATTAACACAGACATGAAATACAGAAAGTTCAGATATTAGCTTGATCTAAAACTTTTGTAATGCTTAGAAGTTTTTAACGGTGGGCGTCACTCTCTCCACTATTATCTGTGGTGGTCCACTTAAGCTTTTGATCTGACGCATTCTCTGGGTCATGCCATAATATGATCTCTCCAAATGGATGGGTAGAGTGGATACATAATATACATCATGATGAGGCCCATAAAATTTACTTATGGAACTTCAGTAGCAAGTCTTGCTACCCAACTACTCAATAGTTAATCCGCGTCCGTTTCCTACCAAATTTCCTGTGGTTTTGATTATTTAGTTTCTTTATAAATTTTCCTCGCCAATTGACGAATAACATGACGCCACCACTCGACCTTATGAAACGTAAAATACGGTCGAGTGTATAGTACCTTTTCCCTATATATATATATATATATATATATATATATATATATATATATATATATATATATAGGGAAAAGGTACTATGCGCTCAACCTCATGGGTTCGTCCCATGTGGTCGAGCTGTGTGGGCCCCACCGTGATGCGTTTCGAACATCTACCCCATCAATCAGATGCAACATTCCATCGTGGGCCTAGGTCTCAAAAATCAAGTCAATCCGTGACTTGTGTGGGCCACACCACATACAGAAGTGGAGAGGGGTCGTGCACCATTAAAACATTCATAATCATTTTTGGGGCCCACAAAAGATGTGGTTTGCAAATCCAGCCCATCCATTATGTGTGTCCCACTTGTATGAGGGTTCAGACCAAGTTTTAGCAGCATTCAAGACTCAAGTGGGCCCCACCAAGTGCTTTTATATGTTTTAACGGTGTTTCACATGATTTCAAATGGTATGACCCACCTGAGTTCTGTATACGGCTGATTTTTTGGATATCTCATAATTTGAAGGGGAGCCATCAAATGCACGGTGTTGATGGTCGACATGCATCACGGTGGGCCCCACACAACTTGACCTCACGTTTGCTTATTGTGAGGTCAAGCGCATAGTACCTTTTCCCATATATATATATATATATATATATATATATATATATATATATATATATATATATATATATATATTGAGCCATGGGTGGGCCACAAGCATAAAGATCACAAACAAGTAATTTGCCAATACATTTTAACCATTCATTTAGATGGCCAACCTTTATATGGTTTAGACCATTTTATTGGTGTGATTTTAGTGATGTAGCCGGTATTTGAATGATTTTAGAGCATCATTAACATATCATGTGTACGGTGAACTGATGGACGTGTGCAACGTCACCTTTGTTTACTCGCGAGGCTCACCAAAGTAGCTAAAAAAAGGCATTTCATCCTATTTACTTCCAAATTTTAGGGAGAATTTCATTCACAAGCTCATTTACTCCATGAGCCTAAAAACAAGGAACTCGGTCTGCTCAGTCAAGCCAATGAGTAATATTACTAATAAAAGAAAATAAAATCAATAAAAGATTACAATTTGAGTATTGATTACTTAATTTAACTTTTAATTTTTTTGTAAATTCCAGGATGGATCAACTCGGTTCGAGTTTTCGTGCCTAAAACTCAGTCAAGTTTTGTAGTAAAATGATCATACATTGGATCGGCCAGTTTGGCTGACCCGAGTCAACTCGGGCGAGTCCCTGGTTGACTCGCCGAGTTTTCAGACAATGTTAAAACAGTAATAAAAAGAGTAGAAACAAAAATCAGCCCGATACAGGTGTCAATTGATGTGGTCCACACGAGTTCACCATTGGGCTGATCTATTGTATGTACAGTGAATATAAGACGTCTCACCTGATGGAGTGGATGTTACATATACAACATGATGGACCCCACTGATGGATGGAGTGGATCTTATACATGCAACATGATGGACACCACGAAGCTTAGGTGTTTTAGGCGCTGCGATTCCGGTCCCTCGATTACACTTCCTTTCAACGGAAGCAGATTGCGCACTGAGTTAGTACTGAGTAAAACTGTGGGGTCCACCGTTATTTATGTATTTTAGGGCTTGAGCACAAAAATGAAGCATATCCAAAGCTTAAATGGACTACACTACAGGAAACAGCGTGAATTGAATGTCTACCGTTGAAAAATTCTTAGGGCACGGAAGTTTTGGATCAAGCTTATATTTGTGTTTTCCCTTTCATCCATGCCTGTGTGATCTTACGAATATGTTGGATGACAAATAAACATCACTGTGGGGCCTAGCCAGGTTCAACGGTAGAAATCATTATTCTCACTGTTTCCTGTGTTATGGCCCACTTGAGATTTGGATATGCTTTATTTTTAAGCTCAACCACTAAAATGAGCTGGAGAAACGGATGGACGGCGTGGATAGATGGCATACATTCAAGGTGGGCCCAACAAAGTTTACTCAATACGATGAGGGCGTACGGATTATCGCAGTACACAATCAGATTTCCCTTTCAAGAGAAATTTTCTACTGTACGACCCACGTATGGCCATGAACCTTTCTAAGCCCACTTATTTTTCCATCCCAAGAATAAACCCCTGCTATAAGAAAGACTTTTCACATGTCGAAAATTCCCCTGCTTTATCAATTTCACTCCATTTCTCTCTCTTATAGCCAAAATACATGTTCCAACTCATCTCTATCATCCCTATTCCTTCTTTCCACCAATTTTCTTCAGTAAATCTCCATATAATCTCTGTCCTACTATCACATTACATCTTCTGTATTGCATTCTATTCAAAGCTAAGTGCATTCTTTTTCTGAGAGAATGTGGATGCATTGATAAACGTGAAATGTTGAAGACTTTTTTTCAAAGAACTTGTTTTACATCAACGCACTCTTATTCTTATTCTCGAACACAGATTTCACTAAGTGTAAGAGAGTGAATGGAGTTCGCGGTCAATTACCTAAAAGTTTAAATTCTAAGTAAATTCTTAAGAAATTACCTAGAAGTTTGTGGTTAATTTCACATGGTCAATTTCATGCATTGCTAAGTCAATTTCATGCATTTCACAGTTAATTCCATTCACTTCATGGTCATTTTCATGCATTTGACGGTCAATTCGCTTCACTTCATGATCAATTCCATTTATTTCACAGTCATTTCCCTTCACTTCGTAGTCAATTCAATTCATTTCACGATCAATCTCCTTCACTTCACAGTCAATTCTATGCATTTCACAGTCATTTCCCTTCACTTCACGGTTAATTCCCTTTATTTCATGGTCAATCCCCTTCACTTCACAGTCAATTTCATGCATTTCACGGTCAATTACCGTGATTCAACTTATTTGACTCGGCCAAGTGAGACTCGACTAAGTGATTCAACCTATTTGACTCGGCCAAGTGAGACTCGACCAAGTGATTCAACTTATTTGACTCGGCTAAGTGAGACTCAGCCAAGTGATTTAGTCTATTTGACTTGGCCAAGTGATTTAAATTATTTGACTCGGCCAAGTGATTTGGCCTATTTGACTCGGCCAAGTGAGATTCGGCCAAGTGATTTAACATATTTAACTCTGTCAGGTGAGACTCAGCCGAGTGATTCAACCTATTTGACTCAACCAAGTGAGACTCTGCCAAGTGATTTAGCCCATTTGACTCGGCCAAGTGATTTAGCCCATTTGACTCGGCCATTACATAAGGGTCGGCAATTGACTCGGCCAATTGATTCGACCTATTTTTCTCGGCCAATTGACTCGGCCATTATATAAGGGTCGACCAATTGATTCGGCCCATTTGAGTCGGTCGCCTCGGCCTGTTGACTCGACCCATTAACTCGGCTTGTTTGACTTGGCCTGTTGACTCGGCCCATTGACTCGTCCTGTTTGACTCGGCCTGTTGGCTCGGCCCATTAACTCGTCCTGTTTGACTCAGCCTGTTGACTCGGCCCATTGACTCGTCTTATTTGACTCGGCCCATTGACTGTCCTGTTTGACTCAGCTTGTTGACTCGGCCGATTGACTCGTCCTGTTTGACTCGGCCTGTTGACTCGACCCATTGACTCGTCCTGTTTGACTCGGCCTGTTGACTCGGCCCATTGACTCGTCCTGTTTGACTCGACCCATTGACTCGTCTTGTTTGACTCGGCCTGTTGACTCGGCCCATTGACTTGACCTGTTTGACTAGGCCAATTGCTTTGGCCTATTGGTTGAGGCCCAATTGGATGTATATAAGTCCATTATAAAGTGAGACTCTACCATGGTTTGTGTAATGATGTTTATGACGACCGTACCTTAGGAGTAATGTTGGTTTGATATCCGCATTATAAGAATAATGTTGGTTAAATGTCCGCATTGTCACTCTCCCTGGAGCTCATTGGTAGGCCCAACTTGTTGTGTATGAGGCCCATATTCAGGGCCCACCTGTGATGTATATTAGGCCTATGTGTAAGGCCCACCTATTGTGTATTTAAAGCCCATGGGTTGTAGCCCATTGTGATATATTTAAGACCCATAGGACGTAGCCCAATGTGATGTATTCAAGGCCCGTGGGATGTGGCCCATTACGACGTATTCGGGGCTCATGAGATATGATCCATTGTAATGTACATGTGGCCCGTATATGGGGACCATTATGATGATACATATGGCCTTATGTGAGGACTAACGTGACGCATGTGAGACTTATGTGATGAGGTCCATTTTGAGATACTTGAGGCCCATTAGTGCGACCCATTGATGCAGCCCACCTGTTGTATATGAGGCCCATGAGCGAGGCCCATCGTGATGTATTCGAGACCCATAGGATGTGGCCCATTGTGATATATATTTTCGGCCCGTATAATGAGGCCCGACTTGATGTATATTAGGCCCGTGGGAGCGGCTCATTGTGATGTATACTAAACCCATAAGATGCGACCCACTTGATCTATATGTGGCTCATAAGTGAGGCCCATCGCGATGCGTATAAAGCTCTTGAGTGAGACCCATGGTGTTGTATATTTGGCACCTATGTGAGGTCATGAGTCCACTGTATGTTAGGCTCTATATGGGCCATTTTTGTTTTGGGGGACAATGTTGGTTAAATGTCCACATTGTCGAGATTAAGTGTCGATGCCAGTTATTGATACCGATTATGAGTATGTGACTACACAACATCATGGTACATGCCCATACACATCATCTGTATGTTTGTTATGAGATGTGATTGATCATTGCATATGTCATTGGGCAGGATGATATAAGACTCCCTGATAGGTGGAGGTTCTCCCACGTGAGCGCACGGTATGCGCAGGATTGATGCATGATTAGATTGTATGACTCATGCATCTTGCATTGTGTTGTGATTACTCTACGCCCTAGCGACGTCAGGGTCGTAGCCTCCACAGGCATATCGTGGATGGCCAGATGGGACACCGAAAATCTGTTCCAGCATCGGGCTGCTATAGATGGCCCTGGGTGAAAATCTCTAAACACCCTCTTGGTACCAGAAGATGCTCTAACGTCTAGACCAAGTGGGTAGATGAGCGTTGAGTGCCGATTTCCAGATGGTTGCGCTTTCCACTGTATCGTGGTCGGTTGGAAGGGAGTGCGACCTTATCCGCTCGAGCCCAGGGGGCAAAAGCTAGGCTGAGTTTGACCAGCTTACGGAATGGGTCCGCTGTCGACGTGCCGGATAGGTATTGGCAGACTATTGGCCAGGTGAATAGTGAGGTTTCTTATGCTCACTTGGACTGTGCGGCTAGAGAGAGCGGCAGTTCCATTTGGAGTGTAATAGACCCTGGTGATTTCCTAGAGAGTAACCGTACTGATATGTGAACTTATTGAGCAGGAATTGTATACTCATTCATTCATTCATTCATTCACTATCCACTCGGGTTGGTTGTGCGCAACTATTTGTTACGTGTACCTTCGTATGGTAAGGATTTCGGTTGGGCGCGCGACTAACCTGAGATCAGGAGTTTATTACGTTGAGTCTGACTATCCAAATTTAGGTATGGGACTGGTTTTGATAGAAGTCCCTCGTGATGGACCCCGTAGCCTGCGATATTACGTACTATCATCCCGACTTCACACTTCAGCTTGGTCATTTCATTCACATCGCATATTGCATTACATCCGCACGCATATGATATTTTAGGTTACTATGTTTCTGTATTTATACGGCCTAGATACGACTGGCGGTATTTGTGGACTCATCAGGATTTGTATATTACATTGCATCATCGGCATCTGATAGTTAGCTTGTTGTCTTCATATTGCATATTCGATCTACATTACTTCATCAATATATGATATTATTTTATTATATTTTGCGTCGCAAAGCCTGGATGAGACTGATGGTATTTATGGGCCTATCAGTATGTTTTCATATTACTCTGATTTCGTATGATTTATGATCTTGCTAGTGTTTTTGATATCGTATGATTATGGGTTTATCGGTATTTTCGCTTACTCTGATTACTCTGATATTGCTTACTTGGCACTTACCTCGTGTACACACTTTCACCACCTACTAAGCTTTCTATAAGCTTATGCACGATAGATGCGTGCAGGTGGCGTTAGGTTGCAGCAGCGTTGAGCTTGGAGCATGTAGCGGACCTCTGGAGCTTTGATTTTATATATATAGAGAGATGTATTTCCCTTTTTCCATTGCATTCAAACGATTATATTAGTGGATATATGATGATGATGTTGCCTTTATGATTTGGGTAATCTTGTGGTTATGCTCATTACGAGATAAATGTACACTAAAAAATCCTCATTGTACGATCCCAGGATCGAAATCTGGCATATGTACGCCGGGAGCTGAGAAAGGGGTACTATGGAGGCTGCCAGCACCGGATTCGGCGATCGGGATTCCTGTGAATTCGATTTCTGGGTTTGGGGCACGACACTCACCATCAAGATGGACGGTTTGGATATAACACAAGCATCAGCGGGACCCACAGAACTTGCTGACGACATCACAGTAGTGGGTCCCACCGAACTTACTGACATCATCAATAACTATGGCTGGCGGGGTCCCCAGATGGACGGTTTAGATAAGACAGTTACATTATGGTGGGGTCCACCCTCAAATGAACGACGTTGATGAACACCTACATCATTGAGTAATCCCACCATCTAATCATCTGGACGGTGGAGATAAAGCACACATATCATAGTGTGGTCCATGGTCCAATTCAATGGACGGACGACGTGGATGAAATCCACACATGACGTGGTGGTCCCACATATCAAAGGTGGATTCCCGTCGTCCAATTCATGGACGGTGAGGATGGGAGATGAACTAGATGCATCTAGTGGGTCCCACGTGGGCCCACTAGCTATATATAATATAATATATATTATATATACATATTACATAATATTATATGTATTATTATTATTTTAATGTCCAGGCCCTGGACCTTGTTGACGGACGACCTGGATGAACCACATATCATGGTGGTCCCATGATTTAATGGTGTGGATCTCACACATTCTACCAAGGTGGATCTCCTCATCCAGCATTCTGGATGGTGTAGATACAATAGATACATTAGGGTGGGGTCCACAGACATGGCCCACCAGCAAAAAGGATGGACAGTGTGTATACAATGCAAACGTCATGAGGGTCCCACTGATTTGGACGGTCTGTCAGCGGGGGTGTCCACCATCCAGACTATGAACAGTATGGATATAGTGTATACATCATGGGTGGGCCCACGTACACGTGGCCCACTAAAGTAGAATCAGGTTGATATTTGTGTTTTCTTTTCACATAGTCCAGCAACCTCAGCTGCTGGACGATCCACTACTGGATGGTGGATCCCATACGTCTATCAAGGTGGGGTCCACATCATGTGGCCCAATAGCTACATCCATCCCGGTGGGCCATCAAAAAAGAAAAAAATAGAGAAAGAGAGAGATCGGATGGTGGAGGGACCCCGCCACTATGGGCACCTCATATGATCACAACACATACATGAAATGGGTCCCACTTGTCCCAAACATCAAAGGTCAAGATCCACTCTAGGACACCCACCTTTGATTTCCTCTTCCTTTTTCCGCCAATGTATGCTAGTGCTCCAAGGGAATAATTTTATCGGTTGAGATGGACTTTGGATAGTGGGATTGGGTGGTAGGGAGTGGGCCACACCTAGCTTCTCTTCCTTAGATGATTGCTCTCATGGAGCTTGGGAGGAAATGAGAGAGCGATGAAAGAGAGAGAGAGAGAGAGAGAGAGAGAGAGAGAGAGAGAGAGGTGATGTAAGAGATGGGTGTGATGGGTGAGGGATTAGGTGAAAGGTGATGGATGTACTTGACATAGTTGACTTTGGGGATGGGTATTGTACTTAGGGATGGGAGTGAGTGATGGGATGTGTACTTAACAATTGATGGGATATATTTTTCTGGAATTTGCAACGCGCGGTGTTTTTCTCAAACTGAACACGGGCCCATAACTCTTTGTCAGGGTGTCGCACCGATGTGCGAGACACGGCGACGATGCAGTCACTAAGGTACAAGTTTCAAGTCGAGTCGACATAGATATACAGGATGCGACTTAGGGTTGACGCAAACACCAATTACTTGTCTCGGGTTATCGGAATTCAACCGGGAGGACTGCGGAAGTCTACAGAATTGTACGATTTAGGGTATAGGTCTTACATGTATATTGCGAAAGATGTGGTAATTACCTAGGTAAATAATTATCACCCATTTACATGGTAATTACAGTTGAGCCCAAAAATCAAACATGACCTTAAGTTTACTTACTTTGCAGTCATTTTCAATCACTTCAGGACTAAAGAAGTGAGTGAAATTCATTACGAAGTGAGTGAACCTGCCCTAGAAGTCAGTGAAATTGACTGCGAAGTGAGTGAAAATCATCGCGAATTGAGGGCATACATCCCTGCAATTTAAAACTTTGAAAATCTGATCGATAAGCCGATCATATTTGAGCTAGTACAATGGTGGATTTCCTACTACTCGGTCAAATCCACTATATACATGTGAATGCTAAACGAGTTATATTATTGTGTTTATTTTTAGAAAAATGGCTTCGGTAATCATCCTATGCTCTTTAGGATATGATATTCATTGAAGTATTTCTCTCTTATTGACTTTTTCGAACGATGGATATTCGGTATGGAGAGGTCACCAGTTTTAGCCCTGTTATTAGGGTGGAGTCCATCTCAAAAAATTTTACACGGTTCCCCTGTATCTCGAATACAAGATTGCCTATATATCTCTCAATAAGTGAGTGAAACAATGCTCCTATAAACTTAAATGATGGAATGTGTAATAAAAATGAGAATATAGTCTACCTAAATATATTTAATCTACTGTTATTCTTCTCCAAATTAACCACTATTCACACTATCAAACCACCATGTCAAAGAACATCTGCATGACAGGGTGGGGACCGACTCACCAAATCCCTTATGGAAGGGTTTGTCATCTGCAAGGATGAATTGAAAATTATATCAATGATAACATTCAATATTTAACGAAGCATAATGTGGAAGTTAACTTGTGGTGAAAAATCATAAACTATGGTGTGATTTTGTCGAGTCGGCGATCAATTTTTAGCGAATTCCAAATGAAAGTATAAAACTTATAAGTGAATTTTCACAAGTTTTAGGCCTCCACTCATTTATCAATCAATTTCATGAAGTTGTTAGTAAATTTATACAAGGTTGTCAGTAAAAAAGATGTCAATATGAAGTAGTTATCGATCATTTTGACAAATTTCATGTCAAATTGGTCGACTCATAGGTGACATTCAACAAGTCTGCGGTCAATTTCACCAAGTTATCGGTCAATTTTTCAAGCTATATGTTACATTTTAGCTCGAGAACGTTGTGAAATTGACCGTGAGCGAATTTGACTGAGGAATAAAAATGACCGTTAAGTGAAGGGAATTTATCGTGAAATGCATGGAATTGACCGTGAAGTGAAAGAAATTGTCTGTGAAATGAGTGGAATTGACTGTGACGTGAAGGGGATTGTCCATTAAATGCATGGAATTGATCATGAAGTGAAGGGGAATCGCCGAAAATGATCGTGAAATGCATCGAATTGA
Source organism: Magnolia kwangsiensis (assembly GCA_037074715.1). NCBI lineage: Eukaryota > Viridiplantae > Streptophyta > Magnoliopsida > Magnoliales > Magnoliaceae > Magnolia > Magnolia kwangsiensis. The sequence continues at coordinate 11,140,181 of CM073577.1, read as the reverse complement.
CCATAAAGTGAAGGGAAATGACCGTGAAATAAATGGAAATGACTGTGAAGTAAAGTGAATTGACCGTCAAATGCATGGAAATGACCGTGAAGTAAAGGGGATTGACCGTGAAATGCATGGAATTGACCGTGAAGTGAAGGGGAATCGTCGAAATTGACTATGAAATGCATGGAATTAACTGTGAAGTGAAGAGAATTGACCGTGAAATGAATGAAAATGACCGTGAAGTGAAGCGAATTGACCGTGAAATGAATGAAAATGACCGTGAAGTGAAGGGGATTGACCATGAAATGCATGAAATTGATTGTGATGTGAAGGGGATTGACCGTGAAATGCATGGAATTGACCGTGAAGTGAAGGGAATTGACCGTGAAATTAATGGAAATAACTGTCAAGTGAAGGGGATTTATCGTGATATGCATAAAATTGACCGTGAAATACATGGAATTAACCGTGAAATGAAAGGAATTGACCATGAAATGAATGGAAATGACCGTGAAGTGAAGGGACTTGACCGTGAAATGCATGGAATTGACTGTGAAATGAAGGGAATTGATCATGAAATGAATGGAAATGACTGTGAAGTGAAGGGAATTGACCATGAAGTGAGTTATATGTTTCTTGCAGTTGTGAGTCGAATTTCACTTATTCCCTAGTCAATTACATTCACTTTGTGGTCATTTTAAGTAAGTTCATGGTCATTTTAAGTCAATTCACGGTTAATTTAACTTAGTTCACGGTCATTTTAACTCAGATCACGGTCATTTTAAATCAGTTCACGATCATTTTAGCTCAGTTCATGGTCCTCATCAATAACTTAGCGGGTCCTCGATCTATTAACTCAGTCGGTGCTTGGTCTCTTTCACTTGGTCTTCGTTTAGTTTCACATCTCATTTCGTTCTTTGTTTCAACAACCCTCAATGTGGGTCATTTGAGCATTGAATTTGCTCATTTATCAGGACATGTCATACCATTCGGTGTTTTAAAAAAATGAAAATAGATCGTGGACCGTGCGCATATATAGTATAATATAGAGTCCACAAAAAGAAAGTAGATATTTGAATATGCCTCCTGTTCGAAGCTTCTTGATGGGGAGACCATTTTCATCCTACTTTGGGTTCACAAAAGTCAAAAATGACATATGTGGGGTGTGTATTCTCGGCCAGATAAATGGGAAAGAAGAAAGCAGTAAAGGGAGGGTTTTACTGCTAGGATTGACAGTCATAGAAAGGAAGAGATAATCAGAAAATGAGATTCTTCGGTTAGGATGATGTATAATGGAGAGGAAAGAAGAAAAAAAATTAATTTTCAAATGAGACGTAGCTAATAGCGTCCGAAGGTGCGTTTGGTATACAGCAGAGGCATTTTCGAAATGTGAAAAGCTGTCCGTACATCTGGGGCTTATTCCGGGGAGATAAAAATAAGTGGGCTTAAAAAGGTTGTACTGGAATCTTCTCCCCTTTCAACATGTCATTCTCACACTTACGCTCTTAGTTTACTACCATTTTAGAAATGGTGACGACTCTTCCACAGCACACACGGTGTCGTTATATGAAAATGCGCGTAAGATTAAAATTACACCGAACAGATGATACGAAGCATCTGTTTTGCCCTTAAAATTTGGGCCACCCACTATCTTACTTTTAACCGTTGATTTCATAATCATCCAATATTGGATGCTTAAAATCATTTGCTCAGTGTAATTTTTAAGATATGCTTCATCCACAATCTGCCCCACGAACTGGATGGTCTTGATGTCAAAGCCGTGGTGAACTTCACAAACAAGATGGATAATGTGGATATACATGAAAGGTTGACCTCACATGATAAGGGCCGGGTAACACCTAATCCGCTCCTGGTGACAAATCCGAAACTACAACGAAGCTGGACTCGGATTGAGGACCGCATAATACAGCACAGCTCGGATGTTAGTACTGTGTATGCGTGGCAAAATTAGGTGGACCAAACAATGATTTATGTGCTTTATCCACGTCGTCCATTCATTTTTTTTTCCATATTACTGTAGGACATGAAATAAAAAATGAGGCAGATCTGAAGTTCAAGCAGGCCACACCATAAGAAGCAGTAGAGATTGAAAACTCACGGTTGAAACCTTTTTAGGGCCATGGAAATTTCTGTTCAAGCTCACATTTGTATTTTCCCTTTGTCTAGGTCTGTATGAGATTACGAATGAATTTGATGTTGTCTCCCTTGCTTGGTAAGGTTTGAATATATTTTTAATTTTTTTGTTTTTGTTTTTTAGTTGTTGTTTTTTAATGCCATCAAATGATATTGCAATATATCTGGTAAAATACAATGCATGGTAGAATTTTGCCACCTATAACTAGGCCGGCAGATTAGGTGTTACTCGGGAATACATTACTGAGTGTCGCCCCGACCATGTGCCTACCTCGGTAAATGTGTTATATACCTACACCATTTATCATCCGTTTTTCAAGATTATTGTTCGGATGTGTTCTTAAAAAGTTACGTAAATCCAAAAATCAAGTAGACCGTACACAGGAAACAATGGTGACTGGATGCCTACCATTAAAAACTACCTAGGGCTCACCTTATTATTTATTTTCAATCCAACCTGTTGATAAGGTCAAACAGAGCTAAATGAAGGAAAAATTTAAATATAAACATCAGCTGAATGCAAAATTTTTTTTGACTCAAAATAAGTTTTTAATGGCCAATTACCATCGTTTCCAATAGGATAAGAAGCACATTCATTAAGGTGGGCTCATACGATTAGGATAACACCTAACCCGCTCCCATTCGGATGCGGATTGCGTCCTACCCTCGCCCGGACGGTAATCCGTACGGGCGGGGCTCTATGGAGCACACCGTGACGTAAGTGTTCTATCCCAGCCATTAATTGATTTTATCAGATCATTTTAAGGTATGACCTAAACAATGAGTAAGGTATAACAGTTAAGCGGACCACAAAGTGGGGATTTAATGTCCACCATTAAAATTTTCTTGGGAGCTGTAGAAGTTTCGGAACAAGCCAATATTTGTTTTTTCACTTCATCTAGTCTACATGACATTATTAATGGTTGGATGATAAAAAAATTAAAAAAAAAAAAACATTACGTTGGCCCTTAGAAAGGTTTCAACTGTGGATGTCATTATCACTGCAGCTTCCTCCGGTGTGGTCCACCGGAACTGTGGACCTGCTTCAATTTTATATGTATGCCTTAATATGATATGAGAAAAGCGATTAACAGCTTGGATAAAACACTTACCACACTAAAGGAAGCTACAGTGATAATGACACCACCGATTGAAACCTTTCTAAGGGCCACCGTGATGATTGTTTTTACCATCCAACCTCTTTATAAGGTCATGTAGACATGGATGAAGTAAAAACACAAACATCAGCCTGATCCGAAACTTCTCAATCTCCCATGAAGTTTTTAATGGTGGACGTTTAATCCCCACTTTGTGGTCCTCCTAAGAACTGTACTTACCTCATTTTTAGGATAATACCTTCAAATTATCTGAGAAAAACGGTTAAAGGCCTGGATAAAACACCTACATCGCGGTAGGCCCCACAGAGCGGAAGCGGATTGCGTACTGAGTAACTCAGTACGCTAAGCATACTGAGTAAACTCTGTGGGGCCCAACGTCATTCATACATTGTATTAACTTAGCGTACTGCGTAAACTTTGTGGGGCCCAACGTCATTCATACATTATATTAACTTCGTACATCTGTTTTATTATATAATTTTAGAGCTTTAAACCAAAAATTAATGATATCCAAAGTTTAACTGAACCACGCCACCTAAAATAGTGTGAATTGAAGTCTACCGTTGAAAAGTTCTTGGGGCCCACAGAAGTTTTAGATCAAGACGATATTTATTTTTTCCATTCATCCATGTTTGCGTGATCCTATGAACAGTTTAGATGACAAATAAACATCACTGGGGGCCTTAGAAATGTTTCAACGGTGGAAATCAATACTTTCACTGTTTCCTTTGGTATGGTGTACTTGAGCTTTTGATATACTTTAGTTTTGGGCACAACCCGTAAAATGATTTGGAAAAACGTATGGACGGTGTGGATAAACCATATGAATTCAAAGGGCCCAACAGAATTTACTCAGTACCAATAGAGCGTACTGGGTAACTCAGTTAGCAATCCGATTTCCCACAGAGCCCTGCCCGGACGGATATTTGTCCGGGCGGGGGTAGGACGCAATCAGCGTCCCTCCCATTCGAGTCCGACTGGACTTAAATATCGGACAAAAATGAGAAATTTCCGACTGTACAATCCATTTATGGCCTTTCCCCTAACAAAGCCCACCTCATTTTACTTTCTAAGAATAAGCCCGCCCCAGATGTATGGAGGCCTTCTAAAAGGTCGAAAATACACCACACCAGCTTTTTCCTTCAAGCGGATCGGCTGGTGCTCGAGGACGAGCGCTGACGCTCTTCGAACTCCGAGTTGTACGAACGGTTCAAAGGAGATCAACGTTACATGGACCCAACAGTTATGTATTTATTACATCTACAATGTTCGTCCATATTTTGAGATCATTTCGGAACATTATCCAAAAAAAGAAAAAAATCATATCCAAAGATCAACACCACGAAAAGCAGCAGAAAATTGATTTTCACCGTTGAAACTTTTGTAGGGCCCACCATAACATTTATTTTCCATCCAATCTATTCATAAGGTCACAAAGACCTGGATGAAGAGGAAAAACAAATTTCGTAAGGATCCAAAACTTCCGTGACCCCTAAAAGGGTTTCAATGGTATACGTTCAATTCCCTACAGCCTTTTACAGTGTGGTCCACTTGATAGTTAGATCTATCTTATTTTTCGTCCCAAGCCTTAATATGAGCTTGCCAAATAGATGGACGGTTTGGATATAGCACAGACCTCATGATGGGACTCACAAAAATAATATAAAAAAAAAACCATATACTACTGCTGTCGTCGGCGGTAGTGCCGCCGCAGTCCGATAGTGTTTCTTAAAAAAATAAAAATAAAAAAATTAAGGGGAGATCTTTTTCTCCCTTACGTTTTTCTCAAATACATAATTATGTAAGGGAAAAGGTACTATGCGCTCGAGCTCACAATAAGCTTATCGTGAAGTCGAGCTGTGTGGGCCCCACCGTGATGCATGTCGATCATCAACACCATGCATTTTATGGCTCCCCTTTAAATAATGGGATATCTCAAAAATCAGCCGTATACGAAACTCAGGTAGGCCATACCATCTAAAATCATGTGAAGACACCGTTAAAACATATAAAAGCACTTGGTGTGGCCCACCTGAGTTTTGAATGCTGCTGAAACTTGCTCTGAACCCTCATACAAGTGGGAGACACATAATGAATGGACTGGATTTGCAAACCACATCTTTTGTGGGCCCCAAAAATGATTATGAATGTTTTAATGGTTGCACGGTCTCTCTCCACTTCTGTATGTGGCCCACATAAGTTACGGATTGAGTTGATTTTTGAATCCTAGGTCCACGCTGGAATGGCACATCTGACTGATGGGGTAGATGTTCGAAACACATCATGGTGGGGCCCACACATCTCGACCTCACGATAAGCTTATCGTGAGCTTGAGCGCATAATACCTTTTCCCATTATGTAAATATGTATATATAAGTATATAAAAAAATTTCCCTATCTCTTAATTCATTTCTTTGTCTATTTATTTAACAAGCATATCTCCTAAACTAGAATGAGTTACCTAACGTACCATATTGATTTTGGGGTAAGAGAAGCTAATTTAGCCAACCAACATAGTAATTTTTCAAGATTCCACCGGGTCGATGGTTAAAAATCCACTTCACGGTTAATTCACTTCATTTCACGGCCATTTCCACGCACTTCGCGGTTATTTCACTTCACTGCATCGTCATTTTCATGCATTTCAAGGTCATTCTCGACAATTCCGTGTTGATTCACAGTCAATTTGACGCACTTCACGGTCAATTCACTTCACTTCACGGCCATTTCCACGTACTTTGCGGTTAATTCACTTCACTTCACCATCATTTCCATACAAGCATATCTCCTAAACTAGAATGAGTTACCTAACGTACCATATATGATTTTGGGGTAAGAGAAGCTAATTTAGCCAACCAACATAGTAATTTTTCAAGATTCCACCGGGTCGATGGTTAAAAATCCACTTCACGGTTAATTCACTTCACTTCACTTCACGGCCATTTCCACGCACTTCGCAGTTATTTCACTTCACTGCACCGTTATTTTCATGCATTTCAAGGTCATTCTCGCCGATTCCGTTTTGATTCACAGTCAATTCGACGCACTTCACAGTTAATTCACTTCACTTCACGACCATTTCCACGTACTTCGTGATTAATTCACTTCACTTCACCGTCATTTCCATGCATTTCATGGTCATTCTCTGTCACGCCCCAAACCTGAGAATCGGATTCACAGGAATCCCGATCGTCGAATCTGGTGCCGACAGCCTCCGTAGTGCCCCATTCTTGGCTTCCGACAATCATATGCCAGATTTCGATCCTGGGATCCTAGAAAGAGGATTTTCAGAATGAATTTTTTTTTTTGTAATGGAGCATAACCACAAGCATAACCAAGTCACAAAACAACATCACCACATATCCAATATATCAAAAACTTTAAGTACAATGCGGAAAGGAAAATACAAGGTGATCAAAAAGCTCTAAAATGTCCTGATACGCACTCCTGCCTCAGCGCTCCTGCTGTCCAACGCTACCTGCACGCAACTGTCGTGCATAAGCTTACAAAAGCTTAGAGGGTGATGTAAGTGTGTGTGTAAGGCAAATGTCGAGTGTACAATATCAGGGTAATGCGGAAGTATGCAGTAAGTCTATGAATAAAACCAACCATACCAATGTTATGTGATGCAAGACATGAATACCATCAGCCGTACCAAGGCCACGCGATGCGAGATATGAATGCTATCGACCACACCGATGCAAATGCGAGGCCTACATAGCCGAATGTCATATGCGAAATGCAATCCAAGTAAGTCGGTACTCATCAAATACACATATCAGTACAGTTCCCTCTGGATATCACCGGGGTCTAATACACTTCGCAATGACTGCCTCCTCCTTAGCTGCACAGTCAAGCAAGCGGAATAGACCTCACTATTCGCCTGACCAATAGTCTGCCAATACCTATCCGGCTCGTTGATAGCGGACTCATTTGTGAACTGGTCAAACTCAGCCTAGCTTATAGCTCTCTCACTCAGGCGGATAAGGTCACACCCCCTTCCAACAGACCACGACATAGTAGGAGACCCGGCCTACTAGTATTCGGCACTCGGGCGCTCATGTATCCACTCGATCTAGACGTTGAAGCATCTCCTGGTACCAAAAAGGTTCTGAGACTTTCACCGAAGGACATCTTAAGTGCCCACAGTGTTAGAACCAAGTATTTTCGGTATCCGATACGGCCATCCATAATATACTTGTGGAGCCATGACCCTGATGTCGTTAGGGCATGCAGTGATCAAGTCACACATATGCGAGATGCATGAATCACACCGTCAAATCATGCACCAATCCAGCGCGTACTGCGCGATCATGTGGGGCACTCCGTCTCATAAGGAGTCCCGTAAATGTCTCAGCCCAACGGCTTATGCTATGATCAAACATTCCTCATATCAAGCATACATATGATGCTTATGGGCATGAATAATGGGGTTATACTAAGCATGTTATAAAGTGATGAATAGTAATGAATATGGGCCTATCAATGGGTCCTAAGAAGAGTCGTAATACGGACATTTAACCAACATTATACTTACAATGTGGACGTCAAACCAACATTGCTCTCAAGGCTCGGCCTGCCATAAATATCATTACACAACCCATGGAGAAATCGCACATTGCAATGGACTCTAAGGACAACCCGTTGGGCCTCGACCCATGGTCCTTAAATGCATTAAATGGGCCACATCATATGGGCCTTTGGTAAATCAAGTGGGCCGCATTAAAGGGGCCTTATGTACATTACAATGGGTCATATCCCATGGGCCTTTGAATACATCACAATGGGCCTCATAATATGGGCCCTACATTTATAGAAAAGTAGGCCTCAACAACAGCCTTATACACCTCAAAATGAACCACAACAATGGGCCATAAATAAGGGCTACAAATGCATCAAGGTGGGCCTCCACGGATGGCCACAAGTACATCCATATGGGTACCATCACGTGAGCCTTATATAAACCAATGAGCTTCGACCCATGAGCCTTAGAATACATCAAAATGGGCCTTAATACATTACAATAGGCCTTAACCCATGGGCCCTAATACATCTCTATGGGCCTCAACCCATGGGTCTTACATTCATATCAAGGTGAGCCTAATCATATGGCCTTACATATATTAAATGGGCCACACTAATCGGGCCCTATAATCGCCAAGGTGGGCCTCAACAACGGCCACAAATACATCAATATGGGCCACCTCAAATGAACGGCAAAGATAAACATACATCCACCTCGTGATGGTTGACATGAATGAAACACATGTCATGGTGGGCTCCACCTAAACCTTAGATCTTATCATGTTTTTGTCTCAAGCCATAAAATGAACTTGCAAAGTGGATGGATAGTTTGGATGCAACACATGCATCATGGTGGGGTCCATAAGGATGGACGTGTGGAGAGAACACATACATCACGGTGGGTCCCACCCCGTTAATACACACGCTCCATGCGAGCCACCTCCACCAGGGATCGTGCCAAGACCTCAAGTGTTGAAAACGAGGTATCTCCACTTCGTCCGCCAGTCCAACTGCTGGACTGGACGTGGACAGTGGGTCCCACCATAACATTTATTTTACATCCAAACCGTTAATGGGGTCACACAGGCCTAGGTGAGGAGGAAAACAAATTTCAGCTTGATCCAAAACTTCTATGGGCCTCAAAACGGTTTCAATGGTGGAGTTCAATCACCGCTGTTTCTTGTGGTGTGGGCCGCTTGAGATTTGGATCAAGATGATTTTTGGGTGGGACCCGCTTAAGGTAGGGGCCCACCATATTAACGGTCTGGATTGGCAAATAAACATCAAAGTGGGGCCCACATGAGGAGTTGTGGGCCCCTGGCGTCCGCCCGCCCTCTAAGCGCAGGCGCTGCCTGCGCCTCTGGCTAGCAGCAGCCCTGCTGCTTCTTCTTTCTATTTTTTTTTTTAAAAAAAAACTTGTTTTTTTGAAGTTTTTCGTATGCGGGGCTCGCTCCAAGTGAATCCACTCCAGCTATTGGATTCCACAGCTCATACTAAATCTAACGAGTCCAATATCGGGCCTCTTTCAGCGTATAAAAAATTTCTGGATAGATTTCAATGGTACTAATACTATTTTCAGCACTATGGCCCACTGGATACTCCGATCAACCTCATTTTTTGGCTCAAAGCCTAAAATGAGTCAGGGAGTGAGGTGAATGGTTTGGATTAGAAAATACATCAGGGTGGGGCCTGTACAAGTAGCCCTTCACCAATGCTAAAAAAAAACTCATATTTGTGTTTCTTTCCAGCAGCGTCCAGATGCTGGACGTTGTTGTTTGGACGTTGTTGGGCTTAACAACACATTTAAGGTGGGCCACCACATAATAGATGGTGTGAGTACAATATATATAAGATGGGCCCCACTTTTAGATGGCTTGGGTCAATACATACCTAGTGGTGGGGTCCATCCAAGTGGGCCACATGGCCATTACATCACACACAAAAAAAGTAAATAAATGAAAAGAGAGGGAGAGAGATAGAGTGGGACACGCGTGTGATGGAGGGACCCCGACACTATGGGCCCTCCGTTCCATGATCTACATCATAAATCAAGTGGGTCCCATCACATGTGAGCCCAAAAAAAATTAAAATCCAATGGTGGAGATCCTTTCTCCACGAAATTAGACGGTGTAGATGACCCATATGCAAGCTAGGAAGGTAAACATCATGATGGGGTATATGAAGAATGGTCTCATCATGGAATGATATTGATGATCAAGATGGGCCATCGGCCACATCTTAGGGTCCAAAGTGAGATCCATACCATTGATCGGTAGGCCTCACTTGGCCCATCTTAAAAATAAGAAAACTACCCTATAGAAGCACCCCACCACTTGATCTTCTTAGTCTGTTGGGAAGCCACTCTCCTTATGCTTCACTTTGATGGTGGAGATGAGAAATGGATGACTAGGATGATGGGTTTGAGATGGAAAAGTGGGCTACCAAAAATCACTTTTCTCTTCATGGGAAGAGCTTGGACGTGGGTTCTCTCTTACTTGGGATTTGTTGCTTGGGAAATGAGGGAGAGAGAGAGGGTTGTAAGGAGATGAGAGAGATGGGTGATGGATGTGAGTGATGGGTGAGGTGATGGTGTACTTGACATGAGAGTTGACTTGGTGGTTACTTGACTTGTGGAGAAAGGAAGCATAGGTGCTTTGTACTTGACATGAGAGGTGATTGATGAGATAGATGAGACATGTTGTAGAGATTCCTTTGAGATTTACAACGCGCAGTGTTTTTGCTTGAACTGAACGTGGGTCCACATCACCTCGTCTGGATATCGGATCGGTGCGTGAGTTACGGCATTGGAACCGCGGCGATGGTGCGGTCGCAATGATACAAGTCTCGGATTAAGCCGACTCAAATGTATAGGATATGACTTACGGTCATGCGCAAACGTCGATTATAGGTCGTGGATTCCCGAACTTTGACGGGAAGGATCGCGGGGGTTGACGGAACATTACGGATTAGGATACGGGTCTTACATTCCCGACGATTTCGTGTTGATTTAGGGTTAATTCGATGCACTTCACGGTCAATTCACTTCACTTCACGGCTATTTCCACACACTTCGTGGTCAATTCACTTAACTTCACCGTCATTTCCATGCATTTCACGGTCATTCCCAGCGATTCCGTGTTGATTCATGGTCAATTCGACGCACTTCACGGTCAATTCACTTCACTTCACGGCCATTTTCACGCACTTCACGATCATTTCACTTCACTTCATCGTCATTTCCATGCATTTCACGATCATTCCCGACGATTTCGTGTTGGTTCACGGTCAATTCAACGCACTTCACGGTCAATTTACTTCACTTCACGGCCATTTCCACGCACTTTGTGGTCAATTCACTTAACTTCACCGTCATTTCCTGCATTTCATGGTCATGCCCAGCGATTTCGTGTTCATTCACGGTCAATTTGACGCACTTCACGGTCAATTCACTTCACTTCACGGTCATTTCCACGCACTTCGCAGTCATTTCACTTCACTTCACCGTCATTTCCATGCATTTTACGGTCATTCCTGGTGATTCCATGTTGATTCATGGTCAATTCTACACACTTCACGGTCAATTCACTTCACTTCACGGCCATTTTCACGCACTTCATGGTCAATTCACTTCACTTCACCGTCATTTCGATGCGGTCATTCCTGACGATTCCGTGTTGATTCATGGTCAATTCACTTCACTTCACGACCATTTCCACGCACTTCGCGGTCATTTCACTTCACTTCACCATCATTTCCATGCATTTCACGGTCATTCCCAGCGATTCCGTGTTGATTCACGGTCAATTCTACGCACTTCACGGTCAATTCACTTCATTTCACGACCATTTCCACGCACTTCGCGGTCATTTCACTTCACTTCACCGTCATATCCATGCATTTCACGATCATTCCCGGCGATTCCGTGTTGATTCACGGTCAATTTGACGCACTTCACGGTCAATTCACTTCACTTCATGGCCATTTCCATGCACTTCGTGGTCAATTCACTTCACTTCACCGTCATTTCCATGCATTTCACGGTCATTCTTGGCAATTTCGTGTTGATTCATGGTCAATTCGACGCACTTCACGGTCAATTCACTTCACTTCACGACCATTTCCACGCACTTCGTGGTCAATTCACTTCACTTCACCGTCATTTCCACGTATTTCACGGTCATTCCCGGCGATTCGTGTTGATTCACGGTCAATTTGACGCACTTCACGGTCAATTCACTTCACTTCACGGCCATTTTCATGCACTTCGCGGTCATTTCACTTCACTTCACCGTCATTTCCATGCATTTCACGATCATTTCCGGTGATTCCGTGTTCATTCATGGTCAATTTGACGCACTTCACGGTTAATTCACTTCACTTCACGCCCATTTTCACGCACTTTGCGGTCAATTCACTTCACTTCACCGTTATTTTCATGCATTTCACGGTCATTCTCGGCGATTTTGTGTTCATTCACGGTCAATTCGACGCACTTAACGGTCAATTCACTTCACGGCTATTTCCACGCATTTCGCGGTCACTTCACTTCACTTCACCGTCATTTCCATGCATTTCACAGTCATTCCTGGCAATTCCGTGTTGATTCACGGTCAATTCTACACACTTCACGGTCAATTCACTTCACTTCACGGCCATTTTCACGCACTTTGTGGTCAATTCGCTTCACTTCACTGTCATTTTCGTACATTTCACGGTCATTCCTGGTGATTCCGTGTTGATTCACGGTCATTTCCTTTCACTTCACGGTCATTTTCATGCATTTCACGGTCAATTCGCTTCACTTCATTGTCATTTTCATGCATTTCACAGTCATTTTCGGCAACTCTGTTTAGATTAACGATCATTTCGATGTACTTCACGGTCAATTCCCTTCACTTCACGATCATTTTCACGCATTTCACGATCAATGCGCTTCACTTCACGGTCATTTTCGTGCATTTCACGGTCATTCCTGGTGATTTCGTGTTGATTCACGGTCATTTGCATGCATTTCACGGTCAATTCCCTTCACTTCACGGTCATTTCCACGCATTTCATGGTCAATTCGCTCCACTTCATGGTCATTTCTATGCATTTCACGGTCATTTCCGGCGATTCCGTGTTGATTCACGGTCCTTTCCAAACATTTCACGGTCAATTCCCTTCACTTCATGGTCATTTCCACACATTTCATGGTCAATTTGCTCCACTTCACGATCATTTTCATGCATTTCACAGTCATTCCCGTCGATTCTGTGTTAATTCATGATTATTTCCATGCATTTTTAATGGTCACTTCCCTTCATTTCACAATCATTTCCACGCATTTCACGGTCAATTCGCTTCACTTCACCATCATTTTCATGCATTTCACGGTCATTTCCAGCGATTCCGTTTAGTTTAACGCTCATTTCGATGCACTTCACGGTCAATTCCCTTCACTTCACGGTCATTTCCATGCATTTCACGGTCAATTCACTTCACTTCACGATCATTTCCATGCATTTCATGGTCATTCCTGGCGATTCCGTGTTGATTCAAGGTCATTTCCATGTATTTCACGACCAATTTCCTTCACTTCACGGTCATTTCCACGCATTTTACGGTCAATTCGCTTCACTTCACGGTCATTTCCATACATTTCATGGTCAATTTGCTTCACAGAAAAATGTATGTAGAATAAAGTTATCTATGGAAAAAAAAGCACACTGGTGATCTATGGAAAAAAAAGCACACTGGTGGATGTGGGGCCCACAAAAATCATAAACATTGAGTGTGGGCCTATTTAAATTATGTGGGGCCCACGATGGGACCCACCCAATTAAAAAAATAAAAAATTAGGCGGCAGTATTGCACCTGAGTGGCACTACCGCATAGACGTCCAGAGGTCGGTGGTAGTATTGTTGGATCGACGATACAACCGCTCGTATATTTTTTTTTTCCAATTGCTACGGTTATGGCAACGGTTTTAATATGTAGCCATAGGGGCGTAACTCTATATGAACAACTTAAAGCGGAAAAGCAGGGGCATTTTCGACCTTGGCAAATTGTCCGTACAGCTGGGGCTTATTCTTGGAAGGTAAAATGAGGTGGGCTTCGTCTTGGAAATAGGCCATAGATGGATCGTACAGTTGTAAATTTCTCGACAAAAATCAGTCGCACTTTCCTCGAAGTTTAATAGAGCGATGTAGTTATTGTTAGTTCGCTACCATTTAAAAAATACTTATGACTTGTCATATAACTCTCATGCACGACTATCTAGACCAGTCAAATTGTACTATCCACAGTAATCAAATTGTGGAGCCCATTGCAGATAGAGCATCTATATAAAATAATACTGCTAAAGCAATCACAACCGCCAATTCATGGCCTATTAAAGGATGGTTAATTGTAAAAGGCTGTATATATTCATGCATTTGGAAATGTAGAGATCCATACCACTCATCAGGGGTGGTGCACCATCAACATGCCAATGCCAAGGAACAAAAATAATGTTGCTCAGTTAGTAGCAGTTCAAATTTGCGTGACCAGAAATGGGTGATTGGAATAAAACAGTCTAATTGTTGAAACTTCAATTGAGAAGAAAGAGGGAGAGAGAGGCCATGCTGAATTGGTGATTTTGGACGGTCTGGATCACCGTACAACAATGCATGTGTACAGCTGAAGAGTCACAAGCCACAAAATGGTGGTGAACTATCATAGGAGCCAGTCCTTCACAAGTACATGAACCGACCCCTTCTATGTGATGTTCTGCATTCGTTCACATCGATAGAGACAGAGAGGCCACGATTTTTGCAAATTCAAATTGCTGGGTATGTTTGTTATAATGAAATTCATGTGTTCATGACAGTTATAGATACATTTTTTTGATAGACAAGTACATGTTTTTTCTCTTGGTTACAGTGGCAACTACACAGAAAATGTTCACGTATTGCTAAAACAAATCATTCTTATAGACTATCTTCTCTTTCAGCTTGCTTCTTCTCTTTCTTGGTTTTTTACAGAATTCAAACAAACCCAATTCTTCAATTCCATCCAACTGAAGTCTACGAACCGTAGTTTGAAAATCTGAAAACCCAATTCAACTCGGTTTCCGACTATATTAAGTAAATGGAGATGCTTTCTAGGCCTGCGCCAATCACACACTTGCCATTTTTTGGGAAATGAATAGGCAATTGGTGTGCTGTTCCAATTCCCAAAGTGAGGAAATGGGTGTGAAAATTCAGTTGGGATGGATGTAGGCATCAATTCCCAATAGCAGAAAACTGGTAAAAAGGTTGTGAGTGGCCAAGTACATCTTTAGAAAGGATTTCTGGAATACGGGTGCGTTTGGTTGCACCATATTTCGTGATTCATCAGTCTAATTTGTTGCAGAATTTCATGATATTTTGTGCAACCAAATGCATCCTATACCGCCGCGCCCCCCCCCCCCCCCCCCCCCCCCCCCCCTTCTTTTTTTCTATTTATGCTGGTTAAACTGAGTCTACAAAGTGAGTTGCCCCGACTTGTAATTCATCTGATATTAGTTGACTCAGCTCAGTTTTGAGTTGACTCCATGAATTTTGGGTAGGCTCTGAATGATTTTGCAAGGAAATTGAATCAGAGTTGTTGGATAGTTAGTTGAATGACCCCATCTGTGATTGCAGAATAAGGGTCCGTTTGGTTGCACTGTATTCTGTGATTAATCTAACTTAGTGCAAAGTTTCATGATATTTCATGATGTTTGGTGCAACCAAACACACCCTAAACCTTTTCATTTTTTCCTATTTATGTTGGTTTAACAGCCTACAAAAGCAGGTTGACCTGACTTTCAATTTGTCTGAGCTGACTCAGCTGAGTTTTGAGTTGATGAATATTTGGTAGGCTTTGAAAGGTTGTGTAAGGAAATTGAATCGGAGTTATTGGCAATGGATAGTCTGAATGCTAATTAAGGAAATCACATACGAATCAGTCTATTTGGTACAGAATTTTATGATATTTGGTGCAACCAAACCCAAGCCAAACATTTTCTTCTTGTTTATTTATTTATTTTTATTTTTACTATTTATGTTGATTAGACTGAGTCCACAAAGTGAGTTGTCCCGACTTGCAATTCATCTGATCTGAGTTTACTCAGTTCAGTTTTGAGTTGATGAATTTTGGGTAGGCTCTAAATGGTTTTATAAGGAAATTGAATCAAACTTGTTGGCAATGGTTGAGTTGAGAAGGAAATCACAATTCAGTTATTTCTACTTTATTAGACAAATAATAGCAATCCAATTCCATGGGGAATCCAAACGCACCCAATACATACTCTATATGCATGGTGTTTGGGGTGGCGAGGAAATAGAGCATGCATTAAGTGGGCATCTGTTTTCCCATTTTTCAACCCAAAATGACTATTGAGATGAGAACAGGAAGTTTCCATTTCATCTCAACCATGTTTTGGGGTTGTGTCTACTGTCTGTCGTAGGAACTGGAAACACCCCAGTATACTGTTCGACTGCAAATTCACACTTTATACTTTGTGGCAGGAAGCTTGTTTCAGATTATGAATAACATGAATAATATAAGGAGTTGTATTCCGACACCTTCTGCTTACTATCATAGACTTGTGATTTTGTGTTTTATTGCAGTTCTAGTGCTTGAGAAATGGCTGGTAATTCGGATGATGAGGTACTGATGCTATTGGATACTTGTTCTCAACTATCCAGTGATTCCATGGAGGTCCCATTAAAAAGGTTTAACACTAAGCGTACTACTCGGAGTGTGTCATGTGGGTCAATGGCCGCTAGGAATTCCATGGGGCCCTATGGAAGTGAAAATAGCACTCTATCTCATACTAGTCCTTTGAATGGCAAAAAAAAGGCCCTGTCTATGCCCATGAATTGTGCTTTATTTAGCCATACGAAGTCCAGGAACTTTTCTCAGCCTATGAATGGGACATTGGGTGGAAAAACAACGGCTGTCAAGGAATGTGTTATAGAAACGGGCCAAACGGACATTGGGTGGAAGAACAACAGCTTTGTTGGAAAGAATAAGCATTTATTGAAGTCTGGGCAATTGGGTAGATGCAATGATCCTTTGTGCACCACATGCTCGACAAATTATGATTTCAAAGCAGCACATAAGAAATATAACGAGGCTTCAACTTCTGAAACTAAGGTGATTTTCTTCCCTTTGCTGAGCGCGTTCTTCTTATTGAGTTGTTTATGCTTTTCAATATGCTGAGGTAGTGATTTTGATTCTTCAAAAGACATCAAACTGAGAGCTTTGTTAGAGATTGTTGTGATTAAATTCAATGTATCAATGTATATTAAGGGAACATATTGGGCAAGGGTGGAGGAACACTCAACTCACACGATAAACGGCCCCCCATGGGAGAATATATTCTGGTGGCATATTTGCTACTTTGGGGATTTGAACAATTGACCTTCCGCTTCGATACCATGTCAAACAACCACTTGCTCTAAAAACTTAAGCTGTTAGAGGATGGTGTATCAATTTATATCGAGGGACTTTAAACACTCCAACATTATGAAAATGGCAATACATATTTTTTACATCCTCCTAGCTGTATCTATGATACTATACATAAGACTACCCATTAAAGTATGCATTATATATTCACTACGCAGTTACCCTTTTTGTACTCTCACAGATAAAATTCTCCATTTCCTAAATAATCCAGCAGTATGAATGCATGTATTCCGCTTGTAACAGGGTACTTATATTTAGCTGTATAATGAAATATCTTAGGTATTGTTTTTAATCTGTAAGCATGCAAAAATTAATGAAATTATTACTTGTGATTTTTACAATACATGCAATATATTATGTGAGATTGAGAAATTTTTAGACTTTCATAAATGACTTTCTAGTAAAACAGGATTCAGTTAAGTATTTCCTACGAGTATCCCTAAGTATCCAATACCAATATCCATCTCATGTTGTTTCCACCACACTTTGTGAGCATATGCATTATTCTGGGCAGGTGTCTCAGCTGTTTATTTGTTGTGGCCGAAAACTCAGTCCGGTCTGTTTGCCCGGTGGCCTACACACGTACATTTAATGTGGAAAATTGGTCATGTTTTAAACTTTGCATTTCTTACAATACATAATATCCTGACTAGCTTGATTTTTAGGCGACTACACTACACAGTGGGCCCACCAAATGAATGACCCTTATCTCACTCATGCATAATACATTGGCACATGTAAGGAGTAGAACTCTAAATCTCACTCTTTCAGGTAGCAATCACATTTTTCATCCTACTGATATTGGTTTTATCTTCACATATTCATGGAGTGGGCTTATACCTTATGAGAATGTGTTTGATTATTTTATACAGTTACATAATGCACTTTATGGGGATGCCAAAGGCCGGGCGCAAAAATCATTTTCCTCTCTAAAAAGAAGTATTCTTGGCATCATGAATCCTCATACCAAGGTTGTTCAACAATGGAACATTTTTTTTGTCCTTTCTTGCTTGGTGGCAATTTTCATGGATCCATTGCTTTTCTTCCTATTGTCCGTGCAAGAGGTATAATTTTGTTCTCTTCCATGTTAGTGGCATACAATTCAGATTGCATTTAAAAATTTCACATCTTTACCTTGAATAGATGATGAAAAATTGTATTACTGGGTATTGTATGCAGTGTTCGGATTATCTCCGATATTATCAAAATATCTTCGATATTTTCTTTATCTCTAGCTCAGTGATACCGATAACACTTGTAGCGATACCGATAATGCTAGTAGTATCAGAAATTCCAGGTATTAGCAATGTATCGCTAAGTATCGCCAACATATCAATATCGCTAATATAATTGTCAATATTTTTAACTATGTAAATTCTAGATTTTGCTTGTACTGCCAATGCATTAATATCACCAATGTATTGCCAATATTTTTTACTATGTAAATTGTAGGTAATGCTTGTATCATAAGTGTATCGACGATATTTCAATAATATCGCCAACGTATTGATATCATCAATTTTTTGTTTATTAGAAAATTTTTATTTCATTTTTTTTTCATGGGCACATGGTTATATGTAGTGTTCAATTTGTCATTGATAATATTGATCATCTCTCGATCTTATCGATATTGCAACATGCGCGATATGAGACCACAATCTTTCATTTCCTTTCCAATTGTAGATGATTTGTTGGTGAAATATCATGTGTTGTTGATATTTTGCAATATCGATGGATATTTGGATAGAAGGTTGGATGGTTAAATAGGCTAGATGGGATGTTTGGATTGATTTCTTACAACAACACATGCCTTTAAAGCCCATTGAATGAAAACTTGTTATAAATGCATTCTTTTTATTTAAAAATTTTCTAAATATACAAATATGTACATTTTAACATCTCTTGAAGTTTCGCTGAAAATTCCACCATTTTTCCTGTGTTTCCCCGCATTTTCGGTTATCAGCGATATTGTTTCTGTATCCTTGGCTAGCAAAACTTGTAGCAATACCGATACTTCGAACACTGTGTGTATGTGCTTTTCTCAACAAAGTTTTGAACATCGGTATTGGAGGGCCGATCAGGCAGGCCAAAACATATAAGATACGGGTTGTGGGTTGGGTCTTCTTTAGTTCGGATCGGGTTTGGGTTGATCATCAACCTGCCCAAGTTGCACCCCTAGTAGTGGGTTGCATCTCTATTAAAGAGGCGGCAACAAAACTATTCACTCCATGAGATATTTTGGGACTAGCAGTCTGGATCACTAAACTCTAGGCCCACCTGTACAAATTGAATACTTGAGTATGTTGTGCAAATCCTTGTGGCGAGTATCATATTGTTCTT
Organism: Magnolia kwangsiensis; assembly: GCA_037074715.1. Lineage (NCBI taxonomy): Eukaryota > Viridiplantae > Streptophyta > Magnoliopsida > Magnoliales > Magnoliaceae > Magnolia > Magnolia kwangsiensis. The sequence goes on along the minus strand of CM073577.1, from coordinate 11,120,601 downwards.
CTGGTTTTTTGTTTAGGCCCATGAAGTACCTGGAGGTTTAGCTGATGTTTTATACATTCATATTCATTGCTGCATATAATGCATGATTACCATTGCTAGCTAGGATCCTTCAATGGCGACCTAGGCCCTGCCTGTTCATTTTGCGGGCCTTGAAATCAAGTCCAGGCTGGACCCACAGGTCAAAAGTTGAGGCCCGATCCAGCCCATAGCAGACTAGGCCCCAAAGCCCAATGGGCTATATAGCATAGTCCATTTAGAGCACTACTCTGCTGCATGGATTTTTAGTTATACGCCCCTTTTCATCTTTAACTATTTAATTTCATTTTTACAACAGGAAAACAAGTGTATTCAGTTTAATTGGTCCTTTGCAAATGCAATTGTGATTGTGAGAAGCTTTACTGATTTCATCTACCTACTTCACATGCTTCTACAGGTAAGCCAAGGTCACTTATTATCATTTTTTATTTTTTATTTTTTTCGGAATTCATTAATGATTTAGGGGTCTAACTGAAGTTATGGCCCTTGATAGAGTGGAATAGTGGAACAAGATTCGTGTAGCTGACCCCAATTAATTGGGTTAATGCTTAGATGATGATGATGATGATTTGTAATTTTAGTGATGGAATTATCTTTATCATTTGTATTGTGACATTTCAGTTCTACCACTGTACTTGATCGCAAGTATGGAATCTGTACAATATACTGGTCTGGAAAAGTGGAAAACACCTCAAATGTGCCAAAGTTGTTAGTTTGTTGAGATCCCAGTTGTTCATCAAGTGGACCCCGCTATGCGTGTGTGGTGGTCTAATAACCGGCACAATCCAGTCATAGGGTGGGCCATTTGGTAGTATGGTGTCAAACCATTAGTCTGATCTCACAAACATGATTTGCCAGTTTCCGGAGTGCTCATCTCCAGGCCCAAGTAGTTACTTCACAGCCTCTACTTGAAGTAATGCTACATTTCAGCTCCCTATGGGCTACACAAACACACCACAACTTGCATTGATGAAATTTGGATCTGAATTTTCTAATTCCAATTCATTATATATACAATGAAGATCTCATAAAAAAACATGCAATGACTTGTGGGCTGCAGTTTAGGTTGGCCTACTTTGCTCCTGAATCAAGAGTGGTGGGTGTCAGAGATTTAGTTGATCACCCGAAAAAAATTGCTCTTCATTACCTGTCTGGCCACTTTCTACTTGATATTTTTGTTGTATTACCACTAAATCAGGTACGGTTTTTTCCTTGGGTAATACGGTCATATTTTCTATTAGGGCTTGTTTGGATTGATGGAACCAAGTTTTCTACCGTGGAAAAGAAATCATTTTCCATTGATGTGACATTTTCTGCCTTTGGTGACAATAAAATACGCTATGGAAAACAGGATTCATTTCCATGGTTTTCCTCCAAAAAACACTTTTTCATTTCCTCCAAAAAAATTGATAGTCCTCATTTCTACAATTTTTAAGAGACAAGTTTCACTTGTTGTTCATTGTCCTTTCTACATTTCCTTGGAATCAGGGAAACTACAACAAACAACCTTTTTAGGATTCTTTTATGCGGATGATGTTATCCATGGTATTTCTTAGATGTGATGTTTTCCTTTCCAAATCTACTTCTTGGATTCCACCAATTCAAACAAGCTCTTAGTTCCTTTATGCTTTCTCCTTCTTTTTGGTTCACTAGTAAGTAATAATTATCCTTTTGTTTGACATAATGAATTTGCTACATATGTGGAACATCTGAGCCATTCATCAGGTGGATCTCAGATTTTAGACGACCTGGTCTGAAAATCGGGCTGGTCAGCTCATCAGGTTGCCCATTATTGTCAAAAAGCAGTGGACGGTATAAAAAGGAACCAGCTGTCTACATTAAGTGTGCACTTGCAGCATCTTTGATGAGTGGAACAACCTATTTTTGGACCGGGTCATCTCCAAGGTAGGTCCACTTACTGAGTAGTCGATTTTGAGAAAATGTCCTAATGTTTTTCTTATGCTCTACTAACTTTTGTTATCCTTGGTATGAAGATCATGACATTGGTAGTCTTCCCCAAGTACTTGGGATCATTATTGGTGAATCATGGAGTGAATCTTGTAACTGCTGCGGTTGTTCTCCAGTATATTCTAAGGATAAAAAGATTTCTACCATTGATTGCGGGTCAATCTGCTAGTGGCTTCATATTCAAGTCAGCATCGACAAACGTTGTCATTAATCTTCTGATATTCGTAGTGGCCCCGCATATTGTGGGATCGTTTTGGTATCGCTTTGGAGTAGAGGTTGGTGAAATCTTTCTGCAATATTAATACCTGGTTACTGCAGTTGAAGTGAGAATATGTACCTCAATAAGTGGATGGTAGAATGGGATTCGTGTAGCCAAACCCAAGTGGTTGGGATGAGGCTTAGATGATGACGACTAGCCAGTTCTTAGTTGCAGGATCCTTCTAACTATGGTTCCTGCTTCTAGTGTGTGTGTGTTTTGGGGGGGGGGGGGGCAGGAGGGGCTTCTTCCGTCTTCAAAATAAAGTGACACTCTATCAAGACCTGCCTTTGTAAGTTCATTTGCCTTGGCATTAACTTTCCCAGGGACATGCTCAAATCTGAGTACTTGGTTCTGGCAAAGGTTCGCTGCTTCCTAAAAAAAAAAAAGAAGAAGTAATAGAATGCAAGATTTTATGTGGTTCATCATGAAAGTGACTATGACTAAGGGTGAAGATGCTAAGTAGATTTAACCATATGAAGATTATGAATACAAGTTTTGAACACTTCATATAGTGTTCAAAAACCCTATTCAATAGGGAACAGAAAGAAAGATTCTCAGTCAAACCCGAAAAAATGCAATACAAAAGTTTCACCCAAACAAGGAAACTATGTGGTTTTTACATGACGAAATCATCCCCAGGACCCTCTCCAGAAAAAAGGTTATAAAGGGGAGCCCCCGTTGGGACAATAGAAATGTAACATAGAATTTGAGGAACAATAACAGAAATGCATGCAATGTACGGTTTTTTTTTTTTTTTTTTTCCATTCTCTGTGCCTAGCTGTACTTTATAGTACTTTCTGTAATTATATTAATTGTATAGTTTCTAACCGAGTAATAAATCAATTTGGTATTATTGGGGTAGATATTAATGATGCAAAGAGAAGTGCAATTATAATTTCCTTATGATCCCTTGGAACTGTTGAATTAGATACACTCCCATCAAAGCTCAAATTACACAGAATTTTCTCCTCTAAAATAGTTCATCTCATCACTGGGATGTGTTTTTAAATGGATGTGAAGAATGCCTTTCTTCATGGGGCCCTAATGAGCAATTCAGCATATCAAACTACTTCCATGCACTGGTTCGATGGTGTTTACCTGTATTTTCAGTTGAAGAATATGTTGAAGGGGAACGTAACTTTTTGCATGAATCTTGTATCATTTTGCAATTGTGTAAATGGGTAATGAAAAATGTGTTTCTTCATACAAAATGCAATTTCCATGAGCTCTTGAAGGTGATGCACAAAATTCCACATTTATTTTGATTTGTCAGACTTCTATCCTGTTTTTGTTTAGGTATATATTACAATCTGATTGCTTTGTTTCAGTATTTAATATCTTTGATTTTACTATATCGCTTTTCAACATTGATTAATTTGATGTACGGTTTGCTGTTTGTTTTTGTTATTATGCATGCAGAAAGATAGATGTGATTTTAATCTTAACCTTTTGTAAACTCATCTCAGAGGATAAATCGGTGCCTTCGAGATGCCTGCTCCATAGACAATATTGAAGGTTGTAAAAGATTCATAGATTGCAGGCATGGGGAAAATATCCGAGACTTCAATTCATCACATGCTCATGCTTGGATGTTGTGGCAAAACAGCACTAAGACAAATGATTGCTTTGATACCGATCATGGTAGTTTCTCTTATGGAATTTATGAGCAAGTCGTCGTTGTTTCCACAGAGAAAAGTATTGTTGCAAGATATATGTACTCTTTATTTTGGGGTTTCCAGGTACTCCTATACTTCCCACATCTGCCTTTCCTTTGGATCCTTTCTTCTTTAATACTTTGGTTGTAGTCTACGAAATTTTGGTTCTGTTAAATTAAGGAAACCAAGGTATTCAATAACAGTGTGGAAAGAAAATAATAATAATAATAATAACAGTGTGGAATGGCCAGCCTTATGGCTGTTCGATACGGACTGTAATGGCCATTAAGGCCCTCTAATGATCAAAATTTTTTATAGGAAAGAATGCATCAGCCCCATATTGCCCCCATATTGTCTCATTATGGCCCGTTAAAGGCCTTTAAAAAAACTGGCGTTATGACATCATATCATGTAGCGGGCACCACTGCTACCGTTTGATAATGGCCGTTATGGCTGTAATGTAACCATTTTTTAATACCATGAACGAAAATATAAGTTTTTCTTATTGAGGTCCATGTGATTCATCCAATATCACTTTTTAAAATTGCGGAAAAGATCTAAGGCCCTATTTGGGAGCTTGGAAAATAAAAGGAGAGGAAGTGCCATTTTCATTTTAAGTTACTTTCCAAGTAAAATAATTTCACTTGTTTGAGAGTATACAATATTTTCCTGGAAACTTTAATCTTTTCTATTTTTTGTTGTTTGGGACTTTTTCTTGGAATCAACATTGTAAACTGGTGGACTATGTAAACGGTTCCACATTGGAAGGCTAGGATGGGATGGTCCACCCCTCCCCCCCCCCCCCCCCTACCACGTGGGACCCATTACTTGCATTGGCCCAAATGGATTATGGAACCACCCCTCTTGGTGTGTTGCCCCAGATCCCAACTGTTCAAATTTTGACATATTAGCAGTCATTGCATCGACCTTGATCCTAGCCTTCTAATACTTGACCATTTCCATATGTAATTAAGCCAAAAAAAAAATTTCTAGAAGACCAAATGCAAAGTTTTCAATATCCTAACCAACCAATTTTTCCCATATCCTAACCATTGGATATTTGACCGTTTTCACCTGAACTGTGAAGAAGAACATTCCAATAGTACACATGCCATAAAAAGTTCCATCATCATGGCCACTAAGAAGAATCGAGTCTAAGATGTTGATTTCTCATGAATGTGTCCCACCTTCTAGGAAGGAGCCAACCACTGTCATTTTCACTGATTAAAGTTCAACCCTCTCAACCATACCAAGAGGCAAGGGAGGGAAAAGATATGTGTTGTGCAAAATGGCTTTTTTAGACCACTCTCCCCATAAATGTGCGGAAGGTAGTGATCTCCTTATGAGAGACCCTTTGCATTTTCGGTTCAAAGTTTCTGGGGAGGTATATTGTCAAAGATGAATCTTATTGTGTAATCAATCGTGCTAAGAAAATAGGAGATGACTTGTAGGATTTGGTTTTTGTGTTTGATGAAATCAGGACCCTTGCTTGCAAGCTAAACATTTTGTTTAACCTTGTCTTTGTGTTGGGAACTTGGTTCACTTGCTCCAATGCTTTTGGCTCAATAAAGTTTCTGTTATCTTGTCACTAAAAAAATGTTTGGCTACCAAATGTGGTGGGACCATGCATCCATTGCCAAAAATGAGAATGAGATTACAATGTCCAATCCATTCTAGTTTTTGCCAATTTTGTGGGTGGGACCATTTAAAACATCTTTCCATTGTGTAGACACCCCACTCAATAGAGTGCTTAGGCTAATTAACCCATTCATCTTAGAGAGAGTCTTGCATTGTTTCAAGGTGAAAAGTTAGCAGAATTTTTGCTAAGTTTGGAAGCCCAAACCTAATTTACTACCTCTCATTTTCAACAATTTCCCATTCTTCGTCATTTGTTGCCCTCAAGATAGTGCAATGATCGATTTCGTTATTCACCACACATCCTCACATAATGGTTTTATATAGAGATGGAGATGATGATCATATTTATTTAAAATAAAAGGATATCAAATAATAAAATTTTAGGAAGGGGGTAAACACTTACCTCGATGCCATTTTTCCATCTAAAGTGGAGATCCGTCTGATGTCGCTCTGATACAACTGAAAGTCGGCTCAAATGGATCTGACGGTCTTTACAATCTTGGCACCTTTACAAAAGTAGAAGATGGACTTTAAAAGGCCAGAGGTCCACCTAACTACTATGGGAGCAAAGAGGGTCTTATCACCCCTCTGATTTTATGGTTAAGATGGCCCTTGGATTATGATCAATGGGTTGAATCGTCCATGGGGCCGGCCAAATGGACAATGGGTACTAAAACTCTCCTTCTATATTTTCTCTTTGGGAGTATCGTTTCAAGAACTGGGGATAGTACGAGGGATCCCTGATGGAGTTTTCCTCCTTAGGTCAGAGGAGATGTCCTCAGGTCAAAGGAGATGTGGTGCGGTTCGGATGCCACAAACAGTGGAATCACCGCGCTGCTCGACCGGTCGAGTGAACAGTGCTCGACCAGTCGAGGGTCACTCGACTCAAAGTCTAGTGAGCTCAGTGAACGGTACTCGACCAGTTGAGGGCCTGACTTGACCAGTCGAGTGAACAGTCTCGACCAGTCGAGGACTTTGCTCGACCAGTCAAGCTTACGCAGATTTGAGTCCGGATCTTGCGCGGACTGCGGAAATCTGAGGCCCTTTTGTAAGGGGTGCGAAAGGGAGTTTTCTAAACTATAAATAGGAGTGCCTAGGGCCTTTCTAGGCAATGCAAGAGGGTTTCCTAAAACTTTGTAAGGGTTTGCTAAAGGGTTTAGGGCTATCAAAGGTGTAAAGAGAGAGAGAGAGAGAGAGATGAAGCTTGTGGAAGGGAGGTTATGCTCGTAGAGGTGATCTACTGTGCACTCGACATCTCAGCACTCCTACGTCCTCGTGATCGGTGAGATCTTTCTATTTTTCTTTTATTCTCTTATTGTTTATCCACTCTTGCGTGAGCGAAGAAGGTTGTAACATTCTACTTCATAGTGGATTGTTGATCTGGACGACGTCTCGTGGTTTTTACCTCTTTGAGGGTTTTCCATATTAAAATCTCTTGTGTGGTGTGGTTTATGCTTTGATTTATTTCATTACTTTATTATCCTATAATTCTAGTTTGATTTGGGAGGCTAGATCCTAAGGTTTTGTGCAAGGCCCCCAACAAAGTGGTATCAGAGATAAGTTCATTGAACGGAGTGGGATCGGTTCTGAATTATGGAAGGTGGCTCATCAAGGATGATCAACCTCAATGGTTCTAACTGAACCATATGGAAGGTTAAGATGGAGAACTTGCTTTATTGCAAGGACTTGTATTCTCCAATTCAAGGCATATCAGCAAAGTCAAAGGATATGACAGATGATAATTGGAAGAAATTGGATCGGAAGGAGGTGGGGTTTATTAGACAGTGGTTGGACGATTCCGTCTTCCGCCATGTGTCTACGGGGACCTCAGCCGCTAGCTTATGGATGAAATTACAAGGGCCGTATGAGAGGAAGACAGTCAGCAATAAGATTTTCTTGATACGACGACTTGTGAATCTCAAGTTTAAAGATGGTGGTTCTATGGCCGAGCACATGAATGAGGTCAAAAATATATTGAACCAGCTCTCCGTTATGAAGATGGTCCTGGATGATGAATCACAGGCTTTGCTATTACTTAGCTCATTACCTGATAGTTGGGAGACATTGATGGTGTCTCTAAGTAACTCCGCACCAGATGGAAAGGTATCCATGGAACAGGTAACTAGCTGTTTCTTCAATGAGGAGACAAGGAGGAAGTCTCAGGGGTCTACTCAGTAAGAGGCCCTTGTGACACAGGAACAGGAGAGGAAATAACAGGAAGGGTGAGAAGGCCCGAGATAAATCAAGAGGCAAGTCGAGTACCAGGAAGGATGTTGAAGGCTGAAATTATGGCAAGCAGGGTGTAACATCCCGAAAATTGGGGGTTGAGCATAAACTCCACTCCCGAGTTCCAGAACATCACTTATGCAACATAAATGCTTATGATTGAATGTTGTCTATGTTAGTGTATTAAACATGAGTGAGATTAAGCCAAAACAACATATCATACTCCAGAGACAGTTAAATTTTTCAAGCAGAAGACTGTGATAAATATATAAAATGTATAATTAATTGTAAGACTCCAGAGTGTGAACATGTTACCAGGTTAACTAAATACATGTATACTCCAAAAATGAACAAAAAGAATATACATGAGTGTAAATAAAAGGGAAAATACCAAGTGTATTGGCATCTAATCAATAACCCTGTAACCCCGTCTATCAGAACCTGCATATAGGAGGAATCCTCCTCATCATCATCAAGTTCGGCTCTGCTTCGCAATCATCGCCATCATCTGCAACTAAAATAGGGACTGGTTGGTGTGTATAACACCGTCCCGTAACGTGGGAGTGAGTAGCTAACTCAATGAGATCTGTACAGCAAAGGTTAACATGTTATCAATTCAATCAAGCAGTAATGATAAAGCAGTACAATCAAACATATCCTATATCTCTTGTTAATGCAAGGATGACATGAAGACTGATGCATGCCCTCACCACAATCCCCTCTGCGACATCATCTAACGATCGCGGCATGAAAAACTTCCTCAGTGCTCTATCAACAACGCCGTTAGCACATGCAATGTGGTGATATGAATATGCTTACCAAGTTCTTATTAGTCCTTTTCATACAGCAGGATTGGGAAGCTAAGGTACCTCCCTTGTATCATTACCCAAATGGTGATCCATTCTCGGGTCGTCAGTCCGAGATAATCTCATACGATGTTATGGTTCTAGGTCTCTGCAAGGGCTGTCAGGGCTATTGCGCGCAATCGTTGCTCCTCTCCCCCATCACCTTATCAATACAGGCCTAGTTATATCCCACATACTGCAACAAGACTCGTCGTCCTTATGCACTATCAGGATATACTCGAGGTCACTACAGAGGGCTCGTCACCAATCAATGTAGGCCGACAGCAAGAATATAGTGTCCCATACCACCATAATCTGCTCACGAGTATATGTGCTCATTGGTCACTACAAAGGGCTCGTCACCAATCAATGTAGGCCGACAACACGAATATAGTGTCCCATACCACCATAATCGGCTCATGAGTCTTAGCGGATCGAGGTACCAAGGTTAGAGGGGCCTTTCGCTGGTAAGTTTGGTACCTTAGGTTCAGGCAGTAGCGACCAAACATGGTGAACAAACATCGGTCAATCGGATTAGTTGATAAGCTCAACTAGGCCAAGCGCATGTTGAGTTGAATGACATGGAATGCATAAGCACTCCGTGTGGCCTAACCATTGTCGAACATCCCAAGTACGACTCAGATTCGTTGAACACATCCGGTGTGGCGAAACAACCTCAACCTTTACAGAACGATTACCGATTACCTGGACTGTAGCACAGCCCCAATCACATACAAATTCCATAACAAGCATATGAGGCATATCGTACAAATATGTGGACATTCATGAAGTATAACTTAAATGTAAATACAGTATATGGAAGAAATCATATACACCTTTAACATGATTTATCTAAGTTAATCAATTCATGGAGGAAATCATATGCACAGTTAATACAAATAATCTAAGTTACACAATGCATGGAGAAAATCATATACTCAAGTATTGTGATTGAGATTCATATCTCAACAACCTTAGCAATCACATTTTTACTAACTACTAACTCATTCAGACACTTTTACATACACATAGTCTACACATTACATCATACATATTGTGTATTCATTAGCATACGTATTAGGGCAAATCCCTTCGTCAAAGGGTTATCGCCCATACAACAATCATATATCCATGACAATTAGTCATGGCGAGCACGAAAGCAAATTCCATGCTCATTCAGTCATTTTCACAAACACTTAGGCTACACATACTGACTACATATCATATGTTGATATATCATGTATTTGACTAAATCCTTTCACTAGGGAGTTGTCCCATATATCACTTGAATATACCCATGACGGATAATCATGACATGCATGAATCAGGGTTCCGTATTCATTTAAACATTTTCACAAACACGTGAGCTACACACTTTTACATATATAACGTATATTGGCCGTGGCGTGATTTAGGGCAAGTCCCTTCGCTAAGGAGTTGTCACACATGTAACAAGCATATATTCACGGCAATTAATCATGTTAAGCACAAATCCGAATTTTATACGTATATGGTATTTTCTACAAATACGAGGAATACAGTATAATCAACATAGGTAACGTATAATTGAAAAACGAAACGGACAACACTTTATACATGTGAAATAGCATCCTGGATAAGAATAAATCATTACTTAACATTGAAAGTCTTGAAAACCATAACTTAAACGTATATAGTCCGCACCTTAAACCAGAAAACACGTATAAGATGTGATTCAGACGATAAGTCTTCGTCAACGGCAGATAGGCAACCTAAGGCATGAAATACGTTAGTTACAACATCACTTCAACTATCCTAGGCTGCAAAACAGGTTAAGGTTGGGATTTCTTACTTAGGAATAGAGTCAGAAACGCCGAAATAGCGATACGGATAGGTGGATTAGGCACGTAGTAAAGCTGGGAAGAATCCCAGGAAGAATCACCAACTTCTCCCTCACTTTCTCTCTTTTCTCTCTTCTCTCTCCTAGGGTTTCTCTTAAATTCGTATGAAGCAAATGAGAGAGGGTTTAAGGCCTTTTTATAAGCCCCAAAAGTGACGGAAATAGACTTGGGGCCAAGGTATACTTTGGTTATAATCAAATCGGGTCTGTTCCGATCCAACGGAGCACTTCTGGAGGTCCTGTTACTAAATGCGGTCGGACTTAAGATCTCTAATACTGGATATAGGTCAAGCTAAGTTTTCAGCCCGGTCGGGTTTCCAGATCGACCGTGGCGGACCAGTTTCAGTTCAGCAGTTACGGGAACTCGATCAGAGTTACAAGTACTATGACATGTAAGGGCCACCTATCCTGACCCGAGGGTGAATTTGGGTCGAATTCTAACGGTCAGAACGCTTAAAAATAACGCGCAAGTGAACCGTTCCAGATTTCTGAAAAATATAATTAATTTTTCTAAAAATCTTCCTTTTCCTACTCTCTTCACTCCGGGCTCAATAAAATGGTCTCAGGACATCGGTTGGGCTTGATTTTCTAGGTGATTGTCAAGTCTAACTAAGCGGTCGTAATGGTCTAAGTTCGTAGATATCAGACTCTCGATACGCGGTCTAGAACCAATACAAAGTTACAAAGCATTCCCGGGAGCAACTGGGTTTAGAGTTGGATCCTAGATTTCAGCGTAACGTAGCGTTAACAATTCTAGAGGTTTTGGGTCTTACAGATCGTATTTAAAGTGGTTGGTGCTAATTTGGCAGGAAATCTAGTGTAGCGCTAGTTAATACACGCTAAATTTCTAAAGAATTAAGTTCTAAATGATTTGTCTGGCTTTGGACTCGAGTTTTGAGAAGTTACCAAGGTGCTATGGTTGACCCATTGCCTAAGGACGCCCAACTCCAGGTTGGAAAAAATCCGGGGTGTTACAATCTACCCCCCTTAAAAATAATTTCGTCCCCAAAATTGGCTAAGGGTAATGAGTGCAGGTTCTATTATTCCTTTTGCCTAAAAACTTGTTCAATGGTCGACCAATACGGAGAGACGGTGGTAGTGGGCTTGATCCCGATACGTCGAATGTCAGCCTGACTAGGGTAGACAACGTCGTATCGCTTCCTAATCCTGGTGGATCCTGGTCTTCTACCCGGTCAAGCAGTGAGTCCATTGGTAGTCTGCCAGGATTGAGAATTGGGTCAAGCCGCGAATGTTTCGCATTCGTTCATTTCAGTAACTCCGTAGTCTGATCACTCTAAAAGCCTAGGGAATGCCAATCAGTAAACGGTTCAAAAGTCCTATTCATAAGGTTGTGCTTTGGGTCTTGGTCTGGGAGAGTCCTCGTCTGAATCTATGTCCAAGGCAGGGGTTCATAAGCACCTTAATAGATCAGTCTAAAAGGATTGCTAAGTGTCTAGATTTGGCCAAGGCTTCTCAGTCCCTATTTAATGACTTAACCTTACGTATAACCCGAATCAATTTCTTCAATCCTAGGCCAGTAGGGAAGGGGCTAACCACGCTTTCGCTGCGCCACTCTGATCTAACGGTTGTATTAACTAGATTGGGCTCATAAGGTTCTACCCCCCTTAAAAATATTTCTACACAAGGCTCAAGAACCTATGTCTCGATCCGTATGTCGGAATGAGGTGTAATTTAGGACCTATCCGTGACATGAAGTGGGAATCAACCTCTCAATATATTGGTTTTCCTTTGCTAATGATGCGTTCTATGGCACTGGTACCTATGGTTATAGAAATGAGCCGTTGATTTCAGGGGCAGGTGTGAGTTGGTGGCAAGATGCCTAATTCTATGCCCAATGAGACATTTCTTAAGTCTAAAAAGAAAAATTTCTAATGGCTATAGGTTCTTAACACTTCTCAAAGACAAAGTAATAAACTTCTGGTTGTAGGTGGTTGGGTCAACACGGAAGAAAAGTTGTGTAGTGGGTCTGAGCCGGATACATAGACTTTCTGTCTAGCTAGGACAGAAAATTTACCCTATCAGTTCTTAATCCTAGTCGATGCCGATCTTCTGCTTGATCAGAGCATTGGATTTATTGGTAAACACTAGGATTGAGAATTCGGTTCAAACCGCGAATACTTCGCTTATATATAGTTTCTCTACTTCGTGTCCCTGATTGTACTAAGTCCTTGGGAGGGCAATTCTAAGGGGCGTGCTGGTTTGACCTAAGTTCAATCTGAGGGATATACAAGTTTTCCTATGCATGAATAGTCTCTAAATCAAACAGCTTTCCTAAGAGTTACTAAAGACGCCTCTGAGTATTACGGGGATCTATCGAAGGAATGAAGTTCTACTCCAACCAAATCAAACCTACTATTCCTTAGCATATTCAGTCTTTACACTGCTTAATACAACTAGTAGTCTAGTCTGTAACTCACTAGCTGAAATCCAAAGTCTTATACGCTAGATGGTTTCATACCATTTCTAATCCCAGGAATTGTTCTATTGCTTAGGGTCAAGATTGTCTAAATGGACTTGGATTTCCTATATTGTCAGGTCTTTCGAAATCTAGGAGTACTATCTCTAGGTCCAAAACTCTAGATGTCCTAGCACTAGATGGTCACTGTTTATGGACTAAGCTACTGTGTTAGGTCTCACCCGTCGGTAGAAGCAGAGAGATTGAGAAAATGGCTAAAACTAACTCAAAAGAGCCATGGAAAATGAAGAAAATGAAGGGAAGGGCTGAGATCTTTGGGTCTCCATGACTTTGGACCTGATATGGGAGTGTAAAGGGTCTAGGAAAAAGAAAATAGAGGAAAGAAAAGATCAAGATATGAGAGGTTTGGGGCTGGCACGATTTTGGAGCTATGGGAGCTCCAATCGCAGAAGATGGAAGAACTAGGTGCTGGATATCGCTGTAAACGATGGAGGGATGAAGGAAATAATGAAAAACGAAGGAATGGGTGCTTGGAAGGGAGGTTTGAGAGAGAAGGCAACAAGTTTGGAAGAAAAAGAAAGCTTGGATGGTCACTTTGTGAAGGAAGTAGTGGATTTGGAATAAATGGAGGGTCGAACCCTGTATGAAGGGGTCCCACTAGACCCCAAACACCACCGGCCCGGGCGGCCCGCCCGGCCGAGCCCGTTGACCGGCGAGGGCCTCGCCACCCCCTGGACAAGTTAGCAAGGGCTCGCCAAATGGGCGAGGTCCTCCCACCCCCTAGGCCCAGAAAAAGTTGGGGTCCCACCCTAGAACCCCCTAGAACTTGATCGTTTGGCCCCCATCTTCCGATTTGAGCCGTTTCGGGTCATTTCGGAACTAATCTGATCTCTATTCACTCTTACCGATTTCTAATGGCTGGAATGGTATGAAACACGGTCTATACTCATCAATTGACGGTCTAAAAGTGATTTGGGGTCGTCGTGTGTGATCAGGAGTGTGCACGGACTCAATCTCGGCGATCGTTTTCAATAAACTTTCGCCGAGACACAAACTGGGGGTCCTAAACTTGTTTCTAGATTGTTCTCGCACCCTCCTACATTAAATTGGCGTCAGCGTGCGGTGTGTCCATAACCTAGGTCCAGTTTAATCCAAATCATGCTCTGATACCATCTGTAACATCCCGAAAATCGGGGGTTGAGCATAAACTCCACTCCCGAGTTCCAGAACATCACTTATGCAACATAAATGCTTATGATTGAATGTTGTCTATGTTAGTGTATTAAACATGAGTGAGATTAAGCCAAAACAACATATCATACTCCAGAGACAGTTAAATTTCTCAAGCGGAAGACTGTGATAAATATATAAAATGTATAATTAATTGTAAGTCTCCAGAGTGTGAACATGTTACCAGGTTAACTAAATACATGTATACTCCAAAAATGAGCAAAAAGAATATACATGAGTGTAAATAAAAGGTAAAATACCAAGTGTATTGGCATCTAATCAATAACCCTGTAACCCCGTCGATTAGAACCTGCATATAGGAGGAATCCTCCTCATCATCATCAAATCCGGCTCTGCTTCGCAAGTATCGCCATCATTTGCAACTAAAATAGGGACTGGTTGGTGTGTACAACATCGTCCTGTAACGTGGAAGTGAGTAGCTAACTCAGTGGGATCTATACAGCAAAGGTTAACATGTTATCAATTCAATCAAGCAGTAATGATAAAGTAGTACAATCAAACATATCCTAGATCTCTTGTTAATGCAAGGATGACATAAAGAATGATGCATGCCCTCACCACAATCCCCTCTGCGACATCATCTAACGATCGCGGCATGACTCACTTCCTCAGTGCTCTATCACCAACGCCGTTAGCACATGCAATGCGGTGATATGAATATGCTTACCAAGTTCTTATTAGTCCTTTTCATACAGCAGGATTGGGAAGCTAAGGTACCTCCCTTGTATCATTACCCAAATGGTGATCCATTCTCGGGTCGTCAGTCCGAGATAATCTCATACGATGTTATGGTTCTAGGTCTCTGCAAGGGCTGCCAGGGCTATTGCGCGCAATCGTTGCTCCTCTCCCCCATCACCTTATCAATACAGGCCTAGTTATATCCCACATACTGCAACAAGACTCGTCGTCCTTATGCACTATCAGGATATACTCGAGGTCACTACAGAGGGCTCGTCACCAATCAATGTAGGCCGACAGCAAGAATATAGTGTCCCATACCACCATAATCTGCTCACGAGTATAGGTGCTCACTGGTCACTACAAAGGGCTCGTTACCAATCAATGTAGGCCGACAACACGAATATAGTGTCCCATACCACCATAATCGGCTCATGAGTCTTAGCGGATCGAGGCACCAAGGTTAGAGGGGCCTTTCGCTGGTAAGTTTGGTACCTTAGGTTCAGGCAGTAGCGACCAAACATGGTGAACAAACATCGGTAAATCGGGTTAGTTGATAAGCTCAACTAGGCCAAGTGCACGTTGAGTTGAATGACATGGAATGCATAAGCACTCCGTGTGGCCTAACCATTGCCGAACATCCTAAGTACGACTCAGATTCGTTGAACACATCCGGTGTGGCGAAACAACCTCAACCACTATTTACAGAACGATTAATGATTACCTGGACTGTAGCACAGCCCCAATCACATACAAATTTCATAACAAGCATATGAGACATATCCTACAAACATGTGGACATTCATGAAGTATAACTTAAATGTAAATACAGTACATGGAAGAAATCATATACACCTTTAACATGATTTATCTAAGTTAATCAATTCATGGAGGAAATCATATGCACAGTTAATACAAATAATCTAAGTTACACAATGCATGGAGGAAATCATATACTCAAGTATTGTGATTGAGATTCATATCTCAACAACCTTAGCGATCACATTTTTACTAACTACTAACTCATTCAGACACTTTTACATATACATAGTCTACACATTACATCATACATATTGTGTATTCATTAGCATACGTATTAGGGCAAATCCCTTCGTCAAAGGGTTATCGCCCATACAACAATCATATATCCATGACAATTAGTCATGGCGAGCACGAAAGCAAATTCCATACTCATTCAGTCATTTTCACAAACACTTAGGCTACACATACTGACTACATATCATATGTTGATATATCATGTATTTGACCAAATCCTTTCACTAGGGAGTTGCCCCATATATCACTTGCATATACCCACGACGGATAATCATGACATGCATGAATCCGGGTTCCGTATTCATTTAAACATTTTCACAAACACGTGAGCTATACACTTTTACATATATAGCGTATATTGGCCGTGACGTGATTTAGGGCAAGTCCTTTCGCTAAGGAGTTGTCACACATGTAATAAGCATATATTCACGGCAATTAATCATGTTAAGCACAAATCTAAATTTTATACGTATGCGGTATTTTCTATAAATACGTGGAATACAGTATAATCAACATAGGTAACGTATAATTGAAAAACGAAACGGACAACACTTTATACATGTGAAATAGCATCTTAGACAAGAATAAATCATTACTTAACATTGAAAGTCTTGAAAACCATAACCTAAACGTATATAGTCCGCACCTTAAACCAGAAAACACATATAAGATGTGATTCAGACGATAAGTCTTCGTCAACGGCAGATAGGCAACCTAAGGCATGAAATACGTTAGTTACAACATCACTTCAACTATCTTAGGCTGCAAAACAGGTTAAGGTTGGGATTTCTTACCTAAGAATAGAGTCAGAAACGCCGAAATAGCGATATGGATAGGTGGATTAGGCATGTAGTAAAGCTGGGAAGAATCCCAGGAAGAATCACCAACTTCTCCCTCACTTTCTCTCTCTTTTCTCTCTTCTCTCTCCTAGGGTTTCTCTTAAATTCGTATGGAGCAAATGAGAGAGGGTTTAAGGCCTTTTTATAAGCCCAAAAGCGACGGAAATAGACTTGGAGCCAAGGTATACTTAGGTTATAACCAAATCGGGTCTGTTCCGATCAAACGGAGCACTTCTGGGGGTCCTATTACTAAATGCGGTTGGACTTAAGCTCTCTAATACTGGATCTAGGTCAAGCTAAGTTTTCAGTCCAGTCGGATTTCCAGATCGACCGTGGCGGACCAGTTTCAGTTCAGCGGTTACGGGAACTCGATCAGAGCTACAAGTACTATGACATGTAAGGGCCACCTATCCTGACCCGAGGGTGAATTTGGGTCGAATTCTAACGGTCAGAACGCTTAAAAATAACGCGCAAGTGAACCGTTCCAGATTTCTTAAAAATATAATTAATTTTTCTAAAAGTCTTCCTTTTCCTACTCTCTTTACTCCGGGCTCAATAAAATGGTCTCAGGACATCGGTTGAGCTTGATTTTCTAGGTGATTGTCAAGTCCAACTAAGCGGTCGGAATGGTCTAAGTTCGTAGATATCGGACTCTCGATGCGCGGTCTAGAACCAATACAAAGTTACAAAGCATTCCCGGGAGCAACTGGGTTTAGAGTTGGATCCTAGATTTCAGGGTAACGTAGCGTTAACAATTCTAGAGGTTTTGGGTCTTACAGATCGTATTTAAAGTGGTTGGTGCTAATTTGGCAGGAAATTTAGTGTAGCGTTAGTTAATACACGCTAAATTTCTAAAGAATTAGGTTCTAAATGATTTGTCTGGCTTTGGACTCAAGTTTTGAGAAGTTACCAAGGTGCTATGGTTGATCCATTGCCTAAGGACGCCTAACTCCAGGTTGGTAAAAATTCGGGGTGTTACAAAGGGCCATTATAAGCATGAATGTCGTAAGAATAAGAACGACAAGAAAGGAAAAGGAAAGGAGAAGGAAGATGAATCAGATTCTACTGCCGTTGCTTCAGATGGTGACGTTGTAGTTATTCTTTCAGCAAATCATGATGTTTGTCTCACGGCTACGAGTTAGGACACTGACTGGGTGATTGACTCGGGAGCCTCTTTTCGTGCGATTTCACGCAGGGACTTCTTCACAAGCTACAAGTCAGGTGACTATGGGACTGTGAAGATGGGAAATTCTGGCGTATCGAAGATCGTAGGGGTCGGTAATATTTGTGTGAAAATCGATGTGGGCTACACATTGGTTCTCAGGGATGTGAGGCATATTCCAGACCTTCGCTTCAACTTTATGTCAACGGAAAGGTTGGATGATGATGGCTATAAAAGTCGATTTGTTGTTATTGGTGGGTGCTGGAAGCTCATCAAGGGTTTGTTGATTGCAGCTAGAGGAAAGAAGTGTTGCACCCTTTACAAGGCAAGTGTTAGTGTGTGCGAGGGTGGGTTGAACGCAGCGGAAGATTCAGCTATTGACATGTGGCACAGGCGTCTAGGCCACATAAGTGAAAAAAGGCTTCAGGTACTAGCGAGGAAGTGACTCCTTCCAGACGTGACAGGTATACCTCTCAAAACCTGTATTGATTGTTTATCAGGGAAACAACATAGAGTTTCATTTGTTAAAACTGCTTCTTATATTAATAAAGTGCATGCATTAAATTTGGTTTATTCTGATGTTTGTGGTCCTATGAGGACAAAAACCTTGGGTGGGGCATTGTATTTTGTCACTTTTATAGATGATGCATCTAGGGGGGTTTGGATTTATGCTTTGAAATCCAAGGACGAGGTCTTTAGTATGTTTAAATTGTTTCATGCTATGATCGAAAGAGAGATAGGTAGATCATTGAAGTGCATCCGCATTGACAATGGTGGTGAATACATTGACGACTTTCATGAGTATTGTAAGTTCCTGGGTATATGGCATGAACAGACGGTTCCCAAGACCCACCAGCATAATGGTGTGGCTGAGCGAATGAATCGCACCATTGTAGAGAGAATCAGATGTATGTTATCCCATGCGAAATTGCCCAAGACGTTCTTGGGAGAAGCAATGCACACAACAGTGTATCTGATAAATAGGTCTCCATCAGCCTCGTCGAATGGAGAAGTGCCTGAGAAGGTGTGGATTGGACAAGATCCATTGTACAGTCATCTCAAGGTGTTTGGATGCAGGGCATCTGTTCACGTACCAAAGGACGAGAGGTCCAAGCTTGATATGAAGATCAGACAGTATGTGTTCTTGGGGTACGGTGATGAAAAGTTTGGTTATAGATTCTGAGATTCGATCGAGAAGAAGCTCGTTAGGAGCAGAGATGTGGTTTTCTTTGAAGATTAGTGTATAGAAGACATTAGTAAGCTAGAGAAGAACCAGCCTAGTTCAAGTGAGCTAGAGGACATGGATCCGATTATTTCTCCCGTGGTGCCTAATGATGGGGGAGTACAGTAAGGTGTAAAGGACGAGGGAGTTCCTTCAGAAGATGGACCAGGGGAGCAGCCTCCACTTGATCCACCTGTTGAGCCACAGGTGAGGAGGTCATCTAGGGACAGACAGCCGTTCAAGAGGTACTCGCCGCATGAGTACATTATGCTGACTGATGGGGGAGAGCTAGAAGATTATTCTGAGGCCCTATCCGACGGAGCATAAGGGGGAGTGGTTGAAAGCTATGCAAGAGGAGATGGAATCCTTGCATAAGAAACAATCCTATGATATGGTGAAATTGCCTAAGGGCAAGAAATCTTTGAGCAACAAGTGGGTGTTCAGAAAGAAGGTTGAGCAGAAGAATTCAAAGACAAGGTTCAAGGCCAGACTTGTGGTGAAAGGGTTTGGTCAGAGGAAAGGCATAGACTTCGAGGAGATATTCTCACCAGTGGTAAAGATGACATCCATATGGGTGTTGATTGGGTTGGCGGCTAGCATGGATCTGAAGATAGAGCAGTTATATGTTAAAACTGCCTTCCTCCACGATGACCTGGAAGAAGAGATCTACATGCACCAACCAGAGGAGTTCGAAGTCAAGGGCAAAAAGCATATGGTGTGTAGGCTGAGGAAGAGCTTGTATAGGCTAAAACAAGCTCCACGACAATAGTACAAGAAGTATGACTCGTTTATGTTGAAGCATAGGTATGACAAAACGAAGTCGGACCACTGCGTGTTCACGCGCAAGTTTTCAGATGGTGATTTCTTAGTTTTGCTGTTATACGTTGATGACATGCTCATCATGGGAAAAGACATTAAGAAGATTAACAGGCTGAAACACGAGTTGGGCAAGTTGTTTGCGATGAAAGACTTGGGCCCGGCTAAACAGATCCTAGGAATGGAAATAACCCGTGACAGAAGCGGTAGAAAGCTTTGGCTGTCACAAGAGTGGTATATTGAGAAAGTCCTAGAGTGATTCAATATGAATGCAGCGAAGCCGGTTAGTACTCCACTGGATGGTCACTTAAGATTGAGTGATAGGCAGTGTCCCAAGGCGAAGGCAGATGTGGAAGAGATACAGAAGATACCCTACGCGTCAGCTATAGGACGTTTGATGTATGCTATGGTGTGTACATGCCCAAACATAGCATATGCAGTTGGTATTGTCAGCCGGTATCTTGCTAATCCTAGCAAAGAGCATTGGGCAACAGTGAAATGGATACTTCGGTATCTAAGAGGCTCATCTAAGTTGAGCCTATGCTATGGTGATGGAAAACATGTGTAAGAGGGCTACACAGATGCAGATATGACAGGCGACATAGACTCCAAGAAGTCTACATCGAGGTTCATGTTCACGTTTGTAGGGTGAGCGGTTTCTTGACAGAGCAAGCTAAAGAAGGTCGTAGCATTGTCAACGATAGAAGCCGAGTACATTGCAGTCACAGAGGCATGTAAAGAGATGCTTTGGATGAAGAGGTTGCTACAGGAACTTAGCCTGAAGTAGGAGTAGCACGTGGTCTATTATGATAGTCAAAGTGCTATACACTTGAGCAAGAATCCAAGTCAGCAATTTAAGTCGAAGCACATAGAGATTCGGTATCACTGGATTATGAATACTTTGGAACAGAAGGTGTTACAGCTTGAGAAGGTCCACACGGACGATAATGGGTCAAACATGATGACCAAGGCTTTGCTCAAGGGCAAGTTTGAGGTTTGTAGAAACTAGGCTGGCTTGAAGAAGGTGAATTCCTCCTGAGTCGGAAAGGGGGAGATTTGATGAGGTTTTCCTCCTCAGGTTAGAGGAGACGTGGTGCGGTTCGGATGCCACAAACAGTGGAATCACCTCGCTGCTCGACCGGTCGAGTGAACAGTGCTCGACCAGTCGAGGGTCACTCGACTTAAAGTTCAGCGAGCTTAGTGAACAGTGCTCGACCAGTTGATGGCCCGGCTCGACCAGTCGAGTGAACAGTCTCGACCAGTTGAGGATTCTACTCGACCAGTCGAGGTTACGTAGATTTGAGTCCAGATCTTGCACGGACTACGGAAATCTAAGGCCTTTTCGCAAGGGGTGCGAAAGGGAGTTTCCTAAACTATAAATAGGGGTGCCTAGGACCTTTCTAGGCAATGCAAGAGGGTTTCTTAAAGGTTTGCAAGGGTTTGCTAAAGGGTTTAGGGCTATCAAAGGTGTGCGTGTGTGTGTGTGTGAGAGAGAGAGAGAGAGAGAGAGAGAGAGAGAGCTTGCGGAAGGGAGGTTATGCTCGTAGATGTGATATACTGTGCACTCGACATCTCAACGCTTATACGTCCTCGTGATCGGTGAGATCTCTCTGTTTTTCTGTAATTTTAAGAGAAGGGTTGTAATAAAAAACTTGTGGGACCCACCCACCAGAGTTCGAAATATCGGTATCGTGTTACGTATCGCATTCTTGGGAGACAGATACATTTCGGTTATCACATGTGATATATCGTTTGTATCGTGTAATGTATCGCTGTTGTTGGAAACATGGGGAAACATTGAGAATTTGGTTGAATTTTTTGATGAAACATTGGGAATTTGGTTGATTGTTAAAAAAGACATCAATACACACTTATAAATCGAAACATTACAAAAAATAAGTACACATAATATGTTTTCTTTGTATGGGTCCTAGTATATGCGTTGTCTAACTAAATTGAAGTAAGCATATTCAATGTCTATTCATATAATTTATAAATGTAAGAAGATGTGTGGAAACACAAGTGATACATTCAAAACTAAAAGAAGAATCACTAAATTAGGTTACAGACATGTTTGATGTGATGTTTGAACGCAAAGATTGCAAACGATTTGCGAGAAATTGAGAAATTTTGATGTATTTTTTTTCAATTTTTCGCAACTCGGCACATCTCCTTCAAATCTCGAAATCGAAGCTTCCAATCCATGCTTTTCATGCAAAACATGAAAAATCATGAATTTGTAACAATTTGAGATTAATTTAACATGATTTACAAAAAATAAGTGCATCGAAATTTGAAAATGCTCCCTAGATCAAACATGTGGGATATATTGCACTACTTGTGCATTTTGTATCGCACTGGTGGGATACAAGATATATCGTCGGATATATCGGCTGATATCGTCGATATTTAAACAGTGCCACCCACTAGTGGGCCTCACGGGCCCATATCCAACACATATTCTCCCACAATCCAAAAAGAAAGTTGGTAGGAACTATGAGCATTTGAAATTCAAAATTTCCCTCTTTTCACATTCTGTGCAAACAACTTTTTAGCTTACCTTTAATATTGTTGTCCATGTCATATTTTTAATTCTATTTGGCATATTCCAAGAGCGTATTTGCAAACTATCTTTGTTATTTGTTTTTCCTCGGGAAGAGAAATCCCTTCTTTCATGAAGACATACTAAGTACTTTCTTCCACCATGACTATAATATGGAATTTGTCGATATAAAATTTCTCCCCTCGTTTTAATGTATCTTTGATGTCAAGTCATTCATAGCAACTTTATGGCTTCATAATGTTATTTTTATATAAATGCCTTTAGATTTCTGATTTTTATTTATTTATATATTTAAGTAGGTCATCAAAACTCTTAATGACATTCTCTTTTCATGATGATGGTAATGCCACAGCAAATCAGCACTCTAGCAGGAAACCAAGTGCCCAGCACCTTTCTTGGGGAAATTGTATTCACTATGAGCATTATTGGACTGGGCCTGTTTCTTTTTGCTTTGGTCATTGGAAATATGCAGACTTTTGTACAATCACTTGGACAGAGGTACAAAACTTATTCACCAAGAATTTCATGTTGTTGTTCCTCTCTTTAATTGTTCAATCATTAATTATAGCTATGCCAAGCCCACATGCAGCCTCACATGCCAACCCAGGATGCATGTGTGACATCAGCGATGTTTCATCAAATGGGTTGTGCTGTGTGGTTGACCTGGCCCAAAACCAAAATTCAGGCAGTTGACTTATCATGTGGGCCACACATATGAATAAAAACTGCATGATGTTTCTGACCACTACATGTCCAATGGTCTCATATATATAATCTATCACTAAGAGTATGCACTTTTTCTTTGGTTTTATTTTCTTCTTCTTCTTCTTCTTCTTATTATTTAATTTGGACCTCTATATTTGGTACTTGCTCTCATTTGTTTCTCAAGGACACTAGAAATGCAACTAAGGTGTCGTGATGTTGAAAAGTGGATGAGCCATCGACAGTTGCCGGAAGACTTGAGAAGGTACCACTTTTTCCTTCTGTATATCAAAACTTGGGTTTCTAAATTTCATTGAATTTTTCTTTCTCAAGGTTTCCCTATTGTATATTTTGCTAAAATTTAATCTACAAGGATTACTTTGTTTGTCATGAATATCAATGTTAGATATGTAACACCTCAATATTTTACTATTGGGGGGGGGGGGGGGGTGGGTTCCGCATTACATTTTGTGTATGATGTCATACAACTATGGTGCTAACCAATTTTGAGGTCGTGTAGGCAAGTAAGACTATCTGAAAATTTTAACTGGGTCGCCAATCGTGGTGTAAATGAAGAAGTGCTAATGGAGAATTTACCAGAGGATCTACAGAAAGACATACGCCGCCACCTCTTTAAATTTCTCAAGAAAGTGAGCATTCAAACTTCTTGTTGCAGCTTTTATTATCCTCATAGCAACAAAAGAGATGTTGTTCTCAAAGTTCCACCAAGTTTTCATGCGACCACATGCGCATGGGGCATCCAGTCCATGCATTATGTAGGTGTCAAGGCATAGATGACCTTGTTTAAAGATTGTGTGCATCCATTCACCATGTAACCCCCACGTTTTTGAAAACAACAAATGATCTAAAAGAAATTGTTAATAGTCCACATTCGTTGCATATATCCTGCAAAACTGCCGAGTGGCCAGCCTAACTTTTGAGCCAGTTCATCTACAGAGGGTTTCACTTGATGCATGGGAAGATGCTGTTTAGAGGTACATATGAACTTACCAAAACTCTGTTTTTCTAGTTCTGTAGCTCCATACCAAAGTACCAACAAAGAATCATACACTGCCATCTCTCTAAATTTTTCAAGAAAGGGAACTTTAGAGCATGCTGTTGCGAATCTGTTGGTTTTGCATGGTTTGTCATTCTTGATGACTGGAATAACTAAATCCTTGTTTTCTTAATGTAGCCTGTCTTTATAAAAGCAAGATGTTTCAGTGCATGGGCATATCACATCCATCTTTTTCTCGACATGTTTTAAGTAGTTGCTTTCCCTCTAGATGCAGGTCCTATCTACAACTTGCTTCTTATAAACAACCAACAGTGCTTATTGAAAAAAGGAATCAAATTTAAACTTTGACCACCTATACACTAGAAGCATGTCGTCATGGAAGCAATTTTTTCGATGTGGATTTTTTTTTTTCTCATCATGTATAATTTCACCCTGCTTAACTGTAAAAGACAAATGAAGTGGAGGAAAGATTAGTGACTAAACCTTCTCTACAATTGTTCATATCACAAATACCACATAAATATTGAACATAGATGCTCACAGTTGGGTGGGAGTATGGTGTCAAGGGCATGTAAGCTAATCCAGGTACTTGGCCATTTTTGTATCTACTTGTACATGGTAGAAGAGTGTAGGGAATTCTATAACAGGCTAGATCATGGTAGAGTTTTGTAGAGATCTCTAGAAGGTTTTGGAGTTCTCTGGTAAGTTTTGTAGCCATGTTTGTGTGGAATTATTTGGAAGCTTTCTAGAGTGTTCTTGGCCATTGGATGGATGTCGCATGGCACACTAGCTATTCAAGTAAGGTGTATGGAGAGTTTGTAATCCTATATAGGCGTGTTGTCAATATCTGGGATCACTCCTTAAGAGTTATAATCTTCTCTCTATAGAGCAATACAGATCTGTCGTATTCATTCTCTTGTGTACTCTAACACTCTAAAGGTGCGGTGCATAGCATTTGGGTTGTGCACAAGTGGGTGGTAAAATAGCTTGAGTAGCATTGAAGCATTGCAGGAGTGCCACATGGATAAGTAAGCTGAGGAGTTAGCAAGTCCATGACAAAAAGGTTGAATAAGAGGTGGAAGTTGCGATCCCCAAAGTTCTTAGAAGATGGGAAGCATCAATATAGAGGCTTGTAAGCTTATAGAGAATTGGGTCTTGAATATGAATCATTCAGGAAAAATGCTTCATAAAAGCCAACCCAAATTGGTGGAACAAGTCTGTGATGATGATGATTAAACTTTTATGTTAATTGTAGTACTTGCGTTGCTAATATATTGTTGATCAAAAACATGTGTACGTGATTATTGACACGTACAACTGTACATATTATCTTGTTTGTGGTTTTCTCTACATGTTAATATTCAACATTACTCTGTGTAGAATCCCATGTCACCACCACTCGTATTTGAGTTCAAGTTAGTAGAAGCAACCAAAACACTTTCTTTAACCTCTATTTGTTGGTATGTCTTGGTGTTGCAGATTTGTTAGATTGATGTCATATTCAACATATTCTTTATCATTCTATTAGAATGTCAGATAACTACTAGTGTAGGTATTCACTACAATATGATAGGGCTGCAATTTCGTTCAGGTCAACTCAAACCCAACTAACCCAACCCGAGTTCAGGACAGGTTGTGTCTGGTTGTCAGGGTCCTCAATTGGGTTTAGGGTTAGAAAACTCCAACTTGATTTGGAATTGGGTTGGGTTATGTTTGAAAATTTCAGTTCGGGTAGGGTTGGGAATAATCATGTGTTTGAGTTGGGTTGGATCGAATCAGGTCAGATTGGGCTAGTTTAGGGTTGAGCATAGATAAATTTGGGTTGGGCACCTCTGGTTGGAATATGGATTGGATTGGGTTCTCTTGAGGTCGAGGTTGGGCTTGGGTTGACCCTCAACCTGACCCAACCTGCCCGAGTTGCACCCCTGTAATATGATGGCTCTGTTTAGTGAAACATTGCTATATCATATATTAACCCCAACTATGAAATAATTCGAGTTACTGATGCGTCATTGATGTCATATATAATGAAAACTGCCCATTGGCCCGTTATAGGTCCATAACTTATTACCATTCACATGGATGTGACACTGCCCGGTCATAGTTTAAACGGCCTGGTAGCAACATGCTAGCTGGCCGATAAAGGAGCAGTTTGATGTCAGGTGGGCAGCAAGTCACGAAACTTTTGACAAGTGATCATGAGACTTCCCCATTTTGGCTTTTGCAAATCCAACTTCACTCAATAACAAGGTATTCCATCATGGTAACTGTTACAATATGGGCTGTAATGGGCATTACAACTTTTTTTTCTCACAAAAAAAAAAGAAAGAAAGAAAAAAGTTTCAACCCCATACCAGACTGTACCAGGCAAATTTTTTTCTGTAAGGCATAATTGTTACCACAATTACCATTGTGTATGGCCATTACTACCGTAACGTAACAGAATACCTTGCCTAATAATAATCTGATTTTTGAGCCATAGCATTTAGGGCATGTTTGTTTTTTCAAAGAAATGGTAAATACACGGCAAACGGTAATTCCCCCTGTTTCACGTGTTTGAAAATTCACAGTAATTCCTATATTTGAAATTGGTTCAAAAGAGGTAATTTTAAATTTTGAACTGCATGATAATACATATGATACATCCATTCAGTCCATCTGTTTTACTACAATATTTTGAAGCATGAGACAAAAAATAAAGTAGATCCAGTACGCAAGTGGCCCACGCCAAAAGAAACAGTGGCCCCACAAAGTTTTTAACAGTCAGTATTCAATTTCCTTTTTCGTATGACGTGGTCCACTTGAGTCTTGGATATGCCTCATTTTTTTAGTAATGCTATAATTCAACTGGAATAATGGATGAATGGTGTGGATAAGCAAAATGCATTACAGTGGGACCCACGGATATTTTGCAATATTCTTGATTTTTGTGTCAAAAAGTAAGCAGTCAAATCAGGTATAATATAAATGCACAGGGAAATAATCATTATTTTTTCATACGGTATTTACCATTTCACCCGAAATCAAACATGCCCTTAAAGCTTGCTTATTGTGGTTTGGTGATGATAATTGATCCATGGGTCCAATCAAGCTTTTTTGGGTGTGCAAATTATGAACCATCTTCTTCATCAATGCTTGTACGATTCCTTCACACTACCACTTATTGCCACAATGTCTTTTGATTTGGAACATGGTTCTACAAACTTTTGACTAAGTATATTGTGTTTAAGCCATGGATTTAAGTAGTGGGTTCAGAGTGTGAGTCACCTGGAAATCGAAACCGGTACTTGGCCCCATATAAGTGTGGGGACTCATTTCATTTGGACCGAAATCGATATAACTCAGACATTTACTGAGTTGCCACGGATGATTTTTCAAACCATAGTTAATCATGGTTTAAGTGGCTCCTGTGATAAAGTCTTGTTATGTATTATTCGATGACAAACAATGCATTGGACATAACATCATGAATCTTCCTAATTTTGTGCCTTATTAGAAAGACACAAACTCGCATTGTATCACAAGGGCCCACTGAATGAGATCACAAATAAATGCAAACCTTATATGGGTGCTCCCAACTCGCCATTCTCTTTGAGTTTTATGCCTCCATTTATCCTTTCTGCTCATTGCTTGTAAGATATCCGTGAGTAATAGTTCATGTGCATGAGAGTTCACAATATCCTAGCATGCTCGTTTCTGGCCTAAACCACGAATATGGAAACAAATCAAGTTAAATGCGATTGGATATGTTCTTGTACAAGTCATGTATCACAAAATCAGAATGTGCAGCTGTTTGGTGGCATTTTTCCAATCCCTCCTACTTGTTCAAAGAACCTAAAACCATATTGATTTGCAGGTGCGTATTTTCACAGAAATGGAGGATCCCATCTTAGATGCTATCTATGAAAGATTGAAGCAAAAACTATATATACAAGGAAGCAAGGTACTGTATCAGGGAGCTCCAATTGACAAGATAGTTTTCATTGTCCGAGGAAAAATGGAGAGTGTAAGAGATGGAAATCCAACCCCCTTGTCAGAAGGCGACGTTTGTGGGCAGGAGCTACTCACATGGTGTCTTGAGCATTCTTCAGTGAGTGGAAGTATGTGCTCAATGCCCATCTTATTCGTTCTTTTATTGCACAGCTTAAGGTAGAGTAATCTTTAAATTTAAAACTAATACCAACTCCAACTCCGAATCAGTGATCCGAAAGTTTTTGGAGACTTGGCAAGTGTTTGTGATTCATTAATTAGCATATGAGATATATGATGCTCCATCGAGCGAAACTGCAATATTTGTTCTGCCCAATACTGGTACATCTGGGGCCCACCTTCAGTTACCTAACTGATTGACCAATGGACTATCCCAAATATCTATCCTATAGATGATCCTAGCCGTCTGATGGAAATGGAAAATTGCCACAGAGGTCCATTTTGATGGGGCTTTTTTTTTTTTCCTTTTTTTTTCAAGGTATTTTTGATGGGGCTCGATCCAGCAGTTAGGATTGCCCAAATCGGGAAGGTTTTGAGGTATGGAAAATCATGGGGTCCACCATATCAACGATTGGATCATGGTCAGACCCCATTGATGCAGTTCACTTAGCCAAGCAAATGCTCAATTGAGTGTTGTATATTTCCTCTTAATGTATGGTTCCCTTGCTTATAAGCAATTCGTTGTTCATTTTGGTTGGTGGAAAATAGGTAACCAAATGTAGAAATCTTTGTTAACTAGGCCTTTGCCAAGATATTTATAGTTTTCAATAGTGGTTTCAGTGTGCAGCTTGCTTGGAAACTGCAACCATACCCACTTCCCCAATTTATTGTTTCAGACTGCTTCGGTCCCGTTTCAGTTTGGTGACTTGCTTCTTTGCCCATCTAAACCAGGACAACTTGGCTGAGTCGACTCAGTTTTGGAAGATATTTAGTACCATGATTTAGAGTCTTCATATTTTATTGCTTTGTCAGCTTGTGCCCATAAATTGTTTTTCATTACTATGAATTTACCATTCAAGTTCTCTTGCTGTTTTAAGGTTGAAAACACAATCTTTATTTATTTGTTTGTTTATTTATTTATTTCAGATGGAAAGAAAATCAGGTCATCGGGACAGCAGTTACTTTCTAACAGGACTGTGAAGTGTTTAACGAATGTGGTAGCTTTTATGCTGCAAGCTGATGATCTGAAAGCAGTCGCCACCACTTTTGCACCATTCTTGCGGAGCCCACGTATTAGGGGCAATAAGGTTATACATAATCTCATCTCATATGGTTCTAGGATAGCCCTACAAAATCACGCAGCCAGGGGCGGGTCATGCTTATAAGTGTTATTTTTATGCCTTGATGGACCCTAAAAAAACCAATTACAGCCTTACAGGATCAAGGCCTGCATCCCCAAGCTGTTTGCACCCTGTGTTTTAGGTTTCTCAACTTTGACAGGGTATTAAAATTTGCTAATGCACAGGACGTATGTGGACTCCGTACGTGGGCCATGGTTCGGGGTATTCAAACCATTTATCTGCTAGGCCTTACCATGGACAGGGGATGCCTCAACAGTTATTTAGATCGGAAGATTCTAACCATTGAGTAGTATCCTACAAACAGGTAGTTTAGGAGTATGATCCAAGGATCAAAGGGTGAGGATCTTCCAATATTGGAGATTTTAGTAGGGCCCATCATATAAGTAGTCTGGCTTGCAAACCCGTTTTCTCAAGTGCAACAAGTCTTGTGCATAAGCAAAATGTACTTTTGAGACCTTATAATCCCTCATTGAAAAAGTTCAGGTGGGCCACCTTTCAGTAGGCAGTTGACTTGATGGACCATATAATGTCACCTATCATATAAAACTAGCCATCCAATGAAAATTGACAATTACAACCAACGATCCACACTTAACAGAGGCCAATAAGATTGGGGGGCAATCAGGC
Organism: Magnolia kwangsiensis; assembly: GCA_037074715.1. Lineage (NCBI taxonomy): Eukaryota > Viridiplantae > Streptophyta > Magnoliopsida > Magnoliales > Magnoliaceae > Magnolia > Magnolia kwangsiensis. The sequence continues at coordinate 11,090,433 of CM073577.1, read as the reverse complement.
ATTTAGGATCATCAACCGTGGGGCCCAACATATGATTAGTCTATAACACTTGTTATGCCTCTTTTGCAGGTACAAATCTCCAGATTGGAGAGAAGACGCAGCAAGTTGCATTCAAGTAGCATGGAGATACAAGAAGAAGCGTCTGAGTCAGGGAGCAAGCGGTAAACCTCCACCTGATAATCCCATCAGGCTATAACCTTTCTAGTAATTTATATATATGTAATATCCTATTTTCCATGGAAAAAAATGTATTTAATTGTATCATTGATCTCAATCATCGGCCCCTTTATAAGGGGTCCACTTATCTGCTAGATAGTTGAATCTAAGCAAGTTTTCGTCTCTCTTACAATTATTGTACCACAAAAATATCGATGTGGATCAATGGTTGAATTATATCTAATGATTGCCTATTGTGATTGAAATGAATGGTTTTTTTCTGTTTTTCCCAACAGAAGTGGGACCCAACTATTGGCAACCCCACACTTGATCTGGTGTGTCCCATCATAGATTGGATGTGCTTTGTTATCTCCCCTTATTAGATGCTTGCAGCCATCTGATGAAAATTATGACTAGTGCTCCACATTTAACAGCATAGTTCTAAAACTCAGGGATACGACTTGGTGAAACTCGATTGGGAGAGTGACTGAGTCTTGACTTGTTGAGTCGGCTCAATGACTCAGTAACTCGAGGAAACTCGAACCAAGTCACTTGCTTGAAAAACGTTTTTCCTTTTTTTCCTTTTAATCAATGGTACAACGGTTGTACCAAGTTCTTCATAGAGTATCCTGAGCTCTGCCATTTATTTATTTATTATTTTATAATCTTCTATCCTTATACAACTATGTAAAAATATTTATAAAAATGGTTAAATTAATTACATATCTAGTCAAATCAAGTAAAGACTTGTCCGAGTCTTCGAGTCAACCTGACTCGGATGAACATTTAGTCAAGTTTCGAGTTTTTAATTATGCTTAACAGAGCCTGATCAGATGTCTTGGGTCTTCAAATATTGCAAAGGGGGAAATTTTTGGGGTACTCTCCATCTGCAATGGGGTCCATTATGTAGACGGTTTAGATTACCAAAAACTGGCTGTTGCAAGTGCAGTTTCTTGAGCTCATTCTGTGGACGGTTCAGATCACCAAAAGGTGGCCACGGCAGGACGGTCTCTTGAGCTGAGAAAATGCTTATTCAAAGATGGAGAATTCTTGTATGAGTTATCTATGGATTTATATTATTTTTTACAGCTGAAGTATCAAGATATGTTATTTGAAAGTGGACCAATATGGTTTTTGCCTTTTTGGGCCTGAACACGAGAGTGAGTAAAACCAGTGTATTATGGACCCAGTTTTTTGGCCGAACTGAGTCAACTCGGGCGAGTCTCAGGTTGACTCGCTGAGTTTCAGACAACGTCCAAAACAATGATGAACTATTATACTTTATAAGAAAAGATTTAGCAATGCTGGTGAAGTATTATAACAATTTGTACGGTCACCTATAATGGTGGTGAACTATTATAAGAATAGATACAAAAATCAGCCTGATCGAGGTGGCCACATCACCTGAAATTAGTGGTTGTAGGAGTAATTTTGAATTAATGTGGCCCGTTTAAGTTCTTTGTCTGGCTGATCTATTGCATGTACGGTGAATATAAGACATCTCACCTGATGGATGGAGTGGATTTTACATATACAATATGATGGGCCCCACAGATGTTGGGTGTTTTGCGAGTTGCAATTCCAGTCCCCTCTATGATATGCTTCCATTAGGTCACTCTCACGTTACCCTCTTTAGCTTACTACCATTGGAATCAACGAACAACTGATGGCCTAAATGAAAACACAAATGTGGGGTCTACCCTTTTTCACGGTTGGGATGTCCTCCACAAGAGCTGTGTACTTAGCGGGAAAAATGGCTCTCACCATTTAATTCTCATAAAGCTTGGTGAATAGGTTAAAGATTAACCAACAATACAATGTGAGGGCCCCACTGTGATGTGTGCATAACATCCAAGCCACACATCATGTGTGCCCCTTGTGTTCCCCCTCACCCAATAATCAGGCCAATATTCCAAAACACAGGTGGGCCTTATTGGCATATGTACACCAGAAGGCTGAATCACAACTTGAATATTTTGTTAGACATTGTTTTCCATTGATTGAATTGAGAAAAAATGATTTCATCAAATGTGTGGGGCCCACTGGGTTATGTACTATAGAATGAATCATTAAAAACAATGTATTAAAGTCCTATATAAATATTATATAGTAACTTGTGAATGTGGCTAAGCCAATGTCACAAGAAATATAAGATACTCGATGTTTCCTGTCCATGTAAATATCATTTAGAACCATTATGCACATGGATTACTACGTAAGGAGCGTAAACTTACTTACACCTTGTTCAAATGTCGTTAGACTTTGAGGACTAGTCATGCTACTCCATGATCTTCTTGATTGGCTATTACACTTGGGGCCGTTTGGATTAGGGCTGAAAGTTGGGCAGGTTCAACCTGACCGACCTGTGACCAACTCAACATTCAATTGGGCACGGGTAGAATGTATCGGGTTCAGTTTTGAGCTTGGGCTATACAAACACCAACCTGATAAAACTTGGGTTAGGCTCGAGTTGAGGTCTCGGGTTGCCTAACCCAACCCAAACCTGATCGATATATAAGTTATAAATTATAATTGAATGCGGATTGTTTGTATTGAAGGCATAGGAAATTTTTGTGCCATCAGGTCTCATTAGTCCACGTCATTTCCAATGACTAAAGCTAACAAGATACACAGGATTTCTCTCTCCCAAACAGATTGTGTGCTACATAACATGACTTTTAAAAGAGTAATTATCCTATATTTTATCTTATTTGTTTAGAAAAAAAATGAAATTTTTTACAATAAATAATTGCATATAAATTAATAAAATCATAAATACTAAAAATAAGATGTGTATTGAAATATAATAGACTATCATAATAACGGAAATATTAGCGTGTATCCACCCAACCAACCGGACCAACCCAACTGAGCCCACTTGGGTTGAGAATTCACAACCCAAGGTTAGGTTGGGTTGAGTTGGGTTGAGGTATAAGAACCTTGGGTTGGGCTAAGGTTGAGCACCAACTCAACCCAACCCAGTCAACTTCAGCACTAGTTTGGATACCACTAAATAAGTTAATACCACTAAAGAAGTTACTTTTTCTACCTATAGCAGTAGATAAGTAACTTATTTCAGATAAGTAAGTTTATTTTATGATTAGTTATAAGTAACTTTTTTATTTAAAATTATTTAATCACTTCAATTTATTTTTTTAGCTTTCCTAGCTACTTTTCACTTGTTGTTGAAGAGAGGCATAGGAGAGTCAAAAGGGAAGAGAAGATGATAAGTATGTTGTTTACTAAACATACTTATCCTTTGAATAAGTAGAAACTAAATAAGTTACTTGTGGAATAAGTAACTTATCTTAAGCAATTTAAGATTCAAACAGACGCTTAGTGTGATTCACATGATTTAGAATGGCATACACATGTGATTAGGTCATTGCGCATGTTAATGTTTTGTGTAAGAAGGATTTCTATCTAAAAGGTTTAAGAAAACAAATCCAACAATGGATCTTTACAACCGTCAAGTAGGGTATGTGATTAAGGCCTAGCCCACATATTGTAAAGTGATAATGAAGTGAAAGGATGAAAGGTGATATATGTGTCAAGGTTGGAAGTTCACATGTGAGTTTAACGATAGCCCACGGACGACTTAAATGAGAAGGCTCATGGGTGAAAAACCCAACATTCACATATTCTAAATAAGTTGGATGGCATACACAACAGAGTGCGTGGACCACACACCATTTGAAAAGTTTTTAATAGTGGCATCCCATTCACTTGATTTTTTCTATAGCATGATCTTCTTTTTTTTTTTTGCTGCAAGGAAAACTTGATCTAGGGAGCAGAAATGATGAATGGATTAGATTGCATGCACACATCAAGGTAGGTCCCTCGCTTCATGTTGTAGATTAACTTAAAATGCAAACCTTTGTAGTGGATCCGGCCTCAATTCAAAAAAAATGGTGGATATGATAATCAATATGCATCGACATGCAATTGATAGGATGCCCATCGTAGGTGGGCCACTGCTAAAAATTTCAGTGACTTGGCATTTATATGTATCTTACATGCACGAATCTACAAGAAATTATAAAATGCATATGGTCACACGTGCGGAGGATGGAATATGGTCCCATTCAATATTGCACGTGCTAAGTTCCTACAGCTGATAGATCAAATGAGCAGCGTTTTCCCATAATTCCTTACAGGTCTCATAGCACATGGTGGATAGATCATGAATACCTTCAATGGCAACAATCCTACTAATGGATTAAGGCCTATTAATAGAGGACCTCATAAGATAATGATACAGATATATACATGAGGACACGCACATCATCCTAAGTAGAACTTATTTTGAATTTGGGGTCTTTCCTATGCTCACTTTAGGATTTCTTCATAGCAATGTCCCATTACAGATGAAGAAGAGCAAATTATGTTGCGTGTTATCTATTCGAGTGCAGTTTATAGTTTGATGTATGTCATGGTCTCTACAAGACTAAATATTTCACATGTAGTATGTGTTATAGGTAGATACATGTTAAACCCTAATAAGCAATATATCGGGAGACATTGAAATGGCTACTTCATTATCTACGAGGTACAATGGAATATATCTTGACATTTCAAAAATTAAAGGGAAAGCTTGTAGGCTATGTTAATTCGGATTATGAAGGGAATATGGACAACAAAAGGTCGACTTCCGGTTACTTGTTTATATTAGTGAGAAGAGTGATTAGTTGGTTGTCGAAGCTTCAGTCTGTTGTTGCTCTTTCAACAACCGAAGCTGAGTATATGATGGTAATGGAAGCATTCAAAGAAGGTTTAATTATGAGGAATGATGAACAAATTTGAGCTTCTACGAGAAGCCATGTTAGTTAATTGTAACAGGGAAAGCGCGATTAATTTGGTTAAGAATTCAATTTACCATTCTAGAACTAAATATATTGATGTTGTCATCATTTTGTCTGACAAGTGCTTGAGGAAGGTGGCGTCAATCTCAAGAAGATTTTCACGGATGTGAATTCGATGGATATGTTGACAAAGGTAGTTCCTACAGAGAAGTTCCGATTTTGTTTAACTTATTTGGGTCTGACAAAAGGTTTATTAAGATGGAGTGTGCATGAAAAGTGACGATGATTATGAAGCTATGATAGAGACAATTAAAGAGGGAGCTTGGAGCTGTGATCAGTGCTAATTGAAGACATGACGGAGATTGTTGATAGATGTTTAAAATCAATCAGAAACAAGATAATTCGATTTGATCGAAGTTCCGGTCAATCCAATCGATAAACTCTCAATTTTTGGCTTTTGCTCATTGAACAATTTTTAGGTCCAAATCAATCCGATCAAGGATGGCTTTGATCTCATCGAGGGGTAGTCGATGGCACTCAACTTGATCGAAATTCCCATTGACCAACTCGTGCAGTTTTGCAGAATTATGATTTTTTTATTTTCTAATTCAGTTTTAAATATATTTAAGGGTTTGTAATCGGGATTAGGGAGTTGAAAACAATTTTAGGGCTATTATAAGCAAATGGAGATTAAATCTCTAGTTTTATAAGATTTATGGGGTTTTTCTCAAATCAGTAAGTCCATCCATCCTTTGTACATTGTTTATCATTAGAAGTATACACGAGTTGAGTTAGCTCGTTAGCTCGCTCAGACCGACTCAGAAAAGCTCGACTTGACTCAGATTGAAACTGTGTTCAAGCTGAGTCAAGACAATTTTATTGAGCTCGAAACTTTTTGAGTTGAGTCCGAGCTAGACCTAGCTCGATTCGGTATTGAGCTCGAACTCGACTTGGTTCGGCTCAAATCGAATTTTAAGTAAGTATATATAAAAAATTCGGATGCCTAAAATATGTTTTTTTTTTTTTTAAAACCCTAACCCCCCAATGCCCACTCTCATTTCAACCGTTCACCCAACCCTAAAAACCCTAACCCCAGTTTGAACTCGACTCTCTTCAGCGTCCGAACGGCGACTGGTGACCCGTACCACTCTCCTCTCATCTATTTCTTGCTGTTCTCTAGCACCCGACCAATGACTACTCTCCTTTCTCTCCTCTCTCTCCATTTTCCAGCGTATGTCCGGACAACCCACAACTGAAAAGTGAGTCTCTTCTCATCTCTCTCCATTTTTCCAGCGTTTGTCTGGCCGAGGTGTAATGACTAGCCAGTGACGAGCAATGTCCGTCCGATTAGCGGACCCCACTCGACCATTGGTCGGGTGACTATGGCCCAATCAGACGGCTCGAAAACTCGAACTCGAACTCAGCTCGAACTGAACCAAGCTGCTGACCAAGCCGAGCCAATCTGCCAATCCAAGCTTGATGATCGAGCCGAGCCGAGCTCGAGCTGAAGACTCTAGTTGGCGGAGTCGAGCTGAGCTGGGCAAAGCTTGGCTTAGATCGACTCATGTACAACTCTATTTATCATAGTGGATTCGTTGCCACTTTGTGCCGTAACTTTTCCATAAGAATTTTTTCACATAAAAATCATGTATGTTTTGTGATTGCTTTGCTTATATTTGCTTAATCAGGTGTGATTTGAACTTAGAGTTTACTTCCCCAAATTCCTAACATATAGGTGGCATGATCCATCACCTTGTGGCCTGCAGACAGAGATTTCGTGAAGAGAGAGACAACCATCCACATTCAACAAAAATTCAAGATTGAGCTAGGATCTTCCAATTTACTGAAATTTTGCCAGGGCATGGTCCATTCACGATGGCCCATCAAATCAACAGCCCAAATCAACGAAACTCGGCCCCACTTTAACTGAAAACCTGAAGACACTGTCCTCTGGTCCAGGATCATATCATTCCTCCGGGAAAATGTGAGCTGTTGTTTCGAAAGAAACATTATCTGGGGAGGAGGAATTACCCACGATGCGCACAATAAATTCTGCTTTTCATTTTGTTCAAGTGCAGCCTATCTTCCGGTGATCTAGACCGTTCATCTGTTGGCACCGTCATGGATGGACCGTCCATAAAAAAAATCTCACAGGATGGAAGATCCCTGCCGTCTTTGGCCAGTTTTCAATTGAATGTGCACCATTTATGGTGATCTTTCCGGCACGGACAGAAAACCTGGGCCAATGTGCATATTCTCCAGGCTCAGAAAAAAAAAAAAAAAAAATAATAATAATAATATAAAAGATTTTTTAACTTAAAATTTCTTTGAAATTTGCATTTTACCAAACAATGCTCTACCTGACGTAACTAGGGAGAAATGCTTTTTACAGGGGGTGAAAGTACAAAAATACTGCTGGGTTAGTTTTTTCCTTTAAAAGTAAGTGATGTAGGAGAGCAAATTGGGTGTTATGTTCACCATGGGCCCACCTTGATGAATATTTATATATCCATACCGTCCATCCGTTTTTCCATATCATTTTAGATGTGATTTCAAAACTTAAGAAGATCTAATCTCAGGTTGACCACACCACAGGAAACAATGTGATTGAATGCCACCATTAAAAACTATCTGGGGCCCACCTAGGTCACACCATAATGTTTATTTGCCCTCTAACCCGTTCATAAGGTTAGACAAACCTGAAAGAAGATAAAAAATACAAAGAGCAGCTTGATCCAAAACTTTTATGGCAAACATAAACTTTTAATGTACTTTTTAGTGGTGTTGTACACCTGAGATGTAGTTTTTAGTGTTGTACACCTGAGATTTGGATCTACCTCCGCCAAACGTAACCATGGAGAAATGCTTTTTACCAAACTAAGCTCTAGATAAATGATTTTTACAGGGTTGAAAGTACTAAAATACAGCTGGTCTAGTTTTTCCCTTTAAAAGGTAGTAAAGTTAGAAAGTGAATTAGGCGTTAGACTGACCATGGGCCACTTTGATGAATATGTTATATATTTACACTTTCCTTACGTTTTTCTGGATCTTTTAGGAATCGTTTCCAAAACTTAAGCAAATCCAAATACCAGGTGGACCACACCATAGGAAATAGTGGTGATTGAATGGACACCATTAAAACTACCTAGGGCATATCATAATATTTATTTGCCATATAACATATTCATAAAGTTAGACAAACCTAGTTGAAATGAAAATACAAAGATCAGCTTCATCTAAAACTTTAATGGCCAAAATAAGCTTTTAATGCAGCGTGATCCTCCTGAGATTTGGATGTACCCCTACCCAGCGTTAGGGCTGCAAGTTGGACGGGTTCAAATCGATTGTCCTATGACTGACCCAACATTGGGTTAGGCTTGGGTAGGATGTATCGAGTCCGATCTCGGGCTTGGACTATACAAACACCAATCCAATAAAACTTAGGTCAGGCTCGGGTTGAGGTCTTGGGTTGCTCAACCCAGCCCAGCCCAACCCAACCCAACCCAACCCAACCCAACCTGATTAATATATAAGTTATAAATTATAACATGAGTGTGGATCATCTATGTTGAAGGCACAGGAAATTCCAGTGTCATTAGGTCTTATTGATCCACATCATTTCCAATGGCTCGAGCTAACAATATATGCTAGATTTCTTTCTCTCAAATAGATTGTGTGCTACACAACACGACTTTTAAAGGAGTAGTTGTCCTGTATTTTAGGCTGTTTGTTTAAAAAAAATAAAGTTTTTTTTTTTACGATAAATAACTACATATATAATTAATAAAATTATAGATACAAAAAATAAGACATGTATTAAAATATAATACATTAATGTAATAACGAAAATATTAGCATGTATCCACCCGACCAACCCGACTGAACCCGCTCGGGTTGAGTTTGAGTTGAAAATTCAACCTAAGGTTGTGTTAGGTTGAATTAGGTTTAAGGTATAAGAACCTTGGGTTAGGCTAGGGATGAGCACCAACTTGATCCAACCTGCCCAAGTTTCAACCCTACCCAATGTAACTCTAGAGAAATGCTTTTTACCAAAATGAAAGTATAGAGAGATGCTTTTTACAGGGTGAAAGTACAAAATACCCACTGTCTAGTTTTTTCTTTAAAGGTAATTAAGTTGGAGAGCTAATTTGGTGTTCTGCTCACCATGGGGCCCACCTTAATGAATATGTTATATATCTATGCCGTCCATCCATTTTTCCAGATCGTTTTAGGGCATGTTTCTAAAACTTAAGCAGATCAAAATCTCACGTGGACCACACCACAGGAAACAATGGTGATTGAAAGCCCACCATTAAAAACTACCCAGGGCACACCATAATGTTTATTTGTCATCTAACATATTCATAAGGTTAGACATACATGGATGAAGGGAAAATACAAAGATCAACTTAATCCAAAACTTTTATGGCCACAATAAGCTTTGAATGCAATTTCTAATAGTGTGGTCCACTAAGATTTGGATCTACTTAATATTTTGGATCAAGTTCTAAAATAAGATATAAAAATGGATGGACAACGTCGATATGCAACAAATTCATCAAGGCAGGTACCATATGGTCAAGGTAATACCCATTGTCGTATTAGCTAGGTAACACACCGAATCAGCTCCCAAATTTCGGATAAAACCTAATCTACTCCTAAATTCAGATTCCCATATAACATCCCACTAGTGTTTGAAGTATCGGTATTGCGACAAGTTTTGCTGACTAGGGATACAGAAACGATATTAATATTGCTGATAATATCATTGACAACTAAAAATGCAGAGAAACATGAAAAAAATGGTGAAATTTTTTGAAAAACTTCAGGAGATGTTAAAATGTACATATTTGCATATTTAGAAATAATAATAATAATAAAAAACATATATAATAAGTTTTCATTTAATGGACTCTTAAAAGCATGTGCCGTAAGAAATCAATCCAACCATCCCATCCAACCTATTTAACCATCCGAAATTTCATCCAAACATCCATTAATATTGTAAAATATCAATAACATATGATATTTCACAAAGAAATCATCAAGAATTAGGAAGAAAATGAAAAATTGTGGTCTCGGTATCGCGCATGTTGCGATATCAATAATATCAAGATATAATTAATATCGAGTATTATTAATATTATCAATGACAAATTAACTATGTGATCATGAAAAATAAAAAAATAAAAAAATTCTAACAAATAAAATTCTAATGGTATCAATTCGTTGGCGATATTCTTGAATATTGTCGATACACTTATGATACAAGCATTACCTAAAATTTATATAGTAAAAAACATTGGCGATATTAATGCATTAGCAATACAAGCGACACCTAGAATTTACATAGTTGAAAATATTGACAATTACGTTAGTGATATTGATATGTTAGTGATACTTAGCAATACATTGCTAATACGTAGAATTTTCGATACTATTGGCGTTATGGTTTTGCTACAAATGTTATCGATATCGCTGAGATAGAGATAAAGATATTATCGGAGATATTTCAATAATATCGGAGATAATTCGAACACTTCCAACCAATCTAAATATGTCACTCCCTCAAAATCTAACCCATTTAATCAGATGCAAGTTGCTTGATAATCCCATTACTAGGGATATTTGTAGTGGCCAATGCCGTAGGATTTGATTGTGCCACATACCACCATCAGAAACACCACATAAAGCATGCTTGAAAGGGACACCAGCTAAATAGCTGGTGTCAAAGCTCTTTGTGCCCTATCATGCATGTTGGATGTGTTTTATCCACATCGTCCATCCATCTTACTAGTTCATTTAGGGCATGGTCCTAAAAATGAGGCATATCCAGATCTACGTGGACCATGCTGTGGACCATGCCAGTATGCCACAGGAAATAGTGAGGAATTGACTACTTACATTGAAAACTTCTTAGGGCCATGTAAGTTTTGGATCCAGCTGATATATGTGTTTTCTTTTCATCTAAGATGTTGTAACCTTATCAATAACTTAGATGGCAAATAAACATCACAATGGGCTTTATGAAGTTTTTAATGGTGGGCAGTCGATCAACATTATTTTCCTATGGTGTGGTCTACTTGAGATTTGGATCTACCTCAATTTTGGGGTATGCCCTAAATGGAGCCGTAAAACTGGATGAAGTGCATTTATCTAGTGTTGGGTAAGTAGCCAAAAGTCTCTATCTTATCTTAGCACATAGTCAATCAAATCCTACCATGTCATCTCACTAGAGACATTGTAACCGGCCATCAGGCAATGGGATTCCCATGGAATCATCTCATGGGCCATCCATGAATTTAGATGTTTCTGAATCCTATATATTTATTTTTACAGTTTAGCCTATCTTATCATTTGATTTATCAGAGATTTGAAACTTCTAGTAATCCTGGTAGCGTGCATTCGTTGGATGAGTTAGATGCCAGAAACATACCTCATGGAAACACATGCCTCATGGGCCCTACAATTCTAAACTCACTGCTTTTTAAAAGAAAACTAAAATGAGGGTGTTTAAGTAATTTCTCTCCTCAATGAGTACTTGGTAATCACGGTTGGTGGAAGAATTATTTGGTAAAATCTGACTTTCCTACGAATTTCGCCCTACAATTCCCAAAATAGTTGTGTTTGGTTGCACCAAAATAGAATGCTTAATCACGAAATATCATGATATTTGGTGCAGCCAAACACCATTCTAAATCAAACCCAAGTAAAATAAAAGGGGTGGATGTATCAAAAGTGGGGGTGCAAACGTTAATCCAAAAGGGTCAAAACGTAATTAAGCATGGCTCATGTAACGGCCAAACAGCCCCATAAAAAACAAAAGGAAAAACAACCACTACTCATATAGTACAAAGCCAGGACAACCCTCCTCCCACCACTGGAAACAAGAAAATGAAAATAAAATAATAAAAATAAAAATGTAAAATGAGGAAAATCAAAATTTCCAACATACCCCTAGTTTGTCGTGTGGAAAACGGCTGCTAGCATTATCCCCACCAACACCCCTTCTTCATTGGATACATGCACATCATGTGATTCCACCATGGAATCTGTAAGGCCTGATTAATCTCCTCCACAGGCACAAGGGCATTTTAGTCCAAAGTAATAATAACTCTGGAGAGACTCAGTCCTCTCAGAGCATTATAACTTGCAGTACTCCTAGTTGTATGGGTTCAGTTGGACAGTCCAATGGATTGATCTGAACCGCCCATCAAGTCCATATTATATTTCATGTACTACCAGTCAAAAATTACACTGATCAGATGATTAATTTGGCCTTATTTTCTATAGCCATCCTTTTCGTGAGACAAGGATCGGATGGTTGTGATTGCCTAACAAAAGTGATTCTTTAGGATCATAAGCAATCTATGAGGGACCCTAATAAATGGATTGACCAAATGGTTGATTTGACCTGTTTTGTGTAAATGATCTTGACCGTCAATATTAAAAATCATTGATCAAATGGTTAATATTTGTCAGATCAATGTGATGTTTTCATGGTAATGTTGAAAATCCGTTGGAGCCAGTGAATGGTCTAGATGAATTGATTGTACCATCCAAGTGTCCAGATGCAACTAGGAGCACTATAACTTACAGTGCTCTGAGAGGACTGGAGGATTTCCCACGATTCTTATACTAAACATGCCACCCTGGCGTGCACTAGGTGGGCCCCACCACATACATGACCTGGCCCAAATACCAAGTTCCGTCGCATTGATCAAGCGGTTCACAAGTACTTTGTATGGTGACCGTTGGCATTTCTCAATGTACATATGGCCGACCTGATAAATTGGGCGGCCAGATTTTGGGCCACGTCACCTGGAACGTGGGACCCACCTGATGCACGGCTTGGGACCCCTCTTAAAAACAATATTCCTTTCGTGTCCTTACAAATTGCAATTAGACCCACGAATAAAAATAAAACAAGAATCGGTTTGAATACAAACTTCAAGGAATTGTCTATATCTTCACCATCCAAATGCCAAAATGCTGGTAGCAAGACACTCTCAACTAGTGTAATAGTCCACCACCATTTACAAAATGGTTGAAACTCATCCGCCATAACCGTGGCATGTATGGAAATCTCGACTGTCCAAATAGTGGGGCCTAAGGTTGCATTGATTGAGCAATCCTAACCATCAAATTGTTGGGTATCGAATGAACGGTTATATCTGAAATGGCCACTGGTCCAGATCCAACGGGCAATATCGGATGGTTAAGATAATCCAATCATTGTGATTTTTGACAATAACCAATGATAATGGGACCCCAGATTTGAATGATCCAGATTGCTCTATATGCATGCAACGTGCATGGTGGATGATCAAACCACAACTTGAAAATGACAGACAGTGGCGAATTCCCACTCCATAAAAAAATAGAAATAGAAACCATTTTCATCCATTCATACCACCACATTGTTGCTGATATCGTTGGTTGTCGTCGTCGTTGCTGTTGTTGCTGTGGTTGTGGTTGTGGTTGAAGCTGCATGTGGCGTTTGGCCGAGCAAGCTACTAATGGATCGAGCCTTCACCATCCCAATTCTCTTCCTTCTCTTCTTCTTCTCTTTCATTATCATCAGCTTCTCCTCCTCTTCTTCTTCGTCTTGATTCTGCTCCTCCTCCCTTTGCTCATACGACAACAACAATAACCCAATATCATTGTCATCATCGTTGTTGTCGTTGTTGTTTTCGCGACGCTTTGGTGCAGCAGCTATCGCAGACGAACGACTGCGGACGCTAGTCATGCTTCTCAGCCTTCCCTTACCAAGATGGTGCTCGCAGAGAGCGTAGCCGACGAGCGTCTGCTGGCAACAACGCCAGCCCCTCCCATTCACACGGCTACACCTCGAGCCCTCCATTACACTACCACCGACGATGCTGCTATTACTGCCATTGCCACACCCTCTCTTCTTTGCAAAACCACCATCACTAACAACCTCATCTTTTTCTTCCTCTTCTTCATCCTTATCACTGTTTTCAGTTTCATTCAAGTTCTTCTTCATCTTCTTACTAGTCTTCACCTTCTTCTTCTCTTTCACCATCATCTCCTTTTCTTCCTCTTCATCATCATCGCTCTCTCGCCTTTTCTTCAATGCAACCTCTTTCTCCCTTCCAAACCATCTCCCAACTACTATTGCCATGACCCCAATAAGAAAAGAACAGACAACAATAGAAACAGCCATAACAAGAAGATGGGTGTGTTTGCTTCAAGAAGATAACATACCTGGATGATGAGAAGAAGAAGATGAAGAAGAAGAGGGAGGAAGCATATACCCAGCAGCAGTTTCTGCACCCCAACTGTTACACATTACACCAAGGGCGTATTACAGCTCAGACCAGCCTCTCAGTGCTAAGATGCACCTCATGTTTAGTTAACCCACAAGTCAAGAACCATCCTCATGAATCTATTTTTATCTATTTATTTATATTTATTTCATATAACTATATATATAAAAGAAAAAAGAGAAGATGGGTTGTATGCGTGTATGGATGATAATAGTCATGGCATCTTATGTGGGTAGAGAAGGCCCACATACATGCAATAGGAAGAAAAGTCAGGAAATTGCATTGGGTGAATGAAATGGCTGTGTTACCCGCTTTTACTATAGAAAAATAGAGAGAGAGAGAGAGAGAGAGAGAGAGAGGAAAATGGTGACTTTACTTACCTCTTACTGTTGTTGTTGTTGTTGTGGTTGTGGACGGCACTCAATCTCTCTTCATCATCCTCTCCTTTCTCTTCTTTTCCTTCCAAGGTCTGAAATATGAATTAAAAAAAAAAAAAAACGAAAATAAAAAAACCAATGAAATAAGGAAAAGAAAAACACCCAGATTGGGTGTATGTCGGGAAAGGGATCGTTGCACCCAGTTGAAGAAAAGAAAGCCCATGAAATCAGAAGAAAACATCCAGATTGGGTGTGTGTTTGAAGATGGATCGTTGCACCCACTTGGAGAAAAGATGTGGAAAGCCCATGAAATCGCAGAAAAACACAGAGATTAGATGTATGTCTGGCGATTGATCGTTGCATTTGGAGGAGAGGTGGAAAGCCAATGAAATCACAGAAAAATACCCAGATTGGGTATTTGTCTGGAGATGGATCGTTGCACCCACTTGAAGAAGAGAGGTGGAAAGCCCATGAAATCACAGAAAAACACTGAGATTGGGTGTATGTCTGGAGATCGATCGTTGCATTTGGAGGAAAGAGGTTGAAAGCCAATGCAATTGGGTGTATGTAAGGAGATGAATCGTTGCATTTGGAGAAAATAGAAGAAAAGCCAATGAAATTTGAGAAAAAACACCGAGATTGGGTGTATGTGTGGAGATGAATCATTGCACCCAGTTGGAGAAAAGAGGAGAAAATCCCATGAAATCAGAGATAAACACTGAGATTGGGTGTATGTCAGGAGATAGATCGCTGCACCCATGTAGAGAAAAGAGGGGGAAAGCCAACGGCATAACAAAAACATACACAGAGATTAGGTGTATGCCTGGATATGGATTTGTTGCACTCAGTTGGAGAAAGAAGGGGGATCCGCTATCATGAGCCGGTGGGTGCCGATTAAAAGAGAGAAGCTAGTTATGGAAAATAAAGAAATTAATTTAAATAAAAAGAGAGATAATCTCAACCTGATGAGGATTTGGGGGCATAACAAAATAAGATGAAATGCATCCGTTTCTCTTCTTTACTATTGTAAGACGAAGATCAGACGGCTCAGATCGATCCACGTATTCTTCTTCTTCTTTGGAACGGACATGTTTGGAATGATCCCCTTTCAAGTGCAGTCCTTGAACTTGTTTTCTTTCCTTTTCTTCTCTTCCTTTTGCTGTCGTTGCTGCTGCTGCTGTTGTTTCTTTCTTTTGTTGTGGTTGTTGGCGTGGAGTCTTTGATGAGGGGTTTAAGAGAGAGATGGGATGAGAGAGAGGAGGGAGAGGAAACAAGGATCTCTTTCGAATCCTCATGTATGGATTGAAGAGGGAGAGAGAGAGAGAGAGGGTTGTTTGTTTGATGTTGCAGGCCGGATTTGGGAGAGTGCAAAGCTCTCTCTTCTTTTGTTGGGTTTTCATCGGTTGGTTTCTGTGATAGTTTGCCACCATTTTAAAAATGATGGTGACTCATCTTCCTCACACGTGGCACTCATGTGTGGCTATTATGAGAATTCAAATAGTATGGGATTAGTTGATGCTCTGGTTGGGTGTGATTCTTGATACACATGCGGGTAAATATGGGGGTATTTGCTCAAATTGAACCAAAGAGGCTAAAAAGTTAATTTTGTTAGATAATCCAGACCTCTGATTGGTTAATGGACACTTATTTGTTGAAATAAGAAATGGTAATTTTTCAATTTTATCCATCCAATAAATGGGTACAGATTTAATCTGCTGATAATCAGATAACTATAATGCCTTGTTCCTGATAAATCTAAACTAGTATACTTCCTTGGGATTTATTTAAATTACTTGTATCCTAAGTATGAATTTTTAAAGTTTTCATGTATATATCATCTAATAGAGGTGTCAACGGGTTAGGACCAGGTCAAGCTGTGTTCAAGCTTAGTCCACATTGTTCGACATAAGCCTAGCTTGTGACAGGTTAAAATAATTCAATCCCAGGTTAAAATTAAATGCTTATATTCCGCCGGGCTTGAATCCGACGGTTGGTCCCATTAGAGTGCAGAAAGAAATGGGAGGCATGATTTGGACCTGCGGCAACATGAGTATAATGAGGACTTGTATATATTGTGTATGTTATAAAATTGCCCTTGTAAACTCTAATTGGTAGGACTATTTTAATGAATTGTTGTTACACATTGCACGAACTTAGCCCGAACTTAGCCCAATTGAGAAACAAGCTTGAATTTTAAACTTGAGCCTCGTTCTCAAGCTTGATACTCTAGCCCAAGCCTGGCCTATTTGACAACTTTATACCCAACGCACCCCGTTAAGGTATTAGAGTTTTTCTCTATATCAAAATTTAGATACATGAATATCAAGTGGTACAAAAAAAAAGGAGTTAACATTTAAATAATAATTATTTTTATAAGTTTTATTAAATTTAGAGACATGCTTGGATAGAAATGAAAATCTTATATTTATGAGATATTAGTTACTTAAACTTATTCAATTCCCAAGGAAAGGAAAGCAAATATGATTGAGAAAACATTTTTACATGTTTAATATACAAGCAAAACTATGGATTTCAACAAGCAATTAATTGTTACATTCTTCTGTATTCACATTTTTCAAGTATAAGAAATGATATGGTTATTGTCTACTCATATGAGTTTCCACTTATAAAATTAGTGAACTCCTTAACCTAAAATCCTACCTATTTAAATTGGTGAAAATAAGGGGTGTTTGAATAGTACTAAGTTGCTTAAGATAAGTTACTTATGTCACAAGTAACTTATCTTAGTTTCTACTTATTAAAAAGACAAGTACATTTGGTAAACAACATAGCAGCATCTCCTCTCTTTCATCTCTCTTGGTGTCTCTCTTCAACAATTTATGAAAAGTATAAAAGCTAAAAAATAAATTGAAATGATTAAATATTTTTAAGTGAAAATAGTTACTTATGACAAATCATAAACCAAACTTATCTAAAATAAGTTACTTATCTATTACTGTAAGTGAAAAAAGTAACATATTTGGTGGTGTTCAAATAAGCCATAAAAAAGTAACTAAGTAAATCAATTTTCATATATTCAAAGGTCTGTTTTTTCTCATTTGTTAGTGATGAGGGTTGAGAATATCACTTTATTTTTCATCAAAATTTCTTTAAAAAGAATCATTTATATTTTCTTCAGTGAAACTTAAGAAATGAATATTTTCACCTTTTTAAAAAAACTCTCACTTTTTTTTTTAACCATTTACCATTCACATTTTCATTGAAATTATATGCACTGAAATAATTAAACATATTATTTAAAATTTGCTTGGATTGATATGAACACTTTCATTGAAATTATATGTGCTCAAATAAACATAATGTTTAATACTTGCTTGGATTCATATGATTAAAGAAAAAGTAATTAATTAAGGAAACGAAATTGATTTCCATAAATGTGTCATCTCTCTTATTTGTGAAAGATGTTAAAATTAAGAAAATTAATTTTCTTTTTTCACAAATTTTATCAAAAAATATTATATCTTTTCATCTCTTGACTTAAAGAAAGTGAAGTCTTTTCCTTTTTCCACAATTTTTCTTTGATATGACACTTTCCTTATTCTTATGTTATTTTTCTTTGTTATCTCCACCAATGTTAATGGTTAAGAATTACTTTTCATAAATTTTATTTTCTATAATTTCTTCTAAATTTGGTATTCTCCTTTCCTCTTAATTAATTTTTTAGGTTATTTTATTAGAATTCTCGCTTATCAAACAAGCACCTAGGCCTAGTTTGGCACATTAGATTTGGAATATCCGGATTGAAAATCCCTTGGATTTGGAATTCTCTAAATAGGTTTGACACCCTGGATTAAAAAGCCATGTAATCTAAAAATAGCTATAAACTTTAAAGTATATATTATATTTACATGAGTTTGAATTTAATTAGTTACTATATCAACTTTAATATTCCTAATTAATGTATGTATGTGATGTTTGACACAATGATTTTAATAAGCCCATTAAAATATATACTTTGGTAAAAAATAATAAAATTATAAACCTTGGATAGGCAACAAGCATAAGATTAGTATTGGGCAACCAACGTTATTTAGAGGTTGATTTACATAGCTAATGTTGGACGTCTTGGATCATACCATTGATGTACTTTTAATAATGTAGCTGATAATCTAATTGTTTAAAAAATCATTAGCGGGCCACGTGTAGGATAGATTAGTAGGCTAGTGGCACATGTTACATATGAGACTCTACTGCCTTTAAAAAATAGTAATAAAAAGTAGAGGATTGATAATCCAAGTAATAGAAAAGGATTATAAAACTTAAAAAATGAGGATTAGAAATCAACTATCTTGGAATATCGAAATTATAAAAAAATAAAAAATAATAAAGCCGTGGAGTCCCTTTTCTGTACTAACCAAAGATCTCGAACCGTCTTGCATGTCAATTAAAAACATTTTTCATTTGTATTATTTTGATGGAACGAGTGATATCCAAACATGCCTTAAAATAACACTAATAGAGCAAACCTAGCAACTTAAATTGATTTCCAAAAAATAAATGGCTAAAAATAAATAGCAATTGGCCCAAAATTTCAAGGACAAAACCAATGGTTATTATCATCCACTCGGTGTAAGTTTGGATTATGTTCCATTAACAATTGGGTAATCAATTTCAATGGTTTGAGTTGTGAAGCAATGCCAACACATGGACGGTTGAAAATTCGCCTGACTCGCCACCGTTTTTAAACGGTGGTGAACTCGCACATTCAAGTCTATTTTTATTGATGGAAGTTACTGTTTAACCTCTCATTGTTTGATAACTACATCACCCTCATGTTTGAAGAGTCTACCCACATCCCACACGCAGCCACACGTGTCAATATGGCACATCTGTGAGAGATCCGAGTCGTCCATCCGTAGCCCACGTCGTGTAGATCACCCGGTCTGAAATTGACCGTTATACTCCTTTGGACCACAGTGTGATGCTAGAAGATTTTGTTTTAGCCGTCCGTTAGTTTTGTACATTGTGGCCCACCTTATTGGACGTGGGTTTTGAACCAGATGATCTAATCACTGTGGCCCACTTAAAGGTCGGATGTTGACAATCCCACCACTTTTTTTTCCTTTTTTTTTTCACTTTTGGTAATATATAAAATACAAAGTTGTACTGTTGTCTTACCGGATGTTTAAAAGGAAGGGTGTATTTTTCGGGTCGGGTGGATGTCAATATCAATATACTTATTTTTATTTTATTTTATGAGGTTTTGGCTGCATCGCGATTGAGCGTAAATCCCTGATGGGCCCACTTGGTGGATGGATTGATTCTATGGACTTGAATTAGTGCCTGAAAATAAGACCAGTGGATCAGTTTTAGCTGCTTTGCAATCTCCGTTAAATAAGGACCGTTCATTAGAGGTCCACCAATCGGGTGGATTGGATGGCTGGATCAAAATGCTATCTTGATGTTGACCATCCACTGTAGGTCCCTCCAGATGGACGGTGGATTGCTGGTCCATGTAGTCATGTGCGCTGCGGCATTGGATCGATATGCGTTGGACCCTCCAACGCGACAGACTAGAGTCGGCCACTCAATATTGTGTTTTTGTTGCGGTGCAGAACGCACGCGCAGCAGCAGCCGCAGCTCGGATATTGCCGGTCGGCACGTGCGGCATGGCTGGTACTCTCACCGGATGATGGGAGCAGCCGGTCAACAGGTACGGAATATGCCACAGTGATGGAGAAGCGATGGGAGAGAGAATAAAGCTTTGATACTCTGGTAGAGTGTGATGGTTGATACGAAGCCACTGAGAAAATGGACACGTGACATGAAAGAAACTCAAATTGAGCCGTCGAATTTTGAGCTTAGATGGATTAATGCTCAAGATTTGAATTTTGTCGATAAATGGATATGACTATCCAATTTGTGGACATTTATTGAACGGTTGATCTGAGTAAAAGCCAACGGTCTAAATTGATCAGAAAACGGTCCACAAAACAGAGGTTAGCATTGTTAAAGTATTACAAATTTAGACGATGGACTTATACATAGGTCACTCAATTTGGACAGTTGAATTTGTGTTTACATTTGCCACCTGTACACATTGTTAGTGCCTGCGCATCATCTATCGTACTCTCCCAGAGCAACAAATAACTCTGCGAAAGCGGATGGGGAGATGATACAGTAGATCTCGATGAACCGAAATATATGGTAGAGCAAACTCTGCGTAGTACACGTGGCACAGCTATTTTCGAATCGTGGCTGTCCATCTCGTGGTTCCTATGATCGATGACTCATATCTAAAAATAAAACCTGCTACACTCTCTAATCGGATCATTTTTCTTCACATTATTGTACTGATATTTTGACCATTGAGTCTTTTGTTCTCTTTCGTTACATTGGAGGCCACTGATCGGATTGCTAAGATCATCTGATATCTATGAATTTTTAGCACTTGCTATCCACAGCAGTGAGAAAACAATATGGACGGTCTAAAAATCATCCAACGGCGTGCTTTATGAAATGGATGGCTCAACTGTGTACTGGACCACAGGCTCTACCGTATTATTCCAGTATGGAAATAATAATGGGGTGGCATTTTTTTTTTCTATTCGTTTATTTATTAGTGGGGCCCACGGAGTACGACACGCACGTCCGAGGTCCCTCAGCTGGGGGCCCGTTAAAACTTACTCGCGCGCGTGTAGGTTTAGAGCAGGGATTGCTGGCACACGTGTGTTATCGCCATTTGCATCCACTGCACGTGTACTCTCACCACAATCAAGACCATCCGTAGATGACATGTATCACACATGTACAAAATCTTGGACCATCAACCGTAGAAAAGATTGACCAACGGACCACATTCACCTACATGTGGCAATAAAGGCCTGATTTAGGGGAAAAGCCATATGTACCAGACGTTCACCAGATGAATGGTCTGGATCTCCCACATGGGATCTTAGAAGTGTCCCATGCTGTACTTATGCCGCGAGTAGCTTACTATACATACTTTCGCAAGTAGACTTCGCATTTCTCAATTCGGGTTCGTGATTCGCAACCGACCCCAAAAAAAAAGAAAAGAAAAGCGGTTTTATCCGCTGCTTTGATACTCTTGAAGAGTGTGGCTGATGATGCTACGCAGGCACTTGTAAGTTACTTAGAAATTGCATACGTGAAGTACAAGTAATTTGATTTAGACTGTCTGATTATTTTTTTCCTGTTTAGATGTATTACGAACCAAAAACTTTAAATCATTTGATTAATTATCTGACTGGTCAACATATTCATTGGACGGTTAAAACTGAAAAAATCCAATTGTCCGATTTCAATAAAGAAGTGCAAAAAGAAGTTAGGGGCAGTTTGTTTTCATACTTACCATTGTAAACGGTGGTAAATAGGTTATTATAACCTTTTTTCTATTGCTTGGAAGAGAGGAAATACAAAATGTAATTTCACGCCAATTTTGGGAATTTACTTTTTGAAAATATTGGTGGGAATGATGGAGTGAAATTTGTGGATCTTGCCATGATGTATGTGATCGATCCACACCATCTATTTATTTTATCGGATCATTTTAGGGCTTGTGCTAAATTATTAGGTAAATTATACGCTCAAGTGAACCACACCATAGCAAACATGGGGATATTGATATCCATAGTAGAAATGTAAAGCCATTTCTGTGTCCCACATTGATTTGAATTTGTGATCCAACCTATTCATATTATCACACAGACATAGATGAAGAGAAAACACAAATATCAGCGGGATACAAAACTCTCGTGGACCATAATAAGTTTTCAATGGCTTTAAAACAAGCTTTTAAAATGAATGGACAGCTTGAATCAGACATATATCAAGGTGGGCCCTGTAAAATTTGTAATTTTTCATTGTTATTAGTGTCTAGTAAAATCAAAGGTCACTGTGTATGGGCGGCTAATGATTGTTTATTTATTTTTATTTTTTACAACTTCTTGAATTTTCAATATTTTAAAATTTTAAAAATTTTTAAAAATTTTCGATATAACTAGCCTACGTTGTCACTTACTGATCATCGACGTTCAATATGAACTTATACATGGGTGGTATAAGTAAAAAACTATACAAATTTGATTAATCAACCGTATGAAGCCAACAATTATTCGTCTAATTATTTAAACCTCAAGTCTAGCCTCATGAATTGTTCACGTAGGGCCCAAATTTAGCTGAGTTGTTACTGACTAATTAAGACAACCACAACTAAATTAAAGATCTATCCAAAGTCAAGATAACTATAGGTCAGATTTTAATTAACAGACCAAAGTGACCCAATTATCCATTTAGCCTATGAACCAATGGTTTAGAGTGATTATGATTGAATCGTCATTTTTGCTAATTGCGAATAAGTCACACTATGAACATAATTAATCTAAATCCTAATAATTGCTTACAAGAAATTTTAATACCTAATTCATTCGCAAGGAAATGCTCCAGATTATCCGAACAAGCTCTAGACCACTCATTAGTGGGTTATAAATTTTGAAACTATAGAATAATATTTGTCTCACTGGGCTTGACGCCCATCATGGGATGGTGGGACACCTACCCTACGGTGCGGATGAGCCTGTGAGCCTCCATTAAGGCCTTATAAGTCAAAAACACCCTCCCTCAGGACAAGTCTAATGGAAAAAGGGGCACCGGGGCTATTCATGCACATTCTGACACTATAAATAGCCCTCAATTCTCACAATTTCACTCTCATATGAATTTTCATTTGCAATAAGAGAGAGAGGAGAAGAGGGGAGAAGAGGCCTAGGAGAGGAGATATTTGGAGAATTTTCCTACCACCGCTAGCCCGCAACCGCGCCCCACCGTAGAGAGTGACCCAATGACGATAGAGAGGTAATCCCCTAGCCTCCTTTAAAATTTGAGCCTTGTGGGCTATTGCATACACCCTTACAAGCTAACTTATGCGACGCAAGACATCAAACCATTAAATACTTGGCTGGAATCGTAGGAGCGACGCTAGAAAAATCGACGGGCTACCCCTAGGTGCGGACCATTACCTTTAAGTTGTCAATTATCGAACATATGTCGCAAATAATGATTGTGTAGTGAAAATTATGAATTGCATGCTAAATAGTGACTAATCCTTAGGCTTATTGTCCTCCATGAAGTAAAATTTTTATTTATGGTTGTCGTTTATTGATTGCATGCTAGAATAGACCGGATTCACTGAAATTTCATGCTTACATGTTCCATATTTTCCTCTTGATATATGCGCCTGATTAGCTAATTGTGGTAAATTGTGCGATGATTGAATAATGCACTTGCATAGAGCTGGGCATCGAGTCGAGTCGGATCGAACTGGGTCTAACTCGACTCAGTCTGAAATTTCCATGGCCTGACCCAAACTCGATCCAATCAGGGACTGAGTCTGAGTCGCTTGCTCGATCCGATCCGATTAAGTGCTGGCTTGATCCGATCCAAGTCCGACTCTGTTAGGAAAATCGAGTCGGATTGGGTTGGGAACGATTTCATGTGAAAATGTTCCCGCTTGGTGAGCTCTTTTGCCTCCAACTTTTTATTTTTTAAATAAAAGAATATTATTTTTACCATTAAAAAATTTGTAGGGCCCACCATAACGTTTATTTTCCATCCAATTCATTACTTAGGTTACAACTACATGGATGAAGAAGAAAAAAAAAATCATATTGATCCGAAACTTCTATGACCCCTTAAAAGAGTTTCAATGGTAAATATTCAACTCCCCACTGATTTTTGTAGTGTAATCCACTTGATCTTTAGATCTATCTTTTTTTTCGACTCAAGCCTTAAGATGAGCCCACCAAATGGATGGACGGTTTGGATATAACACATACCTCATAGGACCCACAAAACTTGCTAACGTCAATGCACCAGCTCATGCACGGACAGCATGATACACCTGCTTATCTGTCTTCCTCATGTTTGTCAGTCAGTCAGTCAGAAGTGTCCAGCATACCCAGTAACTCAGTATGATAACTATACATAGTAAACTATGTGGGTCCCACCATGATGTATTTATTTTATCCACTCCTTCCATAGATTTTATAATTTAATTTTATTTTTATGTACCAAAAATCAATTATATACAAAGCTCAAATGGGCCACACCACAGGAAACAGTGTCAATTGAACATCTACCTTTGAACAATTGTTTGGGCAACGGAAGTTTTGGATCAAGATGATATTTGTGTTTTCCCTTAATCCATGTCCTTTTGATATTATGAATAGGTCGGATGACAAATAAACGTCACTATGGGGCCTAGGAAGGTTTTAACTGTGGAAATCATTATTCCCATTGTTTCCTTGTGGCATGACCCACTTGAGCTTTGTATATGTCTCAATTTTGGTCTCAACTGCTAAAATGAGATAAAAAAAAAATTTGATGGACAGCGTGGATAAACAACATGAATTCATAGTGGGCCCAACATAGTTTACTCAGTACGATAAAAATGTATTGGACAACACAATCCAATTTATAAGCAGAGACAGTGCTTGATGCGCCACTTGAATGACTCTGAGGAGACGGATTGGCTGCTCCTCGCTGCTATCAGCCATGCCTAATAGCTAATGCTCTATGGACCCCAGCATGATATATTTATTTCATCCATGTTGTCCATCTATTTTTATAGATCATTTTATTATATTAAAAAATTAAAAACTATATATACTTAGGGTAAAAATATTTAAAAAATGATCTACCCGGATTGACCCTAAGTATATATTTTTTTAATATAGTTATGTTCATTCGAATCCGATTCGAATGGATCCGATCATGATATAGTTATGTTCATTCGAATCGGATTTCAGTTCGGATCGGTCCGGATTGACCACAATCCGAACTCATTCTGATGAACGGTGGAATCTGACTGATTCTACTCGATCTACACCGATCTAGACCTTTGGTTCGGTTCGAATCGGGTCGGATTAGATCCATCGGATCGGGTTAGAAATGCTCAGCTCGCCTACTTGTTTTCCCATATTAGGTAGAATATCCTGAAATAGTGTCGAGTTGGTTGCCTATTCCTAAATAGAATTGTTTGTGGTATGCTGTAGAATTTTAGTCTATTGGTAATTGGGTTAGCTAGAAAATCAAAAAAATTTACAAGGGTAACCTTATTGGACTAGCTTCCTTGAGCCAATTCGACCGATTTAGGCCAAAGACGGATAACCGACAGTAGTTGGATTATACGGGATGCTTGCACCCAGTGCCGATTGCGCCGTAGTTCGCCTAAGTTAACCGAATTAATCCACTAGTTGGCTAACCATGGGTGTTCACCATGTATGATCATTCCTGTTTAAACTTAAGATACCCCACGCCCTTGAAACACCCACTTATAACTGCTATGATACGATCCACAAGTCTTGTGAGCTGAGCATGGTGGTTTGGGATACTATGCTCGAACTGTCGACCTGTGCTAGGGTGACGAGCCTCCCTGTAGTGACCACGAGCAACCCAGTTTACAAATCCTCCTTTTGTATGGGTTTAGCTCGGAGTGACGAACCCAGACGAATCAAGGATTGCAAGCACAAGGCTGCTACGGCTGCCCTAGGCCCCGTGATCGGATTAGGGCCTTGATTTCATGAAAGTGTCACAGTTTTTTCAATCTTTCTAGATGAATGAACATAACTAAACACTCGGCTAACATAATCAATGTCGCATTATATTAGTTAGATTGGCGACTTAGTAGTCGAGGTCTCATTGGGAGAGTGTTGGTTATATGCGAACATTTAGATGGAGTCGCTTAAAGGAGTATTGGATGGTGAGGGCATGCATCATTTAATAATACCATGCATGTGCATTAACAAAAGTATCTATGAACTATTATTTAAAATTACTTTTCATTAATTGTGCACGTGGATTTGATAGCTTGTGTAACTTGTTGTTAATGGAACCACTAAGTTGATCACTTACTCTCACTCTGTGATAGTGTTTTAAAACACCAACCAGACCCTATCTTAGATACAGGTATCACAGAGTCCAACGCATTGGATGAGGCGTCCATAAACTCGAAGGAGGACCTCTCGTATTTTCAGCTCCTGGGCGGACCACTGTAGTTGCCTTAGGGCCAGTGATGGGACTGTAGGGTAGGGCCATTTTGTACATCTTTTGGACTATATGTATTTTACCAGGACGCGGTCTCGTACACTATGAGTATGCATATCATTTTGTTAGTCATACTCTAATTTAGTTAGTTGGTTTTAGTTTATGCCGAATGCTTATACACCAATCAAATGAAACTCAAATTAGTTAAAACTGCAAAGCATAAGTGGGACCTGAAAATTCGCGAGTCGGGTATTACTTGACCCTCGAAATTTAGGACGTTACAGGTTGGTATCAGAGCAATAGTTTAGAATTAAACTGGGTCGTGGGCTGTGAACTCATCATAACGCATTCACTGACATAGATGGGGGCGTTAAAACTTAACGACGTTAGACCCTAGGACCGAACCATTAGTCATCTCGAGTAATCGGGCTTTAACTTAGGAATTTGAATTTGGAAAGGATTAAATTGAGAGAGAGTAGTTACGATAGTAGTAGAGGCAAGGTCTTGGAATACTAAAATGTGTTTCGACCCGCAATCGGGTGAGAATTCACAAATTCGGTGTGCACAACTTGGCGTAGCGGGATTAGGTGGCTAAAGTAGCTTGCCCTACCCTAAAATCATATTTGACGCGTCCGATAACCCATCCCGAGTTGCGAGTTACGTCCGTTTTGAAATCCAAAGGCGGATCACCTACGCCTCGAAGTGGGCCCCCTCGGTCCATCTTAGCCTTGGAATCACCCACTCCCTGCCCTACACCCATCCCTGAAGAAGAACGGTGCCGCCGTCAAATAAAATAAAAAAATTCAATGGTACATAATAAGATCAATTTTACAATCCTTTAAATAGTGATACCAAACCTTGTAAGAAGTTTCGGAATCCAACTCTAACTCAAACTCCCTAAATTTTGTAACTTAATATAAATAGCGAATTTGTTATTTATAGTAAATGTCCTATCTGGCTTGACCATGTTATGCTCCTAATTTTTATAAGTACTTTTTGGACATAACTCATAAAGCTCAAAGGATGAAGAGTAATAATCAAATTAAAACTTACTATAAATAGTAAAAATGGATTTTCAACTGTCAACCTGATGGAATCTCACCAAATAACTAGGTTTTTTTTGGCTAAAGTAGCTTCTCCTACCCCAAAATCATATATTTTGTGTCGAGTAACTTATTCTAGTTTGTGAGATACGCCTATTGTAAGGTTCTGATGGTTCAGATTGCCAAAATGGTGTGCCCACGCTGAAAAACGGGTAGTGCCCATCATTGTCACCGCCTAAGGGGTGTTGCCACACCAAAATGGGCATAGACTGGTGCCTCTGCAGCTAAAACGGTGTGGACACGCCCAGGGAATCCCCATCGGGCGACAACGCCCAACACATAACCATAGTTGATGTGTCATGAATCTCCATCCATGCGTCAAAGGATTCCAAGTGCTTAGCTGGATCGGTGGTCCAGGAATAAAGAGTGAACTGCAATATCCAGAATCTAGGAGGGAGCTGAGCATGCATGATGTCATCAGTGAACCACGAATCAGTTTTCTCCAACATATCCTCCATTGAAGTTGGAGCATGTACGCTTTAGGCCTGCCGCATGTCGCCGATCTGATCTTATAGTTCATTGAGCTTAGCCTTCCAAGGTCTTCATTCTCAGTTATTATCTCAGCCTCGACTTTGGGAGCTTTGTCACACCTCTTCTTCCCCAACTCATAGCATAAGTTTGAGGCAGCCAATGTGGTTGTGCCCGAAGTGTGAGAGAGTGCTCGTCTTGGTGCTTCGCCGACTTGTCTATTCCTCCAGGAGCTAGCGGGTGCCTGAGATGGTGCAGAAACTTCAGTGGCTGCTCGAGCGACAACTTCCTCAGCCTCTTAGTGGGGGGAAGAAATTTATCATTCCAGTATTTGCCTTATCTGATCGAGGTTACTAGTCATGACTTCAACTTGATGTTCAAGAGAGACGAGCCAAACTCCTCAATTTCAATATCGCTGTGCTGGGCCAACGAGCGTAGAATCAACCTGAGGTTGAGAAGATTAGTCTCGGTGATCCACAGACTACTCTGGCAACACAGGGCTAGGCATTATGGTGGTGGGTTGGGCTTTCTTCCTCCCTTTCACCATTATTGAACCCCCGTAGGTGATGAGAACGAGTTTCTATGTTGTTTCTACAGAAGGCGCCAAAATATTGATGCAGAAATATGGACGTCTTTCTTAAACCACTTGGGATCTGTAAGAAAGGACAAGAATGGAGACCCTATCTGCTGTAGGAAACCCTCCGATGCCAAAGTCAGATAGGCAAGATAGGTCTAGTAGAACGTAAGATTTTGGGATGTGTTTCTAGGTTGAATTATGCATACCTTTCACCATTAGGGGTGCTCCTATTTATAGGTGAGAGAAGGCGGTGGTATGAAGAGAGATCTCCCTAATTTGTAAGGATGTATTGTAGAGGGATTAGAATCCTCGGCATATCGTAATGATCTTTCGAAATTTTCAGTGGAGATCTTGGACAGACCTGTGTTGAGATCTTCTCCCGAGATCCTCAGTTAGGATCTCGGATGGGTAAGCCGAGTAAGACCTGGATAGTCCATCCTATGTCGGAACTAGTAGAAGCGCGCAGTGGGAGACCGAGATAAAGAGTTGTTTCGAGGAGGAGCTCGGCCGACCTAGGTCCTTCTGTCAAGTAACCGCCGAGCTCCTTTTGGTGTCAGGTAGGTTAACAATCTACCAACCTGCCTTTGGAGACCTTGTCGGAAGACAAAGGCCGATCTCCTTTCTTACTCGGATTGGGGATGGAACTGAGCTTTTTGTCGTGTTAGTTGTTGGCCAACCTCGCAGTACATACGAATGTCTGACCTGACCTTATCTCATTAGCCAGTCCATTTTTACCTATAACAATTACTAATAATAATAATACTAATAAAAATCACTAAATATTAACAAATCTAAGTTTTGCAAAACATGGAAGCTGACGCTGGAGGTGGTGGAATGACTAGACTCAGTGAGTCGACTCAGGTCCAACAATGGATGCCAGACCTCACGTTCTTCTTGGTTCGCTATCTAATGGGCATACTGGATATCGAATCGGGACCCAGAAGGAATGCACGATTACGAGTTTTCGGTGAGGAAGACAACAGATCTTGGTTCGTTAGTCGTTTCTTCGATCTGAGACGATCCAGATTCATCAAGAGATGTAGGCACCATTTTTCAGAGCTTTAGTGATGTTTGATAGGTGGGTTTGAACTTGAAAACTCCTGGCATCCGCCGCTGCAACCGACTAAGATTCTTGACGAAATACTAGTCAAATTCAGTCTCTTGCTCCTTCTTACGCTCTAAGATTTCAAAATGAGCATTCTGGATGAATCTAGGATGGTTCCTTGGATTTGTGGCTGTGTTGGGTTTCTAAAACGGGAAAAATGGATAAGAATTGCGTCGATTTCTTATCGAATTCGTATCGAATTCCATCTCTACATGAAAACGGAAGCTCCGATTTCTATTTAAGCAGATTGCGCGTGGGAAGATGCCGTCTCAGTTTTTCGCATACATGCATATAGACGCGCGGATTTAGTGGCACATGATCGGTTCGATGGATCCCACAATATGGACGGTTCAGATCGACCAAAGATAGACCCCTATGATCACAGTTAGATCAATCTCGGACCCCATCTAAACCGCTCCTGCGATGAAGAAGACGGGCTCGAGTCGAGCTGTTTTTTGAGGGAGTCGGGATTTTAAAATTTCTCGTTTAGTGCCACACGGGTGCATGTGCATTGGTGCACACGTAGACTATTCAGCTATGAACTCTGGGCCGATCAGTGAACATGACACTCCATTGCCCACAGGGGATGGGTTGACGGCCAATCTCTCTGTTAGATGGGTTAAAAGTCTAAATCAACCGTTGATTTTAAGATCCAATGGATAATATTCAATTTTAAAGGCTAGATTACTTCAGAACCGATCATCAACCATCCTAGGCTTCAAGACTGTTCATCAACGGTCCTAGGAGTCCTTTTTAGAGTGTCTGGATAGATTTTACATGTTGATCTTACAATCACATGGTCAAATTCGTGCTTAGCATTGGATCATCCAACTGTATACTGTGGACATGATGAACAGTGAATTTTATGATTTAGGTCCTGACATCATACTGTACGGCTCAATTGTGCTTACCGAGCAAATTTTCACGGCCATTAAGTTCGTAAAAATAGATTTTTTAAGATTCGGAGTTATATCGGGATGTGTACACCATAGAAAAATATGGATGATGAATGGTGTATTTCCAACCCTTTGAATTTGATTTCAACCATACAAATCATTCATCTATGTATCAAGATCATGATATAATATTTGAATCCATTGATGATCAGGGTCTAAAGTGGTTAAATTTCTTATATGATTGATTTTTATGATGATGTGATGGTCCATCTTAAGAATAAATGCTTGAATGGTTTGTTCTCTTGATGAAACGTTACATTGACGGTTAGATTTATGTTAGAGTGTAGATGAACAGTTAAAATTCGCTAGATTGATAGACTTACACACATATGATTGTAAGTGTGCGTGCACTGGTGCATGCACCAAACTACCCTGTCATTACATTCTAAATTAAATTCTAACGGTAATATCCAGAGACTTTTAAAAGTTAGAGGTGTTACATGGGTATTATCACACCTAAACCTGGCTTGAGATGAACAATCATGTTAAGGGCTATGTGGGGCCTGTCATTATCTGTATGTTTTATCCATGTCGTCCATCTATTTTGACAGATATTTTAGGGAATGAGACCAAAAAGGAAGCAAATCAAAGGCTAAGTCGAACAAACCACATGAAGCAATGGGGATTGAACTCTTATTGTTGAAAACTTCTTAGGGCTCACTAGGATGTTTATTTGTCATGATTTAATTACAGCTAAATCATGTTAATGTTCGATTTCTGGTTCTAGTCGCATGGCAAGTGCAAGCATGCCAAAATTGAATTTGAGGTAGATACATAGTATATGACTGACATAGGGAAGGATGTGATGAGGTCAATCACTATCTTCCTCAAGGAATAATTACTCTGAATCTACAGAGTTCTCCAAAATCCTCATAGAGATTCATTAAATCCACAAAGGAATAAAAGAAATAAATTCTAATAAAAATAAATTGATTCATCGTAAAAAAGAATTTACAATCCTTTAAGCAGTGATATCAAACATAGGAAAAAGTTTCATATATAATTAAACTCCAACTAAAACTCCCTAAAAATGTGACTTACTATAAATAGTAAACTTACTATTTATAAATAGTCATGATTTCTACTAGACTTTATGATTTTCGGCCAAAAATAGTAAATTTTCAATTTACCCTAACCACGCTATTCTCCTAAATTTTCTAAGCCCTTTTCATGTTGGACATAACTCCTAAAGCTCAAAGGATCAAGAGTTATAATCGAACTAAAACTTATTATAAATAGTAAAAATGAAATTATAATAGACTTTTGACCATCAATCTAATGGAATCTCACAAATTCAACGTGGGTAGCCTGAGATAGGGTTGTTTGGCTAAATTAGTTTCTCCTACCCCAAAATCATATATTATACGTCGAATAAGTCATCCGATTTGTGATATACATCTGCATTAGGGTTCTGATGGTCCTAATCACTTTTGCCTCCGATCAGGCCTTCTCTGGTCCATCTTGGTCATGAAAGTGTCTGCAACCCGCTATACATCAGTGACCGAGACTAAATGAGATCAGTTGTCTATTCACCCACTCGCTCAATATGTAAACAGGATCAAGCGATATTCAGAGGGCATGGTTTATTCTCTGATGATGGGTTACACTTTTGTCTTCCGTATGAAAGGACTTTTTAAATATAGATAAAAGATCAAAAAATGTATTCTTACAGCCGATCATAGAGAGCAGCTGCAAATCATCATCTTATATGGAGAACTGAATCCAACGTACGAGCATAGACCCAAATTACAACTACGAATATCAGCTACTTAATTAATATTACGGATTACACTATGGAATGTAGATAGTAAGCAAAGAGTAAGTGATTACATTAAGAAATATAATTGATTGACAGAAAAGTAGAGTGATTACACTAAGAAATATAAATGACATGTAATTGAAAAAATAATTGAAAGATAATGTTTGGCTTTGGTTGGGTTAGTATGAGACAATTTGCTTTGCTGAAATCATTTTCTATTTATAGTCTAAATTTGATCATCTAGATACTTCCTACGTTCTGATGGTTTCTATAATCATTTCAACACTAGTGATCTTTTGGATGCTTCTCATGTTCGGATGATTGTTATAACTGTTTCGGCATTATATGACTTCTAACGAGTTTTTTCTAAACTTTTCACATGTCCTAATAACCACTCTGGGCATCTTGCTGACTTGACCGCATTCTACTTAGCTACTCAGTTAAGTTCTTGGATGACTGTCGACCACTTGATTGACCCCGTGAATTACTATCAGTCGCTTGGTCGACCTCCTAGATGACTATCGACTACTTGGTTTGCCTCATGGATGATTATCAGCCACTTGATCGACTTCTTAGATGACTCTTGACTGTTTGATTAAGCTCCTATTAGTCACTTGATTGAACTCTTGGATGACTATTGGCCACTTGGTTTGCCTCCTAGATGAATATCAAGCACTTGGTTTGCTTTTGAATTCCTCTCAATTGTTCTCTATTTGTCATCTATGATTCCGTAAAAAAAACTCTAAGCATCTTTGAATATCATTAGCCTGTAATATATTTTCCTTTATATAACAAGTGTTCTTTTTAATTGGGTTTCCTAAGAACGATCAGGAATACGGCACAACATTGCCCTCCACATCGATTGGCCTTTGACAAAAGGTGAATGCAATGTTAATTCATTGTTTGGCACAATAAATATGATTGCTCGGCGTGTATAAACATCAATTTTGGTCATCTTAGTCGAACTCGATCATTTTGATTGGAAAACATCAATTTTGACTGACTTAGCTGAATTTAACTATCTTGATAAATATAAAAAAAATGATAAATTTGACTGTCTTGATCGAAAACTAGTAAATTCAGTCGTCATGGTTAAACTCGCCTATCATGATAAAAAATGTCAAATTTGGTCGTCCTTGTCAAACTCGGCCATTATGATTGAAAAATTGGTAAATTCGGCCATGACAATGAAGATTGTTGATCAATCCATTCCGAATAGGGCTTATGGTTGACCGAGTTAGTAATACGGTCATGAACTTGTCCTGCTACTTCATAAACCATTTGAATAATTTGGTCATGATTCAAACGGTGTGATTTAGCCATTAGAGATAATTCAGGGCCTACCTGGTTTTGTCTTCCATGATACGGTGGATTCCCACAGAAGGGTTGCCCCACAAGTATATCTCGATTTTCTTTTTCAGAGATAAAATTTTTGACATCCCGTTCTGGTTACCTAAAATTGATCGGCGGTAGAGCATTCCTCCAATCATAGATCGTAACAGGAAGGGTGTTTTTATCCAATGGATGTCCTTGGTCAATTGAGAAATGGCTTATGGTAGATTGGGATGGTATTGTGGCCGAGGACTTGGCCTACTACCTCTTGAACTATCTGTATGATTTTGTCGCCATCCACTTGTTGAGGTTCAACCATCGGCAGTAGATCAAGACCTACTCGGTTATGTCCCTCATGGAACAACGAGTTCTTAGAAAATTGCTGAAAATTTTGTTCTCCTAGTAAACCCTGGTTCCAAACTTCATGAATGAAATTCTTATCCTCCTGCTCTGGTTGTTTGAATTCAGTGGGTAGCAAAGCATTCCGTACCTCTTGAACTAGAATTGGTGGTGGGTTCCATTATGGGATAGGCATAGGTGGCAACTGAACCGTGATATTTTATTTCATCATAAAGAATTACCGATAGAACTTCCTTCAACATTATACTATGTTACCATAAATATTCTCTCGACCATCATAGCTATCAACTGATGTATGGTCGTAGTCTGTCTAGCCATGTATCTGTTAGTGTTCGCAGTTTAAATATGGAATTGCTCGGCTTGAGTTCTCCCATATTTTTGAACATGCTGAATACTCAGTTTTAAATCTCAGAGTGCGACCATTATCTATTTGGGAGAAACGATTCGAGAAGTCGAGGCCATTTCTTGATTTTCGGTACAAAGTGTCAGACTACTATTCAAATTTAAAGATTCTGGGGTCACTTAAACTCGCACGTAGTCGGAGGTGATGCAGTTGATGTAGAGGGTTTGACCATAGCAATTTGATTACTCCTTCAATTCATAATTCCGTTCGACAAGGTCCCATCGGGTGTGCCAAAAACCTATTGGATGTTTCTTTGGTTTTCAATTCTAGTCACATGACAAGTGCACGTGTGCCATAATTAAATTTGCAACTCAATTCAAATCAAACAACTATGACCCTAAACATCAAGATAGGAAAATACATAGTTTATGTCTAAAATTGAATGAGATCAGTCACCTACTTAGCTACTCGCTCAATATGTAAATAGGATCATCTGATATTTAAAGGGTAAAGTTCGTCCTCTTATGACAGGTTACACATTTGCCTTCCATATAAAAGGACTTTTTAATACAAATAAAAGAGAAACGAGAAAGGAAACTTACAGTCGATTACGAAAGCGCAATTGCAAAACACTTTCCTAAATGGAGAATTGAATCCAATGTATGAGCATAGATCCAAATTATAGCTAAGATTATCAACTACTTGATTAATGCTATAAATTACACTATGAAATGTAAAAAACAGGTAAAAAGTAAAGAATTATACTAAGAAATGTAATTGATTTGTAGAAAAGTATAGTGATTATACTAAGAAATGTAACTGACTGGTAATTAAAAGGATAATTGAAAAATGTATCGGGTTTGATTAGATTGGTATAAGACAATTTGCTTTATTGAAATCCTTTACTATTTATAGCCTCAATCCGACAATTTAGATACTTCCCATGTTTTTAACTGTTGCTATAATCGTTTTGGCATTACGAATCTTCTAGATGCTTCCCACGTTCTGACGATTGTTGTAACCGTTTCAGCACTACACGACCTTCTGAAGACTTCCTTTTAAACTTACCACCTGTCCTATTAACCTCTTCGGGCTTCTTTATTGACTTAACTGCATTCTAGTTGGTCACTCAGTCAAGTTCCTAGATGATTATTGGCTGCTTGGTTGACCTTCTATATGACTATTGGCTTGGTTTGCCTCGTGGATGACTATTATTCACTTGATTGATCTCTTATATGACTATCGACCGCTTAATCGAGATCTTGGATAACTATTAGTTACTTGATCGACCTTCTGGATGACTATTGACCATTTGATTTATCTTTTGGATGACTATCGATTGCTTGATTGAGCTCTTAGATAATATTAACCACTTGATCGATCTCATGGATGACTATCGACCGCTTGATTTACCTTCTAGATGACTATTAGCTCTTTAGTCTGCTTTTGAAATCCTCTCAATCATTCCTTGTCTTATCATCTTGTTAGTTATGATTATATGAAAAAATACTTGTAAGCTCTGATTCAATAAAAAAATACTCTAACAATTGTGAAAGATTTTTAGTCTATAATATCTTTCCCTTATCATAATACACGTCCTTTCTAATTAAATTTTTAAAAAATGATAAGAATATGATATAACAAATTACATTCCATGTTTGATGAGATTTGATATAATCTCATTAATTCTTCACATATATTTTTTTTATTTTTGCCATTTTAGGACTTCTCATATTCGTTTTTTTTTTTTTTTTTTTTTTTGCATATTTTGCGTACCATTTCACCTTTATCTATGCACCACTGTACCAAAAAGATATGCACAGGAAAATTAACTATGAACATCGAGCCACCAACCTATTTATAAGGTCACGTAGACTTGTACGAAGTGAAAACGAGCCCATTAAGCGCTCGATATCATCGCTCATCTTGTCCAGCTGAGGGCAGTGCTCGGGTACGAATTGGGTAGTACCCCCACCAGTACCTAACTAGATGAACGGTCCTCTACAGGGCTTTTATCTAGGCCGTCCATGAATCGTTTTAGGTGATGAGCCCATAATGAGGCAGATTGAATGCTTTAGTACACAACATTATAGGAAAACGTGTGTATTAAATGCCCACCCAAACCCTCTTCCGGACCACAGTAGTTTTGGATTAAGCTGATACTTATGTTTTCCCTTCGTTCAGGTTCACGTGACCTCTGAAATAAACATCAGGGCAGGCATAGAAGGTTTTTAACGTGGGAAGTCATTGTCACCGCTGCTTCACGTAGC
This sequence comes from Magnolia kwangsiensis, assembly GCA_037074715.1. Taxonomy (NCBI): domain Eukaryota; kingdom Viridiplantae; phylum Streptophyta; class Magnoliopsida; order Magnoliales; family Magnoliaceae; genus Magnolia; species Magnolia kwangsiensis. The sequence continues at coordinate 11,053,511 of CM073577.1, read as the reverse complement.
ATGGTCCACTTGAGATTTCAACATGCCTACTTCAACTTATGCCTTAAAATAATATTTTAAAATGGATCGACGACTCAGATAAAACACAAATATAACGGTGGCCCTGCAGAGTGGGCGTCGGTCTCTAGCCAGGTACTGGTGCGGGTCCTAACTCTATTCTTTTGCGGTTAGCTCGATAGTACACGCTCTGTCAGTTTAGCCAGGCCTCATGGGGAATCGATACCAAGACCTTATGGTTGAAAGGAGGTATCTTTCACTCAGGCCCCCACTTAAGCTATGGACGTGGGTGTTTGCGGGTCCTAAGTAGACTGTCATGAGTTTCAACAGCTGGTCCAGGGTTTGAGTACCCACGGGTAGTGAAATTCCACTAAGGTGTGAGTGAGTGGCGAGTGGGGGCGTGCGCGTGTGTGTATATATAAGCTAGGCACTGGGTAACTTTCCGTGGAACAAATTAATTGTTGAAAAACAAGCGTACGGTTTTTCCGATAGAGAAGTCCGAGTGCAGCGCCTGACAAACAAATGTAAGCAGGCTTGGTAGTAATAGATCGCAAGGTAGGGCAGGCATAATTATCCGACCGTTCAAATAGACAGAAGAGGGATTGGTATGTGGTAGGGCACGACATGGGTGGTCAAGAGAGAAAGGCATAACAGGTAAGGGAGGAGTTTACGGTACCCATCCACCGGTTACAGAGCCGAAAGACCGGCCGGCGTCCACCCGACTAGAGGGACTGAGAAATTCCTTAAAATGACACTTTTCTTTAATAAAAGCTTAAGTTCAGATCTGTATATGATGGATGGTATTACAGAGAATCTTATCTTAAGATTCTTTTTACTCACATCAACATGTCACAATAAGGGCAATACACCTCCTTTGAGGGAGGGCAGGTTACCAGCTTCTGTTCACCCCTGGGATACTAGTTTAATTATCGTTTTTTGAGTTATAACTTTCTGTGAATAAATTAATTGTTGAAAAACAAGCATAGGGCTTCCCTAAGAGAGAAGCCAACTACTCAATCTTTTGCAGGCCATTCTGATGTATATGTTGTATTCACACCGTACATTTATTTTACTATATTATTTTAGTGTATAAGCCAAAAAAGTGAGTCAATTCTGAAGCTCGAGCAGATCACACAGTGGGTATTAAATACGTAGTGTTGAAATTTTTTAGGCCATGGAAGCTTTGGATGAAGCTGATATTTGTATTCTCCGTTCATCCAGGTTTACATGAACCATCACTGTGGGTCCTAAGAAGGTTTCAACAGTGGGCGTCAATATCACCGCTCGGTCCTGAGGTGTGGTCCACTTGAGCCTTAGATCTGCCTATTTTTAGACTTGTATTTCATGAAAAAATTGATGGACGGTGTGGATAAAACCAATACATTACGGTGGCCCCTCAGAGTCCTTGGATGAGTTGCGTTTAACCGCTGTTACAAAGAGCCCATGTAACCCATAGCTTCATGGGGCCCACCTGGATGTACGGGTGATACCCACTCCATTCATCATTTTTTCAGATCATTTTAGAATGTAATTAAAAAAAAGGTAGCCGATCCTAAATTCTAGTGGGCCACATCTCAAGAGACAGTGGAGATTAAACACCCACAATTAAAACCGTATTTGGGACCACAGTATTTTTGGGTCAGGATGATATTTGTCTTTTTTTGATACATCATGGTCGGAATCGCCTAATGAACGGTTTGGATGTGGTCTTTAGGAGGATTTCAATGGTCAGCATTTCCATCGCCTAATGACCCCACAGAGCTATTGGCTACATGGGCTACTTGTAAATTTGTAATAGAGATTACAAGATAGATGGCCTTAGACTCTTTCCTCTCAAGGGTGGCAACTCATCATTGGTTTTCCTGCTTAGCTAATCTAGACCATCCAATTTCTGCACACGTGGTAGATGGTGAATATCCCATAAAATATGTGGATCAAATGACGTTGGCCATTGATTTTGACCGTTGAACTAAGCCGTCGGTCATTTTCTTACTAACCGTCCATTTGACCCCCATGACTAGGTGCTCTGCTCCAGACTATGCGAAATTGCAGTACGCTCTTATCGTATTAAGTAAACTCAGATGGGCCCACTGTGAACGTATGTAGTATATCCAGACCGTTCATCCGTTTTTCCAGATCATTTAAGTGGTTGATCCCAGAATTGAGACAAATCCAAATCTCAAGTAGATCATACAACAGGAAACAGTCGTAATAATGATTTCTACCGTTGAAACATTTCTACGCCCGACATTGATGTTTATTTGTCATCTAACATGTTCATAAGATCATACAGACATTGATCAAGGAAAAACACAAATATAAGCTTGATCCAAAACTTATGTGGCCCCCAAGAAATTTTCAACCGAAGAAGTTCAATTCACACTATTTCTTATGGTGTGGTCCATTTAATATTTGGATATATCTTGTTTTTGGTTTCAACTACTAAAATTATCTGATAAAATGGATGGACGGAGTGGATAAAACACATAAATCATGCTGAGCTTCACAGAGTTTACTCAGGGTACTGAGCTACTCAGTACGCAATCCGCTTCCGGACAATGCTCAATATCCGTTGCCAATGCGTACCGTGAGAAATCGGGAAGTGGACACACAGCACCTACCTGGCTTCGACGTCACGAAATTATGTGGGTTCATCATGAGGTATGTGTTATATCTAAAACGTCCGTATATTTGGCGAGCTTTGTAGTAAGGCTTGAACCGAAATCTTTGACATAGACATGGTTAGCTATCTTCATTGTTGTATTTCGTCAGATTAACGGTTTGGATCACTGAATATGACCCTCAATCCAACCGCTAAAGCCCAACGTATTATCCGGTAATAATCAGTTCCATTCATCGTTCATCTAGTGGACCCTATCTCTTTAAAGGAGTCTGATCGGAGGGCTAGGATCATCAGATCAGTGCGTTTTAAACCATTTCCCATCCACACTAGAGCTAATTGGATGGACGGTAGTGCTGTACACGGACCGAGTTAGCTCGGTTAGCTAACTCAACTGGACTAAAAAAAAGCTCGATTTGACTCGGTTTGAACTGAGATCGAGCCGAGTCAAGCTGATTTTTTTTAGCTTAAAAAAATTTCAAACCGAGTTTGAGTTTGCTCGAGCTTGACTCGACTCGAACCCCAACTCAAATCGAACTCGGATCAAACTAGTTTGGGGACTCGGTTACTCTGATATTGATGTTGCTCACTAAGTGTTTGATGAAATGACTCAACCAAGTGTCGGCTGGTGGCAAGGAAGGTATGTATATGAAACAAATACCCTTTTTTGCTTAATTTTGATGTTGCGTATAAAGTGTTTGATAAAATACTTGTAAATATCTACTACTGTTTTACATACAATAAGAAATTAAAAGTGTATTCCACGTGTTTGTAAATGATCCGGGACGATCTCTATGCATCCCTTTATTGTAGGAAAATGCATTCATTAGTTCTGGAAAGAAAGCATAGTACCAGTCTACTTCCTATGAAAGGAGGAGAAAATATTATCATGCCCACGACTAAGAGATTGTCCATGATTGTAGAGAGAGCAGTTAGTTGTTTCCTTAGAATGTGGAATTATCTACTTGTAGCCCAAGCTTTGTGAACCTATATACGAAACCTGAGGATAGAAAGGGAAGTAGAGAGAATTGTATAGCTTCTATTATCTTTAGTTGCTAATGAGAAGAAGGTGCATTAATTTTCTCAAAACTATTGTATTCTCTCACATAAAAGATTTTTTTTGTGTTGATCTTCTAAGCTTAGCATATTCTAGTTGAGATTTTAAGTGGATCAAGTTTGGTATCAGAGCCGCTACTGGTTTGGCTATTACGGAAAGTTGTCTTGCAGGATTGTACTGGTGTATGGTGCTGACTAAGTCCGGATATCAGGCGACAGGTGAACCTTTATCCGTTCTAAGAACTCATAGGAAGCCGTCAAGAAAGGCCGTAATGTTGGCAGACGACGAGATTATTTCGGAACATCCAGACCTTGCCACCAAGGTCGATAGGCTAACAGAACAGCTGGGAGTGGTACTTGCATGGATTCAAGCTCAACCGTCCTCATCGACTAAGGGGGTGAAAAACAACGATAAAGAATCTTCTCCACCAAGAGCTCCAGTAACAAAGAAGACAGAGAAGGCTGGAGGAATTCAAAACTTGAAAGGAGGTGATGATGACGATGATTGGGATAATGTCGGTGTCATATTGCTCACGGAGGGAAGGCTCCGACCCTTCAAGGTTGAAGCCAAAGTTGAAATTCCCACTTTTGATGGCACAGTTAATGCAGAGAAATTAGATTTATGTATAGATTAGTTGGAGACCTACTTCACCCTTTATGGGTTTAGCAGTGTAGAAAAGGTTGCATTTTCCTGCTTGAAGCTAACCAGCCATGCATTAACTAGGTGGAATGCGTATCTCAAAACCAATGCTGACCAGGAAGTAACTTGGAAGGGGTTCACATGACTTCTACGCCAAGAATTTTATCATATGGGCTATTCACAAGATTGGTGGTCTCAATGGAACAATCTAAGGCAACGGCAAGAGCAAATGGTACAGGAGTATGCTACCGAGTTCCAATGAATGGCGGTGGTATTGAGAATAAACCTTAGTAGCGAAGATGTGTTTACTAAGTTTGTGGCCAGTCTACATTGGCAAATCTAAGGGGAGATGTGCTTGTATCAAGCCATGAATATTTCACAGGCAAGTGGCATTGCTGTGGCAATAGAACAAAAGAACAAAGCTAGAGCTCCACGAGCAATTGGAATGGGAAAAAAAAGAGATAGTGGTCGACCCTCCGAGAAACAGTTGCAAGGTAACCCTTCCTCACATTCTAAGTCCAATAAATACTGTAAGCATTATAAAATTATAGGGCATGAGAAGGGGAGGTGCTGGAAATTACATCCAGAATTATTTCCTACAATGTGGAAGAAAGATGAGAAGAGGAAGCGTACAATGGTGGCCACAACTTCAAATGACGAGATAGAGCTCGAACAGGTTGAGGAGGTGGATAAGAGTCTATCTTTGATGACATTGCCGAAGGAGACAGTTTCAAGTTCACCTGCCTTAGTCGATGAGAAAGAAGAGCTGTTCACCGTACGGATTCAAGTTAAGTAGGAGATTATTGGGGCCATTGCGGATACCGGCAGTCAGAAGAATTTGATTTTAACAAGCCCAGTTCAGAAGTTAGGACTAGAGACAACTCCACATCTTAAGCCATATCCATTGGGATGGATTCAAAAGGACGTGGAGCTCAAAATCGATCGCCAATGTAAGTTCCAATTTACAATCACCAGCCAATATATCGATGAAATAACTTGCGAGGTGGTACCCCTTGATACATGCCAGGTGATTTTTAGTAGTCCCTACCTATGGGAGAGAGATGCTATCTATTACCGACGGGCGCAGAAATATGAATTTATGAAAGATGGAAAGAAGTTCGTTACCAGGAAGAACCAAGCATGGCAAAAGGTGGATTTGGTTACTGCTTGCCAGGCATGGAGGATGGTAAACACCTGCAAAAAATTCGTGTTGTTGATGGTGAGGCCACTGGAAGCAGAAACTAGAATTTCAGCCACAGTTTTTTTAGATACAGGAAAGAATGGCGAATTGAAAGAACTGCTTGGGGAATTTGATAGCTTGTTTCTAAATCAAAAGGCTTGCTTCCAAGGTGGGAAATTGGGCATGAAATTCAGTTCATGTCAGACTCAACATTGCCCAACCTTGCCATGTATCGGAATTCGGTGATGGAGAATGAAGAAATCAAGAAGCAAGTGGCGGAGTTGCTGGAAATTGGAGTTATTAAGCCAAACAGCTCACCTTGTGGGTCACCAATAGTCTTAGTACCGAAGAAAGATGGAGGGTGGCATATGTGCATCGACTACCGAGCAATCAATAAAATCACCATAATAAACAGGTATCCTCTACCCCGTATAGATGAGTTACTGGATTAATTAAAGCATGTTGTAGTTTTTACAAAACTTAATTTGAAATCCGGGTATCACCAAGTGCGAATCCGTGAAGAAGATACATGGAAGACAGCCTTCAAGACTCGTCAGGGGTTGTATGAATGGTTGGTGATGCCATTCGGAATATGTAACGCACCAGCAACATTTATGCAATTGATGAATGACGCTCTCCGACCCTTCATCGATGATTTTGTCATTGTCTACCTCGATGACATCCTCATTTTCAGCCGCTCTTGGGAAGAACACCTTAGAAATGTGCCACAGGTCTTCCAAACATGGGAAGAAAGCCAACTGAAGCTAAACCAAAAGAAATGCAAATTTGGACAATCATCCTTAATATATCTCAGGTTCATTGTGGGTAATGGCGAATTACGGGTGGATAGGTACGTATAATTAAGGAATGACCATGTCCAAAATCGGTAACTAAGGTTCGTAGTTTTATGGGAGCATGTCAATATTTGCAAAATTTATTCACAAATTTTTTTATTTTTTTTTTTGTTTCACCACTTCATGCTTTAACCAAGGCCACTCAGCCATTTATTTGGAACAAAGAACATGAAGACACGTTCTTCCTCCTTAAGAGGAAGATTAGCGAGGCACCGATACTCACCTTACCCAGCTTGCAGAAGCCATTTGAGCTTGAGACAAATGCGTTGAGCTATGCAATGGGAGCTGTCCTTATGCATGAGGGAAAACCAGTGGCGTATCACTTCGAACTTTTCCAAGAGGCAGCCAAGAATTACTCTACATATGACAAGGAATTGTTTGCCTTGCATCAAGCAGTGAAGCATTGGAGAGCCTATCTGTTAAGCAAAGAGACTATAGTGTATACAGATCATCGCCCTCTACAATATTTGCATAGTCAATCTCGACTGTAGCAAGATCGACATATAAAGTGGATGACGTATTTGCAGCAGTTTAATCTTGTGATTAAATACAAGAAAGGTACTCAAAACAAGCTGGTTGACATGCTATCCCACCCAGCAGTAGCAGCTTTGTGCCTAACAATTTTTATGTAGGTTCATTCGTTTCTCCATGAAAAATATAGTAATTGGTATGATGATGACCAAGATTTTCAATCTCATTTGACAGATGTAAGGAATGGCAGGCCTACCGAATTTTCTCTTTGCAATGGGCTACTATATAAAGGGACACTTCTTTGCATTCCACGAGCAGCAGAAAGGGTGCGGTACATTCGCGAAGCTCACACCTCGAAGATTGTGGGACATTTTGGAGTAATGAAGACAATACAAAACCTGATGCGTTACGTCTTTTGGCCAAAAATGCAGATGGATGTGACTCGTTTTGTGAAGGGTTGTGTATTGTGTAGTACTTCAAAACCAGCGAAAGATTGGGCTTTACACTCCGTTGCCAGTATCATCCAGACCTTGGGAGAGCATTTCAATGGATTTCCTAGGTGGATTGCCGAGTACCCGAAGGGGACATGATTACTTGTTTGTGGTTGTTGATAAGTTTTCAAAGATGGTGGTGCTTATACCGTGTAAGAAAATGATTACCAGAGAAGAAGCAGTACGACTCTTCTTCGAAAATGTGTGGAAGTTATTTGGACTTCCAAACTCAATTATCTTCGATCAAGACGGCCGCTTCTTAAGCAAATTTTGGTGCGCGCTATGGGCGAGGATGGACACAAAGCTGAAACGGAGCACGACGTTCCACCCACAAACCAATGGTCAGACTGAGGTTGTCAACCGGACTGTCATACACTTGCGGAGGGGATACAACACTAGGTATCCTAAAACTTAAGATGAAAGAATTCTGTTCTTGCAATTTTCTATTAATCATACAATGCATGGCTCCACTAATAAATCCCCATCTGAAGTGTGCCTGAGATTTTTACCACAAAGCCCTTTCGATATGGAGTTCACCATGGAGCCTACAGATTCATTTAGAAATAGAGGAAGTGATAAGTTGCGAGCTCAAAATTTTGTAGAATATATTCGGAGGGTCCACCAGGAAGTTGAGCAGCAGCTAATTCGAGCTTAGTAGAAGTACAAGTTGCATCATGATCGAAATTGCGTCCAAGGCCATTTTTGTCACGCCCCAAACTCGGAAACCGGGCTCACAAAATTCCCGATCGCCAAATCCGGCGCCGACAGCCTCCGTAGAACCCCATTCTCGGCTCCTAGCTCCCATTCGCCAGGTTCCGATCCTGGAATGCTACGAGGAGGATTTTCAACATCAGTTTGATTCGTAATAAGCATAACCAAAGGCATAACCCACAAACAACAACCAAGGGCTCCATTACATTTCCACTATGATAAAAAACTTTACAGGTACAATGAGCATAAAGGGAAATACAATGGTAAATAACAAAAGAACTCCAAATGATCAGCAACGTGCTCCTGCCTCAACGCTGCTGCGATCCAACGTCACCTGCACGCAACGGTCGTGCATAAGCTTACAGAAAGCTTAGAGGATGGTGAAAGTGTGTGCACAAGGTAGAATATAAATGCAACGTCAGAGTAATGTGGAATATGCTGATGGAACTATAATATCATGAGCCGTACCAAGGCTTATGCGATGCAAGACATGAATGGTATCGGCCATCCCAAGGCCATGCAATGTATAATGCAACTCAAGCATACAGATCCTCATCAATGTCCACACATCAATATAGCTCAAAGTATGGAATATCACCGGGGTCTAGTACACTCTAAACCAGATTACCGCCACATCGCGCGTAATAAGGTAAGTGGAAGAGACCACACTATCCGTCTGCCAATATCGGGCGCGACTCGTCGATAGCGGACCCATTCCTCGAGCTGGTCAAACTCAGCCTAGCATTGCCCACTACACTCGGACGGGTAAGGCTGCACTCCCTTCCAACCAACCACGACACAGTGGAGAGCACAGCCAACTGGTATTCGGCACTCAGTGCTCATCTACCCACTCGGTCTAGACGTTGGAGCAACCTCTTGGTACCATAAGGGTTTAGGAACTTTCACCCAGGAATATCTATAGTACCCCATGTAGAACAAGATTTTCGGTATCCAATCCTGCCAACCACGATGCGTCTGTGGAGGCTATAGCCCTGATGTCGCTAGGGCGTATAATAAACATGTCACACAAATACGAAATGCATGATTCACGCTATCCAGTCATGCAACAAATTCAGCACATATCGTGCGCTTATGTAGGGCAACACCGTCTAACCGGGAGCCCATAAACAACTTATCCGAAGGCAAATGCTATGATCAGACAACTTTCACGTCAAGCATACATATGATGCGTAAGATCATGAGTCATGGAACTGTACTAACATGTTATAATAAAATGAACTATCTTACAATGCAGGTGGACCTGGACGGCCTATACACGATAAGTACGGCCCAGTAATGGGCCCTAAGGAGAGTCGTAATGTGGACATCCAACCAACATTACAATCACAATGTGGACGTCAAACCAACATTGCTCCCCAGGCACGATCTTCTTAAACTTTGCTACGTAATCGGTATGGGATTACACATTGCAATGGGCCTTAGGTTCACCCCCATTGGGCTTTTCATATATATATATATATATCAAGTGGCCATATCCTATGGACCTTTTATTCATCAGATGGGCCACATAAATGGGCCACACCAATGGGTCTTATGCGCATTGCAATGGGTCAAACCCGTGGGCCTTAGATTGCATCAATTGGACCTAGACACACGAGTCTAGTATGTATCAAATGGGGCACACCAATTGGACCCCCAAATGCGTATCCAATGGGCCTCAACCCAGAGGCCTTATATGAGTCGAATGGGCCTAAATCCGTAGGCTTTAAACAATTTAAATGGGCCTAATCCATGAGCTTGCATACATATCAAAGTGGGCCTAATCCCATGGACCCTTTTATAATCAAATGGGTTTAGTCCCATGGACCTTACAATATATCAAATGGCCTACTTCCATGGACTTTAAATTTCAACAAAAGGGGTCCAATTACATGGGCCTTGAAGTACATCAAATGGGCCTAGTCCCATGGACTTGCAACACATCAAATGGGCCTAAGCTCTAGGCCTAAAATGAATCCAATGGGCCCAGCCCATAAGCATTTCACAAACCAAATGGGCCTAGCTCATGCCCCTTTTGAAATTCCAATGGGCCTAACCCATAGGCCTAACATGATCTTTTCAAGTGGATGGACGGTCTGGATGTACCGCCTGTGACAATGGTGGGGCCCACATGAAGGCGTACAATCATATATATATTATATAATATATAAACTACATATAATATAATATATGTAATATATACAATATTATATGTAATATATATATAATATAATAACATATATATGTGGGCCCCACCGTCCAGTGGGGACGGTGTGGATACAACACAAATCACAGTGGGCGTCACCGTCCACGGACCGTGGACGGTGCGAATAGAATACATAAATCACTGTGGGTGTCACGTATATGGCCCGCCGTGATGTTTATTTGAAATCCAACCCGTTCATAAGGTCACTCAGACCTGTATGAAGGGACAGTAAAAATTTCAGCTTGATCCAACACTTCTGTGGGCCCCAAAGAGGGTTCTAATGGTAGACATTTAAGTCCACTGTTTCACGTGGTGTGGGCCACCTGAGTCTTGGATCTGTCTCATTTTTGGAGGGGGGCCCGCTACTGGGGCGGCCCACCTCATGAGCGGCTTGGATATCAAATAAACATTATAGTGGGGTCCACGCATAGCGCCGTGGGCCACCTTCCCACGTTCGTCCGCCCGCCCATGTCAGGGCTGCACGCGCCTGCGTGCAGGCGCTGGGCGCTGACACAGGAGGCAGAGCCTCTTCTTCATGCATTTCAAAAATTTAGGAAAAACTGTTTTCCCGTGGTTTTTCACGTGTGAGGCCCGCTAAAATGAAATCTGTCCCGGCCATTGCGATCAGTGGCCCGAAGCCGTCCAAATGAGTCCAGAGTTTGAATTTTTTTGACGCTTGGAAAGTAAAATAACACAAGAAATAACATTTGAATGGTGAGGACGCAACATTTGGCGTTATGGCCCATCAGGTGATTGGATCAGCTCCAAACTTCTACCCAACGGCTAAAATGCCGTGGGTAAGAGGATGGACGGCTTGGATCGGACATAAACGTCAGGGTGGGGCCTATGCAAGGGAACCACCCAAGCCCCTTCCTTTTTCTTTCCTTTTTCTTTCTTTCTTTGTAACGTCCAGCATCCCAGACGCTGGACGGTTTATTTTTTTTTTTTTTAAGATGGTGGGCCCTGATGAAGTGGGCCACCACTGATGGGTGCATGGGGATAACGTCTAAGGTGGGCCCCACTTGAATAAAAATAAACGCATCAAGGTGAGATCCATTCAAGTGGGCCACACAATCCTTTTGCATAAAAAAAAATAAAATAAAATAAAGTAAATAAAAGAGAGAGAGAGAGAGACATGGAGAGTGGGACACGGCTTGTGATGGAGGGACCCCGACATTATGGGCCCTCCTTTAAAAGCAAATGATACAAAAAAAGGGTCCCTCAACACATGAGACCATCAAGATCGAGAATCAACGGTGGAGATCCTCTCTCCACCAAAATGGACGGTCTAGATGACCTTTCTTAAAGAAATAAACATCATGATGGGGTCCATGGAGAATGGCCCCATCATGGAATGATCATGATGATCCAAGTGGTCCATCGGCCACAAATAAGGGTCCCAAGTGAGATCCACACCATTGATCGGTGGGCCTCACTTGGTCCACCATAAAAATAAATAAATCTACCCTATATAGGCACCCACCGTCCAATCTTCTGCTCCTAGGGGTCCCTTGACACCTTAGCTTCAACTTCAATGGTTAAGATGAAGAATGGAGGGTTGAGATGGGAGATTTTGGGGTAGGAAGGTGGGCCACTTGAAGCTTAGAGAGACTTGGAAATTTCCATACATGGGGGCTCCTTAGCTTTGGGATTTTTGAAATGAAAAAGAGAGAAAGAGAGAGAGTGATGTAAAGGGAGAGAGAGAGAGTGATGGATGGATGGGTGAGTGATGGTTGTGTAAGAAGAGCTTGACTTTTAAGGCTTTTGTGTAAGAGAGGTATGGGAGATGAAGACTTTTGTGGCTTTTTGTGTAAGAGAGGTATGGGATGTGAAGAAGTTTGTGGTTGCTTGGGAAAATGGGTGAGAGTGATGTGTACTTGACATGTGATGGGTTGATGGGTGATTGATTGATGGGATTGATGTGATTGATGTGACACATCGTTGAGATTCCCTTAGGTTTTACAACGCGCCGCGTTTTCTCGCACCAAACGTTGGCCCATATCTCTTGATCAGGGTATCGCCTCGGCGCGCGAGTCGCGGTATCGGAACCGCGGCGACGGTGCGGTCGCTATGGTATTGGTCTCGGGTTGAGTCGACTCGGGTTATCGGCACATGAACCAGGGTCGCGCGTCGATACTGGTTAAGGGTCGAAAGTTGCCGGAATTCGACCGGTAAGACCGCGGAAGTGTACGGAAAGGTACGGACCAAGATACGGGTCTTACAATTTTCAAGAAGGTGATTTGGTTTGGATACATCTCAGCAAGGAGCGATAACGTGGGGAAGGCAAGAAATTAAAGCCAATTCACTATGGGCCATTAAGGTTCTTCATCGGATTGGGGACAATGCATGCCAATTAGAATTACCAGTTTACATGGATATGTATTCGGTTGTTAATGTAGAGAAATTAAAGCTCTTTGAGCTGTTCATGTTAGATGATGATCCTAAGGAGATGTTGCCCACAGTGGAAGATTTGGCGGTAGAGAGAGAGAGATTCCTCTTATCAAAGATATCATTGTAGATAAGAAGACAACCACAACAAGGCACGGTATCATGGAGTCCTTTCGAATTGGGCGACGTGGCTAACGTCCAAGTGCGGCCAAGTGGTTCACCAAGGAGGCGAGACAAATACTGTTCCCTCATCTCCAGTTCTTAGAACCAGCAGGCGCTAGCTCTTCCTAAATGGGGAAGCAGTGATCCGGGACGATCTCTATGCATCCCTTTATTGTAGGAAAATGCGTTCATTAGTTCCAGAAAGAAAGCATAGCACCAGCCCACTTCCCATGGAAGGGGGAAAAAATATTATCATGCCCACGACTAAGAGATTGCCTACGATTGTGGAGAGAGCAGTTAGTTATTTCCTTAGAATGTGGAATTGCCTACTTGTAGCCCAAGCTTTGGGAATCTATATAGGAAACCTAAGGATAGAAAGGGAAGTCGAGAGAATTGTATAGCTTTTGTTATCTTCAATTGCTAATGAGAAGAAGGTGCATTAATTTTCTCAAAACTATTGTATTATCTTGCATAAAAGTTTTTTTATTTTTTTTATCTTTTAAGCTTAGCATATTCTAGTTGAGATTTTAGGTGGATTAGTGAAAATACCACACAGGCTCGATCTTGACTCGACTTGGCCCGAACTACTGACCGAACCGAGCCGAGTTGGCCAGTCAAGCTCGAAGACCGAGCTGGCCAATCAAACTCGAAGACCGAGCTGAGTTGAGTTTGATCTGGGGTCAACTAGTGGCTGAGCTGAGTCAAGGTATGCCAAGTTTGACTCGGTTCGACTCGTCTACACCTCTAATGGACTATGACAAACGATAACCAACCTTTTCTCCTGTACTTAAGAGAGGAACTCAACATCGATTTTGTGTCGCCACCTACCTGAAAAGGCCATGTTCTCTTTAGTAAAATAAGTAAGCTTTTAATCTATAGTCACAATCTATTAATGATCTTCACTTCTGATTTTAAGAGTTGAATTTTAGCCATTGAACTTTTTAATTGTTAGAAATTCTTCTACAGATAGTGATGGTTAGAGTTATATATGTATTGTAACCTATTTCTGGCCATTACTGGATCAACCAATCAGGAATGATACGTGTTGTTGTACCCAGAGAATTGAATAGAAAAATCTATAAAGATATTAGGAATATTATTATTATTATCATAGAAGCACAGCTGACACTGAGTTGGTAGTCACGCCATTTGATGACGGGCATTATTGAAAAGTTCAAAAGGTGAAAAGTGACCAAGAGAAGTGAAATGGTTAGAAGAACACAAAGAAATAGAAGAATTTAAAAGACCGACATGGCAACTATTCAGCTACCATAATAGTTGAAGTAAACAGAAAAAATAGATACAGAGTATCTGTGTAGTAGAGAAGTTCATAAATAATAGAGAAAATTCATAAAGTATATAATCTCATACCAATCCAACAAATCTAACAAAATTTATCTTATCTTATCTTAGCATAATCTTTCAAGTCTTAGCTCTAAGGAATAACGGAAATCGATTATTTGTAATACAAATCTATGCCCACATGTTGGATTTTATCCATTCTCAATATAAGTAGTTCTTTATTTAGAAAGGTTTCTTATAGTTGCGTCTCGACTGACTATTAGTGTTTCCTTCTAGTTTGATGACACCTAGATATAATATTTTTTTTTTTTTTTTTTTTTTTTTTTATGAAAGACAAAACTAAACCCATCTTCAGAGGAAGAACTCCACCCTCCGACTATCACCTAATAATTCTCTAAAACAATTTGTAAGTAGTTGAATAGGCGATCAATCCGCTCAGATATTAGTCATATATGATCATAGTTGTCGTATTTACCTATATTGGCACTTAAGGTCAAGTTTTTTGGTTTGAATTGAGCCACACAATTAGTTCTATCATGCTTACACGTACCATATATGACCACAAAAACTCAAACTAGAAAAAGTATTGAACAAGTTTTCACACGCCTAGTTGAACTAAAAACTACTTGGATGTCATAAATATTTATTTTGCACTGGTCGTGCAAAAAGAACAAATTTTGGCATGCCTGGTAGGATAACAAACTATTTGATTGTTAAAAATATATTCAGTGTCATTGTGTTGTCAAACATGAGTCGAAAATGTGGTCGTAATACTTCTACCGCTCATAAACCTCCACTAATCAAGGAGGAATTATAGGCATACCCAGCACCTGAGTTGTTGCCAAACTTGACACCTAGTTCTTCCAATTCAAACAAGGCATCTACATCTCAGACTAATCCTCTCGAGATAATGTTGACTAGGTTGCGTGAAATCAAGCCAAAACCTTCAATAGATGGATAACTAGTTAGGCCAAGAGTATGAATAGGATGATGGCCATCATTATTGAAAGGATGCCTTGTGTTCATCAACAAACTATGCCTTAATTTGTTATTGAGTAGGCTTTGTCAAAAATTTGGCTTCAACATAGCCAATATTGGTAGCACCCATTTTATGATGGAATACACCTCCTTCTCCACTATAAGAAGCATGGATGGTTCCTTCTCCTACTAAGGCCAAATGATTTGAATGAGAGAACATGAATTTCATTCAAGAGGTTATGAATCAAGTACCTATGGGGTTACCTTTCCTTAGAAATCAACCTTATAGTGAGAAACAATATTCAATAGGTCCTGAGATACCTCTTGTGGCCGAACCTCACCAAGTCGACCATGACAAGAATTTTAAAATGGTCCAAAAAGTGGCAGGTCATGTTCTTAGTTGAACTACTCATGTTTATCACAAACCCTATCCTGAGTGGATCGTGTTGCGCAGCACGCCAACAACGCAGTGGGCCGAGATCCAATCTCAGGCCTCACCCACAAACGATAAACGGATGAAAATATAAACTAGAAATAGATTAAAGCAATCCAAACAAACCACAAGACAAGATATACATGGAAAAACTCCAAACTAGGGTAAAAAATCACGGATGCAAACTTTCACTATGAATAAACAAAGATTATAAGGCAAAATACTAACCTCTTCCTTGAAAGAAGAGAGAAATTCCTAAGCCCACACCTTAGAATTACTTTTCTCTCTTTCTCATCTACCTAGAAAAGCCCTAGGAACCCTTATTTATAGTTTAGGTAACTTCCCTTCCGCGCCCTTGCGAAAGGCGACACCAAAATCCACAATCCATATCAGTTTCGGAAACAATCTGCGTAACCTACGACCGGTCGTAGGATCCCTACGGCCGGTCTTACAGTCCCTACGACCAGTCCTAGGGCTCAAAACAGCAAAAACAACATCACTGGACTTTGAGTCGAGCCGGTCCACGACCTGTTGAGCAGGCCCCTACGACCGGTTGAAGACGTCCTATGACCGGTCGAAGGTGGCCTAGATATGGCTCCACATTCTCAATAATCTCTCACTTGAAGACACATCGCCAACACCTTCGTCTTCTTCATCCAGAGTGCACCACCTCCCCGTCTTCAAGCCTGAAGACCAATCAAAGCTGAACAGAGCCTCAGCTTCTTCCTTGTGACCGCCTTGGTCAATATATCTGCAGAATTCTCACTTGTATGAATCTTCTTCAGAACAATCGAACCATCTTCCAGTAACGAACGTATGAAGTGATATCTGATGGCAATATGCTTGGTCCTTGAATGAAAGGCTAAATTCTTAGCCAAGTGTATTGCATTCTGACTGTCACTGTACAGCTTGCAATCTACTTACTTCTTACCCAACTCTTCCATAAAATCTTGCATCCACACCATCTCCTTGCATGCTTCTGTAGCCGCAACATATTCTGTTTCTGTCGTACTAATAGATACTATCTTCTGTAACTAAGAGACCCAACTGACTTCAGCACTACCTAGAGTAAACACATAACCTGTAGTGCTTCTTCTGCTGTCGATATTTCTTGCCAAATCTGAATCCACGTAGCCTTGTAGCTTGATTTTCGATCCACCATAACACAGCCCTACATCCTTAGTACCCACCAGGTATCTGAGGATCCACTTCACAGCTTCCCAATGTTCCTTCCCGGGGTTGTTCATGAACCTGCTAACAACTCCCACTGCTTGAGCAATGTTTGGCCTCGTGCTTACCATAGCATATATGAGACTCCCAATCGTGGACGCATATGGGACTTTGGCCATGTAGTCCTGTTCCTCCTACGTCTTTGCACCTTGCTCCTTAGATAACTTAAAGTGGTTGGCTAATGGAGTGCTAACCGACTTAGCACCTCCCATATTGAATCGATCAAGTACCTTGGCTATGTACTCTGCCTGTGACAAAACCAATTTCTTATTTTTCCTGTCACGCTTTATCCTCATGCCTAGGATTTATTTTGCAGCTCCTAAATTCTTCATAAAAAATTCTCTAGACAGTTGTCTTTTGAGATCTGAGATGTCCTTCATGCTTGAACCGGCCACAAGCATATCATCGACGTACAGAAGAAGGATGATGTATGACGTATTAAACTTCTTCAAGTAACAACAGTGGTCTGCATGACATCTCCTAAAACCGTTTTCCGACATGAAACTATCGAACTTCTTATACCACTGCCTCGGGGCCTGCTTCAGCCCATATAGACTTTTCTTCAGTTTGCACACCTTGTTCTCATTACCTAGTGCCACGTATCCTGTCGGCTGATGTATATATATTTCTTCTTCAAGGTCCCCATGAAGAAAGACTGTCTTAACATCTAGTTACACTAAATGTAAGTTCTTTGTAGCCACTATACTCAAGACCATGCGAATCATAGACATTTTTACTACCGGTGAAAATATTTCAGTGAAATCGATACCTGCCTTATGTTGAAACCCTTTTACAACTAGTTTTGCCTTGTACCGTTTCGAACCATCATGCTCCTCCTTCATTCTGTAAACCTACTTGTTATGAAGATCTTTCTTACCCTTGGATAAAGTGACTAGCTCCCATGTACGATTAGACTCAAGAGAGTCCATCTCCTCATACATGGATTTGTCCCACTTAACCCGTGTATTTGACTGTAATGCCTCTTCAAAATACTCTGGTTCACCATTATCTGTCAGCAGTAGATAATGTAAGGAGGGTAAGTATCGGACCGTGGGTCTCCTCTCCCGAGTAGATGTAACACCCTAAAAATCAGGGGTCGTGTATAAACTCAACTCCCGAGTTCCAGACCGTCACTTGTGCAACAAAATGATTATGATTCAATGTTGTCTGAGTTAAAGCATTCACATGAGTAAAAGTATACCAAACTACAATTCATACTCCAGATCCAGTGATAAAAGCAAGCGGAAGACTGAAGAATATATATATCACTGTATGGAAAACAAAGTAGATTTTGACTGTCACTAAAGTATGAATACATCTCTGAGTCTCATATACATGTAAATAAACAAAATCAAATGTTCAAAAGAGTCCCACTGAGAAGTCCCGTCAACCTAGGCCACCTAAGCAAAGCCGTCGTGGTACTGCATGTATGAGAACTCGTCTTGGTCCTCATCATAGTCCGGCTTTACCTCCTGGATCACTGCATCACCTGCATCTAAGACAGGGTCTGGTGGGTGTTACAAACACCGTCCCGTAACGTGGGAGTGAGTGATCAACTCAGTGAAATTATAGAGCAAAGATTAGCATGTTCTCAAATCAATCATGCGATAATAGTAAAACAGTAAATCAAACAATCCTAATACTGTTGTTAATGCAATATGACATGACATGATGGATGCCCTCACTGACGTTCTCCCTCATACGGCACCATCTTACGCCCGCGGCATGCTTGCATACCGCTCAGTGCTCCACATCTTCCAGGCACATGCAATGTAATGGTGATATGATTACCAAGTTATTATTCGTCCATTCAAATAGTAGGATTGGGAAACTAAGGTACTTCCCTTATATCAATCCCAACACAGATCCTGTCTTGGGTCGTCACTCCTAGTAATCTCATACGAAGTATATTTTATAGGTCGCTGCAAAAGCTGTCAGGACTGTTGCTCGCACTCGTTGCACCGCTCCCCCATCACCTTATCAATACAGGCCTACTGTACTCTCACTGCTACGGAAGGGTCGTCGCCTCCCGTAGACTCAGAATACGCTCGCGGTCACTACAAAGGACTCGTCGCCTGATCAGTGTAGGCCGATAGCAAGAATATAGTGTCCCATACCACCATAATCTGCTCACGAGACATAAGTGCTCACTGGTCACTACGGGGAGGTTTGTGACCCCAGCGTAGGCCGACAGCTCGACCACGGTGTCCCATACCACCATGCCCGGCTCATGAGTCTTCGTGGATCAAGGTACCGTGGTTAACAAGGTTTACAATGGTAAGTTCAGTACCCTAGGTTCAAGCAGTTATGACTCATACAGGGTGAACATACAACGGCCAGTCGGGTTACTTGACAGGCTCGACTAGCACGATCGCATCTCAAGTCGAACGACATGAAGTACGTAAAACACCTCGTGTGGCCTAACCACTGTCGCCAACTCCAAAACACGGCTCGCGTTCATCGACGCGTCGTTCGTGGTAAAGATAGGCCAACCACGAACTTGTTCGGTTGCCGACTGCCTGGACTAGGTATAGTCCCAAGCATATATGAATTCATATCAGCAATCATATGAGAGTATTGGAAATGAAATACAACAATGTGAGCATGTTAACACATGTTATAACATACAACTTAAGTAAATCATCAAGCACATGCATTTCATACATACAATGAAATCTTACATATAGCTAACATGTAGAAAATCATTTACATCAGCATATTAATTGAGAAATCAATCTCAAACTAATTTATAACACCATTTAATTCAATACATACTAATACAAGCATTTATACAAACACTTACACTACACACTTAAGTCTACATATAGTATGTCGACTCAAAGTGCGCATTTAGGCGAATCTCTTCGCCAAACTAATTATGTACGTATTCCTAACATTCTAATGTGACAATAAGCCATGCCAATCACATTAGCAAATTATAGATGAAAATAGTATTTCCTACAAATGACTAAAATGCCCTAAATCTCATATTCTTCGTCTATTTACGAAACAGGAAATGGACAGCATGTTGTACATGTCAAACGGCGTTGCCGTCGATAATCTACTATTAAACGATATTGAAAGCGTTGGAAACAGTCAATCAAAGCGTCTAAAATCCGCACCTTTTCCCTTATAAGTGAAGCGATTCGAACGGAGCGTATACGCTTCGTCTACGGTGAATAGGGAACCTAATACACAAGATCTATCAGATACTTCGCTATGAAACCAAGGGAACCTCAAATCAACAACTTATTAGGGTATTTGCTTACCTAGAAACGCGGAGAAATCACCGGCCAAGTGATTGGAGCGTGTTGCTAAAACACGTGCAACAGGTAGGGCAGCAGCAGGAAAATTCTCCCATACTCTCTCTCACAATCTCTCACCTTTTCTCTCTCTCAATCTAGGACTTTTTCCAATTTCGGATGGGAGAGAGGAGTGAGGGTTTCAACCCCTTTTATAAGCCCAAACATGCCCAAAATAGGCTCGGGAATAATGTATACTTAAGGTATATCCAAATCGGGGCTGTTTCGGTGCAAAAGGACATTTCTGGTGGTCCCCTGGCCGAACGCGATCGGACTTAAGTTCGTACATGTCGGATGTCGCTCACATTTCATTTTCAGACCATCAGTGTTCGTAGATCCCCCGTGGCGGTCCAGTTTCAGTTCAGCGGTCACTGTACGTAGATCAGGTCTATAAGTTTCATGATATGAAATAGAAATTTTTTCTGATCTGAAGGTATAATTTTACTGAATTCTGACGGTCAAAACGCTTAATACTGACGCGTCAAGTCGTGTGCCAGATTTGAATTTTAAATTTCAAATCTAACCCTATTCTCACTTTCTTCAGTCTAGGCTCAATAAAATAGCCCGTGAATGTCGGTTGGACTTGATTTTCGAAATGATTGTCAAGTCCAGCTAGGCGGTTCTAACGGTCTAAGATAGTGGGTATCGGACTTTCGACGCGCGATTTAGATTCAATACAAAGTTTCAAAGAGGTCCAGAGAACAAACCTGCTTAGAGTTTGATCTGAGGTTTTAGAGTATTATAGAGTCATTGGTTCTACTCGATTTGGGTCTTGTAGAACGTATTTAAAGTGATCAGGGACTATTTCCCAGCTACTCTAGCGTTGTGCTAGCTAACTTACACTTATTTTCTAAAGGAATTAATCCTTCGCGATTTCTGGTCGAGTTGATACTCGAGTCCAAGTACGGATTTTTCCAGGGCGTTACAGTAGACCTCCTCACAACTGGTGTCTGTGGCTCTGCCTCATAATGCTCATGTGCACGATCATCCTATGGCGCTGTAACACCCATGTCCGGTAACTCTTCCAACTATACGAATTCCTTTTTCTCGGCCTTATTTTCCTGCATACTATCCTTATGCATCACTTTTTTGTTGAAGAATAAGTCCTTGCTTCTGATGATTTTTCTATTTTTTGCATCCCAAAACCTGTAGCCAAAATCATCCTGCCCGTAGCCTATAAACGTACACCTCCTGGACTTCGCATCCAGCTTGTTTCTGTGCTCTGCATCAATGTGAACATATGAAGTGCAATCGAACACTCTGAGATGTGTAAGGTTCACTTCTTTCTCAGTCCATGTTTCTTCTAGTAGCCCACCATCCAATGGTGCTGAAGGACTTATATTGATAAGATATACGACAGTATTTATAGCATCTGCCCAAAAGGTCTTGGGCAACCCTGCATGTAACTTCATACTCATGGCACGCTCAAGGATAGTCCTGTTAATGCGCTCAGCCACACCATTCTGCTGTGGTGTCCGTGGAATCATTTTCTGATGTTTGATTCCACTTGCTACACAATACTCCTCAAATCTCTTGTCACAATACTCTCTCCCATTATAAGATCTGAGACACTTTACTGTTTTACCTGTCTCATTTTCTATCATAACTTTCCACTTCTTAAACGCATCAAATACATCAGATTTATGTTTTAAGAAATAAACCCACAGTTTTCTACTAGCATCATCAATAAATGAAACAAAATAACGTGAGCCACCAAGAGATGATACCTGTGCCGGTCTCCACACGTCAGTGTGTACAAGCTCCAATAGATGCGTCTTTGGAGCGCGTTCTGTCTTCTTGAAGCTTACCATCTTCTGCTTGCCATATACGTAGTCCTCACAGAATTTCAAGTTAAGAGACTTCAGCCCTAGTAGCTTCCCTTTTGACAACAACACTTTCATCCCTTTCTCACTCATATGTCCCAACCTCTGATGCCATAACTGCCCATTCACTTCAGTTGATGCGAATGAAAGTGAATCATACGACCATGAAGTCATGTACAAAGTGCCTTTCTTTTTACCTCGAGATATCACCAAGGCACCTTTTGTGATCTTCTAGGAATCACTGGTGAATGTCGTCACATAACCGGTGTCGGCTAACTGCTCCATTGAGATCAGATTCCTTCTCAAACTCGGTACATGTCTGACATCCTTCAGTTTCAAAACCGTTCCATCTTTCTAATTGACCTGAACGTCCCCCTTTTCAACAATACTGCATGGCTCATCATCACCCAGGTAGACTCTCCCAAAGTCCCCTGACACATAATCACGCAGAACTTCCTTACATGAAGTGGCATGAAACGAAGCACCCGAGTCTATAACCCAAGACTCATTCCTCGCATCAAGAGACAAAATCAACACATCTGTGTCGCTCTCCTTAGATAGATTCACTGAATCCTTCCCACCTTGAGAGCTTCCTTTTTGTTTCTTGAGCGCCCTGCAATCACATTTCATGTGCCCCTTCTTGCAGCAATGCCAACACCCGTCTTTGTCTTTCGGTCCCTTGGACTTCTTCCTCGACTTAGAATGCCCGTGTTTATTGCCTCCTTTATTCTGCGATCTTTCTCTTCCTTTAATGTTTATAGCATTCCATGAATCCCCTGAAACTCCTGATGCCCTCCTTCTAGATTCTTCGCTGAGAATTAGACTGGCCACATCATTAAATTTCAGTTTTGTCGACCCTGAAGAATTGCTCACAGCAATCACCAAACCATCCCAATTGTCTGGCAGACTGGATAAGATCAATATCGCCCTGACCTCATCGTCAAAAATGATGCCAACGGATTCCAACTGGCTCGTGACTGTATTGAACTCGTTTAGATGTTCAGCCACGCTCCCACCATCTAACATCTTCATGTTGAATAGCGCCCTGACCTCATCGTCAAAAACGATGCCAACGGATTCTAACTGGCTCGTGACTGTATTGAACTCGTTTAGATGTTCAGCTACGCTCCCACCATCTAACATCTTCATGTTGAATAGCTGTTTCATAAGATGAACCTTGTTGGATGCTGAGGGTTTTTCATACATGGTGGTTAGGGCTTTCATTAATTCTTTTGTCGTTTTTATCTTGGATATGTTGAAGGCGACGTTATTAAACAAAGAGAGTCGGATCGTTCCTAAAGCCTTACTATCCAGTAAAAACCATTCATCATCTGTCATCTTTTCTGATTTCTTCTCTTTTCCTTCTAGAGGAATGTAGAGGTCCTTCTGATACAGATAATCCTCTATCTGCATCTTCCAGAAGGTAAAGTTTGAACCATCAAACTTCTCAATTCTACTTTTTCCATCTTCCGCCATCACTCCCAATAGAACTAAACTAATTGCTCTGATACCAGTTGTTGCGCAGCACGCCAACAACGCAGTGGGCCGAGATCCAATCTCAGGCCTCACCCACAAACGATAAACAGATGAAAATATAAACTAGAAACAGATCAAAGTAATCCAAACAAACCATAAGACAAGATATACGTAGAAAAATCCTAAACTAGGGTAAAAAACTATGGATGCAAACTTGCACTATGAAGAAACAAAGATTACAAGATACTAACCTCTCCCTTGGAAGAACAGAGAAATCCCTTAGCCCACACCTTAGAATTACTTTCCTCTCTTTCTCATCTACCTAGAAAAGCCCTAGGAACCCCTATTTATAGTTTAGGTAACTTCCCTTCCGCACCCTTGTGAAAGGCGACACCAAAATCCACAATCCGTATCAGTTTCAGAAACAATCTGCGTAACCTACGACTAGTCTTACGAGAGCTACGACCGGTCGTAGGATCCCTACGATCAGTCTTACAGTCCCTATGACCAGTCCTAGGGCCCAAAACAGTAAAAACAACATTGCTGGACTTTGAGTCGAGCCGGTCCACGACCGGTCGAGCAGGCCCCTACGACCGGTCGAAGACGTCTTATGACCGGTCGAAGGCGGCCTAGATGTGGCTCCACATTCTAAACAGATCGATCAGCAATATCCTTTACCAACGAATTACCAATCCAATTTTACACTATTCACAAGTCATATTAACTAATCGACTATATAATGTATAGGTTAATTTACCATGTAGTGTAGCGAACTTACTAACAATGACTATTATAAGTTACAATTGTTTGGTCATTCATTAACTGTAATGGCTTTCGCTTGATACTATAAGTTGTTGCCAAAATTTATTCAAATATGGCAAGAAATGGAGTAGAAATTTTATGCCCATTTCTTTTACAGGGACAGGTAAATTTCTATGGCCAATATTTCCTGGTTTTGGCAATTACTTGGAGAATTGGTAAAAAATTATATTGCTGAGAAAAAAATCAATGCAAAGTAGTCATAACTAAGGTTGAATTTGTATAACTGGCACATGATGGTCTATAATCTAAACTCCGTAAAAAATTCATTGGAATATAGTTTGCCGACTTCTGTGATTTACAAGAAATGTATCCCGATATGAAGCTCTTCTTCGGGAGGGAATGAGATGAAAAAACTCATCAATTGGAACATTATTCTGATACCAATTATAATGTGGTAATGACCAAGCAACCATTTGTTTGTTTGACACTGGTTAAAGCAGAGATTACCGTGCTAACCATACAAAAATCTCAAAGGACATATACCTTTGAAATTACTTGTATATATCATTTGGGAGGACGGTTGTCTTCCCAAACCCTTAATAAAGTGAAATGGATAATGTGTAAATATCCAAGTGGCTTAATAGTTTTCATATCCCATGTTTGCAAGATCATGCAATTCAAGTTGAATACCATCTAAAACGTGTGCCATCCATGTTATGAGCAGTTTTAATCTCGTCGCAACCAACCATCTAACATGTGTTAACTCAGCACATCTCAGAGTCCATATCATCTGAAGCAGTGGGTATCATACTCAATGAGCATTATGTTATAAAAGGGCTAACACCTTTAAAGGACAAACATTCTTTTCTTATTTCTTATATGATACAATGGTAAACATTTCTTTTTAAATTTTTTTTTTCCTTTTGCATTAGAACTGGGCATTAAACCGAGTCCGATCGGATTCGGTCCGAAATGTAGACAGCTTGATCTGAGCCCGATCCGATCCGTGACCGAGTCCAGGACACAGGACTCGAACCGATCCAACACACAGTTGGCCTGACCCGGACTGAGTCCGACTCGGTCAGGGAAATCAAGTTGGATCGGGTTGGGTACAATTCGGATCGATTTTTTTCAACGGTGAAAATCATTATCTTCGCTGCTATTTTCGGTGTGGTCCATTTGAGCTTTAGATACGATTCGTTTTTTTTTTCCAAATGCTATAAAATGATCATGAAAAATGAATAAACGGTATGGATATAATAAATACTTCTGTGTGGGGCTCATGTTGGATATCCACTATTAAAATCCTCCTAATGCCCAATGCACGGTTTATTTGAAATCCAATCTGTTGATTAGGTCATAAAGGTCCAGATGAATGGAAGAAATAAAGAATAGATTGATCCAAAACTTTTATGGCACCCAAAAGTTTTTTAATGGTCAACACTCATTCAACACTATTTCCTGTAATGTGTTCCACTTGACATTTGGATAAACTTCATTTTTTGTCTCACACCATAAAATGACTTGGAAAAATAGATGAATGGCATGGATGAAACATATACATCATTTTGGGGCCCACAGACCACCAACCACTCCGTTCCCATTTGAGTCGTTCGAACAACTCAGAGCTCAAGGCACTATACACGGTGTGCAGACTGCAGCGTGCCGTGCACGAAAGTTCCTCCATTGCTGCAATTATGTTAGGTGGGTCTTATCATGGAACATGTGTTATATCCAAACCGTCCATCCATTTGACGAGCTAGTTTTAAGGCTTGAGACAAAAAATAAGGTAGATTTAACCATCAGGTGGACCACACTGAAAAAAGCAGTGAGGATTGAACGTCTACCATTAAAAGCCTTTTTGGGGTCACGAGTCTCACAGAAGTTTTGGATCAATTTGAAATTTGTTTTGCTTCTTAATTCAGGTCTTTGTAACCTTATGAACAGATTGGATGGAAAATAAATGTTATGATGGGCCCTACAAATTGTTTAGTGGTGAAAATCATTATCTCCGTGGCTATTTGTGGTGTGGTCCATATGATCTTTGGATATGATTCATTTGTTGGATAATGTTCTAAAATGATCTCTAAAAATATAATAAATACATCACTATGGGGTCCATTTAACTTTGATCTCCTTTGAACCGTTCGTACAACTCGGAGCTCGAGGGAGCGTCAGTGCTCATCTTCGCACGACATGCACCTCCAGCTATAACCTATAGCCCACATTAGCTATCCTATCCTACAGTAGCTATATCTGTGTATGGTACACCAGCAAACCTCTTGCTAGTATACTAAGTAAATGCTGTTGGGGCCCCGTGAATGCATGTGGTTTATCCACGCAGTCCATTCGTTTTTTCATATCATTTCAGTGGTTGAACTCAAAATTGATGCATATCCAAAGCTCTAAGTGTACCATACCACTGGAAAAAGGAAAATTACTGATAAGAACTACGCCGGATCGAGTCGATTCAGATCTATTCGGATCGGATTTTCGGATCGGATCGGTCCGGATTGACCACAACCTGATCTCAATCCGAAAAAAATGTCGGATCTGAATGGCCCTACCCGATCAGCACCGATCTAGGCTGTCGGTTCGGTTCGGTTCGGAACGGGTCAGATCGAGTCTAGTTAGGTTGGATCTACCGGATCGGGTCAAATATGCCTAGATCTATTTTGCATTAACAGTTAATTATAACGGTTCTATCATAATTTTATTATAATTCAATAATATTATTTAATTATAAAATAATCTTTACTGCATATAGAAATTTACCTAGTAATAAAAGAAAAAGGGTAAGAAACAGTAGGGTACCGTATAAATAGACTTTTTTTTTTTGGTTAGCTTGTTAGTACACCCCTCCGTAAGTTCACACATCACTGTTAGCCACCCTCACTAGGAAATCCATACCAAAACCTCAGCGTTGAAACGAGGTATCTTTCACTCGGTGTACCAATTCAGCTAGGATCAGGGTGTACCATATAAATAGACTTGAATGTTTTAAATACTTTATATTTCCACCAAAACAAGATGTAATATTCTTATATAGTAGGGAAGATTCCTATATTAAAAAGGGAAAGAAGAGCCTATGTTATTTTCTAGCCAGCCCACTTCCACCAGCTCCCCTACAAAATTCCAGGACTTGGAAGAGTATTTGGCCGTCAAGCTTATCTTCAAGTAGAAAAGGATTAACACTATTGTAGAGTGCAAAAATCCATGTTCATGCACATGGCCATTCTGCTCGCCATCATGTATTCATGCGAATCTAAACCGTCCAAACTGTGGGCCACACATAAACTGGGATATGTTCTAAATCAGATCGACTGAACGGTCCTAAATGTCTTTTGAGTGGTTATGGTCATTGTTTAGAATCAATTTTTGGATTATAAGATATGGGGCCCACAATTTGGATGGTTTGGATTATAAGGAATCCAAAATCTCATGTCCCATTTCCTTTTCTTAATGCCCCATTTATAGATAATTGATTTAAGGGTTAGGATCTTCCATCACTGGAGAAACTTGGGGCATTCCATCTCCATGATGGAGCTTGCCAGATTAATGGATTAGATCACTGAAACATGGGTCCCACTTGCATTGGCTGCCACATGAGTACACCATTCAAATCCGACGCATCATGGCTCCTTAATTTTCTTAATCCTCCTATGGAATTCACCTGTTATTGATCGATGCGATTCTGGGTCCTCTGATCATAATATGATTTAGTAAGATCATATTAGACCGTTGATTTAGTGGGGCCCAGCGGGAATGGGTCGCACCACTAAAGTTTCATGAATTGGGAGCTGTCCAATCTTTGGACTTATTCCTGGACCGTTGAATGTCTATTATTCAGCCACTGATTGAAGGGATGATTTTGAGGCATCTGCGGCTACGGTGGGGTCCATTAGATCTATGGTTTGTATTGCAGAACCATAGGCCCCATTTATATTAGATGGACGGGATATGCCCTAAAAGTCTCACTCGTTGAAAGATCCTGACCTTCTATTTCTTTTCTTGGTCCTATTGAACTTCTCCTACACCGTCTATTTTCTGGCCACTGATCCAACGAATAGGATCTTCCAATCTCCAAAACGTATGCGCCATGTCCGTGTTCCACGGTAGGGACTACGAGATCAACGGTCTAGATCGCGAAATCTTGCCCAAAAATGCTCAGATTCGCGAGCTTGAGCAAAATGAGCTACTACACGACCGGCACATCGATTTACAATGTTTCTTAGTCCCAAACGCACCTTGGCACACGTGCAGACTTGACAAATAGATGGCACATAGCCATTTCCACTCATCAGGTGGGCCAGCCCTACACGAAAATAAAAATAAAAATTAACGGTCCACATTCAATGCACATGGGTGGCCTTCCTGACGGCTGAGCCCTCATTTTCTTTCATGAGCTGACGTTGAGTAGGAGATAGCTTATGGCACGACTGAGATATCTCCCGCCCTTGCCAGGTTGACACGTGTCGAATTGCTTTTCTGTCCTTTGATAGTCGTAGGAGATTGTGAGGACCGAAAAGAGACCTCGGAAGGGAAGCGCAGAATATTGTATTGTGGGTCCCACCGAAATAGATAGAAGAAAAGGAATTCTCCGCACTGGCCAATGAAGAATCTACATGAAGACGCGCATCTCCTTAATCGAAAAAGCAAGCGATCCCACACATGGATAAGCGTGACAGGTGTACCAAATGGGTCCACTCAACAGCTGGTCCCCATGGTAGATTTTTCATAGCCCAAGCATCAGGTTGGTCCATCCATCAGATGGGCCATGCATTGATGCTGAATGCAGACTGCTTGGTTATACTTTTATAGCCGTCCATTTCTTCTTATCCCTTTGGTCCAACTGATCAATGTACGAGTCAGATCATTGTTTCAGAGTGTGCTTACAAACGTCTAACTTGATGAATGACACGGATCTCTCACACGCTCGCATGCTGGCAAAAATCCTGCAGCCAGTCTTCTCAAGCTAACGCGCGCGAATGTCCTGTCAGTAGTGATTTCCAGATATTACTTGTCCACCACCCTGGCATTGTCCGTACGCGTCCACCTACGACTACCGGTATCCGGTCGGGGTTCACACGTGCCACCCGAGACCCGACATCCTGGAGTCTGTACCTGCATCCTTTGACGATTTCCACTCTCAAATAGTCAAATGTGATATTTGACCCCAATTGGGTAATTTCGTCACGGTAATCTCTTTTACCATCGGCTGACTAATCTACTCTCTCGAACAAATGCCAACGTGTCATAATCACTGAGCTATGGACGGTTCATCAGGTGGGCCCCACTTGGAATGTGAGGTGCCCAGGAAAAGGCTGGTCAGAGCATCAGGTAAGGACCGGAATCCTTTATGACGCCCAAGCTGTGAGGGGACTACTGGTTATACATGTGAAATCCACACTGCCCATCAGGTTCTATTATCGACTTTAGTCAAGTGGGATAAAAATCATCCTGATCTGCAACTCAAGTGGACCACACAACAGGGATAAGATGCTAACCATAGATTTGTGTGTGGGGTCATCATGATGTATGTGTTTAATCAAACCCGTTAATCAGGTGTAATTCACAGTTAAAGTAAAGGCCCATCTCAAATTTTGTAGCTAGATAATACTCTGTATTTACGGTTAAAGTAATGGTCCACACATGATGGACGGAGTGGATTTACATATAAAAATGTTGGGACCCACAGAGTTGGGTGTTGTACGCAGCTGCTGAAAACACCTGTTGTAGATAATTCCAGTCCATCAGGAAGGTCACGCGTGTGAAAAACGTGACCTTACGTTATCGGTCATAGCATTTATCCGCATGAATTCACCTAACACGTGTGGCCAATCGATGACCAAACCATAACACACGTGTGCGGTGGGCCGCACCAGATGAAGGAAAAATACATCAGGCGTGCAAATAGGCGGAGAGCTCTGCATTTTAACTTCGAGACGAAAGTACCCCTCATGATGGGTGGAAATATCAATTCCCTGGGTTTGCACTCTCCCACATCCGGCCTGCAACAACCACAACAAAATAAAGCCCTCTCTCTCACACACGAAAGAGTAACCCTTCCTTTCAAACACAATGCCAGGTCAACAACATCAACAACAACAACGACAACAATAACAGTTTAAACAAACAGCTGCAATAACAACAACAACAACAAAAGAAGCAGCTATAGCAAAGGAAGTGGAGTAAGAGCGAGGATTGCACTTAAAAAAGAGTATATCATTCTCAAAATCCCCATAAATTCGCTCTCCATCAATTCAATGAAGGAAGAGTAGAAGAAGAAGATCGATCTACAGTGTCTGATCTCCTGTACAGATTCAAATTGAAAAGAAGATGGAATTTATACTCTTAAAACCAACTTTATCTCTTTGCAATCCCATCATCTTCAAATAGAATCCCTACGTATTCTCCAACTCAGTGCAACGGTTGATATATAGACATACATCTAATTTGGGTGTAGGCTTTTTTCTTTCCTTTCTCCATATGGGTGCAACGAAACCTCCTGACATACACCTAATCTCAGTGTTTGCCTTCTCTAATTTTATGTTTTTTAAGGCTCGTAAGGAAAAGAGGATAAAGATAGGTTGATCTACAGGCATAAACCTAATTTCGGTGTTTTTCTTTTATTTATTTAGTAGGCTTTTTTCTTATCTTTCTCCATATGGGTGCAACGAAACCTCTCACATACACCTAATCTCAGTGTTTTCCCTCTCTAATTCATGTTTTTAAAGGCTCGTAAGGAAAAGAGGACAGAGAGATTAATCTACAGTCATACACCTAATTTGGGTGTTTTCCCTTTGTTTATTTAGTATACTTTTTTCCTTTTCTTTCTCCATGTGGGCGCAACGAAACCTCGTACATACACCTAATCTCGGTGTTTTCCTTCTCTAATTCATGTTTTTTAAGCCTCGCAAGGAAAAGAGGATAAAGATAGGTTGATCTAAAGGCATAATCCTAATTTCGGTGTTTTTCTTTTATTTATTTAGTAGGCTTTTTTCTTATCTTTCTCCATATGGGTGCAACGAAACCTCTCACATACACCTAATCTCAGTGTTTTCCTTCTCTAATTCATGTTTTAAAAGGCTCGTAAGGAAAAAAGGACAAAGAGAGATTAATCTACAGTCATACACCTGATTTGGGTGTTTTCCTTTTGTTTATTTAGTATACTTTTTTCTTATCTCTCTCCATATGGGCGCAATGAAACCTCTGACATACACCTAATCTCGGTGTTTGCCTTCCCTAATTCATGTTTTTTAAGGCTCACAAGGAAAAGAGGATAAAGAGAGATTAATCTACAGGCATACACCTGATTTGGGTGTTTTTCCTTTGTTTATTTAGTAGGCTTTTTTTCTTATCTTCCTCCATATAGGTGCAACGAAACCTCTCACATACACCTAACCTCGGTGTTCTCCTTGTCTAATTCATGTTTTTTAAGGCTAATAAGGAAAAGAGAATAAAGAGAGGTTAGATCTACAGGCATAAACCTAATTTGGGTGTTTTTCTTTTATTTATTTAGTAGGATTTTTTCTTATCTTTCTCCATACGCGTGCAACGAAACCTCTCATATACACTTAATCTCAGTGTTTTCCTTCTCTAATTCATGTTTTTAAAGGCTCATAAGCAAAAGAGGATAAAGAGAGGTTGATCTACAGGCATATACCTAATTTGGTTGTTTGTTTTTTAATTTGTTTAGTAGATTTTTTCTTACATTTCTCCATATGGGTGCAATGACACCATACGTACACCTAATCTCGGTGTTTTCCTTCTCTAATTTCATGTTTTTTTAAGACTCATTAAGAAAAGAGGATAAAGAGAAGATAACAAGGATTGACGAAGGCATCCACAACAGCAACTACGGTAAGATGCAGATAAAGTGACTATTTTCCTTGCATCTTTTATTGTTATTACTATTACTTTTTTAATAGAAAAAGCGGTAACACAGCAATTTCATTCACCCAAAGCAAAATCCCAACTTTTTCATGATATTGCATGTATGTATGCATGTGGGCCTTGCACCATCATAGGATGCCATGCTTATCATAATCATGAGCAATACGTGCATCTATCTTTTCATTTATCTATGGCCCATGCAGTTAATAAATGACTGGACGCAGACATTTCTGGGCTTGTGGGTTAGCTGACCCCCACAGGTGCATGTTAGCACTAGAGGCTTAGCCTGAGCTGTAATACGCCTAGGTGTGATGCTTCTCTGTCTCCTCCTCATCAAGGTGCCCTATTTTTCTAAAGTAGAGATGCCCACCTTCTTGTCTTTCTCGTCGTGGATGTTGGCAGTTGAAATTGAGAGAGAGAGAGAGAGAGAGAGAGAGAGAGAGAGAGAGAGAGAGAGAGGAGAGAGTTCTGGGCTTGTAGCTTAGTTAGCTCCCCACAGGTCCATGTTAGCAATAGAAGCTTAGCCTGAGCTGTAATATGCCTAGGTGTAATGCTTCTCTGTCTCCTCCTCATCGATGTGTCCTATTTTTCTAAAGCAGAGATTCCCTATCATGTCTTTCTCGTCGTGGATGTTGGCAGTAGAAATTGAGAGAGAGAGAGAGAGAGAGAGAGAGAGAGAGAGAGAGAGAGAGAGAGAGAGAGAGAGAGAGAGAGAGAGAGAGAGAGAGAGAGAGATTCCAATGTGAAGTATGACAAACCAAGGTCGAGTGATCTGAGACGTGCGATGAGGCTGGGAATCGCCGAGTGGTTGGATGTTCTATGAGCTGAGTTTAGTGAGATTATGTTTTTTTTTTTTTCCTTTGGTTTCTATTGCACGAAAGCACTCTCCACTCCTAGATTTTGTAGGTGCGCTGTTGCTCAGGATTTTCTCAACCAAACAGAAGAAAGCGGCCTAAAATCTTGGTATTTATCTCTCAGGGGGCTAGTGATAATCCCAAAATGATATCGGGAAAGAATTGGTCTAAGAAGAAGAAGAAGAAGAAGCAATAATCGTGAAAGAGAAGGTAGAGAATGAGCAGTGTCCGCAACCGTTCCTTCGCTCTGGTGATTACATGGAAGGATGATAACAATGGCAATGAGAATGTTGGCTATTATCATTATCTTATGAGCAACAAGAGGTGGATGGAGAAGAAGTGGAGAAGCTATTGATGATGATGAAGAAGAAGAAGAAGGTGATGAAGAGGCTTTGGAATGGTAAAGGATCCACCCGTCAGTAGCCTGCTGAGCCAAATGAACCATGCAACTTCAACAACCATAACAGCAACAACGACACTGGAATCTGATGGTAGCTACTTCTAGTTGTACTGTTCTATAATTACCAGCATTTTGATTTTGGGTTTTGAAAATACAGCCATATCATTGGAATTGTATTCAAGATCCAATGATGCATGGTTTGAATGTGAGAGTTGATTCCTTGAATGGAATTTTCTTTTTTAAATATCCTTGAATGTGTATTTCTAATATAATAAACTAGAAGGCAGTTTCTCAACAAGTGGTTGTAGAATAAGCTTATTCCACAAGTCTTGCATGTGGGGCCCATGTAGAGTGGTCTGGTCTGCGTACGGCATCCAATCCGTTCGGCAGGATTGCCCCACCATGAAAGTTAGATACCCCCATATCTGGCCGATCCAGCCATAATGTAGCCCACCACATGAATTTGGAGCTTTGTTTGGTATGTTGTGGCCCACCTAATTATGGGATAGTCTGATTTTTGGCATCCCACTATGGGTTTCAATGGGTCGGGTTTGGGCCACAACACTAGAAGCCCAAGTCCCAAATCCCAAGGCTCAAGCCTGACAGGAACCTAGCACACAAGGCCCAAGTTCAGGCCTGGAAAAAAAATGGGTTGAGCCCAAGCTCCAGCTAGCCTGACCTGGAAATTGATCAAATCCCTACTTCTTAAGTGAATATTACTTACATATCTGTTGATCAAATGGGCCTCACATGGATATAATTTAGAAAAACCACTCAAGCAATGGCCTGTATACATGACCAAGGACTGGAATACCATATTCATGAGATAGAACACATGTATATATGTATGAATTTAGGCTGGCCGGGTTGGGTCAATGACACAGGGATGGACATGATGAGGTCGATCAACGTCTTTCTCGAGGGATAATTACTCTGAATTCAATGAGCTTCCCTAGACTCCTCATAGAGATTCCTCAAGTCCATTAGGAAAAATAAAAAAATAAAAATAAATTATAAGAAATTTAAAAATTAATTGATTGATGATTTACCACCCTTTTAAATAGTGATACCAAATATGAGAATTTTTTTAAAAATCAAACTCCCTAAAATTCATGACTCACTATAAGTAGTAATGTTACTATTTTATAGACGGTCATGATTTCTACTATACTTCATGGTTTTCTGTAAAAAATAGTAAGTGTCCAATTTGGCCTAATCATGTTATTCTCCTAAATTTTCCAAGCCATTTTCATGTTGGGCATGACTCCTGATTAAAGCTCCAAGCATCAAGAGTTATGATCAAACTAAAACTTAGTATAAATATTAAAAACAAAATTGAAAAGGACTTTGGTAGTCAATCTGATGGAATCTTACAAATTCGACCTGACCTCTCTCAACCTGACAACTAGCCAGTCTAGGTCTGAAATTGACACAGGGAAGAGCATGTAACAAAAGAAGAAGATAAAAGATAAACATTTTTTCAACCGTTGATCTGATATAAGCGCTATTGATTATATGTTTGGGTAACTTGTAATGTGTTTCTAATGTACAAAATATATATGTATTAATACCCTAGAGAGTTAGGGGCAATAAATCCAACGAAAATTGACAAATCATATAAAAAAGGGCTTGATTTCTGTAGGCCCGAGGAGAGCATCAAAACATGCATGCATTGTCATCCCATCACAATGGGCCCCAAAAGTAATCTATCACTTTTTTTTTTTAATGATGGAAGGTAATCCATTCTTCACACTTGTGTAGTCAATTTGATTATCAATTGAGTTTTTTTTGTTTTTATTTTTTATTTTTTATATTTAAACAAAAAAGAGAAACACATGAGGGATAGATTGGATGTACCGGCCAACCCCACACATCACAAGTGTGTATCAACTATTGTGTTCTATTACGTGTAATGTTTTTTTAACTGTAAGGAATTTAATTGTAATATGAAACATGAGTTTTGCTAGGTTTCATATTATAGCTAAAAGATGCGAGTGTTTACACGCAAATGCAGGTATCTAAACAACATCTAAACAACTCCTAATTGCATCGATTTGATTATAAAAATGAGTGTATGGGTTTTGATTGACTACACTGCCTCTTATCACACAACAGCATGCAAGACAGGTTAGCCCTAGATCGATTACATCTTAGATTATGATCTCAACAATCAAAGTTGTAAATTTTGCACTACATGGGCCATTATAAGAAACATTGTTGAACCGGTTGATCATGCATGAAGATCAATTTGAATATCAAAAACAAATTTATAATAAGTTGAATATTGAATGATTCAACTTCCGATTCATAAAATTAAAAAAATAAAAAATAAAAAAATTTTCGATTGATGATTTTTTGTCCGTTGAATTCGATAGATCCCTTTGTTTATTGGGTGACATGTAATTGATGGTTAGGGGTACGTTTGGTTGCATCAATTATCAAGATACATTTCATGAAATATCGTGATATTT
Organism: Magnolia kwangsiensis; assembly: GCA_037074715.1. Taxonomy (NCBI): domain Eukaryota; kingdom Viridiplantae; phylum Streptophyta; class Magnoliopsida; order Magnoliales; family Magnoliaceae; genus Magnolia; species Magnolia kwangsiensis. The sequence goes on along the minus strand of CM073577.1, from coordinate 11,017,808 downwards.
GGTGCAACCAAACGAACCCTCAAATAAAAATTAGCATATTGTACGATCACCACAGTTGAACGGTAAAGATCATCCTTTTCTCGGATCACAGTTGAATGGTAAAGATCATCCGGCTTGCACAAAGTTCTGCGCTGTGGCCCATCTATCATGGGGCCTATGAGCGGAAGTGTCCAATCACCACAAGTTTAGGGGATTGATCGGAACCTTTGTAACACCTGCGGGCAAAACGCCCAAACCCTTTTGGGCCCACCATGTTCACGTCCTATACGTGAAATCCACTCCATCCATTGGGTAGGATCCTTGCTGCTAAGCCCTGGGGCCAAGAATCATCCTATCCACAACTCAGGTGGGCCACACCACAGGGAACAACTGGAAAGGAGGATAACCATAGGTTTGTGTGTATCTACCACGGTGTGTATCTTTCATCAAATCCGTTCATCAGGTGTGATCCGCCAGGATGAATGTAATATACGAAAATCAGCTTGATCGAAAACTCAGGCTGGCCATATTACTCAAACTTAAGAGGTTTTATGCGCAATTTTCTATTGATCCCATTGGTGTGGACCATATTAGTTTTTTTCTAGATTATATTTTTGATGTACCGTTATAATAGTAATTATAATACGATGGACGGAGTGGATTTTTCACATATCCAATATGTTAGGCCCCAAAGGGCTCGGATGACCCACACGAATTTCCAAGGGAGCCCGTGCAACAAAATGCTCTGTCGGATCCACCATGATGTACGTGTAACATCCACTCCGTCCATCATTTTCCACGATCTGACGTGAGGATATAAATCAAGACGATCAAAACTCAAGTGGGCCATACACTTCGGAAACAGTGGTAATGTGTACGCCCACCATTGAAACTTTCCTGGGGTCCTCCCTGATGTTTACGTGCAATCCAAACCGTTGAAAATGTGAATCCCATCAGGATGAAAGTAAAAAACCCAAATATCATCCTGATCCAAAACCTCAGTGGGCCAGAATAAGGTTTCAATGGTCAGCGTCTCCATACGCAATTCCCCATGATGTGACCCACTTTAATTTTAGATCGCCCTTATTTTTACTATAGCGTTCTAACACGAACTCTCGAAAATGATGGACGGATAAGATGGAAGTCATACATCACGGTGGGCCCCACATAGCTGTTTGTTGTACGGTCTCCTAACAACAAGCGTGCTAGGAAATGCCACCATACGCCAAATGCCTCCCTTCTAGCCGTTTTTGCCGTTTCTCCCCGCGCGCCATTTTCTCTCGCCCTCCCTTATAAATTCCCTCTCGCTTCGCTATTCTCTCCCTCTGCAATTCCTTCTAGGTTTTCTCCATTTCCTCTCCTCTTCTCATTCTCTGCAAAAGCTAGGGTTTGTTTCCATTTCCCTTTTCCCTCCATTTTCAGATCCTTCCTGCAAGAATGCTAACCGTCGATCTTGCCTGGAAGTCTAATCATCGATCCGATCCTCAGATCAGGTCAGTTCGTTTTTTCGATATTTAGATCTATCACTATTTATTCCTTTAGTTTGTCATTATTTCGTGAATTTGATGCTTCTTGTTCAGATTCTATGCAAAGTCGAAGACTTTGAACCGGGAGATTGGGTTTTTCCAGGAAATCTGGAAATTGAGTGAGAAACGAATCTTTTGGTCGTCACAATTTCTAGATTTAGTGGCATTTTCGTCGGTTTCAATTTGATATCTTTTTCTATTCTTGTACATTATTGTGCATTGTTCTGAAAATTGGAGTTTGCATTTTGGCATTTTGAGTTAGGATTATGAATGAATCCAAATCATGTATGGCACCCTGGATAACTCTGGATTTCAAATCCAACTAGGATTGAAAATCCTTCAAAAGGGTTCCTTTTAAAATCCAAGAGAAATGTGGATTGCAAAAATTTGGAAGTTGAAAATCCTTTCCAAATGTCATAACTGATCTCTCCTCGCAATGAAGTGGCCTTTTCAAAAATCCACGTTGCCAAACACAGTTTCTGGATTCCACAGGATAAAATATCCATGCTGCCAAACACAACTGATAGAATGGAAATCTCTGGGATTGAAAATTCTGGATTTGGATTGTTAAAACCCAAATCTAATATATTTTCTAATTCTGGATTTGGATTTTTAAGTTACGAGCCATATCTAATATATTTTCTAATTCTGGTCATTGTTTGGTTCTAATATTTTGGTTTATTCTAGAACAGCTGTGTATGCACAACAAGAGATCTTAGACTCATGCTGCGTATTTGTTCAAACTTCATACTAAGTTAAGCATTTTCAAAACCATCCCTTAATTTTATATTCCCATCCTATACAGTGCGTGATACTTTTCACATATGAAATGCTATGGCAATATGCACAACAAGAGATCTTAGACTCATGCTAATGTGGCACACTTGTGCAAGACTTGGGCAGGTGATCAGGTGAAACCATCCGTGAACATGCCCTGACCCATAAAGTAGGCTGATCTGTTGGAGTGTTAAAGTCCCTTGATATACATTGATACACTATCCTCTAACAGCTCAAGCTTTTAGAGAAACTGGTTGTTTGACTTGGTATTAGAGCCTAGATCAAGCCATTCTGCATCAAACCAGTTGAGAGGCGACACATCAGCTTGCTAACGTCAACAACCGTACGACTGGCATTAGCGTTGTACGGACACATGGACTCTATTTGAGCTGAAAGTTTAGGGTTTCGATAGATCTTGATTTTAGAGGATTTTTCATTGATTTTTTTGGGAAACTTTGAGACCTTTTATGGTGTTTTGGCCGAAATAGAGAAATTCGAAAATTGGGTCCCCAATAAGGCTTTCTTCGATTTATCTTAAATTGATAAGTTTTTCTCTAGTTTCTTTTCTCAAGATGGATTAAAATCTTCCTCTCAAGCTAATCATGGAGGAGTTTTTAGTTAGAATTCATGTTTGAGTGGGTTGTACCCTCAAACAGACGTGTGGCCACGTTGTTTTTGGCCTTTTTGAGTCAGATTTGACTATATTTGTTGTCGTTTTGGAGGATTATTGTTTGTTTGTGGTTTAGCATTTCCTTGAAGGATTGAATGAGAGAGAGAGAGAGAGAGAGAGAGAGAGAGAGAGAGAGAGAGAGAGAGAGAGTAGGTTGAAGTTATTTATTTATTTATTATTATTATTTTATTACTTGGAGCCATCCTATGGACGACAAAGGCCCCTCATCTCTTGGCATGGGCTCTCTCGAATCCAACGTCTTGCAGTTCACCTCCATTAAATTGAATGGTGACAGCTATATTCAATGGGCACAATCTGTAAAAGCATTACTGGGAGCTTGTGAGAAGCTGTTGTATATTTTGGATGATCCTCCAAGCTTTACGGTTGCGACCTACAAGTCTTGGATAAAGGAGAACTATCAAGTTATTGCATGGTTGTCGAATAGTATGGATTCTTTGGTTAGCCACTTAATGATGTTTTTATTCTCGGTTAAAGGCATTTGGGATATACTTCATGATATTTCATGATATGTTCTTCGAGTCTTAAAATTTTTCCAGGGCATTCCTGCTTATTCAAGAAATTGGTCAGTTCTAACAAGACTCAAGATCATTAAAAGATTACTATTGGACACTTTGAGGCATGTGGGATGAGTTGGACCTGTATCAGCTACTTCCTTCCAAATGTAAAGATGATCATGAGCATGCACTTAAGTAGCGGGATGACACTCGCATTATGCAGTTCCTAGCCGAGTTGAACTCCGATTACCTTCGTGTTCGGGATCAAGTCGTTGTGTAGGATCCTCTTCCCCCGTTGATGACAATCTATGCCATGTGTCAGTGCGCTACTGCCTCTAGTATTCCTTTCCATTCATTTGTGCTACCAGAGCATTTAACATACCTTGATGGCAATCGGTCTTCTCTTCTTCCCGGCCTTCGGGCACCATTCTTGAGTTCGGGGCGCACTTTTAGTTATGGTGGTCATGGTAGAGGCCATGAGGGAGATTGCAATCGAGGCGGTCATAATCTTCGTGGTCGCAATGGACATGGATGAGGACGTGATAGTTCCTGCATTTATTCGCATTGCGGTAGAACCAATCACACTGTTGATTATTGCTAGTAGATCCATGGTTGTCCAACGTGTGTTGTCACTTCTGTTACCGCCATAGATATTCCTGAGGGACAACCTTCCACCCTCGCAGTTGAGCAGCCTCCTTCAATGGAGTCTCTTATCATTTCTCGGGCTGCATATGATGCCCTGAAGCAGTTTCATGTTCATGATGTTCTCAAGCCTTCTCACGCAGCTTCGGCCTAGTCAAGTACCACTCTTCTTGTGTCTTCCTCTGCTGCCTCCTAGGTCATAGACTCTAGAGCATCCTCCCACGTGACTGGTAAGTCATTAACTCTTTTCCTCTTATTTCCCTTTTCACCACTCTCAGTATGTCATTGTCGCAGAGGGAACCCAAACTCCCATTTCTGGGATTGGTTCCATCTCTCTTTCCCATTCCTTGCCATTATCCATAGTCTTGCTTGTGTCTCGTTTTCCATTAAATCTATTGTTTGTTAGCTCTCTTACTAAATCATTAAATTGTTTCATTATCTTTTTCCCTTTTCATTGTCTTTTTCAGGACCTACAGACGAAGAGAGTGATTGGCGGGGGGCATGAGCGAGGTGGCATTTATCTTCTCAATGATGCGCCTGTTGTTGCTTCTAGTACCCTTTCTTTGGACAGAGAGTACTTGACATGGTGACATCGCTACTCATGCCATCCATCATTAGCTAGATTGGGACATTTGTTTCCCTCCTTATTTGTCACTAAACCTTTATGCTGTGATATTTGTGAATTGTCTAAACACCATCGCACCACATTTTCTCATAGCTCTTCTAGAAGGAAATCTCACCCTTTTGAACTAGTTTACTCGGATGTCTAAGGATCATCCCCTGTTACCTTTACTTTTAGATTTAAATATTTTTGTCATCTTTATTGGTGATTATTCACGCATGACCTAGGTTTATCTTTTGAAATCTATGAGCAAAGTGTTTTATCATGAATTGTGCACTTAGTTTCAATGCTCAATTAAAACCCTTCATTTTTTATTTATTTATTTATTATTATTATTATTTTTTTTTTTTTGGGGGGGGGGGGATACATGTCCATTGCTTTTGTGTCCTTCTTGTAGGAGCATGGTCTTTTGTCTCGAACATCATGTGTTCGCACACCTCAAAAAAATGGTATTACAGAATGAAAGAATTGTCATCTTCTTGCAGTTGCTCGTACCCTTCTCCTTAGTATGCACCTACCTGAACATTTTTGGGGTGACACTCTTCTAACTTCAACTTTTCTTATTAATCATATACCCTCATGTATCTTGTTTTATCAATATTCATTTACTATGTTGTATCCTCATGAAAATCCCTTTCCTCTATCACATTTTTTTTTAGTTGCACATGCTTTGCTTAGATTTTGGATGGTAGTAATGATAAACTTAGCCCCAGGGCAACTAAATATGTCTTCTTAGGGTATGCTCAGAGTCAGAAGACCCCTCAATTCGTAAGAAATATGTCTATGTCGATATAACCTTCTTTAAGGATGTTCCATTTTTCTTAGCTCAAGGTCAATTCCTCTGTGATCCTCCTGCGAGTCAGGGGGAGCATAACACTTATCATCTTTCTCTTATCACTAGTGATCATAGGGAGACTCTTCTCCCCTCTATTCCACATCATGTTGGTGATTTGGGTGACCTAAAGCCTCTACGGGTGTATCATTGCCAAGATAAATCTTCACACGCTCAGCCGTCCATCCTTCTACTCACTTTGGATGTTGGCTTAGGTGATTCTTCTACCTCGAGTCTAGATCTCCCCATTGCCTTGCACAAAGGGTCCTGATTTCTTACTCAACACCCAATTAGCAATTTCGTTTCATATATTCATCTTTCACCATCTTTTCAATCGTTTGCAGCTTCCGTTTCGTCACAGACTATTCCTTAGTCTCTCTCACATGCTCTTTAAAGTCCTGACTAGATGAAGGCGATGTGGAAGAAATGTTTGGGGTTGAGAAGAATCATACTTGGGAACTAGTTCCTCTTCCTCTAGGGCATAAACCTGTTGGTTGTCGATGGGTTTACATGATCAATTTACTTCTCGATTTCTCCATTGATCGTTATAAAGCCCATCTTATTGCTAGAGGCTACACACAGACTCATAGCGTAGCTTATTTTGAGACATTCTCTTTGGTGGCCAAGCTTAATTCTATTCGTGTGGTGATCTCCTTGGCTGTCAATTTATCTTGGCCCTTAATTCAAATTGATGTTAAGAATGCATTTCTTCATGGGGATCTTGTAGAGGAAGTTTACATGCACCAACCTCCTGGCTTTCTTGCTTCCCACAATCCTACGCTTGTATGTGATGCAGGACAACTAACCACTTGCTCTACAAGCTTGAATTGATAAATCATGGCGAATCAATCCCTTTATCTCATAACCTAGGCCCCACATCCCATGGGTTAGGTATTTAGCCGAACCCCCCTCGTGGGCCCCACTTCACATGGATCTCGCCTCACACGAGCCACCCGCCTCACATGGGCCACCCACCCTGAGCATGCCCCCACGCCTCACACAGGCCACCCCACTCAAACTCGGTGTGAAAATGCCCCTACATCAATCACCCCTGGTGAGGAGTCTCCACACCAGACTTCCTGCTTTGATACTACTCTGATGCAGACAAGAAGGGTAATGGAGGTGAAGGCTAGGATGAATGGTCAGGTAGGGACCATAGGTTAGGGACTGGATCATAGTCTATGGGAGGGTCTGAAAATGGATCAGAAGGCGAAGTAGCAGGACCTTTGTATCGTACTAGATCTTCCATATTAAAAGTAGAGTTAATCCCCATGGTAGGTGGAAGGTCTACAACATACGCATTGGGACCCAGTTTTTGCAATATTTTGTATGGTCTTGTACTACGCGCTTGCAACTTTTTACAGTCTCATGTGGGAACCGTTTGGGCCTCATACGAACCATGACATAATTACCTACTTGGAATTCCTGAAACCTGCGATGAGAATTAGCAAATGCTTTGTATTTTTCATTACTTAAGTTAATCCGCTTCCTGATCTCACTATGCAACTTATGTATGTGATGTACAAACTCATGTGCTGACTCAGAGGACGAGCTGCAGACTTTGGATCCCGACATCTTAGAGTTCTATTAGAGTTTTAGTCCGCTAGAGGCAAACTCTTCTCAGTTGAGGAGAGTTGATAAGGACATCACTTCACATACACCTTTTCGTATGTATTAGAGGAGGAGGCAGGCCACACCGATTTCTCTGTGGCTAGGTGGGTACCTATGATCATATTAAAGAGCCCATGTGCATGTGCGAGCATTTAGAAGACCCCACACTAGGAAGATGCTCATGGGTCGCTTCAGGGAGTGATTTGGACCGTCCGATTCGAGGGACGTGACGATCGGGGCGTTGGATCGCATGAATCACATGATTGGGTCATTGATCGTGGATCGTTTTCAGCATTATTGAACATTATTATCTTTTAGGATTTAGTTTATGATTGATTTATATTTTAGACACCTTATGAGTGATTTTATTTGATTTTTCATTAGACAGGGTTATTTTGGTCAAAATTCATGAGATAGGGTTTAAATTATAATTTTGAAAAGTTCTTGATGCTCCTCACTAGGTTTTTTGAGAAAAAAAGAAGAGAAAGCTCTTTGTTTTCTTCTTCCATCTTTATTTAATGTGAGGGTGACTTCCATGTGAATTGGAAGGAAGATTGGTGCGAAGCTCATCTTCATCAATGGAAGTGCTAGGCTTCCCTCTATTCCCCACACTCTCATCTCTTCATCAACAATCAAGGTATTCTTTTAAGTTCTTCAATCTTCATTTCCCTTCATCCCAAGCCATTAACGTTCTCCTGATCTTCATCCCTTACACATCTATCAACGAGCTAAACCCTAGAAACCCAAAACCCCACCTACCTAGCCCACACGTGTGATCATATGACCACACGTGGTAACCCTTAGGGTTGGCCATATAGCCTCACCCTTGCTCATTTGGCTTCCCATCACCCATACCACAAAACCTTACCTTCTCTTGTCCAAAACCTAACCCTAAACCTAGAAATCCTAAATCTTCCTATTTCCCTAAATTACCAAACCCTAGTTCTTTATAATCTTCAATTAAACCCAAATTCCTACATTCCCTCCATCCAAAATCCTAATTCTCTTATCCTAATACCTAAACCCTTTAACCACTTTACCAAATTTACCCCATTAACCATAATTCTAAGTTTTCCCCAATTTCCCTCAACCCTAATCTCACCCTAGGTAGTATTAGACCTTCTCCTTTCAAATAGGCTTAACCCTATGCTATTTGGGTGTCCTTACATCCATTAGATCCTAGTTTTCCTTATTTAATAGTCTTGCAGGATGATGCTTGTTAACTTAGCCCTGAATTATGCATGATCTCCTTTTGGGATTTTGGTATTTGTAATGATGGTCGCAAGTTTTGTGATTTTTATTAATTAATTTGATTTTGCTGGTTGATCTCACACAATATTTGAGTTCAAGCATTGGTCCTACATCAAATTTGGTCTACATCTCATGATGAATCTAGAGCAGATTGTTGATCCCCTTAATGCTATTAATGTTATTAATAGCATGATCACCTTAATGCTATTAATCATCGTCTAGCGATCATTGAAGTGCACAATAGAGCCACTACTACTCAATTAACTGTGACCAATGTGTGTGTCAATCAACTTGAGGCCTCTTTACAGGCAAACCCCGACACTAGGGAAGATGTTCAATCTTAGGCTAGATATCAAGTTGAAAGGTGAGGGCGTGGTCGTGGCCTAGGCATTGGTCGTAGTTGAGCACAAGTGCAACCACTGTTGGGGGCCTTGCACAAAACCTTAGGATCTCGCCTCCTAAAACAAACCAAAATTATGGGATAATAAAGCAATGAAAAACAATCAAAGCATAAACCACACTACACGAGATTTTTACGTGGAAAACCCTCAAAGAGGTAAAAACCACGGGACCTCGTCCAGATCAACAATCCACTATGAAGTAGAACGTTACAACCTTCTTCACTTATGTAGGAGTGGATAAATAATAAGAGAATAAAAGAAAAACGGAGAGATTTCATCGATCACGAAGACGTAGAAGCGCTGAGATGTCGAGTGCACAGTAGATCACCGCTACGAGCATAACCTCCCTTCCACAAGCTTTCTCTCTCTCTCACACCTTTGATAGCCCTAAACCTTTTAGCAAACCCTTACAAAGCTTTAGGAAACCCTCTTGCATTACCTAGAAAAACCCTAGGTACCCATATTTATAGATTTGGAAAGCCCTTTCTGCACCTATGTGAAAACCGCCTCAAATTTATGCAGTCCGCACAAAATCGGAACGAATCTGCTTAAGCTCGACTGGTCGAGCAGAGTCCTCGATCGGTCGAGTGGCCCACTCAACCGGTCAAGCACCTACCTCGACTAGTCGAGCGCCATGGAAAAAAATAAACCAAACTCGGTGGAGTTTGAGTCGAGCCAGTCCTTGACTAGTTGACCACCACCTTTGACCGGTCGAGTGAGGCTCTCGACTGGTCGAGCCTGGGGAGAAAAACCCCATCAACCACAACGTGAGGAACTTCATGACCGTCATGATCTAGATGCACAAATCATGAAGGATGTAAAAGTTGAGGCTCCCAATTTTGATGGTCGCTTACCCCCAAAGCATTCCTTGTTTGGGTGGCAGACATGTACCACTATTTTGACTGGTATGATATGTCTGATGCTCGTCGGGTGATATTTGCCAAGATGAAGTTAGTGGGCCATGCCAAACTTTTTGGGCTAACATGGAGCGTAAAATTAAAAGGAGCGGAGAACCTGCAATAGCGCACTAGGCTGAGATGAAAGAGGTCCTTAAAAAATATCTCCTTCTTTCTTATCGCCAGAGGCTCCTAGACAAGTGGCAGGCCTTACGCCAGGGACCCATGATTGTGTTAGACTACATCGCCAGGTTTGAGGAGTACATGATGTGATGTGATGTGATATGATATTGAGGATGACCCGATGATTACATTGTCCAGATTCAGGATGAGCCTCCAATTCGAGATCTAACGAGAACTTTATTCTTGTGACATTGTAACATTGGAGCACATGTACCAAGTGGTGCAAGACATTGAATACTACCTCAAAGCACCAGTTGGTAGGTGTTATGATTCTTAGGATAAGTGTTAACACTTACCCTCAAGGGACTAGGTCTAACATGGAGAGTTAGTCCAAGCCCCAAATTGGTTCCCAGCCCAACCCTAGAGATGTTAAAGGAAAAAGGATAATAAGTGCTAGCTCTAAGGGAGATGAACAAACACGGTGCTTCGATTGCCAAAGATTTGGTCAATTTGCACTTCAGTGTCCCTCAAAAGAGAGGAACAAGGCCCTGGTGATTGACGATGGTAAGGAAGAAGGAGATGAACAAGGTAATTTTGAATTACAACCCAATATCACCAATGCTAGTGATGAGGAAGTAGAGGAAGAAGAGACCACACCAATTGCAATAGTTAGGTGAGCCTTGACCAATGCTAAGGAGAATGATGATTGGCGTCGGACTACGGTATTTTACACCTATGCAAAATGTGGAGAGAAAAATTGAAAGGTGATCATCGATAATGGTAGTTGTAACCAATATGGTCTCCACTAACACTTAATCTAATTCGGGTTTGAAACTTGAACGACACCCTTAGCTTTATAGAGTTTCATGGGTGGACACATCTTCCATGCCTATTACCCAGCGATGTCTCGTACTTGTTAATTTTGGATTCTATTCAGATTTGCTGCGGTGTGATGTTTTGCCTATGGGTGTTGGACACATTATTCATAGTCAAAACGTCGAATTACACCCAAATTACAGATGACGAGTTGCAGACTTTGGATCTCGACATCTTGGAGTGTTATAGGAGTACCCATCACATGAGACCTTCCACTTTGATACTGATTTGATGTAAGACAATTATCCACTTGCTCTTAAAGTTCGAACTGATAGAGCGTGGCAAATCAATCCCTGTATCTCATAGCCCAGGCCCCACATCCATTTTCACATCGAACTCGAGTGTGGTGGCCCGTGGAATGCAGGGGCACACTCTGGGTGGGCAGCCCATGTGAGGCAGGTGGATCATGTGAAGCGGAACCCATGTGAAGTGGGGCCCACAAGGGGGTTTCGACTGGGGACCTAACCCATGGGATGTGGGGCTTGGGTTATGAGATAAAGGGATTGATTCGCCATACTCTACCAGTTCGAGCTTTTAGAGTAAGTGGTTAGTTGTCCTGTATGGTCCTGGTTCGAACCCTCCTCGTGGGCCCCACTTCACATGGTCCCACTTCACATGGGTCTCGGCTCATATGAGCCACCCACCTCACATGGGCCGCCCACCTCGAGTGTGCCCCCGCTTCACATAGGCTATCCCACTCGAGCCTGGTGTGAAAATGCCCCTGCATTAGTGTGTCAGCTAAAGAAGGTTCTTTTGGACTCAAATAGTCACCACATGCAAGGTTCGAAAAATTTAGTCAGGCTCTCATGGAGTTCGGCTTTGTTCATAGTCATGCCAACCATTCCCTCTTTATATGTCATTGATCGACGAGCATCATGGTTCTTACTATGTATTTGGATGATATTGTACTATCAGGTAGTGATTTTGTTGGATTGGGAGATGTCAAAGAATTTCTGAAGACCAAGTGCGAAATCAAGGATCTTGGTCGTCTTCGCTACTTCCCAGGAATTAAGGTTGGTCGATCCCCATCCGAAGTGGTCTTGTTATAATGAAAATATGCTTTTGATCTTCTCATAGAGACTAGGATGTTCGGATGCAAACTTGTTACTACTCCCATGGATACTTCACAGAAGCTTCAGTCAGATGATGGTACTCTTCTTTTTTATCCTGGGATTTATCAACATCTTATAGGCTGACTCATTTACTTGACTATTACTGGCCTAAATCTCTCCCTTGCAGTGAGCGTTGTTAACCAATTTATGCAAGCTCCTTGTTCTTCACATCTCAAGGCTGTATAACGCATACTTCAGTATCTTAAATCATCCCCGGGCCTTGGCCTCCGCTTTTAATCTCATGGTCATCTTCATCTTTCTGGCTATTCTGATGTTGATTGTGTTGGTAGTACCTATGATTGCCGCTTTACGTTAGGCTTTAGTACCTTCTTAGGTGGAAATCTTGTCACATGGAAGAGCAAGAAGCAACCGGTTGTTGCTCGGTTCTCGGCTTTGGCTCATGCGACGTGTGAGCTCATGTGGCTTCACACTCTTCTTGAAGAACTTGCCTATTCTCCTTTGGCTCCTATTCCTCTTCATTGCGACAATCAAGTGGCCATACATATTGCTCGTAACCCGGTTTTTCATGAGGGCAACATGCATATTGAGGTTGATTGTCACTTTATTCGGGAGAAAGTTGCCTCTAAGGAAATCTTCATTCCTTTTGTTCGATCTGGGGATTAACTTGCTTATGTTCTTACAAAGTCTTTAAGTCAATATGCTTTTCATTGTATTTGTGACAAGTTGGGTGTGATCAACATCTATGCTCCAACTTGAGGGGAAGTCTAGAGAGTTTTAGTGTAAAGTGTGTGTTAAGTGGCTCTTTTAATGTAAATGCATGCGCACACTTTCTTCTTCTCCTGTAGTGTGCTATATGTTCTATTTTAATAAAACAGTGTGTGGGGATGTTACATATATATAACATACACACAACATTTTCCCCAAACTCTCTTCCTCTCTCTCAATTTTCTCCTTTCTTCTCCACACCCTAGTCATCAAATCATCTTCTACTTAATTCACTCATTAATGGAGCTATACTTGTATGACAAAAAGTGGATGGTTAGAAAGGAAACCATTGCAGCTTGCATTCAACATATGCATGGCTAGGGTACATGGGCACACGTTAACTAAATCTCAACTGTTCAAAATGTTAGGCTATGCTTTAGATGGCAGCTCTGGAGGAAGACAGAGTGATCAGATTACTCTAATCTTTACTAGAGGACATATGTTTGTTGAATGTGGAAAATGAGCGGTCCACATTGATTATCCTATAAAACATGAGGGAGGATTGGAAAGCATGCTGGGGAGAGTATTTATATAACAAATTGAATTATATTTTTAAAAATTGGAAATAGAACGCATTATTCACATGTAGCATGGAATTTGAAATTTAAATAAGGGTTATTAGACATTTTGAGCACAACATATTAATACTATAATAGATTGTTTCCTAACATAGAATGCATGTCATTCATACATTGAATTTGTAATTTAAAAAAGTGTTATAAATATTGTTTAACATACTATGTCACACCACAATGGATTCTTTTGTTGAACTATTATTCTATCCACACGGGCCATCCAAACTTGTCTTGCATTTCTTTACTTCAACTATTTATATGTTGGCAGCAATCCGGAGCATTTGTATGTTGGCAGCAATCTGGAGATTTTACATTAGATGGTTGGGATTGAACTACATATACGTGCAATGTGTATTGCATAGGTAGAATGTGGAAGGATGAATTCCAAAATTGCTTGGAGTTGATGAATTACAGTGAAAGATAAAAAAACCTGGACATGTGTATTGAGAGCAAATGTTGCATTTAGGCATATTTTTGGCTATTCTTGTTCATATGGGAATTGTATGACATGAGTATATACATTGTATTCAAATTTCAATTCTGAAAGTGGATCCTTGGACTCACATATCAAAACCATTGGGATGGATCCCACATTCGATGTTGCATACCCAAAAAAAATTCTTTAATGGGGCAATCGCTTTCAATTTGTGACCTACAAATAGATGAGTAAGCTATAACATTCATGCAATGGATGGATCAAAGTTTGATGAAATAATGGCATGTTCACACAGAACCCATCTGGTATATGTCCTAGATTTGCACAAGTGTGCCATCGGGGACCGTGAGATGCATGCTACAATTTGTTTCATCAGTCCTTTTTTGCTAAAGTCACTCTAGCAATAGCAAGGCTGACCCCCTTAAGTGAGCATTCCTCTCTCTCCCTCACAATCTTTGTGTGCATGGAACATGACTAGGGTGATTGGACCATTGGTTTGATGCGCTACTATGTGGATGGACCACATCTCTAAAATTATGTTATTGGATGATCCTATATCCATTTGGTATAAGTTCTCCTGATTCAGATTGGACTTCTGTTCATTTGTTTCTCAACCCTCAGTCCCTTACCAGCTTTCCATTTTCAGACCTCTGATTCATGACTAAGATAGTTTGGTTGCCTTGATTTTTACATTATGGTTCATTTCCTCACAGTCCAATAGATTAATTGTAACACCCCGGATTTTTGCCTACCTGGAATTAGACGTCCTTAGGCAATGGGTCAACCATAGCACCTTGGTAACTTCTCAAAACTCGATTCCAAAACCAGAGAAATCATTTAGAACCTAATTCTTTAGAAATTTAACGTGAATTAGCCAGCGCTACACTAGATTTCCTGCAAAATTAGCACCAATAACTTTAAATACGATCTGTAAGACCCAAAACCTTTAGAATTGTTACCGCTACGTTACCCTAAAATCTAGGATCAATCTCTAAGCCCAGTTGACCTCGGGACCATTTGGAAACTTCGTATCGGACCTGGACCGCGCGTCGAAAGTCCGATAGCGATGAACTTAGACCAGTATGACCGCCTAGTTGGACTTGACTATCACTTCGAAAATCAAGCCCAAACGATGCTCCGGGGCGATTTCCTTGAGTCCGAAGTAAAGAGAGTAGGAAAAGGAAGATTTTTAGAAAATAAATTAGAATCTGGAACATTTCACTTGCGCGTTATTTTTAAGCGTTCTGACCATCAGAATTCGACCAAATTTCACCCTCGGATCAGGAAAATTTTCCCTTACATGTCCAAGGACTTGTGGCCTTGATCGGAGTTCGGTAACCGTTGAATTGAAATTGGTCCACCACGGACGATCTGGAAATCCGATCGGACTGAAAACTTAACTGACTAAAGATCCGATGTTAGTGAGCTTAAGTCCGACTGCATTTGATAACAGGACCTCCAGAAATGCTCCGTTGGATCGAAACAGACCCACTTTGGTTATAACCTAAGTATACCTTGACTTGGAGTCCGTTTTCGTTATGTTTGGGCTTATAAAAGGGCCTTAAACCCTTAGCTTTCTAACCCATACGAATTTTCCAAACCCTAGAGAGTGAGAGAGAGAAAAGAGAGAGAAAGTGTGAGAAAGAGTTGGTGTTCGATCCAGGGTTTCTTCCCTGCCATCCCATGTACTCAACTATCACATCTGTATCGTTTTTCCCGGCGATTCCGTTTCCGTTCTTAGGTAAGAAAACTTAACCCTAATCAGTTCTAGAGGTTTGAATAGCGTAGGTGATGAAATAACAAATCTATGTCATGCTACAGGTCACCTTTGTGCCGTAGACAAAGACTTAGAGTCTCTGTCGAGTTCGTTGCGATTCTACGGCGTAAGGTGCGGACTATATACGTTAAGGTTATGGTTTTCAAGACTTTCAATGTTAAGTAATGATTTATTCTTGTCTAGGATGCTATTTCACATGTATAAAGTATTGTCCGTTTCGTTTTTTAGTTATACGCTAACTATGTTGAATATACTGTATTCCTCGTATTTGTAGAAAATACCGTATATGTATAAAATTCGAATTTGTGTTTACCATGATTAACTGCCGTCTATGTATGTTAGATGTATGTGTAATAACTCCTGGGCTAAAAGTTTAGTCCAAATACATGATATGTCAACATATGATATGTATTTAGTATGTGTAACCTAAGTGTATGTGAAAATGACTGAATGAGTATAGACTTTGTATTTGTGCTTGCCATGACAATCTGTCGTGGATATATGATTGTTGTATGGGCGGCTACCCTTTGACGAAAGGATTTGCCCTATTACGTATGCTAATGAATACATAATATGTATGATATAATATGTAATTTAAGTGTTTGTATAAATGTCTAAGTGAGTTAGTAGTTAGTAAAAATGTGATTGCTAAGGTGGTTGAGATATGAATCTCAATCACAATACTTGAGTATATGATTCCCTCCATGCATTGTGTAACTGTGATTATTTGTATTAACTATGTATATGATTCCCTCCATGCATTGTGTAACTGTGATTATTTGTATTAACTATGTATATGATTTCCTCCATGAATTGATTAACTTAGATGAATCATGTTAAAGGTGTATATGATTTCCTCCATGTACTGTATTTACATTTAAGTTATACTTCATGAATGTCCACATGATTGTAGGATATGCCTCATATGCCTGTTATGGAATTTATGTGATTAGGGCTATGCTACAGTCCAGGCAATCGGTAACCATTCTATAAATAGTGGTTGAGGTTGTTTTTGCCTCACAAGATGAGTTTAGCGAATCTGAGTCGTGCTTAGGATGTTCGACAGTGGTTAGGCCACACGGAGTGCTTATGTATTCCTTGTCGTTCAATTCAACGTGCGCTTGGCCTAGTTGAGTTTATTAACTAATCCGATTGACCGATGCTTGTTCACCATGTTTGGTCGCCACTGTTTGAATCTAAGGCACTGAGCTTACCAGTGAAACTCCCGTTAACCATGGTACCAAGATCCCCTAAGACTCATGAGCCGGGCATGGTGGTATGGGACACCGTGGTCTAGTTGTCGGCCTACGCTGGGGCCATAAACCTCCTCGTAGTGACCAGTGAGCACCCTACTCTGAGCAGATTATAGTGGTATGGGACACTATATTCTTGCTGTCGGCCTACACTGATTGGTGACGAGCCCTCTGTAGTGACCTTGAGTTTATCCTGACACTACATAGGGGCGACGATCCTGTTGTAGTCTTAAGGATATAAATAGGCCTGTATTGATAAGGTGATGGGGGAGAGGAGTAACGAATGCGCGCAACAGCCCTGACAACCCTTGCAGCTACCTAAAACCATAATATCGTATGAGATTCCTAGGACTGACGACCCTAAAATGAATTAATGTTGGGAAATGATACAGGGGAGGTGTCTTAGCTTCCCAATACTGCTGTATGAAAAGGACTAATAAGAACTGGGTAATCATATTCATGACATTGCACTGCATGTGCCATTGGCGTTAGTGTGAGAACACAGTGGTAGTGATTCATGCCGAGATCATTAGATGATGTCGCATGAAGGAGTTTGTGATGAGGGCATGCATCATTCTTCATATCATCCTTGCATTAACAAGAGTATCTAGGACCTGTTTGATTGTACTGCCTTATCATTACTACTTGATTGAATTGATAACATGTTAACCTTTGCTGTATAGTTTCCACTGAGTTAGCTACTCACTCCCACGTTACGGGACGGTGTTGTACACACCAAACAGTCCCTATTTTAGTTTCATATAATGGCGATGCTTGCGAAGCAGAGCCGGACTTTATAATGATGAGGAGGATTCCTCCTATATGCAGGTTTTGATCGACGGGTTTACAGGGTTACTGATTAGATGCCAATACACTTGATATTTTGCTTTTTATTTAAACACCCATGTATATTCTTTTCTTTCTATTTTTGGAGTATACATGTATTTAGTTAACCTGGTAACATGTTTACACTCTGGAGACTTACAATCTATTATACATTTTATATATTTATCACAGTCTTCCGCTTGAGAAACTTAACTGTCTCTGGAGTATGATATGCTATTTTGGCTTAATCCACTTCATGTTTTATGCACTACTACAGCCGACATTCATCCATCATTGAAAATGTTGCATAAGTGATGTTCTGGAACTCGGGAGTGGAGTTTATGCTCGACCCCTGATTTTTGGGATATTACATTAATGGTCCTAGTCTCTCGAAGCATGTGCCTCATGTGCAGGAGATGTGGAAGAGAGGGAAAGAGTGAAATGCTTGCTTGAAGAGTATGCCTCGTTAGTTTTGTGATCTAATAATCGAGATGCATGTATTGTATTTAATTGAAGGAGATGAATTTGGAGAAGATGGAGGATGAAGGGTTTGTTAGAATGCAACATCCACATGAATCTTTGGAACACATTATTTGAACATTTAACTAGGGTATGTTACCTCATTTCCCATTTTTGATATGCTTGGTTCTAACTAGTCTTTACTTTTGAACTCAATAGGAACTTGTTTAAAGGCAACAACCCCCAGTTCTTTACTTGCTAAAAACATTTCATAGTTCTCATTATAGGTGATTAAAAAAAAAAAGGAGGATTGGATTGGAAAAGGGCAATTGGGAGTTTAGCAGAACTAGCGACTCACATCCGTAGGCACTGATGTTAGATTTAAGCGGGTAACCAAAACAAGAAATAAATCTGATTGTCAATTGTATCCCATACATATCTTGGCATGAGCATTAAGGCATAAGTTTTAGATGATCAGACCTAGTGAGTTTCATACCAACATTCAAGTAAAAAAGAAAAAGAAGAAGCTTAAGAGTCATTGTGATGCAGGGAAGAGCATGAAATAACGATGAAGAAGATCATCGTCTTCCTCAAGTGATTAAAACCTTGAATCCACAAGTAGAGTTCTTGAGTCCACAAGAAAATAAGTGAGAAAATTCAGGTATTTTATTGAATAATAATCTAAAAATTTTAGATAACATCGCTTGTATATATGACTCAAAACCCTAATTCGAAAGTTACCCAAAATAGTAAAACTCTTCTAAAGCCTAATTTGGCAAAAATATAAAGTCTAGATAGACCTTACCGGAGGATTTCTAGCATGATTACAAGGAATTTCTAGAAAGACAGAAATCCTGAAACTCTAAAAATAAGGAGATACGACACAAATAGAAATTACTAAAAATAGTAAATTTTCCTAAAAACGCAGTGTTGAACCAGAGGGGTGCATTTTCTGGCAAAACGGATGAACTCGGCCAGCATATGAAGCTGGTTGACCCCGGAAGCATCTTTACATAAAGATCTATAGGTCATGCATTTTGTGACGAAGCCCGGATGAAAAGTTATGGCTGATTTACGATCTTCACATCGAATGGCAATTTCTCCCTATCTGGAATGAATTTCTTCAAACTGGATGCCCCTAGGGCCTAGTTACATCATGCCCTACGTAGGACTTGGCCCAGATCTAATGGACTACTTCCGCTCTTGTTTGGGCTTCTTTTAGTCCAACCATGCAAGGAATGCATCTATGGCACGTCCTACATCACATCGGACCCCTAGGGGTTCTCGAGATGTGGCCTTGATTTGGAATCTCATGGTTTCTGTGCACTTTGGCTGATTACTTATCTCAATTCTTGCTCCTAGTTTTATTGGCGTTCCTGTTAACTAGCTCTTGAAGGGTTAGTCCACCACCATTCCCTCTACACTCTCCAACTATAACGGAGGAGTTGAAACTTGTTTTCATTTGAATAAATTTATATTACTGTAATAATTTAAATAGAAAAAT
The DNA here is from genome assembly GCA_037074715.1 of Magnolia kwangsiensis. Lineage (NCBI taxonomy): Eukaryota > Viridiplantae > Streptophyta > Magnoliopsida > Magnoliales > Magnoliaceae > Magnolia > Magnolia kwangsiensis. The sequence goes on along the minus strand of CM073577.1, from coordinate 10,998,420 downwards.
TATTACATGATGATCCATTGCCTTAATGGACTGTTGTATCTTTTCTTTTGAATAATATCTTTGGATATCCAAAGGTCTATGATAGTATCATGTGGTTAATTTGTTAACTGTGAAGAAGTAAATGTCCTTAGTTATGACAAAATTACTGTAGCATTATTGTTTTTCCAGTGAAATAACTAGGAAATATGTTTTTCTGTCTGCAGGTCCTAATAAGTAGCAGAGATGCTTTGAAGCCATTGTATATGTTATATCTTCAGCCATGTTTGGAGTTCCTGCATTGGTTTCTACTAGAAACCCTATACTACGTCGTTCTAGTAGCAAACTCATTGACCCTGGTAAAAAAAGCTTTGATCTCTAGATCAACACCAATTTTCTTTAATCTTTTAATTTATCAATTTTCTGCATTCTAATCTTTCAGAGCTGTTCCAGGTTCATCTGAACTGGGAAATAATGTTGAAGAGGGCTCCTCGTTTCCAACCGAAGTTAATGAAATGAAAACTGGAAACTCACAAATTCACAGTGGTGTATTAATGCCATCACAAATATTTTTATGGAGATTCAAGGTCAGGTTCTCAAATCCATCATAGGCATTTCTTCAGTGATTTTAGTTGAATGAATATAAAAAATGATGCAAAGTTATCTAACCTAGGTGCTTGTTGAAGAGCCATGAACATTTTCATTTAACTTTTTCTTTTCATTTTCAAAAAGCTGGTGAACCATGATGCCTCTCTTCAACAGATTTGAATGAAAGAGCTCCATCCTAGTCCAACTGCATTTTTACTATTCTCTATTCTCATTATGGCAGTTCTCAATTGAAAGTATAAGAGATATTGTTAAAGGACAGAATAAAAATTAAAAAAACAAAAAAGAAAAAAAAGAAGAAGAAGAAGAAGAAGAAGAAGAAGAAGAAGAAGAAAAGAAAATACATTGTGAGTTGTGATTATATTCTCATTATGGTAATCCTTAATTGGAACTATAAGGGATTCTATCCCAAAAAAAAAGGGTAAAAAGAAAGAAACGTGTTGGGATCATATTCTCATTATGGTAATCCTTAATTGGAACTATAAGGGATTCTATCCCAAAAAAAAAGGGTAAAAAGAAAGAAACGTGTTGGGATCATTTATGCCTCCCTTTAAATTATTGTCTAGCTTCCTTTTTTCAATCAAATATGGCTGGCACTAAGAGAGGTGGTTAAATTGCAGCAAGATAGTGAAATTGGTAATGTGTTAAAATTTCTAAAAACCAATGTTACTGCTGCTGCTACGTTTTTTTTTTTTTTTTTCCGTGATTCTCAGCATCCCTTGCTTGCTTTGTAGGCTTTTGGCTGGAATTCTATTCAGCTCTCTCATTATTTACTTTACCTTTAAACCAAATTATGTTGAAGGAGTATGTGGCTGTGATGCTCAATGGAAGTATCTTTGAACAAGAAGTTCACTGATGGCTTTCTTTTCCCACTTGCTATCTTCCACTTCATTTTTATCACAATTACATCATCTCTTCTCCGTGTATATCCAACAATGTAAGGGAAATTGTGGAGACAATGCCCGTTGAATTGTAATTTTTTTTTTTTTTTTAATCTATATGGTAAATACATTTAATCTGCCAGTACTCATATATTAAAAGGGTTGCAGCAGTTCCCAAATACCTTCTAATGCAGCAAACCATAACTCCGTGAGCTCTTTTGCTTTCAAACACTTCTATATATGATGTTCCTTACTGGTGTTTGTTCAGTGTCAGAGGGTCAATGGCTTGTCTCCTATGTAGAACTGCTATAACCCCAACCCCTCGTGTAGAACTCCTATCCCCCCCAAACTGTTGTTCAACCATCTATCGACTTCCTTTTTCTCTTCTTCCTGCTGTTACATGGGAGTCGTTTGGTCCCACGGCGCTCCTCCAAAAATGACAGCATTCGGATGGCTCGCTGGAAGAAACAAGATCCTCACTGTCGATAACCTGCACAAAAAAAAGAAGGAATGATCCTGCTTAATATCTGTAGCCCGTGAAGAGACAGTGGACCATCTTTTTATCCACCGTCCTTTTATTTTAGACATTTGGTGGAGCATCTAGCATTTGTCAGGTGTATCTTGGGTAATTCCATCCAAAGTAGATCCCCTTTTCTGCTCCTAGCACAGGGAGGATGGAGGGAAATTCAGCAGGAGGAAGTGGCAGGTTTTGTTGCTTGCTGTCTTTTGGGTGGTTTGGGCGGAGAGCAATTAAGTCTTTAGGAATCTCTCTCTGTCTTTTGTGACTTTGGACTGATTTTCTCCAAACTCTTAATTCTGTTAAGGGATTGGGCCCTGTAATTGGGTCAGCTGGGGTGTAGCCTTTGTTTCCTTCCCCTCTCCTCAGCTTCTTTAGTGTGTTGGCTCCCTCTTTTTTTTCCTTTTCCTTTTCCTTTTTGTTTTGTTTTGTTTTGTTTTTTTCTTTTTTTGTATCTCTCTTCCTGCTTGTCTTCTTTTGTGGGTTTTTTGCCCCTTTCTAATAAAGTTTATCATTGCTTTTTTAGTATGGAGATCCTCCAACCTCCAAAGTTGGAGTGCTTGCAGCACATGTTGAAATTTTAGCAATAGTTAGCTCAATCTTTGGGTGGTCCTTTCCTGTATGACCTTCATCCCACTGCAATGTCTTTGTTAGTCTCATATAACCATTGTAATTGTAAATCATCTATGGGTTTTGGGAGTATTATTTATTTGAGTCGAGTGGATTTAGAGAAGAAAATAAGAAGAAAGAGAGAAGAGAAAAAGGTGTTTGGAAGAGGAATGTTGTGTGTTAGGGCTTCCAAGAGCTAACACACCTTATATTTTATTACTATTGAAAAAGAGTTGCATACTTCTTAAGAGTAGACAAAGTGAAACACACGTGCACACCCAAGATACATAAATACACCAGTTGAAGCATTGATGTTGATCATGCCTAACTTGTTGGTAATGTGATGAAGAGCATCACAACCAATAGATTTGGTGAGAACGTCTGCTAGCTACTCCTTGGAACTAATGAAAGGGGTCTCAATTTCCTTCTAAGCGACTTTTTCTTGAATAAAATGACAATATGTCTCAATGTGCATAGTATGCTCATGAAACGTAGGATTGCTGGCAATGTGAATTGTAGCCTGAGTATCACAATGCAGGAGAATTAGACTAAAAGAAGCTATAGCCAAGTTCCTACTTGAGGGTTTGAAGTAATCGGCTTACTTCCTAACATCCCTATCTTGGAGAGAAGATCAAGAGCATATTTCCTTTGAGATAGCACAACTCTCAACTTAGATCGAGCGACTTCAATTCTTAGGAAATATCGAAGAGTCCCAAGGTCTTTGATCTCAAATCTAGTCTTGAGGAATGATTTAAGGGCGACAATACTCTCAGTATCATTTTCGGACAACACAATTTCATCCACATAAATGATCAGCATCATAACCCCTATGGGCTGATTACAAATGAAAAGAGAGTGATCTACTTGGCTTCGAACAAAGCCAAAATCGACAAAATTGATCAAACTAGGCATGAGGAGACTACTCGAGACCATAAATAGACTTCTTCAGATGGCACACAAGGTGTGAATTGCTTAACGAAAAAAATCCCGGTGACTGATGCATATGCACTTCCTCAGTATGATCACCATGAAGGAAGGCATTCTTTACATCTAATAGAAACAAGGGCCAAAACAAATTTACCACCAAAGAAATAACCCCCAGCCGGAGTTAAGTTTCACCACAAGAGAATGCCTTTTAAAATAGTCAACTGCATATGTCCGCGTGTAACCCTTGGCGACCAATCAAGCCTTCTATCAGTCAATAGAACCATCCGGAAGGTACCTGATGGTATAAATCCATTAGCATCCAACAATCTTCTTACCCTCAAGTAAAGGAACTAGCTCCCATATATTATTTTTCTCAACCGCTTGCATTTCCTCCATCATAGTCTGTTTCCATCAGGGGCCACTCACAACTTCCTTCAAATTATGTGGAACAATGGAGGAGGATATAGAAGTAACAAAAGATTGGAAGGAAGGCGAAAGATGCTGACATGAAATAAAAGTACTAACGGGATGTTTAATGCATGAATGGGAAGATTTACGTAGGGCAATAAAAAGATCATCATGAGATTGAGAGATTGTACGTGAACCACGAGTAGAAGCCGATGGAATGATAGTAGGTTGATCAGTGGAGGGTTTAGTCTGTCGTTGATACACAAGTATAGCTTGGACGAGTCATAAGGAGTGGGGGCATCATCAAGACAAGGGATTGAAGGAGGTATATAATTATATTGCAGAAGCTCCCCCTAATTAGTAAGAGGATTGTGTAGTGATCGACCTTCGTTAGAGAAATAAAGAACATCTTCAAAGAAGGTCACATCAGTTGATACATATCTCATATAGGTCAAAGGGTTATAACATTTATATCTCTTTTGAGACCGAGAGTAACCTAAGAAAATGCACTTTATAGTTTGATGACTCAACTTGTCATTACTACTATCAAGAATTTGAACAAAGCAAGTACATGCAAAGACTTCAGGGGATAAGGGAAAAGGTTTATCATGTGGATGCAAGATTTCAAATGATGTCTTATTTAACAATATTCTAGATGGTATATAGTTGATAAAAAAAAAGAAACAGTGAGTAAAGCATCATCCCAAAAGCGTTTAGGAAGGTTCATACCAAGTAGAAGAGCATGTGTGACCTCAAGAAGACGACGATTGTTGCTCTTAGGAACACCATTTTGTTAAGAGGTTTGAGGACATGGGATAAGATACCACGGTCCTGCAAAAACAACTAGAAAGCATTAACATATACTCGCTACCTTTGTCAGGCTGAAGAATTTTAATAGAAAATGGAAATTGGGTGATAACTTCATTGTAAAAAATCTTGAACATATCAAACACTTCGTATTTAGATTTCATACGATACACTCATGTCATCCATGATCAATCATCAATAAAGGTGATAAAATATTTATATCCAAAGAGAGTTAATAGGAGCAAGATCTTAAACATCAGAATGAACTAACTCAAACAATTTAGATTTCCTCAGCCTGGTGATGTTTGAAGAACTCTCATGTCTCACAACCTAAAAACTTAGAGACAAAATCGAAGAAAATGAAAGCTTTAATGTCACGCCCCAAACTCGGAAACCGGGCCCACAAAATTTCCGATCGCCGAATCTGGCGCCGACAGCCTCAGTAGAACCCTATTCTCGGCTCCCAGCTCCCATTCGCCAGGTTTCGATCCTGGGATGCTACGAGGAGGATTTTAAAGTTCAGTTTGATTCGTGATAAGCATAACCAAAGACATAACCCACAAACAACAACCAAGAATTCCATTACATTTTCACTATGATAAAAAACTTTATAAGTACAATGAGTATAAAGGGAAATACAATGATGAAGAATAAAAAAACTCCAAAATGATCTGCAAAGCGCTCCTGCCTCAACGCTGCTGCACCCCAACATCACCTGCACGCAACGGTCATGCATAAGCTTATGGAAAGCTTAGAGAGTGGTGAAAGTGTGTGCGCAAGGTAGTAATATGAACATGCAGTATCAGAGTAATGCGGAATATGCAGATAGATCCATGAAAACCATTAGCCGTACCAAAGCTATGCGATGCAAGACATGAATGATATCGGCCATCCCAAGGCCATGCGATGTGAAATGCAACTCAAGCATACAAATCCTCATCTATGTCCACACATCAATATAGCTCAAATCTGGGATATCACTGGGGTCTAGTACACTCTAAACCAGATCACCGCCACATCGCGCGCGATAAGGTAAGTGGAAGAGACCTCACTATCCGTCTGCCAATATCGGGCTCGACTCGTCGATAGCGGACCCATTCCTCGAGCTGGTCAAACTCAGCCTAGTATTGCCCCCTAAACTCGGACGGGTAAGGCCGCACCTCCTTCCAACCGACTATGACACAGTGGAGAGCGCAACCGTCTGGTAATCGGCACTCAACGCTCATCTACCCACTCGGTCTAAACGTTGAAGCAACCTCTTGGTACCATAAGGGTTTAGGGACTTTTACTTAGGGATATCTATAGCACCCCATGTAGAACAAGATTTCTAGTATCCAATCCTTCCAACCACGATACGTCTGTGGAAGTTACGGCCCTGATGTCGCTAGGGCGTACAATAACCATGTCATACAATGCGAAATGCATGAATCACACTATCCAATTATGCAGCAAATCCTATGCGTATCGTGCACTCATGCAGGGCAACACCGCATAATCGGGGTCCCATAAACAATCTGCCCGAAGGCATATGCTATGATCAGTCACTCTCATATCAAGTATACATATGATGTGTATGATCATGAGTCATGAAACTATACTAAACATGTTATAATGAGGTGAACTATCCTTACAATGCAGATGGGCCTGTACTGCCTATACACAATAAGTACGGGCCTAATAATGGGCCCTAAGGAGAGTCGTAATGTGGATATCCAACCAGCATTACACTCGCAATGTGGACGTCAAACCAACATTACTCTCAAGGCATAGTCTGTAGAGAATATCCTTATATAAATCAGGTTGGGATCACACATTGCAATGGACCTTAGGTACATCCCATTGGGCCTTAAATACATCAAATGGGCCATATCATATGGGCCTTTTATTCATCAAGTGGGCCACATTAATGGGCCGCACCAATGGGCCTTATGTGCATTACAATGGGTCATAACCCGTGGGCATTAGATTGCATCGAATGGGCCTAATCCTATGGGCTTTATGTGTCTTAAATGGGCCTAAACCCATAGGCCTTTTTATAAATCAAATGGGCCTAACCCGTAGGCCTTTTACAAATCAAATGGGCCTAACCCATAGGCCTTTTATAAATTAAATGGGCCTAACCCATAGGCCTTTTACAAATCAAATGGGCCTAACCCATAGGCCTTTTATAAATTAAATGGGCCTAACCCATAGGCCTTTATATAATAAATGGGCCATACCCAAACATAGGTGGCCCACCCAATCTTCACTCATGCCTTAAAATGATCTTACCAAGTGGATGGACGGTTTGGATGCATCACATGCATCATGGCGGGTCCCACTGTCGCTGGACAGTGCGGACAGCACATGCATCACAGAGGGCTCCACTGTCTGCTGGACGGTGGAGGCAAAACAATTCATCAAGGTGGGTACCACCGTCCGCCTAGACGGTGGACTTAAAACACATACATCATTGTGGGTTCCATGTGGGGCCCACTGTAATGTTTGCTCACCATCCAATCCGTTCATAAGGTCGCACGGACCTGGGTGAGAAGGATAAACAAATTTCATCTTGATTTGAAACTTCTGTGGACCCAAAAATGATTTTCAATGGTAGATGTTCAATTCCACTGTTTCCTATGGTGTGGGCCACCTGAGCGTTGGATCAGGCTGAAACTTGGAGGGGGCCCACTGCTGAGGATGGCCCACCTCGTGGACAGCTTGGATGACAAGTAAACATCACGGTGGGGCCCACATGCAGGGCCGTGGGCCCCTGACGTCTGCCCGCCAAACGTTACACTCAGCAGCGTGCAGCTGCTACTGCTGCATGTCAGAGGGCAGAGGCTCTGCCTCTTGCAAAAATTGGAAAAAACCCGTTTTTCTGGGATTTTTCGCGTGTGGGGTCCGCAACTTGAGAATCCACTCTGTCCATTAGTTTCTAGGACCCGAAACACACAAAACGAGTCTAATGTTCGGTATTTTTAGTACGTAGGTACAACAAGGTGGGTCCTAATAGCATTTGAAGGGTAAGAAATATCATTTTCTATGGTATGGCCCGCCTGATTATCGGATTGACCTCATTCTTTGGCTCAACGCCTAAAATGATAAGGGAAAGAGGATGGACGGCTTGGATTGTACCAAAACATCAAGGTGGGGCCTATACAAGTGGGTCACACCCAAAGCTTGAACAAAACTTATATTTGTGTTTTCCTTTATACAGGGACATCCAGCGTCCCAGACGCTGGACAGTCTGGCCATTGCAGGAAGGTGCGTGGAGGTGGGCCCTGTTTAGGTGGGCCATCACACGGCTACCCATACACATACAAGGTGGGCCCCATCTAAAAATGGAATGGATCCAATACATGCATCCTAGTGGGGTCTATCCAAGTGGGCCACACAACCATATATAATGACATAAAATAAAATAAAAAAAATAAAAAAAATGAAATGAGAAGGGAGAGAGAGATGGAAAGTAGGACACGCTTGTGATGGAGGGCTCCGCCACTATGAGCCCTCCCTTGAAGAGATCGTACAATAGAATGGGTCCCTTTACACATGGATCTAACAAAATCAAATCCAACGGTGGAGATCCTTTCTCCACCAATTTGGACGGTCTAGATGACCTTCAAATGTAATGAAATAAACTCTTGATGGGGTCCATGGAGAATGGCCCCATCATGGATGATCATGATGATCAAAGTGGGCCATCGGCCATATCTTAGGGTCCCAAATGAGATCCAAACCATTGATCGGTTGGTCTCATTTGGCCCATCTCAAAAACAAAGAAAGCTACTATTAACATGCACCCACCGTTCGATCTTCTTGCTCCTAGGGGTCCCTTAGCACCTTAGCTTTGATTTCAATGGAGAAGATGAGGAATGGATGGCTAGGATTGAAGATCTTGGGATGGGGAGGTGGGCCACACTTGGAGTTTTTTGAAAGGGAGGGAGAGGCTTGGAGAGCTTCATACGTATGGATTTCTCTTTCCTTGAGAAAATGAGATGAGAAATGAGAAAGAGAGGGAGTGTTGTAAAGAGAGAGATGGGTGATGGATGGATGGATGAATGATGGGTGTGTAAGAAAACCTTGACTTTGGTGGCCTTTTGTGTAAGAAAGGCATGGGAGGTGTAAGAGATTCTTGACTTTTGAGACATTTTGTGTAAGAGAGGTATGGGCTTTGTAAGGAAATCTTGACTTTTGTGGTTGCTTGGGAATGGGTGAAAGGTGATGTGTACTTGACATGTGATGGATTGATGGATTGATTGATTGATGGGATTGATGTGACACATCGTAGAGATTTTCTTGGATTTCGCAACGCGCGACGTTTTTCTCGCATCGAACGTTGGCCCACATCTCTTGACCAGGGTATCGCCTCGGCGCGCAAGTTGCGGCATCGGAACCGCAGCGATGGCGCGGTCGCTATGGTAATGGTCTTGGGTTGAGTCGATACGGGTTGACGGCATTCGAATCAGAGTCGCACGTAAATATCGGTTAAGGGTCAAAGGTTGCCGGAATTCGACCGGTAAGACCGCGGAAGTCTACGAAATGGTACGGTCTAGGATACGGGTCTTACATTTAACATAGACAATGATAGATGTCCTAAGAACAATACCATATAGACACCGACTCTCTATCTAAAGACAAAGCATTATATGTTGTCATGCCCCAAACTTGGGAACTGGACTCACAAAATTTCTAGTCACTGAATTCGGTGCTTACAACCTCCATAGTGCCCTATTCTCGGCTCCCAGCTCCCATGCGCCAGGTTCTGATCCTAAGATCCTACAAGGAGGATTTTCAGGGTGATTTATTTATTTATTTATTATTAAAGGAGCATAACCACAAGTGTATCTAAGTCACAAAACATCATCACCATATATCCACTAATATAATCTGTGAGTATAGTGCTGAAAGGAAAATACATGATATAACAAAACTCCAAAAGATCGAGCATATGCTCCTGCCTCAATGCTGCTATGGTCTAGCATAACCTGCACGTAACGAACGCTCATAAGCTTACTACGAAGCTTAGAGAGTGTGTGCGTGTGTGTGCAATGCATGTGCCAAGCATATAAATATCAGAGTAAGCGGAAAGATGGAGGCCAAACTGGTAAGTCCATAAGTACCATCAGCCCTATGCAGGCTATGCGATGTAAAGACATACTGGGCCAAATGTCATATGCTGAGGATGCAGCGTAGTATGCAAATCTTGACAAGTCCATAAATACCATTAACCTTATCCAGGTTATACGATGTAAAGACATAGTAAGCCAAATGTCATATGTTGAGGATGAAATGCAATATACAAATCCTGACAAGTCCATAAATACCATCAGCCATATCCAGGCTATGTGATGTAAAAGAAATGACAAAGCTGGTGTGTGTAGTCGGGATGATAGTACGTGGTATTGCAAGCTGTGGGGTTCATCACAAGGGACTTCTATCCAAACCAGTCCTATACCTGATTTGGATATCTAGACTCAATGTGGTAAACTCCCGATCTCAGGTTAGTCGCGTAGCTAACCGAAATCATGGCCATTGCAACTCCTACTCAGTAAGTCCACATTTCAGTACAATTATCATCATTGGAATTATCACCGGGGTCTAGTACACTCCACACTGGCTGTCGCCCCATCGCGCACATGCCCAGGTGAGTGGAAGAGACCTTACTATCTGCCTTGCTAGTGGTATACCAATGCCCACTTGGCTTGTCTACAGCGGACCCATTTACAAGCTGGTCACACTCAACCTAGCTTACTGCCCCCTACCCTCGGGCGGATAAGGTCACACCCCTTTTCAACTGACTATGACACAGTGGGAGACGGCCTACTGTTACGACACTCGGGCACTCATGTTATCTACTCGGTCTCGACGTTGAATCATCTTGTTGGCCCACAAGGTTTAGGGACTTTCACCCAAGGACATCCTTAGCACCTTAATGCTAGGACAGATATTTTTGGTGTCTAGTTTGGCCACCCATGATATGCTTGTGGAGGCCACAACCCTAATGTCGCTAGGGTGTAATGCAAATGCATCATACAATGTGTGAATGCATGAGTCCATCATCCGAGTCATGCAACCATGTCATGCAAGCCATACATACATGTAGGATGACCCCATCTCTTATGAGTTTCCTGAAAGTGTTCCAAGCTTGTAAAGTTGTCAATGTGGTCTTGCCACGTATAAGCAAGCCAAAAATCATGAATTAGCCATCATTCAAGTCACGCACACGTGATATGAATGGGATATGATAACATATGATCATAACCACAATGCATGAGGTGTGTAGTACCATATCAATCATAAATCAAGGCTAAATCAATATAAAACAATGTTAACTCAAATGTAAAAGAAATGTTACATCTAACATAAAATAGTGTCGCGTCAATATAAAGAAAGCATCATGTCAGCATAAAGGAAGTGTTATAGCAATCATGAGCGTAAACATCGCATAAATCACTAAGGTAATACTAAATAAATTATCGAGGAAGTATTGTACTAACAAACATGTAAAATATCGCACCACATGGAAATTCATCATTCATAATGGGTAGAACCTACTTGGAAACCAAGTTTATCGAGGCCCAAAGGGCTATACTTAAGTGGTCTTTCAAGCTAATGGGCCCACTCAGCAAGCTCACACCTAAGCGGCCAAAACATATAACTATCGGCATCCAAATGGGATAACAAATTATAGGATCCACAAAAAAATCATAGTGGGCCCGAAATGGTCATCAAAGTGGGCCCTACAGCTATCCCTAAGCAAGGCCTAAGAGGGTAGCTCGTAACCAACCAAGCACAAGCCTAAAATGGGCTCAATACATGCAATGTGTGGAACCTAAATGGTGGTTCAATGGTGGAAACACGACATAAACCAAAGGGTTGGTCCATGGTATGACCACTACATATATATACAGGCAGGTCTAATGGGCAGCCACAACATGAACAACAAGGCAAGCCATGGTTTGGGCATCATTTATTCACTAAAGAGGATCCACAATTAAGTTGGATTGTAAATAAAATCACTATGGGCTCCACAAATCTAACATGAATATGACTAGGTGGGATCCACTCAAATCTACCCCTAATGGGCCCCGCATGCTCCTACATAGGTGGGCCTATAATTGAAAGGCTCACTCATAGCGAGCCATGTGGGAACATAAAGAGTCCAAGATGGGTGCCAGTCGTAGCCTCTAATTACAACCCAAGCATGCTCATAACAGCCTAGAAAGGCACAACATGTGGGGTTCACCGACAATCATGCTGGGTCCCTTAAGTATCTCAGCCCAAAGGCATATGCTACGATCAATCATCACCCCACAACATGCATACAAATGATGCGTATGGGCATATGTCTAGGCATGATGTCATTATACTAAGCATGTTCTTAGTGTGTTCTACCAGACCAAGTACAGAACAGACCAAGTACACTAGCATGTTATCAGACATATCAGACAATAATCGGCCTTAATCGGCACATCATATATAGAGAGTGGGAACTGAACGACATGCCCCACTAGGTGGGATCCACTCAAATCTACCCCTAATGGGCTCCGCTTGCTCCTACATAGGTGGGCCTATAATTGAAAGGCCCACTCATAGCGAGCCATGTGGGCACATAAAGAGTCCAAGATGGGTGCTAGTTGTAGCCTCTAATTACAACCCAAGCATGCTCATAATAGCCTAGAAAGGTGCAACATGTGGGGTTCACCGACAATCATGGTGGGTCCCCTAAGTATCTCAGCCCAAAGGCATATGCTACGATCAATCATCACCCCACAACATGCATACGAATGATGCGTATGGGCATATGTCTAGGCATGATGTCACTATACTAAGCATGTTCTTAGTGTGTTCTACCAGGCCAAGTACACTAGCATGTTATCAGACATATCAAACAATAATCGGCCTTAATCGGCACATCATATACAGAGAGTGGGAACTGAACGACATGCCCCACTAGAATTATAGAAGTCTATGTGGTATGGCCCACGTTAGACAAACATCAGCTCCTCATGTAGCCTGCAAGGCATGAATAGAATATATATAACAAGGTAGGGTCCACTGGGAGTGACCCAGATGGACACCACCATGTATAACACGTGTGTCACTAGGCTACCAATCCATTTGGGTACATAGTCCACTAATGATGTCTTGAAATAATCAGATTATCAATGACATCACTAAAATTACTTGAGTAGAATGATCTGCACCGTCTGATCATTGCTAACATAAATCGACGGTTACAAATCATTGGTTAGTCATTAGGATGTGATCCTATGCTCATAGCCCATCTGAGTCTTGGGATTTCATTAGTTCACGCAAAGTATATGCTTAAATGGATTTAGTAAAACCACAGTTCAACATTCTTACACCAGTTAATTTGAGGATTTGAATCAAGATGCCAAACATAACCAAAGACCTAAGGGATCTCTATCACAGGGATTCCCATGTCCAAGGGATCTCAAAACTAGGGATTTTCAAGTCCAAGGGATCCCAAAACCAAGAAATCCCAAGTCCAAGAGGTTTCTACCCCTAGATTACCCTATGATGCGGCCCACTTGAGATCTGGATCAACCAAAGTTTTGGGCCCATAGCCTAACATGATTTGACAAGACGGATGAACGGAGTGGATGGGATACATACATCATGTAGGGTCCCACATGTAGGGGCAGCCCAAGGAGATTTCGGCCCTCATGTCACTGGGCAAAACTGCCCAGTAACACCTTTCTTTTTCATTGTTTCTTTATTTTTTTGATACACTATCAATGCGGGCCCCACATGGATCTTCTACTCCGTTCACAACATAATCCATCTCGAGCTAATCAAATGGACTCTGATTTGGGTTGATTTGGACGAACAGGGACTCCACATTGGGCCTTGAAAGATTTTAACAGCAATGGTTCATTTTCCTCATTACGGCCCACTTGAGACCCGAATCTGTCTCATCGTTCAGCCCATGGCCTAAAATGATCTTGAGAAATCGGTGGACGGTGTGGATTCAATATAAACATCAAAACAAGGTCCCACTTGTGAGGCCTAAAATTGGCCAGCATTCAACATTCATATATTTTTTATATTATTATTATATTCGTTGTATATTTTGCATACACTATTAAGGTGGGCCCCGAGTGGATAATCTAATCCGTTCACTGTCTTAGCTAGCTCGAGTGGAATCCAATAGACTCTGGTTTGGGTTATTTAGATGATCAAGGACTCCAAAGCGGGTAGTAGAGTTTTTCAACAGATGGTCATTAATCCCCTTAGTACGGCCCACTCGAGATTCAGATTTGCCTCAAAATTTGGCACATGGCCTAAAATTATATGGAGAATATGGTGGACGGTGTAGATTAAACACATACGTCATGGTGGGGTCCACGTGTAGGGACAACCCAATGAGGCTTCCGCCCTCACCATCACTGGGCAATAATGCCCAGTGACATCCCTTTGTTTCTTTTTCTTTCTTCCTTTATTTTGTTTTTTCTTTTCCTACTATGTGGGGTCCACTAAAGGATAATCCATTCCTCCATTATATCGGCTAGATCTCTATGGACCAAAGGAGTCCAATGATGGATAGGTCCATCACCTACAAACACAATAGCCGGCCTTAGAAAGTTCCAACAGTGGGACTTTGTTTCCCTCGGTGCGGTCCACTAGGAACTTAGATTTGTCTCGTTTTTCGTCTCATAGCCTAAAATGACATGGAGAAGGTGTTGAACGGCATGGATTAAACAAATACATCAATGTGGGGTCCATAGTTGGGATGCCCTCACCCCACGTACACCTGGCTGACGTGAGGGGGTGCTCCCGCTCCCACTCTCACCGTCGGTTGTGGTCTGGTCCACTTGTGTAACATCCCGAAAATTGGGGGTCGAGCATAAACTCCACTCCCGAGTTCCAGAACATCACTTATGCAACATTTTCAATGATGGATGAATGCTGTTCATATTAGTGCAGAAAACATGAGTGGGATTAGACCAAAACAGCATATCATACTCCAGAGACAGTTAAGTTTCTCAAGCGAAAGACTGTGATAAATATATAAAATGTATAATTGATTGTAAGTCTCCAGAGTGTGAACATGTTACCAGGTTAACTAAATACATGTATACTCCAAAATGGAAAGAAAAGAATATACATGAGTGTTTAAATAAAAAGCAAAAATACCAAGTGTATTGGCATCTAATCAGTAACCCTGTAAACCCGTCGATCAGAACTTGCATATAGGAGAAGTCCTCCTCAATATCATCAAGAAAGACCGACTCTGCCTCGCAAGCATCGTCGCCATCTGAAACTAAAACAGGGACTGGTTGGTGTGGCCAATACCGTCCCGTAACATGGGAGTGAGCAATTAACTCAGTGGAATCTATACAGCAAAGGTTAACATGTTATTAATCCAATCAAGCAGTAATGATAAAGCAGTACAATCAAACATGTCCTAGATACTCTTGTTAATGCAAGGATGATATGAAGAATGATGCATGCCCTCACCACAAACTCCCTCATGCGACATCATCTAACGATCACGGCATGAATCACTACCACTGTGATCTCACACTAACGCCAATGGCACATGCAGTGCAATGTCATGAGTATGATTACCAAGTTCTTATTAGTCCTTTTCATATAGCAGGATTGGGAAGCTAAGACACCTCCCTTGTATCATTTCCCAACGTCAATCCATTCTAGGGTCGTCAGTCCTAGGAATCTCATACGATATTATGGTTCTAGGTCGCTGCAAGGGCTGCTAGGGCTGTTGCGCGCAATCGTTGCTCCTCTCCCCCATCACCTTATCAATATAGGCCTACTTATATCCTCAAGACTGCAACAGGACTCGTCGCTCCTATGCAATGTCAGGATAAACTCAAGTCACTACAGAGGGCTGCCAGGGCTGTTGCGCGCAATCGTTGCTCCACTCCCCCATCATCAAACAGTGTAGGCCAACAGCAAGAATATAGTGTCCCATACCACCATAATCTGCTCTGAGTAGGGTGCTCACTGGTCATTACGGGGAGGTTTATGGCCCCAGCGTAGGCTGACAGCTCGACCACGGTGTCCCATACCACCATGCCTGGCTCATGAGTCTTAGGGGATCATGGTACCACGGTTAACAGGAGTTTCAGTGGTAAGCTCGGTGTCTTAGATTCAAACAGTTGCGACCAAACATGGTGAACAAACATCGGTCAATCGGGTTAGTTAATAAGCTCAACTAAGCCAAGCATACGTTGAGTTGAATGACATGGAATGCATAAGCACTCCATGTGGCCTAACCACTACCGAACATCCCAAGTACGACTCAAATTCATTAAACTCATCCTACGTGGCGAACAACCTCAACCGCCATTTGGAGTACGCTTACCGATTACCTGGACTGTAGTACGGCCCCAATCACATACAAATTCCATAACAAGCATATGAGGCATATCCTACAATCATGTGGACATTCATGAAGTATAGCTTAAATGTAAATACAGTACATGGAGGAAATCATATACACCTTTAACATGATTCATTTAAGTTAATCAATTCATGGAGGAAATCATATACATAATTAATACAAATAACCTAAGTTACACAATGCATGGAGGAAATCATATACTTAAGTATTGTGATTGAGATCCATATCTCAACAACCTGAGCAATCACATTTTTACTAACTACTAACTCACTTAGGCATTTATACAAACACTTAGATTACACATTATATCATACATGTTATGTATTCATTAGCATATGTAATAGGGAAAATCCTTTCGTCAAAGGGTAGCCGCCCATACAACAATTATATATCCACGACAGATTGTCATGGCAAGCACGAATACAAAGTCTATACTCATTCAGTCATTTTCACATACACTTAGGCTACACATACTAAATACATATCATATGTTGGCATATCATGTATTATGCTATTCCTTTCACCCAGAAGTTGATACACATGCATCTAACATACATAGACGACAAGTAATCATGACAAGCACAAATTTGAATTTTATACGCATACGGTATTTCTACAAATACGAGGAATACAGTATATTCAACATAATTAATGTATAACTGAAAGTCAAATGGACAACACTTTGTACATGTGAAATAGCATCCTAGGCAAGAATAAATCATTACTTAACATTGAAAGTCTTGAAAACCATAACCTAATCATATATAGTTCGCACCTTAAACCAGAAAATGTGTATAAGAGGTGATTCAGACGAGAAGTCTTCGTCAATGGCGGATACGCAACCTAAGGCATGAAATACGTTAGCTACAACATCACTCCAACTATCTTAGGCTGCAAAATAGGTTAGGGTTAGGATTTCTTACCTAAGAACGGAGTTGGAATCGCCAGAATAGCGATGCAGGTGGATGGCTTTGGCACGTGGAGCAGCAGGAAAGAATCTCAGGAGAAAACCCTAACTTCTGCCTCACTTTCTCTCTCTCTTCTCTCCTCTCTCTCCTAGGGCTTTCTCAAATTCATATGGGATGAGAGAGTGAGGGCTTAAGGCCCTTTTTATAAGCCCAAACATGACGAAAACAGACTTGAAGTCAAGGTATACTTAAGTTATAACCAAATCGGGTCTGTTCCGATCCAACGGAGTACTTCTGGAGGTCCTGTTACTAAATGCGGTCGAACTTAAGCTCTCTAATATTGGATCTAGGTCAAGCTAAGTTTTCAGTCCGGTCGGGTTTCCAGATCGACCGTGGCGGACCAGTTTCAGTTCAGCGGTCACCGAAACTCGATCAGGGCCACAAGTGCTATGACATGTAAGGGCCAACTTTCCTGATCCGAGTGTGAAATTTGGTCGAATTCTAACGGTCAGAACGCTTAAAACATGTCGCGCAAGCGACACGTGCCAGATTTATTAAAAATTGAATTCATTTTCTAAATATTTTCCTTTCTCACTCTCTTCACTCCGGACTCAGTAAAATGGTCTCAGGATATCGGTTGGGCTTGATTTTCGAAATGATTATCAAGTCCAACTAGGCGGTCATAATAGTTTAAGATTATAGATATTGGACTTTCGACGTGCGGTCTAGATCCAATACAAAGTTTGAAAGGGTTCCTGAGAACAAACAGGTTTAGAGTTTGATCCTAGGTTTTAGGGTAACATAGCGTCAACGATTCTATAGGTTTTGGGTCTTACAGATCGTATTTAAAGTGGTTGGTGCTAATTTTGCAAGAAATCTAGTGTAGCGCTGGTTAATTCACGTTAAATTTCTAAAGAATTTGGTTCTAAATGGTCTCTTTGGCTTTGGAATCGAATTTTGAGAAATTACCAAGGTGCTATGGTTGACCCATTGCCTAAGGACGCCTAACTCCAGGTTGGCAAAAATCCGGGGTGTTACAACTTGATGGTTGGATCGGCTAGATTTTTGGGCTCCACGGTTAAAATGAGCCAGCAGATGGATGGATGGTGTGGATCTAAGAAATACATCAATATGGGTCCCATGAGTGAAAACTCACTCCAAACCTCCCATGCAAAGTAAGAAATAATGGTGGGTAACCCAACCCCTTAGTATTTGTGATATGGGCCACTTGGGATTCATATTAACTTTGTCATTGAGATCAACGCCTAAAATGAGAAGGGAAATCGGATGGACGATGTGGATGATATATATACACATCATGATGGGGCCCACAACAGAAGCCCATATGGTGGTTTTGGAAGGTAAATGGTGCTGGAGACATGTCTCTGGACATTGTTGTGTCCAGCGACGACGGTGCCACTACCCCTCTCCCTCCCTTGTGTTTTAAGGTTGAGGTAGGGCCCACCTAGGAAATCCACTCCATCCATTTGAATGTCCAACTCATGGTGGGGCCAAGAAGCTTTGGATCGCAACCATTTTTGGTGTATTTTCACCATCCTAGTGTGCTTACACAATGAATTAGTTTAAATGGAAAATAAATATCACAGTGGGCCACACAAGGTGGTTCACGCTATAATAGCGTGCGGGACACACTCTCCAATAGCGTGGCCCACTTGTGGGTCCCACAATACCATGAGAATAAGAAAAGAAATGGAAAAGAAGGGAAATAGATCCGGCCATCGGGGTGGCCCCCCACCACTATGGGGTCCACCACATACTCAATACATAATCAAGGTGGGTCCCACCCTTACGGACCCAACAAAATAGAGAAATCACAAAGAATGGGAGGGTTTTAACCCTTCCATACACTCACCTCGAAGAATGGACGGTTGGATCATCTTGGATCGGCGATCGGATGGCCCACCAAGCTCCTCTTCACACATAATCTCCTCTAGTCACTCTTTTCTCTATTCTCTTACTCTTACTCTCTTGATCTTTCCTAATACTCTCATAAGCTCTCTTTCTTTTCTCTTAATCTCTCCCTAATCTTTCTTTCTTTTCTCTCTTTTTCTCCTAATTTATCCCTAATCTTTCTAATATTTCTCTCTCTCTCTCTCTCTCTCTCTCTCTCTCTCTCTCTCTCTCTTAATCCCTCTCTACACTTGCTAGAAAATGGTAGAAATGAGAGGGAGTTAGGGAGTTTTTGTGGTAGAGATTTTAGGATAGGGAGGGAATAAGGGGAAGATGGAGGGGTAAAATGGGGAGAAAAAGAATAAACGAATGATGGCTAGCATAGGTAGGGGTATGGGTTGTATGAGAATGGCATGGGTTTTTTTGACTAATGGGGAGAGAGTGACATGAGCGATGGATGGCTTGATTGATGGATGGTTTGATAGATTAATGGATTGATTGATTTGACAACACGAGGATTGGTGCAAGTGGGGCCTGCATGCATTACGTGGCCCATCTCGGATTGTGCCAAAATTGTAACTTCTAATATACAGGTCAAAATAGAGCGTGCCGTGTGGCGTTGGAATCGTAACGCCCACGCGGTCGTTAGGGTACAAGTCTCAAGTTATTGCGATACAAAAATAGGGTAACGATCAAAACTCATAGATTCGGTCCGTCGGAAATATGCCGGCATCGAAAACAAAACATACAGAGGGTTAATTAGGGTACGGGTCTTACAGATGTTATTACTGGTGCTTCATCTAAGAAATAAATCCTTCCATATTCATGGCCCCCATCAATCATCTGCTTCTTCTGGAGGTTTTAAAGCACACGGTGAGAAGGGAAAAAAAGTAATTGAATAGTTTAAGTATTTTGTAATAGAACTGTTAGATAAACGACTAAGAGAAAATTTGGGAACATGTAGGACAAATGATAAATGCATGGTGGGAGAAAGGTTGATGGAACCAGTATTAGAAATAGGAGTCTGGTTTCCATTAGCAATAGTAACAAAGTGTGACTAGCTAGAAGATAGATAAGAGTTGAGAAGATGAGATTTACTAGTCATATGAGAAGTGGCTCCAGAGTCAATGATTTAGGAAAAAGAAGGGGAAGATGCATGGAGAGCATTACCTGACTAGGATATAGTGACTCTAAACATAGTAGTAGTAGTATCATGGACATGAAGTCGTATCAAGTCATCATAAACCCCACGTGACAAGATAACATAATCACTTGAGGTAGATGTCTCATGGGGCACTACAGAAGATGGGTTTGAAGTCTTCCCAGAACCAATGGAGGCAATACTAGCCAAAGATGTACCTACCTAAGATGGATGACCAACAATGTCTTAGCATCGATCAACAAAATGATTTATAACAGATAACCCAAACCCTCCCCCCCCCCCCCCCCCCCAAAAAAAAAATAATAATAATAATAATGTGAACAGACATGAGATCGATCATGGGCATGACCATGTCCACCTCGGCCACGATTACCACAACCCACTAAGCTCAATATCACGGTCCCTTCCTTGATTTCCATATCTAAACTCACTTCCACGACTCAATGCACTCCATCTTATGGCTCTAGATCTGGGGCTGCAAGAAGGTTGGTCTACAGTAGCATACGTAGATCGATTAGACGATACAAGAGACGTGGAAGATAATACAACAATCTACTGAACCAAGGCATAAACAGCAGTCAAGGAAGGGAGGATCCGTTACAATAATTTATTCCTAAACACCTTAACATTCAGAATTAAGCCCAAAAAGGAATTGCATGATTCGGGTCTCTTCACGTTGCTTCCATATAAGATCATAATCCTTTGTACATTCAAAGGGAAGAGGATGATAGAGATCTAACTCATCCCACATACCCCAAAGAGTAAAGAAGTACTCCTTTAGGGTTCTCGAATCCTGATGAAACTTGCCAATATCAAAGATCAACTTATAAACCCGAGATATGTTTTGAGCTTCTAAATACATGTCATGTAGAGTGTCCCATGTCTTTTTGGTAGAAGATAGGAACATGACCAATTTGCTCACAAAGGGATCCACGCTATTGAGTAACCAAGCCATAACTTAGTAGTTCTCCTTAGTCTAAGTCTTCAAGTTCCCATTTGTATGGTCAGGAGCATTGTTCAAGATACATATAAGCCTGTCTCTTCCTCCTAAAAACAGTTTCATGGATTGAGCCCATTGTAGATAATTATTACAATTAAACTTTACTGTTGTAATCAACAAAGGATTTGATTTCAAAGACCCCACATCAGATCCGAAAGAAAGCTTGTCCCCCACAAGGGTTCACAAACACAAAACCCAAGCAATTAAAACCCTCAAAATAGGGCACTCACGTTTAGGTTAGTCACCAAAATAGACGATGCACAATTCTTGGCAAAATTAGGATCTAGGAACATTAGAGACCAAATTCAGCCAAAATGCTCACAATCTGACCTCAATCAACCAAAAAATACTACCGCAAAGGCTGAAAAGTATGCTAGATATACATAGGTACTTCTAGTGTATGGCCAAGGTCCCTAGAACCCAAAAACGGTGGAACTAGTCCACTATATGGGCTAAACGCACCTTAAAAACACCCTCAGATGGGTAACCACTATATGAATAGTTAAATACACTGAATCTAACCCATCTTGTCGAGAAATTCCTAAGAAACATCTATCGATTTGGGAAAAAAAATTTAAATATTTGGGATTTTTCCGCTGAATGTGAAAAATGGTCCAAACATACCTCAAATCATCTAAAAAAATCCACAAATATCTGACAAATCTTCTAAAATCGAGCTTCATCGAACCATACTTTTTCACATTTTTTGTACAAATTTACAGTTGTTGACGTCAGCTGTACAGTTGTTGACGACAGCAAGTTCCTATAACAACGATCAATGTGAACTGTTTTTCTTTGATGCCAAGTTTGGTTGAGTGGATTTAGGGAAGAAAATAAGAAGAAAGAGTGAAGAGAAAAAGGTGTTGGGAAGAGGAGTGTTATGTGGTAGGCCTTTCAAGACCTAACACACCTTATGTTCTATTACTAATTAAAAAAACAGTTACATACTCCTTAGAAGTACACAATGCTATACACATGCACACACCCAATATACATAAATACACCATTCACTTTTCTTGTGCATTTACGTGCATGTCTTTCTCTGAGCAACACACATCATGATGGACCTAATTGCCATTGATTTTACAGGTATTACTCTTTCTCATTTGGGGCTGCATTTGTTGCAAGGTTTGTTTTACTCTATCATTTCCATGTTGTAGATTGGAGGTTTAGGAAATTCTAAGGGAGATACTAAGCAATAATGAATGACATGCTGATAATTATATTCTCAGACACATTTCTTGAAGTGCAGATTAGTTGGGACTCTGTCATGATGATGAGTGTGGATTTACGGGACTTATTTCTTTATGAAGCTTTCTTGTATTATAACCCTCTTCTTCTTGTGGTATGCATTTTATTTTATTTGTTTAGAATGTTAGATTCTTCAAGTTTCATATGATTTTGGATTGGTTACTTTTTTATATATATAAAGCTTTTACACCCACATATCATCTGCTTTATTCTATAGGTGGTTTCATTTTTGCAGACTATGATGGTTTGGCTTTGGGGAGTGAATTTATGGGTCTTTGCTCAATCCTCTGTGAACTATTCAAAAATATTTGATCTTGAACCCACTCATCTTACACACGGAGACATATGGAAGGTATTAACATCGACAGCTACCATGCTGATTAAAAACTATGCTTCCATCTGTTTGTCTTTCTTTGATTATTAACCTTGTTATTATTTAGGGAGATTCGTTGCTTTTGCTTATTTTTGGCAATCTTTTTGCACAAATTTTGTTCTCTAAATTTCTAATGTAATGCTAATTAGTCTAATGATAATTCTTTTAGAATGTTAGACTTGGGAACTTATGAACCCTAATTCTTCTTTATATTCTAAAATAAGGCTGGGAATTAGACGCTTTTTCCTACTTGTAATTTTTTTTTTTTTTGTTGTTGTTGTGGTTAATTTATATCCCCATTTCTTTTACAGACTTTTTTATTTTTTATGATTAACGTGTGAATGGTTGGTCATTTTCTTTGAAATGGGCACAACATCTTTCCTTTGAAATTAACATGCTTGCTTTTATTTCCACTTTTACATACTCGAACCAAGATTCGAGAATTCTCAAAATTGAATCATGACTTTTTGGAGTTTACCCATTTTTAAGCAAGGTTGAGTAGGAAAGTTAGATGATTCATCCCATATGTAGTATTCGAAATATTGGTATTGTGTTACATATCACATCCTTAGGATATAGACATGTATCAGTTATCACACGGGATATATCTTTTGTATGGGGTAATTTATCATACTTTTTGGGAAACATGGGGAAACATTGGGAAAATGGCTGAATTTTTCAATGAAACTTCAGGGATTGTTAAAAAAGACCTTAATACACACTTTTAAATCATAACATCTAAAAAAAGAATTGCACATAATAGGTTTCCTTTGTATAGGGTCCTAAGTTATGCGCTGTCTGACTGAACTAATGCAATTATATTCAAATTGAATGCATAACATTTAGAGTGTATGTGATGATCATTTCATCAAACACTCTTAAACACTTTGAAATAGTCTTAGGGCCCATTTGTCCAGGCGGATTGAATGGTATTAGGGTGGATTGGATCAGATTTAAGGTAATGATGGCAGCATCAGTGGATTGCTGGCAATCCCATGGTATTGGTGTATCCCATGGCCAATATTCATGCCTGTTTGGGATGGTTGGCACATCCAGGGATGCAAAGTCTGTTTCCGTTTTGCCAGGCGTGGGATTACATGCAATCCCATAAAAATTCTCAACATCTACCACCTTCTTCTTGGCTCAGATTAGACTCATAGACAAATCCCACCTCAGAAAGCCCCAATTTCAGGGCGAATTTCACGGCCTGTTGCAATGAAGCCGAGAATCCGATCAAGAAAAGTAGGAAATAAGAAAAACCCATCATCTAAAACAGAAAAAAAAAGTCCAACAAACAACCGAAAAAAAAAAAAAAAAAAAAACACCCACCTCAGAAACCTCAAATTTTAGACGATTTTCGCAACTTGCATCATCGAAGTTGAAAAAACCGACTAATGAAACTAGAAAAAAGAAGAACAATAAGAAAAATCCAACATCAAATGACTACAGACGTAGGATCGGTGCCATTTTTGCGCCATCCGCATCAATGGTGGATGAATGGCTTTGGAGTCTCTGCAAGTGAGGTCTAGTAATATGAAGTCCTCCCTACCGAAATGGAGCTTATTACCTGATGTGATATTCGTTGTGGCCACAATCAACCATACAATTAGTGGGGCCCATTGTGGATAAGTCATATGGAATGGAACTGAATAGATGATCCTAAAACTCTCATATCTGCGGCTGGATAATGGATAATTAGGATAAAAAGTTCTATGATCCAAAATTTGAATAGAGTAATCGGATGTTTTGTTTATTCAATCGATGTGATTTTGTATGGATATCTAATCTGTAGTGGGGCTAAGTATTTGGATGGTCTGGATTGATGTGTATACGTCCCAAACATGTAGAGGCTGCGTGCATGAGTATAGATAGAGATACTCTACCAGTGGATATAAGGAGGAGGAGTTCTTTGATCCGAGAAGGGATCAACATCAGCATCCAGTGCTGGATTTGAGAATCCCTCATCTGATATGTCGAAATCCAGCGATCTTCCCAATCCAACACAATTCCTCGCCGCCCAAACAGCCTGGCACACAGACGGCGGTGGATTTAACAATCCAATCCCACCAAATCCATATTAATACCACTGGATCCGCCCTTCCAAACGGCCCCTTAATTGACAGTTGGTTGAATGGAAATTTAAAAAAAAATAAATTTTAAAAATAGTTTAATAAAATTTTAATTTTCCAAAAATTGACGAGGACTTAACAAATCAGTAGATCAGCCCTAATACATGCTTGATTTCATGTTTGGAGTACAACATTGCAAGCTATTTGGGAGAATTGGGGAAATTTCAAAATTTCCCCAAATTTCAAAAATAGAGGGTATGTGATAATCATTTCATCAAATACTCCTAAATACTTCAAAATTAGTCTCAATTGGTAGTTGGTTAAAGGATATTTTTTAAAAAAATGGAGAATATGAAGAACCAATGGATATCGAAATCAAAGCTCCAACTCCATAATTTTTCATGCAAAACATGAAGAACTAATGGATTTATAACCATATGGCACTGATTTAACATAATTTCAACAAAAATAAAGGAATGGGAAATTGAAAATGCTCACCGAATTGAACACGTGAGATATATCGGAACTACCTGTGCATTTTGTATCGCATGGGTGGGATACAAGATATATCGTGGGATATATCAGTCAATGTTGTTGATATTTAAAACATTGCCTATATGAAGGATTTAAATCAAGTAAGTTTTCCCAAGTTTTTTTCATGACTTCATTTTTCTCTCGAGTCAAAAGAGAATCGTTTGTGTCATGTTGTTTTCCTCTCATTGACAAAACTCAATTTAGCTAAGTTAACCTTGTGAAATTGTGACTCAGTAAGTTTTGGCACAATCATACCAACACTAATGCACTGGATCCCATCATATTCTTAAAAAAGTGTGATTCAGTGAGCTTACAAATTCAAAAGATTCTCACTAGTCAACTACTATAAGGTGCTTTTAGCTTTTCATGAATAAGCTACGGTAATTCTAGTTTCTAACCTTTTAGCTATAAGAGTTACTTTTAATTATGAATCTCCACTCATAGGGTTGGAATCATGTTTGAGGTTCACTTGTACAAAGGTGTGAGATATATCCGAGGAAGATCTCCTAAGGAAGTTCGGCTTTGTTAGAAACATTGATGCAGCGAGAGGCATGTATTGGGCTGAGAGCCTTGATTGTGGACTCTAATAGGTGAGGACCCAAACTTTAGCTAAAGAAGTAGCTTCTGACGTTGATGTCCCTCATGTCTGAGTGATCAGATCTTCCGAGTCATTAGAACTTGAGTCTGTTCTCTATTTGTTGTTAGAGGGTTTTGGAAGGTGTTCATTTTGGACTCATTGTTTCTCCATAGCATCCACAACCAACCGAAGAGGTCCACAACTTGAAGATTTGAATCATGCAGAGTCCTAGTGATTTATTATTATTATTATTTTGTAGATCTTATTCAGTTGTTTGACGTGGTGTTTGAAGTATCGATATCGCTACAAGTTTTGCTGGTCTGGGATATGGAAACAATGTTCATATCGCCGATACCCAAAAATGCAGGGAAACATATGAAACATGGTGAAAATTTTCAGTGAAACTTCAAGAGATGCTAAAAATACACGTATTTGCATATTTAGGAGTATAAAAAAATGCAAAAGGAATGCGTACATAATAAGTTTCCATTTAATGGGGGCCTAAAAGCATGTGCTCTTAGAAGAAATCAATTCAATAGTAACCAAAATGAGCTTATCTACAATCTACTACAAATTCAAGCACCATACAATAACTATGACATGTAAAAGTAAATGAACTAAAAAAACATACCTATCTGGCCATGCATCCATCCATCTCATTCATCCAACCATCCAACCATTTGTCAATCCATTAGTGCAGCCATCTATTCGTCCATTACCCATCCATCCATCTATACACATACACGCATACAAACATTCATTTCATCATACAACATGCGCCCATAAGAAAAATTAAAATGGATTTTTTTTTTAATAAACAGATTTT
Source organism: Magnolia kwangsiensis (assembly GCA_037074715.1). Classification (NCBI taxonomy): domain Eukaryota; kingdom Viridiplantae; phylum Streptophyta; class Magnoliopsida; order Magnoliales; family Magnoliaceae; genus Magnolia; species Magnolia kwangsiensis. Next base: position 10,971,701 of record CM073577.1, on the reverse strand, counting down.
TGGCGATATTATCGAAATATCACCAATACACGGGTGATATAAGCAACATCTAGAATTTACAAAGTTGAAAATATTGGTGATACATTGGCGATATCGATACGTTGGTGATATAAGCGACATCTGAAATTTATACAATAAAAAATATTGGCAATACTTGGTGAAATATTACCAATACCTAGAATTTTTGATACTATTAGTGTTACCAATATCGCTACCACATACGGATAATATCGGGGATATTATTGTAAAATCGAGGATACTCTAAACAATGGTTTTCCATGACTAACATGGCTCTTGCCATCCTTAATCCAATTTTTAGTCCATCAATTTGATCGTCACACTAGATAAACCCAATGGATCGTGGATTTGGCGTGGGCCGCATGGCAGGACGTGATGGCTCCTCATTCGTCTGAGCCTGCAGACCTTGATCCATTTGGCTCAATATAATAGGTCTAGGAGATATATCCAAGGTTGTTCTCTTGGGGAGGTTTGGGGCTATTAGCAGAATTGAGGCAGAAAGAGGCACATATTGGGAGAAGGGGCTTGATTGTGGACCCTCATTGCAACCCTTAAGGCCAAGGGTCTTGATTGTGGACCCTCATTGCAACCCTTAAGGCCAAGGGTCATCTCTGATTGACTAGAACTTCAGAGGCATCAGAACTTGAGGATCCTTGCTAATGTTACTAGAGGGGTCGATAAGGAGCTTATTCTAGAATTATCATTTTTATTTAATGTGTGTAATGAGGAGGTCCATAGATCATTGAAAATTCGGATCAGGTAGATTCCTGAAGGATTTTTTTTTTTATGAGGTTTTGCTGGTTGTGCCAACCAGCATGGTTCTCACCATCCTTAGCTTGATCTGGTATCCTTTGCCAACTTATCATCATCCAGAAGGAATCCCAATGCGTCATGACTCTAACTTGGAGGCTTCTCATTCATTCCCAGCAGATTTTGATCCCAGTGTCGCAATGCGATTGGTCTTCGAGAGATTTGTCCTGAACGTGTCTCTACATGCACTTTTATCTGTTATCTTCTGCAGCGATATCAAATAGTTACTCACAAATTTCACAATCTATTTTCTAAAGCATATACTCATTAATAATTCAGCGAAATTATTTTACTTGATAAGTGCATAACTATTAACTACGCACATGGTGTGAGTGAAAGTCTGAGAATGTAGCTTGCTTGAGATTAGATGCATGGGATTCTTCTTGCTAATCTGAAGGATATTGGATGAGATTTTATCCGTTTAGGAAGTATTGATCCACACTCTCATGCTTCAAATTCCATTATTATTATTATTTCACTCTTTTTTTCTTTTTTCTTTTTAAAATTTTAAAATTTTATTTTATTTATGAATGGAAGATTTTATTGAAAAAAAAAAACTGCAGCAAACTAGACAAAAAGAGAGCTGGACAACACCCGCCGAAATTTTTTAAAAAAAAAAAATCAAAGGAAAAATCACCCACAAATAAAAAACAAAAGGAACGAACTGGCAAAAACAAAACAAGAGCCCGGCTGGGGCAAACTTCATATGTAGATCCTATCCGCACAGTAGCAGCTACCTCCAACTTGAATGGGAAAATAAGGCAGAACCCCCCTTCAGACGCTTATGATGCTTTCCCCAGTTGATGACCAAAGAGTCGGTGTTTCCAAAAATAGTCTTAACTATGCAAGCTTTCCTCTCGAAGATTCTTTGGTTGCACTCATGCATATGCACCAAAGGGTAGCTTGGAGAGAAAGGTCCCACTGAACTGTACCTGCGAGACCCCGGGCCACGCACCGCGACCTTGAGAAAAAATTTGCCACCGACTTACCCACTGAATACCGAACGAAGATCCCTGCGCAAATTCTTCTTGCGATGTTGCAGAGGAAGAGATGAGGGACAGTCTATTCATCTGTGGCACACATGATACATCTATTAGGCAGAGAAATACCTCTATTTTCAAATTCCATTATGTTTGAAAAGGCAAAATCCGCATTTATGATGAAAATAGCAGAGAGAAGCAATCGCAATTTATGAGCTACTTAAGTTGAATTTAATACTGAACTAACTACAAGAAAGAATTGGATTTTTTATAATAATATGGGACGAGCATTATATGTAGCCATATGATAGTTTATAAACAGATAGTGAGGACTGGAGAAAATTACATTTGACCTATTCTTCTTGCTTCCTTCTTAATAAGAATTTCCTTTAAACACCCATAAACTGTTGGCCTCTTCTTCTTAGTTGTGGAGTTTCCGCTGGAAAGATTGAAGCATAACTTCTCGTACACTTATTTGATTACTCAGGGATAGGAGTCGGTGGAAGCATTTAAGCACCTCCAAGAAAGCTCCTCTCTGTGGCTATTTTAGCCACAACAATGTTGAATGTTTTCTGTCTTCCTCTTGCTTGACATTCAGCTCAATCAACTTTTCATGAAATATTACTTTCCCAATCTTACAGCTATTTTGTACTTTTTGATCAGATATTAAAATGAAAAAAAGAAAAGACAGTCTAGGACTACTTTCCCAATCTTACAACTATTTTGTACTTTTTGATCAGATATTAAAATGAAAAAAAGAAAAGACAGTCTAGGACATTGGGTTTATCTGTATTTCTTTAGCCAGTTCAAACAGTTATCCCCAGAGTAGATCTTTGACCAATTTCATATATCAAAATCTGATCCTTTCCTTTCTAATGAGTGCACATTTTCTTAATTATAGAGAAAGAGGGCATTCCTTTTCCCCATGGTTGCAGAGGCCATATATATAAAGGTCTGAGTAAAGACTAAAGTTGGGTTGCCTGCTTCTACCGAGTGTTTTACCATAATGCTTAATTGTTCTGTGCAAAAATTTCTTTTGGTCATCTCCCATGCATGATATCCATCTCAACATGCAGTCTGTCTTGGAAGTTTGTGGGTTTCTTTACATACTAGATTGTGTGTGTGTGTGTGTTTTTTTTTTTTTTCCCTTGGGTAAATAGGTTTATCAAACTAACTAAAACATTTTCCTTGTCATTTTTGAGCAGTGTGCCACTTGGATGACAATTGTTGTCCCAACTAGTATGACTGCATACCTTTATCTCTACTCTCATGGAGAAGTGTCTTTTGCTGAATCACAACCAGTGTAATATTAGCTTCTTCTCGCAATTTTCTGTGTTGTTTTAACCTTCATTTGGTTGCACCAAATGTCATGACATTTGGTGCAACCAAACACACATTAAGAATTTGATCGTCAATATTAGCAGTAATTTTTATTCTCTATTTCTTTTCTTTTCTTTTATGAATGATGGAAATTTATTAAAAACAAAAACAGAAAACGACAAAAATCTGAAAGCAAGATTTCTTTCCACTATTTAATATTTGTTATATAAATTAGTAGATTGAAGTTGTTGTTATGTTGGGCTTGTTCAAGTATGATTAGTTTTGAATGCTCCAGAATTTAGGTGCATATTCTGTCATTCATTCTGATATTTGTCTTTCAACCATGAACAGTTACATATCCTTTCTTTTGTATCAGTTTATCAAGATATTTGTCCTGTTCAAGTATTTAAGTTGGTGAAACAGTATGACTGAAGAGACAATTTGAAGATGTGAAGCACTATACTTTTGACTGGATGCGTGATTATTAATTAATTTTACCATTTGTGATTATTTTTATGATTATGTGTATAATATTATCCCCTCCCCATTGAGTCACACTCTCGACTCAGCGATTGAGTCAAGTGAACTCGGGTTTCAGGAGCCGGGGTGTGACACAACTTCAGTCTTCAAATCTGACCACAACCTTCAAATTTGATTGTAGATACAATTGTAGATGAGAGATGGCCCACTTTGACCTATCACATGCGTAGAGCCTAAAAGTGGGCTTTACACGCCTTTGTTGAACATGATTACACTACCTACCAAGTTGTGGTACAATGAGAAAATGTGGCAAGGTTAGATCAGCCCAAACACATTATGATTTCTCTTTGACAAAAAGAGAGAGCGAGAGAGCGAGAGAGAGAGAGAGAGAGAGAGAGAGAGAGAGAGAGAGAGAGAGAGAGGTGTTGGATCAACGATGCTTTGATACCATATAAAATCGTAGGGAAAAGGTTAGGGAAGGAACAAAGAGGGAGATAGCAACTAAAGAGCTATCACGCCCCCACCCCTTGTATTATTAGATTAGGGCTAACAATAATAATGCATAATTACAAAATTGCCCCTCTTACTTAATCCTTAACAAAGTTAAGGCCCATGGGCTTAAAACTTAACCCAAAACATATGATACCCAAGCATAAGAAGTGAAACACCCAAAGGGGACCACTGATCACTAGACATGGCATGTGTGGACCCCATGTGTGGTCCACACATGCTCAAGATAAGGACAAATAACAGATTTGTAGAGGATGAAGAAAATAGCATTGATTGTTGGTCTCCCTTGCTTCAAGCCAAACCAATTTTTTGATATCCTTGTTCTTTCCTTATCTTTGCTTTACCACCCCCTCCCAATGTTCCCTTAGGGTCTGTTTGATTTTCCATGATACATGCAAATCCTTGTAAATCAGTAATTATTATTCTTTACCTGGTTTGAAAATGTTAGAGTAATTCCACCTCGAAAATTGATACAAAAGTGTGGACTTAAATATGTGGACCCTGCCATAATGTATATGATATATCCGCACCTTCCATCTATTTTATTAAAACATTTTGGGACATGAGCAGAAAAATGAGGCAGATCCAATGCTCAAATGGCTCACACAAAAGGAAATAGTGGCCTTAATTCGTCCACCGTTGAAAGTTGTTTCATTCATTGGGCCCACATTGAGGTTTTTTCATCATCTAACCCGTTCATAGGGTCACACAGACATGGATAATGGGAAACACAAATATATGCTTGATCTAAAACTTTTAAGGGCCCCAAAAAGTTTTTAATGGTAGGCATTCGATACCCGTTGTTTCTTGTGGTGTGGTCCACTTGAGCTTTGGATCTGCCTCATTTTTTTTCTCATGCCCTAAATTCAGCTAGCATAACAAATGATCCGTGTGGATAACTCACATACATCATGATGGACCCCACATTGATTTCGTAAATTTCTCGATTTAAGTGTTAAAAAGGTAAGTTGTCACATTTGCATTAGGAAAGATGCAGTAATTACCTAGGTAAATAATTATTACCCATTTACATGGTAATTACAGTAGAGCTAAAAAATCAAACAGGCCCTTATTGTGACTCAATTTGATGCCTGGTAGTTGGTGCAATGCTGTACATCTCCTGCGTGCGAGTGTGTACCTCATGATCAGCAGCAAAGTTGGCGACTCACCCTCCTTGACCCTCAATCGTTTGCTTGCCCTTCGGGTTGTGGATGCTTTAGTTGTGCTGGGGATTATTACCATATTGGACAATGTTGGCATGCGAGTGTTGTTAATCTGAACCTCAGTCATGGCTATTTCTAGAGCCAAGGTAAAAGGGAAAGGTTGATGTGAGCTGGGCAGCCAATCCTAAAACTTTTGCCAAACTGCTATTTAAAAGCTGACTATAAACTGCTGGTGGAAAAGGTAACATGATGGAGATGAAGATGACAAACAAAAATAAAATAAAAATTGTTCTTGCCTTTACAATCACACCTGCCATGCTTTCTCTTGTCATGCTTAAGAATTAATTTGGTGAAAATTTGTGCAACCACTCTAGTTGACGACTTTGTTGCTCATATGTTTATGTGAAACTGCTCTAAGATTTTCAGTTTGACCATCGCAGGTAATATTATATGCTGTTGTTCTGATGATTCTCATATTCCCTTTTGATATTTTTTATTTACCATCCCGCTACTACCTATTGAGGACACTTTGCCGGATAATACTCCCATTGCAGGCAAGTATTGAGTTTTCTTTTTCTTTTTTATTTACTTAATAATTCCACCACTGGTTGTTGAGAACAATCTGGCAGTTAGTACTCCCATTGGAGGCAACTAGTTAAAATTCATTAATCTACAATGAATACATGCATCCTCTAGACCCCTCATTGTCAATTTGTCTTGAAGTACCGAATTCATGATATTTGGTGCAACAAAATGCACCTGAAGCTAAAGCTAATCATTCAAAAAAGAAAAGGAAAAAAAAAATCGTAATGTAGCTAAATGTTTAATACTTTTTTTGTCTTCTTCTTTTTTTCTTTTTTTTTTCACATTATAACCTGCTTCAATGGATCTTTGATGAATACAGGCAATAACATTTTCTGACTTTTTCTTGGCTGATATTCTAACCTCAATGGCAAAGGTATGCATTTTGGTATCCTTCTTTCACTCATTCTACTGGGTCAAACACAGTCCACAGTTTCCACTTACGTTATCATTTTCAGATCTCTAAGGCACAATGTTCATATATATATATATATATATATATATATATATATTCTTTTTTCTTTTTTTTTCTTTTTTTCTTTTTTTTAAATCAAAACTTGCCACACTGACTTGAGAACTGGGGATGCTTCTCACTAGTAGAGGGAAAAAAAAAAACACGGCTCATTCTTTTTTCTCATTTTGTAGGGTGTTTAAAATTGATTTCCATCAATCCTTATCCTCCTTTTGATGAAACTGGACTCTTGACATCTCTTTATAGGAACCTTTTCACTTCTATATCATCCTCATTTTCTCCATCAGCATGGTTCTTTTATTTTGTGTTAGTTTAGGACTACAAAAGGCCAGAACCATTATAGTGGCCCTATCGTTTTAAACAATTAAGTGATGGTATTCTTCTTTCTGCTTGTAATTATTAATTGTCTAACAGGTGTTTTCAGATTTGGAGCGTTCAGTTTGCCGGATGGTCCATCGACTGGTTAGTACTGAGATGTCATTGCTGATTTCTTTACATATTCTTAGGACCTAAAAGCATCGTTCTCAATGGTTTCACACTTTTGCCTCAACCAAACCACTATCCGTTTGTTTATTTCAACATCTTTCTACAGCTTTGGACTGTTTCCACATTTTCTACTTGGCAATTTCCCTTGTGTGGGTTCTCTCCATGCATTGCAATATTCCATATGCCATTCTTTTTCATTGGACTTGATCATTTCAATAGTTAAGGATTAACTTTCAACACGGTATTATAATCATCATCCTCATCATCATTTAAGCCTTACCCAACTAATTTGGGTTGGGCTGCAGAACCCTATTCCACCATGCCACTCTATCAAGGAATACATCATTAGTTAAACCATAGGTCTTCAAGTCTTTCCTTATTACCTCCACCCATGTCCTTTCGGGCCTTCCCCTTGCCCTTGTAGACTTTCAACTATGATATATTTTTTATCAAATGCATTTCTTTATATTTCTTCAAGCCTTTATATCACTTCAAGTTATTTGATGCTTCTTGTTAATGCTTACATTCGTCTTTGTTCAATATCACACAATTTCAGTATTTTATAGGTATTTATTTATTCTTGATGCAACAATCTCTTTAAATTAGATATAGTTAGTGTTCGAAGTATCAGTATTGCTACAAGTTTCGTTGGCCAGGGATACATAAGCAATATTGGTATCGCTGAGGGGAAATGTGAGAAAAACGGTGGAATTTTCAGCGTAACTTTGGGAGATGTTAAAATGTACATATTTAGAAATAAAAAAATTGCAAAAAGAATGCATACATAACAAGTTTCATTTAATGGGGCCTTGAAAGCACGCGTTATTGTAAGAAATCTAATGCAGGGGCATTTTCACACTGGGCTCGAGTGGGGTTGCCTGTGGGATGCAGGGGCACACTTGGGGTGGGCGGCTCGAGTGAGGCGGGTGGCTCATAAGAGGCGGGCCCCACCCATGTGATTCGGGTGGCTCGTGTAAGGCGGTACCCATGTGATTTGGGGCCCACGAGGGGGGTTCAATCGAGGTCCTAACCCATGAGATGTGGGGTCGGGCTATGAGATAAAGGGATTGATTCGCCATACTCTAATAGTTCGAACTTTTTGAGAAAATGGTTAATTGTCCTGCATCAAAATCCGTCCAACCATCCCATCCAGCCTATTTAACCATCCAACTTTCCCATCCAAACATCCATCAATATTGCAAAATATCAACAAAACATGATATTTCACTAAGAAATCATCAACAATTGGAAAGGAAATGAAAGATTTTGGTCTCAATATCGCACATGTTGCAATATCGATAATATTAAAATATTATCAATGACAAATTGAACACTACATACAACCATGTTCCCATGAAAAAAATTGAAATATATATATTTTTTTCTAATAAACAAAATTTTGATGATATCAATACGTTGGTGATATTATTGAAATATTGTTGATACACATATGATGCGAGCATTACTTAGAATTTACACAGTTAAAAATATTGGCAATACATTGGAGATATTAATACATTGTCAATACAAGCAACACTTACAATTTACGTAGTTGAAAATATTGGCGATTACAGTAGCGATATTGATACATTGGCGATACTTAGCAATACATTGCTAATACCTGAAATTTTTTATACTACCAACATTATCGGTATTACTACCAATGTTATCGGTATCGTTGAGCTGGAGATAAAGATAATATCGGAGATATTTTGATAATATCAGAGATAATTCGAACACTGGATATAGTTGAGATTGTCATACTAATTTGTTTTTTAGTTGAAACTTATTAAAAGCCCTGCATGATTTCTTCTATCATCTTATTGAAATTGTATATGATAGTGGGCATAGTTGGATGGGTTATGCTAAGCTTATCCAAGGTTCATCTCATAAGATGATGTACCAACTTGTTCGTAAGAAAAACAAAAGGGCATAAGATGAATAAAGAGACTGGAGAGCTTATAACCACTCTCAGAAACCTATTCAACTCATCCTAGTTACTTGGTTTGACAAGGCTCACGAGTTATAAATTCTTAAAGCTTAAAACTGCATGAATCCTCCTATATGAGTTTTGTGTGTTTGAGCCAGTTGTACATGATAGTGGTCAGAGTTGGTTGGGTTATGTTAAGCTTGTGCAAGCTTCATCTCATAAGATGCTGTACCAACTCATTCGTAAGAAAAACAAAAGGAAAGGGTGTAAGATGAATAAAGAGACTAGAGAGCTTATAACCATACTCAAAAACCTAGTCAACTCATTTAAGTTACTTGGTTTGACAAGTCCCACAAGTTATGAGTTCTTAAAGCTTGAAACTGCAAGCATTGTTTGGAGTATCCCCGATATTATGGAAATATTTTGTATCTCCAGCTCGTCAATATCAATAACATTGGTAGCGATATTGTAACATTGGTAGTATCGGAAATTCCAAGTATCTGCGATGTATCGCTAAGTATCACCAATGTATTAATATCATTTATGTATCGCCAATATTTTCGACTATGTAAATTCAAGGTGACTCCTGTATCGCCAATGTATTGCCAATATTTTTGATTGTGTAAATTTCAAGTGTCTCCTGTATCGCCAGTGTATTAACGATATTTCGATAATATCGCCGATGTATCGATATCGCCAAAAAAATCTGTTTATTAAAAAAATTCCATTTTAATTTTTTTTTAATGGGCGCATGATTGTATGCGGTGTTCAAATTGTTGACGATGAGTGATTTCTTACAACAACACATACTTTTAGGCCCGCATTAAATGAAAACTTATTATTTATACATTCTTTTTGCAATTTTATAATCCCTATATTTGCAAATATGTGTATTTTAACATCTCCTAAAGTTTTATTGAAAAATTCCACTGCTTTCCCCATGCTTTCCCAATGTTTGCTCATATTGCCGGTTCTTGGTGATATTATCAGTGATATTGATATTGCTTCCATATCCTTGGCTAACAAAACTTTTATTAATATCGATACTTCAAACACTAACTACAAGAATGTTCCTTCTTTTTGAGTCTTGTGTGTTTAAGCTAGTTGTACATGATTTTTTGCATGTAAAGATAGACCCTTCTCCTTGTTGCCTATTTTGCTTTCTCATCTTTCAAAATTTGGATTGCTCCACGACCCATAAAATGTTCTTTACAGAGTTATACTTTTAAAATAATGCATAACACCTCTTACTATAAAATGTTCTTTATAGAGTAATACTTTTAACATAATGCATAACACCTCTTACTAAGCATTTTGAAGGTTGTACGAGGATTCATTTGCCAAACCATCAATGGAGGGTTGTGGAGTGCTTCGGCTTTAAAATTTTTACGCAGCACAATGAGAATGGTGGATGTTACATGACCGCCATTGATTTCTCCATCATCACTTCTCGCATGATCATCATCATCATTAATGCCTAATCCAATAATTGGGGTCAGCTACATGAATTTTATTCCACCATTCCACTCTATCAAGGACCATATACTCAGTTAACCATAAGTTATCAAGTCTTTTCTACTACCTCTACCCATGTCCTTTTATACTTGAATACTTTTAAGAATGATATCAACTTCCTTCTCTTGATTCCCCAACACCTCCCTCTTCCAATCGTTGGTTCTACCTTTTAACAGTTTAAGTTTCTGACTTAGCTTGAAACCCGCATAACCCCCCACCGCAAAGGTCTCCCACCACTCTCTCACCAAAATAGAGAATCCCTCTACATCTAGCCACATGAGCTCAAACCTGAAGGGTCTTGGCCCCCAATTCTCCTCAACTTCCAACAAAATCAGACAGTGATTGGAAGTTGGCCTTAAGAGACCCCACCGATGTGTGCTAACAAAAACTTCTCCAACTACTCCATCGAGACCAAAAACCTATTGGTTCTAGATTTGACAACACTATCTTGCCCATTCAACTACATAAATTTCATATCCCCCATATCATGCCTCCCACTTAATCTGAGAAGTCTCGCATATTGTGAGATGTTTGGCCTCTCGATTTTTCTTAGGTAAACCTTATCGCCTTGAAATCCCCCCTCCCCTCCACACACACACATAGAGAGAGGAATTCTCGACCTATTGCAAGCTGCATTAGTTCATTCCACAGTAAGGTTCTCTATGCCTCCTGGTTTGGCCCGTAAATTGCGGTGAACATCCATTTGAACTTGGGCACTTCTTCTGCAAGGTAAGAAGAACAGAGAAAGAACCTTTCCGCCACTCCTCCCTGATCCATACCTTCGTATCTCAAGCTACCCTGCCCCTAAAACAATAGTATTAAGAGACCCAATCTTTTCTCGTAACATCCCCTAACGAGCCATCATCTTCTGATCAATCACGTAAAGCTTTGTTTCCTAAAGAGCAATTAATTGAACTTTCAATTTGTGGCAAAGATCTCTAATATTTCCTCTTTTTTTGTTGATACCCCAGGTCCCTAATATATTCCAATTGAGGATCTTCATTAGATCACCAATCTTCCCCTTCTTCCCTTCCTCTCACTCCACTTAGATCTAGTAGATGGCCAACCATATCCCAAGATAGTAGAAGTGGCAATATCACAAGGTGTTGATGTTGATGTGGTCAGAAATGAGGCATGATCTCCCTTGAAGCTATCGATCCATTGTTAAGGGATATTGGAGGCAGCCAAGCATAAGGATCTCATAGATACATGATGGCCACACTCCCTCTGATACCGATAGTGACACGGAGCAACAAAGGTGGTGGCAATGATGGTGACGGCGGTGGCAACCGGCGGTAATGTCCGTAAAGAGAGTTAGAATCAGAGGCCTCTTAGGCACTTCCCTAGAGAGAGAATTTAAGCATGCCACCCAGGAAGAAGACCATGGTTCTCGTCCTGTCCTAGCACGGGCTTCTTAGCCAAAAATAAATATGATCGTTGTAAGAAGAAGCAACTAAGTGGTGTCAAGGAATCTTTAACAAAAAGCACAGGGTCCATGGATGTCAATGGTGGGCAAGGCATCTTTAGTTCTATGCTACAATATGGATAATGGATTGTATGGTTATAGACCTCTTGGATATCCGACGAGGGACTTTAGTAGTTATGAGTTATGACACAGATGCAATCATTTGACTACGGATATAGGTAAGAGTATGCTTATAGGTAGGGATATCCAGGATATAACTATGGTCAACAAATGTATGTAGGAGTCACATATATACCTAGCCATATCTAGTTCCATATTCACATCAACCACAAACAGTGACAATTACACGGTACCCATGGATGGGCATACTGATCCAATTCGGAGAGGATGAGTACTACTGATACCTGAGAGAGTATCTAAGTTGGTATCATTACAATATGACCTAAGCACACTATTGTTGATTCGTGGAGTAGCAGTACTATGGCCACACCAGTGGAGATTGAAACAGTGACTTTAAGCCGCCTCGTAACTCTGTGGGTTTTGAGTATAGGATATGGATGGATCCCGCTCACGAGGGCTTGGGATCATGCTTACAATCATTGGTGGGAACTAGGTCTCAATCACGATTTAGATATGAATATGGAGCATAAGGAACTGGACTAGCGGAATCCACTGGCAAAAATGTTTTTTACTTCTATTTTGGCTTTTGAATGATTAGGTTGTGTTTTCATACTTGTCTAATATGATTTATGAAGGATATGAACTCATTTTAGATATAATTACATCTCTTTTGTCAAACAATAAACGGTGTAGGACCTTATATAAAGAAACTTATTATACGTTCTCATTTTTTATGATCATTTGAGTACTAAGTATTATAATAATGTCTTTTTAACATCCCCTAAAGTTTCATTGAAAAATTCAATCATTTCCCCAGTGTTTCCTAATGTTTCCCAAAAGCAGTGACACATTCCATACTTTCAATATTTCCTATGCAATACTAATATGTTTCCATATCCCAAGCATGCAATACATGCGTCAATACCGATATGTAAATCACCAAAAAAGGATAAGGGCTTAGTGCGAACCCTTGTTGTAAGCCTACAGTAATTGGAAACTTGTTTGTCTCGACCAGTGGGTGTGGCACGTGCATCGCACTTGGAGAGAGTGGCATTTTCACACCGGGCTTGAGTGGGGTGGCCTGTGAGATGTAGGGGCACACTTGGGGTGAGTGGCCCATGTGAGGTAGGTGGCTTGTGTGAGGCGGAACCCATGTGATGTGGGGCCCAAGAGGGGGGTCCGGCCAAGGACCTAACCATGGGATGTGAGGCCTGGGCTATGAGATAAACGGATTGATTTTCCATGCTCTATCAGTTTGAGCTTTTAGAGCAATTGGTTAATTGTCATGCATCAAAGTGGTATTAGAGCGGGAGGTCTTCTGTTCAAAACTCCTCACCGGGGGTAATTAATGCAAGGACATTTTTACATAGGGTTCAAGTGGGGTGGCTTATGAGATGCAGGGGCATACTTGGGGCGGGTGGCTCGTGTGAGGTGGAACCCATGTGATGTGATGCATCAAAGTGGTATTAGAGCGGGAGGTCTTCTGTTCAAAACTCCTCACCGGGGGTAATTAATGCAAGGACATTTTTACATAGGGTTCAAGTGGGGTGGCTTATGAGATGCAGGGGCATACTTGGGGCGGGTGGCTCGTGTGAGGTGGAACCCATGTGATGTGGGGCCCACGAGGGGGGTTCGGCCAAGGACCTAACCCATGAGATATGGGGCCTGGGCTATGAGATAAAGGAATTGATTCACCATACTCTATTAGTTCAATCTTTTAGAGCAAGTGGTTAGTTGTTTTGCATCACTAATCCACTTTTAAATGTGATTCGTACCATTGTTCATTGATGAGTTTTTGTTGGCGTTTATTATTTATACTGAATGACGAGGCTCAAGCCAGTCCCTGATTTTGTTTCCAAAATTTTACTGTTTATTCAAATAGCTCAGCATCATAAATTCCTCGTTCCCTGCAGTTTATGCATCATAAAATTCTCAGTTCCTGAAGTCTATTACTTGGATTCACCATTCAATTCCCTATTTCTTCTGGAATTGTTCGTGGATGGAATTGTTCGTGGACATGGTGTGCAGAAATTTTCTTACTGGTCTACATCTTTACAAATTGTGCTTATTTGACCATAGTGTACTTGGTTGCATTTACCTGGTAATAATGCGAGGCCTCTGCTTGTTTGACGTGAGCACCCTATTTCTTGTGAAATTGTAGGTTCCAACAATTGCATGGTTGGATGCTGATCCTGTTTGTGGTAGTCAGTCAATTGCAATCCCATTAGTCCTTGTCTTCCCTTACATGTGCCGTTTCTTCCAATGCCTTCGGCAGTACAAGGATACTAGAGAGAAAACATCCCTTTTGAATGGTAACGTCATTTTGGAAATTAGTTCTTTCATTTCCTTACTGTAAGATTACTGTTATAGTTCTTTCGTTTGAATGGCATCAGTGACATCTCTTTGTAATCAATACTTTTGTTTCTTTCATTTCTTGAATGGTAGCGTCTTTTTGTAACAATTGTTCCTCGAATTTTAATAGTTGACCATTCATTTGCGGCCACAATCAGGCTGTTATTGTACATTTTAGCTTACGAGAATTGTACTACGACCATGATTTGGACAGTTTAGATCTCCAAATCATGTTCCTCATGTGGAGAATCCTGTCCACCACTAAATTAGATGTTTGATGAGAAATGATTTAATAGTGCTCCACCCAAAATTGCAGTCCTTTAGGCCAGTACTATACACGTGGTTGGTCCATAGTCCGGATGGTAGGGTCCACCCTTTACATGTTTTGGTTGTTGGGTCCTACACAAGTGATACTTTGGCGGGAAATGGGGCTGCGTGCTATGTAGCCAGCTGTTGGTGATCAGTTCTCAAGGGTATAGTGTAAACATGAGATACATTAGCTCAGACCATCCAAATAGTGGGACCCACTGAAGATAGGTCATCATCTGAGAGTCAGATTGATTGGATGACCCTAAACTCCGGTTAATGGGCATGTTTGTTGCGCTTGGACTATATGTGAACAGCAGATTGAACTATTTTCTAATATACCGAATTAGGTGAACTCAAACTATAAATTGGGGAAATTAGAAAACGAACTAAATGAGCCTACACCAACTAACTGTGCTGCGAACTACGATTTTTTATTTTTATCTTTGACAATGATTTTATTAAGAAACAAAAAGGAAACAAAGGCAGCAACAAAACAGGGATGCCAAGAGAGTGACCGAACTACATCCCAAGAAAATCAAAATTACAGCCCTTTAACTTAGAGATGCAAGAAGCCTATTCAATGTCCAATGCTCTTACCCTTTGGGAAATGCGTTGCACTGACTTCATGGCATTATTAAAACAGCTCTCATTCCTTTCTTCCCAAATAGCCTGCCAAATAGCGAGCAAAGCCATTCTTCAAAGCATCTTCTTAATATTCCCAAGACCTACCCCATGTCAAAACTTTAAAAGAAGATCCACCGATTCCCAAGCCATACACATCACCTGAAACCAACCCAAGATATCTGCCCATATCGTACCCACAAAAGGGCAGTGAACAAAGAGGTGGTCCACTGTCTCCTCATCCTGCATGCATAAACTGCAGATGTTCGAAATGTCCATGGCTTGTTTTCAAAGGTTGTCTATAGTAAGGACTTTCTTCCACCCTACTATGCAACCAAAAGCCGCTGCGAAGTACGAATTCGAATGAGAATCGATCAAACTGCGATTCAGGAATGGGGAATGATACTTCCTAACATTTTGCTAATGTGTATGGCTAGCTCGAAATCGATTGATCATTTGTTTATCCAGTGCTTGTTTGCTTCTTCTATGGAGAACCGGCCACTCTCGAAGTTTCATATTTCTTGGGTGTTGCCATTTTCTATTGGTCAATTTCTTATGGGTTGGCATGGCGTGGCAATTGGAAAGGACCTCATGATAGTTTGTCATCTCTGCTTGCTCGCCGGCCTATGGGTATTATGGGAAGAGAGGAATGAAAGATGTTTTAGGAATTTGAGCCACAGTTCAGGCTGGGTGGTTTTGAGAGTGGCAGGTCTTGCTAATGGTTGGGTGGCAAGTCTGGGAAGAGAAGTGGATTGTAATTTCTTGATGTAATTTTGTGGGATTATGTTCCTCTTCCATGTATAGTTTTTGCACCTCCGCGGTGCTTTTTTGTTAATAAATTTGCTGTTACCTTCCAACAACAACAAAAAAAAATGCGATTCAGGTAACTATGGCCATATGGGTGATGCAAGGTTCTATAGCTAATAGGTTTCCTTGTGGGGCAGCTGTTTGAAGGTCAGGAAAGATAGATTTGTTATCTTGTGTCTTTTTGCTATTCTTTCCAGCATTCATAAAGAGAGGAGCCATCCCCATTTCCAAGACAAAATCTTCCCATCAATCGACTGTTTGATCAAATCATAAGATCCCTTGTAAGTTGGACTATTGTAGGTAATTAGAGGCATTGAAAATAAGGAGCTTGAACTGCTGGAATATAGTGCCATCTCAGGTGGAGATGGTGTCTGTTCAAGGAATTGTAATGCAACAAGCACAATGAGCCTGTAGTCATTGGCTCATTACTAGTTCTATGACTCATATAAGTGCTATTTTTTTCTTATTGTAATGAAATTTCATGCATGCTGCTGGTATTCCTTTCTTTTACTTTGTTTAAGAATAGAATATGTATTTGTAGAAGATGTTGTACTTGTTTATACATTTATCAGCATATTTGTGATTGCAAAAGGTACTATCATAACATCTTTGCTTCTACTAATTCTTGTTGTTTTTACTTGTTGGTTATTTTCATCTGTAGTCAGCATTTTCACTTGAGTTTATTGCTTGTTGTTCATGTCACCTAGAAACATCAAATGGATCACTGTAATACATTAAACACAATCTCCTTCCCTTTTTTCTGCATCCTAGTAACTTTATTTTTCATGTGATTTTCAGCTTTAAAATATTCAACCGCAGTCCCAGTGATTTCTCTTTCAGCTCTTAAATACCATGTCTTCCCTGATAGGTGGACAGATGTTTATCGCCCTCTTTGGCTTCTTTCGAGCATTATAAATTCATCATATTCATTTTACTGGGACCTGACCCGTGACTGGGATCTGAGGTATGCACATTTCTTGCTTTGAGCAAAAAAACATATTATAAAGAATCATGGGTTAGTACACTGTTAGTCGTGTTCTAAACACTGCCTTCTCTTTTTGGCAGCGTTTTCTCCCGAATTTTCAAGTTCAAAAACCCAAATCTATGCTCAAATGTATTATATGGACGGCAATGGGTAATGTTGCATAAATGAGATCATTTCGTGAAATGGGCCATGCTTATGTTTATTATGAAATAACAGTATGGAAACACAGGTTTATTACTGGGCAATCGGAAGCAACCTAGTCCTTCGGTGCACTTGGACGTACAAGCTATCAGCTCATCTCCGTAGAAATTTCCTGACTGTTTTCACGATTACGGCCTTGGAGATGTTCCGTCGCTTCCAATGGGTTTTCTTTCGAGTAGAAAATGAGTGGAATAAGATGACCCTCAAGCTGAGCTTGCAGGTCGCAATGAGCGACATTCCGAAGGAGGAAGACAGACTCCTTGACTCTAACAACCGTAATGTATAGACCTGGTATCACACCAACAATCTCATTCAGTTTTACTTCTCGATTGTCTTTTGCCTGGAAAGGCTCCCTCCCTCTTTCATTAGTCAGGTCCATTTTATGATCATAAGTTTCCATTTTTAGAAAGAATAGGTTGGCCAATTGTAGTACACGTGTTGTTTGTACCTTTCTAGAATTTTTTTTTTTTTTTTTGGCTTCATATTTCAATAATTGCTATACTGAAGGGGGTTTCAAGGCTGTAATTTACCTTTCTACTTCTTCTTCCTTCTGGGATTTTCTCTATAAACTTGCCAAATGATGTTGAGGATTTTGTGCAAGGGGTTTGACTACACTTGCAATCTAATAGGGTGTGTTTGGTTGCACCAAATAACATGCATTCCAACTCATTCATAAGGTGATTACCACATGGAACGAGGGAAAAACAAATATCAGCCTGATCCAAAACTTTTGTGGCCCCCAACAAGTTTCCAATGGGGGGCGACCAATCCTCACTGTTTCTTGTGTAGTCCACTTGAGTTTTGTATCTACCTCATCTTTGGGATCATGTCTTAGATTGAGCTGGTGAAATGGATGGACAGAATTGATATAACACAAACATCACAGCTGGCTGAGCTCAGGTTATGGAGGGTGGATATGACACAAACATCACAGCGGGCTGAGCTCAGGTTATGGAGGATGTATATAACACAAACATCATAGCTGGCTGAGCTCAGGTTATGGAGGAAGGAAGCGAGAACGAGGTATCAACAACAGATTTTATCATGAAACATCTCATGTTTATATCGACCTATCAACAACAGATTTTATTATGAAACATCTCATGTTTATATAGACCGATTATGCGCCTCTGCTTCTAATGTTGTATAGACCTCGTACAATAATTGTCTTACTTCCTTTGTATCAATTGCTTCCTTTCTTCTTGAACAATCACGAACGCTTATTATTATTATTTTGGATCTACTAACAGAAATTAGGGAGCTGATTGGGTGTGCCCGTGGCCTCACCCAAGAAGGTGCGGCCCTTACCATGGGCCCCACCTTGATGTATGTATTCTTTATCCACACCGTCCATCCGTTTTGCCAAGATCATTTTACGGCATGATCCTAAAAATGAAGAAGATCCAATTCTCAGGTGGACCATACTATAGGAAACAGTGGCGATTAAACGCCCTACCATTGAAAACTTCAAAGGGGCCCACCGTAATGTTTCCATAGTGTTTTGTTTGCCATCCAACCTGTTGATAAGGTCACACAAACCTGGATGACAAGAAAAACACAAATATCAACTTGATCCAAAACATTAGTGGCCCATTAATGATCAATCACCACTGTTTCCTATGGTATGGCCCACCTGAGAATTGGATCTTCTTCATTTTTGGGCTCATGCCCTAAAAAATGATCTGGCAAAACGGAAGGATGGCATGTGTGAATATAGAATAAATACATCAAAGTGGGCCCCACAATAAGTCTTGGGTGAGGCCGAGGTGGACCTAAACCTCTCCCCAGGAATTGTTGCTTAATCTCTGCATTCAATGTGTATTCCTAACTAAACATATATTTCAATTATTCAACCATATCATTTTACTGACCACAGAATTTGGGGTCATAGGCAAGTCACATCCATTTAAAATATCATTTCACTCTACCTAATCCTACTTCACTAGTTGCGACCTCCAAGACTGAAGAATGCCTCTATCCGGCCTCATAATATATTAATTCCAGGATAAGCTTAACAGACTTATCATGATGTTTTAATGACATCCAACCCATCCATCATGTGTGCCCTCTCTTCATCTTCTAGGATTATGAAACTCAGGTTGATCCAACACTCAGGTGGACCACACCACAGGAATGGTTGGGATAGGGACACCCACTATTAAATACCTTCCTCATTGTAAGCGGGATCCACTTTGTTTTGCAGAGCATTCGATTAGATGGTTTTGAGGCAATGATTTTACATGGTGTGGCCCACCTGAGTTTTGGGATATAAGGAGAACAGGAGGGGTCACACATGATAGATGGATTGGTTGTCATTGAAACATCACGGTAGGCCCCACATGTACGTTAAGCATACCCTATAGGCCTGATCCAATACAAACGGTTCTTGCCTTTTAATTTACAAATGGACGCGGATTTCGTGCAGTTCCCGCGCTGGAAACCTAGGTGGGCCCACCGTGATGTTTGTGAGAAATCTACATCCGTTTTGTGAGCGCATTTTAGTACTTGAGACCAAAAGTGAGCAGGATCCAAGGGCTGCGGAATTCCTACGGTTGAAACCTCCCTGGGTCGACAATGATGTTTACATGCCATCTATACCGTTCATAACGTCATTCCTACTGGGATGACTTGAAAACACAAATATTAGACTGATTCAAAACTTCTATGGCCCCACAAATATTTCAACTGTGGAAGTTCAATCCTCACGTTTTGGGCCTACTTGAGTCTTTGGATCCGGATAATTTTGGCCCCATGTCCTTAAATGAGCTCAAAAAACAGATGGACTGGGTGGATTTCTCACAAACATCACGGTGGGCCCCACCTAAGTTTCCAGTGTAGACAAATTAGCATGTGGGGCCTATCGTGATGTTGTAATGACATCCAACCAGTCCATGCACGCCCCCTATTGTTGTCCAAGCTCCACATGGGCCTAGCACAGTAGACCGGAGCCTGACCCAAAAAAGATTAGTAGGGCCTGAACCCAATCCAGACTGACCTGAAAATTGTTCAGGTTCCTATTTTCAAAGGCGAATGTACCTAATCCATCCACTGATCAAGTGGGCCATGCATCTACAAAGAAATTTATATTTAGAAAAATTGTAAACCAAGGGTTACCATTGCACGTATTGCCTAACCCTTGATTGGAAGTGATGCAACACATGTGGGCCAGGCCAGGCTTCCTAGGGCTAAAATGACCTTACCTAAGCCCGGCCCAAAAATTCAACGGACCATACATTCCAGGCCCTATTGGCCCAACGACCCTCCATGAATCATTTGTATGCATGAGACGATACAGACCCGACCAAAGATGGAAATGGAGGCAGCGGGCAAAGTAATAAAAGTAGCTGTTTCTCCTCTCGAATCTCTCCACCACCACCACCACCACCATTCCAACCCCACCACTCTCTCCTTATTCAACGGTTGCGATGATGCCCGCCAAATCCACGCTCGCCTCATCAAAACCAAGAACGCCCATAACAATTTCTACCTCTCCAAACTCCTCTCTCGCTTCATCCAATCCAACCACATTCATGAAGCTCGCCTCCTATTCGACCATGCCAAACGACCCAACACCCTCGTTTGGAACACTCTCCTCAAAGGCTACGTCGACGGCGGCCTCTTTCTCGAAGCTCTCCTCCTTTTCAAGAAAATGCGGAGAGAAGGAATCCCGCCCGACTCCTACACTCTCCCTTTCGTTCTCAAAGCATGCGGCGGAGGTGGCACCGATGTATCGTCGATTGAATTTGGAACTTCTGTCTATTCTGTTGCGGTTAAGTCCGGTTTGGATGACAATCTCTTTGTTCAGAATTCTGCCATTGATATGTACTGCAGGTGTTTGATGATTGAGTCTGCACGTAAACTGTTCGATGAAATGTCTGAAAGAGATTTGGTCTCGTGGACGTCGATGATTTCGGGTTATGTTGGCTGTGGCGACATGGAAAATGCGAAGTTGTTATTTGGGTCGATGGGCGAGAAGGATATTGTGTCGTGGGGGGCGATGATATCTGGTTTTGTGCGGAATGGTTGTCCAGATGAAGCTCTGTTCTTCTTCCGTGAGATGCAGTTGTGTGGTGTTCAGCCTGGCGAGGTTGCGATTGTCAGCGCACTTTCTGCTTGCACGAGCTTGGGCCATAGGAGTATGGGGCTGTGGCTTCATGGGTTTGTGGTGAGGCATGGTTTGGAATTGACAGCTTTTATGGGCACCTCCCTCATTGACATGTATGGTAAGTGCGGCGATGTGGACAATGCACGTCAAGTGTTCGAATTGATGCCTGAGACTACTCTAGCTTCTTGGAATTCTATGATTGGAGGGCTTGCCATGAATGGGAGAACTGAAGAAGCTCTGTCAACGTTTTCAGATATGGAGAAAGCAGGAATCAAACCGAACTCAATCACCCTTTCTAGTGTTTTATGCGCTTGTCGGCATGGAGGACTCGTCGAGGTGGGCCATTATTATTTTGAACATATTAGCAAAGAATACAACATCTCCACCAACTTGGATCACTATGGATGCATGGTCGATCTTCTTGGTAGGGCGGGTTATGTGAATAAAGCTTACGAATTGATCAAAACTATGCCTTTTGAGCCCAATGAAGTCATCTGGGGAGCATTGTTAGGTGCATGTAAGATCCATGGAAATCTCAAACTAGGTGAACATGCAATCGAGCGGCTTGTAGAGCTCGACCCACATAACAGTGGGAACTATGTGCTACTCTCAAACATGTATGCAACACTCGGTAGATTGGAGGATGTAGAGAGGGTGAGAGCAGAAATGAGGGTGACAGGTGTGGAGAAACCTCGAGGTTGTAGCTCCATTGAAGTAAATAGCATTGTTCATGAGTTCTACGCCGGCGACCGCTCACACCCAGATGTGGACGAAGTCTATGAGAAGCTTGGAGAGCTGTACTGTAAGATGGAGGAGTTAGGATACCAGCCTAGTGTAGATTTGCAAATGTATAGTGTAGAAAGCTATTGAGATTAATCGATCTGCAAACTAACATCTTCCTCTCTTCAACCTTTGTCTCCTTAATGAAAATGATGTCAATTTTATTAATATTGTGATGTAATTCCCGTTGGGCTCCAGCCTTGGCATATATGGCCACGAATCGATCAGTAATTGAGCTTGGGCTTGGTCATTTTAGCACGACTTGTGACAGCCTGAGATCAATGTGTACATGCCTTGTATTCTACATATATGCCATTTCAATCATCAGTCAAGCAACATAGGCATCTTGCATGCAGACCTTGGTTTTCATTTCTCTAAAAAGTGTGTATTTCTTTCAGCATTTGCAGCACAACTGATGAAGGAATAGATTAGGAATGTTCACTGTCAGAAATAAGGATTTTCCTCAAAATTTCAAGCAGGCCGTTTTGAGCTCTGACTTGGGCATGAAATGCTTGGCCCATGTTCCTCATGCCCAGCTCAGGACTAGTCCTTATCATGTCAGGCTGGGCCCGGCTGATCTGGACACAGGCAAAAACCCAACCCATTGTGATCCCTAGATGAAATGCAGCACGCTGATATATATAAATTTCATGAAAAAATTTCAATGAGGAATGATGTTTGATACCCTCCAATACATTGCCTTGTTGTGGTACAAACTACGAGCAGTTATATGATATCACACAAGGAATTTATCACTTTATGTTTCTGTGAGCGCCTTGCAATGTGAGCACGGATGCTCTCACTTCCTTGGCTTTCTCCTTTGCTCTGGATATTTAGTGTAGTTGTTATTATTGAGGTGTAATGTTGTGTAGTTGTACATATAACAAGTATCAAAATTATCCAAACTATCATATCCTAACACAGAGTAAAGAAAGCACTCCACAACAAATGATAGCATAACCATCAATTAGAAAATAAAAGAGTTTCGTCTACCGTTGTCCAATCTATGGAGAACCACTCTCATTAAGGACATGATTCTCTATCCATTTCCTCCTTGCATGGCCCATGTTTAGAAGATAGCTTGCCAAAGTGTAACGCGCTGGATTTCTGGGGTTGAATAAATACTCGACTCCTGATATCCCGGGCACCACTTATTCTTTGCGGAAGCGGGATTCTACAGTTTGTTTCACTTGGCATTTGAACAGTTCATAAAATTAAAATAGAGTATGCTATGTACGCTGGAATAAATATAAATTTTAACGCAACTAAAATATGTCTATCCAGAGTATGGAACTACATCTGAGCAAAATTTATAGTTCCAGAAATACAAAATGTGTCGACTCTAAAATTTCTTTGATGTCCCACATGTGTCCTACATCGGCCCACGTAGCAACCAGAAGTACGAGGACTCCTCCGAGTTGTGTGCGCCTTCTCCAACTCATCAGATTCCATAATACTTACATCTATAACAATATCTGGTTGGTGTTTTAAAACATCATCGTAGATTGGGAGTGAGTGATCAACTCAATGGTTTCATTAACTCTAAGTTACGCATGTTATCAAGTCTATGAGCATTAGTAATGATAAAATAACTGAAATATGCAATTTCTAAACACTGTTGTTAATGCACATACATAGGGTTATGAAATGATGCATGCTTTTACAGTCCAACATTCCCTCATAAACAACTTCCACACTAAATTCACAAATGCCAACACTCCCTCATCACGCGACTATAACGCCTAATTCGCCACAACCTAGACTAGTTTAATAGGGTGAATGTTCAAGTTAGCTGAGTAATTAAGCTTATTCATCCAGCATATATGATAAACTAGAGTACCTCTAGTTTGAACATTAGTCTCATCCGTATCACTAGGTGTGGGGCGGCCGTAGCAGCTCCATATATGTGTCCCTTAATCCGTATTCGAGTTTATCACCTAGAAGACAATTCCCCAATCAATGTGAGACAACACTGGCCTGACCAACTGACCCAACCGATCACTAAAGACCCAGACGACATAACCCAGATGCACAGGGTTATGTAACCCCTCGACGGGTGGAAGGCGCCCACAAATATATAAGAGTTATCACCCAAACAAAAATATGAAGCGGTCGCAACATCATTATAGTTTGATATACTAAGCTTATAGTATTCTCGATTGTTCATTGGTCACTATGGGAAGGCTTGTTACCCCATCATAGGTCGTTAACATGGACATGGTATCCCATACCACCATGCCCAACCCATGAGACTTGGAGATCGTACCACTAATGATTATTAGTAGAGTTTTTAAATGGTATGGGGTATTCTAAATTCAAGTAATCGCGATCAAACATGGTGAACATACGTTGTTAGACGTCGGTTGTTAAATGAGTTCGATTGACTCAAGCGAACATCGGCGCAACCGGCATTGGGTGCAAGCATCCTGTGTAGCCTAGCTACTGTCGGTCATCCGTGTTTGGCCCAGATCAATCGAATGAATCTAGGGTAGCCAACTAAACTCGGGCCACCCCTGTATTCTGCGATTTACCGACTAACCCAACTACTTAAGTAGTCCTAATCATTCGACAGAACTAGTTAACCCACAATAGTAATTTACAAGAATGAAATATAAGTAATAAATTTAGCAATTTAATCATTCGGACATTTCATCGAACATGCGAACGTCATCATGTTAGCAATAACAATTTATGAAAAGAAAAATCAAAATATACATATACAAATTAGTATGTATTCACACATTCATAAATATAAATCATTAACTTAAGCATAAGACTCGACAAATGGCAACTTAGGGATAATGGTCCGCTCTTTAGATTGGTATGTCGAATTTGAACTCACTCCTAGGGCTAGGGTTCCATAGGTCAGCTCACCGGTGCCCTGCACTAGCATGGTTAGCTAGCAAGGGCACATGCAATCGGCCTTTAAGGTCCAAATCTCAAGAAAATGCTTAATAGTACCTCTACTTGTCGCCGGGGCAATTCCGGTGGTGTGGTGCGATCGCAGCTACACTGTCTGCTAGCAAGGATGGGGCATGTCTCCTCCAATCAAACCCTCTCTCACCTCTCATTCCTCTCTTCTCATCTCTCTAGTTGCAATGAAAATTTTTGTATGAGAGTGAAATGGTGAAAATAGGGGCTATTTATAATGTCAGAATGTGCACAAATAGCACAAGTGCCCTTTTTTTCATTAAACTTGCCCTGGGGGAGGCTATTTTTGATTTATGGGGTCTTTTTAAGGGCCCATTAACTCATCTACACCAAGGGGTAGGTGCCCCAATATGGGATCTATGTTTTGTCACAACCGAACGGCAATCAAACGCTTCGATTAGTCATGCCGACCTCACTTGCGATGGACTATCGTCAATGATCGATCGGGGTCGCAGTTATACGTATATGAGCGAGGAATTATCCTTAAAGTATACCTCGAGTTTGGTTGCGATCTAATGGTGTAAAAGTTACAAATTCACAAAAGAGTGGGGGGCCTATTTCACTTAAGTTTTAGATTTTAGCCTAAGGTATTCGCATATTTCAAGCACTCGGCTCATGGCCCAAGTTGAACAGTTCTAAGCACTTTCTTGATTCGCCACCCTCGATGGAAGTCAACCTGACTAAGATGAAGTCTTTTTATAGCATCAGGTTTAGTGGCCCACTAATGAGTAGTGTAAAGCTTATTCGAATAATCAGAGAATTTCTGAAATGAATTGGGTAGGGAGATTTCTTACGCACAATGATTAGGGTATAGATTAGCTAAGTCCATAATGTGGTTTATTTGTAATTAGTAAAAATAATGATTTGGTCATAATCACTCTAAACCATTGGTTCGTAGGCTAAGTGAGTAACTGGGTTGATTTGGTTCATTAATTAAGATCTAACCCTTAGTTATCTCGACTTTAGATAGGTCTTTATTTAGTTATAGTTGTCTCAATTAGTTAGTAATAGATCGGCTAGATTTAGACCATGTGTGAACAAATCCTGAGCCTAAACTTGATGTTTAAGTGATCGGACGGATTCTTTGGCTTCATACGATTGATTAATTGGATTTGTGTGATTCTTTACCAGTAATACTCACGTATAGGCTTACTTTGAGCGTCAAGGGTAAGTAAGTGCTATTAATATAAGCTAGTTATATCGAAAAATTTTAAAATTTTTTGAAAGTATAAAATAGTGAAAATTTAGGATATTACACAAAGTTAGATCATTTTGTAAGACCTTCGCGGCCCAAACTTAGTTATCAAAGCTAAGAGCCAAGTTCTTCAACGTCATTAAGGATTCGCAGCACCCGCTATATATGACTCATGTCCTTCCCTTGAGACATTATAATTATTAGCGACTTAACCGTCTCAACCATATCTCCCATCTTGAACCCAATATAATCACTCGATCTGGACTTTTTCTGCTTTTTCATGTCGATCATTGTTGAGCGAGTGTTTCTAGAATTAAAAGTTGTATCAATTTGGTTATTCTTATACAAAAATTAATGTAGCAAATTATACACCACGTAAAAGTATAATTAAGTGTCAAGGATAAAATAGTTTTTACAATATAAGTCTAGCTAAAAGCAATAACACAAAAGGTTGAATG
The DNA here is from genome assembly GCA_037074715.1 of Magnolia kwangsiensis. Taxonomy (NCBI): domain Eukaryota; kingdom Viridiplantae; phylum Streptophyta; class Magnoliopsida; order Magnoliales; family Magnoliaceae; genus Magnolia; species Magnolia kwangsiensis. Next base: position 10,945,145 of record CM073577.1, on the reverse strand, counting down.
ATGTAATTAGTATCTCATTAAAAAATAACAATGAACTTAAAAACGTCGGCAGGTTTGTAGGAAGCTATCATTATACATAATTTTGACAATCTCATCCCTCTTCCTTACCTATTCATCTCTCACTCACTAAGTTACGCTTGCTAAGACACGACCGTCTTCGGCCTTAGTAACCTCCATAGGCAATGGCGTCGCATCCTCCTTACTATCTCTATCATCCTTAACTATTTTAGTCAATCCATCTTCACTGATTATATAGATGAAATTATGAATGACACAACAGGCTATAACAATCTTCACTTGGGTAATGAACTTGAAATGTGATGTTGTCCGAAGAATTAGAAATCATCCATTTAAGTCTAAAGATTAAGAAATCATCCATTTAAAAGGCTTAAATAATACTCAATGATATTCCTTTGCTAAGTGTGTCGATAATTGAAAAGTTCTTTTTAATTAGTTGGTTTCATTCCTGTTCAAAACTCATTCAAGTGATAACATCTACATGGTGCCATAAAATCAAGAGTGTGTATATCCTGCATCTACCACATAATATTTACGTACATAATATTTACGTATAAAGTTTAATGTATTGGTAAGATAAAATGATGTTATAATCTCTATTATCATGTAATGAGGCAGACATTGAATGTTTAACATGTGAAACAAGAAAATCATCTAGCCTATAGGAGAATACATTCTACAGCACACGAGTATCAGATACAGAACCATCCCAACCAACCAAGACATATGAATTTCATATTAAAAGTATAAGTTTTCATAACATTTTATGACAAAAAACCCTTTCTATTACATAATATTGAGCTTGCATTATTTAACAAATAAGTGAGGATGTGTGCCATTTAGGGCACTAATGCAATCCTACGAGAACATATTTATCAAAAGTGGCTACTTTGTGAAATATAATTAGAAATCATACTTACCATTGATACATCATTTTATCTGAAAGTATGGACTCTACATTGCGTTATCTGCTATTTCTTTTAAGGTCTGTTTGTTTTTAAATCTCACGGTAAATGCAGTATAAATGGAAAATTATTACTTTTTTTCCTAATTGGAAAAGAGAAAATAAAGTTGTAATTTCACCTCGAAAACAGTGACGCATAACAGTGTCATCTTACCAAAATTATGGTGGTGCAATTTGTGAGGCCCATCACTATACATGTGTCTAATCCACACTGACCATATGTTCTACGTGCTCATTTTAGGGCATGAGCCAAAAAATGAGATAGATACAAAGCTCAAGTAGTCCACACCACGAAAACATGAGGAATTAAATGTCTGTCATTGAAATTTTAAATGAGCTTAAGACCCACAAAAATGTATGCCTTCCATCTAACTTTTTCATAATATGTAACACTCCAGATTTCGTATCCCGAGTTTAGTACTCGTTTTCCAAAATCGTGAGTATTAACTTATAAGAATAGCCGATATTTTGACAGTAATATATATATATATATATATATATATATATATATATATATATATATATATATATATATATATATATATATATATATATATATATTAAGTGAGCGCTTGCAATAGAAGCAAAATAAACCACACATGGAGGAAATGTCTAATATATATTTCAATTTATAAAATTGGTTGTCCATAAGGGTTATACAAACCAATGACTTAAAATAATCAAATGAAATATCTAAACAAAAGTAGGAAATGTAGAATCAAGAATCGCAAGATTATCCAGTTCTTCGTACTCCACATTGATGTTATCATATACATCATTTACATAACCTACGCCAACTGAATATGGTTTGATAGCGTCAATGGCTATCCTAGTGAGGTATACCCTCTAAGATTGCCAAGCATCACAATAGTTAAGAATGAAATTCAAATAACTCAGGAGAATACAATATTCAATGTAATGTTCATAAGTAAAATACAAAAATATACAATTTATGTTTCCTAAGTGACATATAGGATGATACCACATGTACATAAGAAAAAAATACAGTTTATAAGTACAATCCAAGGAACTATAGAATCTAAGTTACATTTTATAATTCACAAGAATAACACCAACTACTTAGATATACAAAGTTCAAAGTATAATATGTAGAGATACAGTCCATTCCCCATAAATAAAACACAAACAATTATAGCATCCAAACTACAATTTAATGTATGATATAAGAAGATATAATCTATTTCACAAACAAATTCAGTCGCCAACTTAATCTTGATTAATGAATGAATGCATGAATACAATTAGCCTGGAGATGCACATCCAGTTGAACAAATGAATGAACATTTCAAACAATTGGCTCATTCATACAAGATATCGGATCTTTCAAATAGTCGACCCATTCAAAATGTAAAAAGGGTCGTTCGAATAGTACACTGGTCTTTCAAACAGTCGACTAGGCACCCGATAATACCCACGTGTCATGTATGTATGATTAATCCAATCGTTTTTAGTCCAATTTACAAATAAAATATCAGAGAAGCTCAAAAGTCACTATGGAAGGGGGGGAGGGGCACAACTTAACATAGGCTGACAGCACGAGCATAGTGTCTTATTCCACCATTCCCAGCTCATGAGACTCAAATAAGTAAGATTCTAAGATACTCAAATGATTATAAATAATATTTGTAAAATAAAGAATCCAAGACATTTTATTTATAAGCATCTCTACAACTAGTGGCCACTCATGATTCGACACGTAGATATGACCATCACAAGTCTAGATATACTTTCAACAACAGGAGTTCTTCCAATAAGCCACATTGGCACTAAGTCCTTCAAGGACACTACCAAATATTACAATTCACAAACTACATGAACACAAATAATCTATGAGATGGCACGTCTACGACCACATAACATTTAATTTATTCATGACCGACCACTAGCTCGAGAACACTCCAATATACATACTCCCAATATATAATATTAAATTTTAATTATAACTTAACACAATCAAGTGTTAAATCAAATTACAATCAATTCAATATACGTTATCAAACAAATACACATGTAAGAACACATCCAAACTAAACTAGAGAAAATAATTTCATATTCAAACAAATCATAACCCTATAGGATTTAGATCATTAATTTCTACAAATCGATAGATGTACTTACATACACATGCTAAACAAATCAAGGAATGTGCACATATAAAGGTGAGTCATTCTAAAATGAAGATGAACGATTCATAACTCATTCCGATATGTAAAATAGTCATTAGTATGATTATGTAATTAATTCAAAAGAGAATTACATTAACTATTTTAAAGAAAATAAGCTTGAAGAGTGTATCCTCACATGTTAGATGCCTTGGAGAATTGTCACGTGTGATGGGCCAGCCTTCCAGCGCCTTCCTGTCTTAGCGTGGAGTGGATGTGCTCTAGGTACAAACACCAGTTGTCATGGATGTACGTGGATGAAGGGATGGCCAGAGGTCCACATCATCAGACGGTCAACAGTCCGTGTGGATGGATGGTTACTTACATATGATAGAGGATGGACATTCAACTATTATTTCTCAACGTGATTAACGACTTAAAGTAGGATGCCGATCATAGCTCATTTACTGGATGACCCTATTGATTTCTAACTATGGATGATCTTAGATAGCACCGATGGCATAAAGATGTTCACGATCTGCTATGAACAGATTGCTAGTTAGAGATCCGATATAAATAGAACTCCTGATTTATTCGTGATCAGGTTGAAAAGGTGAAGAAGAAGATCAAAAAGAAGAATTAAAGAAGAAGTAATAGGTGAAACAGAGGAGATTGTTCATGGCTGTCAGCAGTGCTGATGAAGTTGAAGAATCCGAATGGTAACTGGACGATCTGAGATTGAAGTTGGAGAATCTAAATGATGTACATTGGGGCTAGAAGAAGAGGATATCTGCTGAATTTTGAAGATTGAAATTGAAATATGAGAATCAGCAATTAGAAATTGAAATCAGGAGCTGCAGATCGAAGATCAACAGCTGGATAAATGATCAGCTGCTAAATTCCTTGAAGATCTAAAGTGAAGAAGCGAAGATCTGCTTTGAATGTTGGCCTAATCGGGAGGTTGCTTAACCGTGATTGAATTCGAAGTTGCAGGCCATTGATCTACGGTTGTTGGATGCCCCATGGTGGCTGGGCACAAATGAAGGTATCAGATCTACACAAATCTGTGGAGGAGAGGAGATGAGGAAGAGAAGATTAAATGAGAGAGAAACAATGGAGGGAAAATGAGTTGCTCTTTGAACCAGAATAACTTTGGACTCAGTTACAACTCGCCCAGAACTCGGTAGATACGGCAGATAAGATGACTCGACCATCAATGGCAGATCTAATCTCCTAGCTTCTTTCTTTGATTTGACTTCTGTGGCAGGTCTGGATGATCTCTAAGGAGCTTGAGAAATGGAAGAAATAAAGTTTCAGGTGCCTTTAATTGGTGGGTTTGGATAAGGAAGATGACGGTCAAGATTTTAAATTTTTTGTAAGAGATGAAAGCCAAAAACCATTGCATTTGATCTTAATCTCATTTATAGCATTGCCGTAATTATCCTACGCCGTTAGATAGAAAATGAAGGGTTTGGATTTAAATCTCAGTTTCCTACTCGCACTCTCTCTCCACCAATAGATTTAACTAACGGTTTCGAACAACTAGTGGTTCTCGTGCTCCTCAATGAAAGGTAGGGATCGTTTACATCAGACAGTCGAAAATGAAGGAGAGAAGTTTCCATTTGGATCACCAACGAGACAGTAATGCGGTTTTCTTTTTCAGAATACTTCTATCCTCATACAAGCTCTCTTTCTCTTAAGATTGTGCATAGGCACCAACAAGCTAACGTGTGAGACGACTTAGGATTTTTTAGGAACTCCTGTCCGCAACGGATGGACAGTTCAGATCATCTCTGAGATCCAAGACAGTGGGTTACAGTGAACTGAAACGGAAATCTTCGGTTTAAACCACAAATAGGCGAGAACGCGGGAAAGGAAGAAGGAGATTTCCTTCTTTCAGAATCTTTCTGTTACACCCACATTGAGTGAGCTAGAGATACAGTGCATTGTATGTGCATGCAATTTGTGCACACACACCATTCAAAAGTGGGGTCCACAGTAATTGTTCGTGAAATCCACTCCATCTGTCTGATTCTATGGGTCCCACCCCCACCATGACATCAGTCTAAAGATGAAAACGCCCAAGAAAAATACGGGGCATTACATAACATCACACAAACATGGATAAAGGGAAAACAAAAATAATAAGCTTAATCTAAAACTTCTATGGTCCCAGAGAAAAATTGAGTGGTAAGCATTCATTTCCCCATGTTCTTGTGGTGTGGTCCACTTGAGCTTTGGATCTACATCATTTTTGGGCTCATGCCCTAAAATGAGAGGAAAAAATGAATGAACGGTGTAGATTAAAATCATATATAACAGTGGACCTCATGCATTTTAATGGACAAAATCTTTGCCCTCTCTGTTCCAGTGTAATAGCTTTTTAAAGAAGCTTCATGTCAACATCAGGTCATTGTCAAGAGGTGACTACTGGGTGTAAATACATGGGTAAATAATAATTACATATTTACACTGCATTTACCATTGGATTTGAAAAACAAACAGGCCCTTAATGTATGTAGTATAAAAAACTTCACATATTCTGGATAAAAGCCTATTACAGCATCCAATACTCCATTAAAATGACAGCTCATTATCTCTACAGATTGTGAAAAGTGATTGTCAATGACGCAATTACGTACATTATGATTGATAATATAAAGCAAGATTATAACTTTCTCTTTTATATTATATCATCTTGTGTCAGACAAAAGATTTTGATTCCTTAACAACGAGCCTAATTCGAAAAAGTTATCTTTAGTCATTCTTATTTGGGTAAGACATTCTCAATCACTCTTCTTTATAATTTCATTAATGAATCTATTCCTCTCAATCTGATCACCCTTGAGTGTTGCCTTCATACAGTAACGTCGATAATATTCAATAATTCCCATTACACATGCAAATGCTACAATTGTCTTTATGCAAATCGTAATAACTACTTTATTATCACTCCAATTGCTACTCAATAACTTTTTTCTGCTATCGGAATAAATTTTTGTAACAATATTTTTTTGTTTAAATGACAAATTTATTAACTTAATAGTTTTATCAAAACTACCTTTTTTAATTGATAAGTAATATAATAATAATATTCAGGTCCATCCAATAGACTGGCAGTAAATGTCTAATATTTTTTTATATTTTGTAAATGTTAATATAGTTGCAATTTAACTGACTTTATTCTGCATTCTTGAACATTATCTTAATTGGTACAAATATAATGTGACAACAATGACCGTGTTAATTCTAAATGTTGAAACTTAACATGTAGTGTTACTTTGTAAATGTAATTTGCAACTGGTGAGTGAAAGTTATTAATTATTATACGAATAATTTTTCTAATATGCATATTATAAATTGTTAAAAGAAAATACAAATAAAAATAATCACTCATAACTGAAAGAATTGTATAACACATATTATTTAGGTAAGTAATAATTTCTACATGGAAACCATCACAGCGAAATCATCTAAGTCATATTGCACAATAATATCTAAACATTCACGCACCTATAAAAGAAGTGAGCTATTTGAATGGTCTGGTACTATTTAACAATATACTGTGAATCACGGAGTAGTGTTTGTACTCTGGTATAATTCGAATACATGTTAGAAACCATAATTAATATTTTGATATTTAAAATCAATTTATTACAGACCCAATACTTGGGATTTCCATGAATCCAGTTCGTGTATCTCACATCTCATACTCTAATGTAGGTCATTACACACAATTTTTAGAGAGGATATATATCATTTATGTTGATATCCTCTAATCAAGATTAGGGCATATAAAGCCAATACTTTACTCACCCATCTAATGAAAATATTTAAACTATTCAATATAATCTTGGTCAATAGCAACATTCATAGGAATATTTAAACCACATATTATTTTTTCCATATATGCAAAGAAAGAAGAAATTGTGAAAATAATATGATCTATAGGCGTACATGACATGAGGATAAACATGGAAATAGTGTTGGGTAAAAATAATATTTATATTGCAACTAACCCAAAAGAAATTGTGTACGATCTTCACCTCTGATATACAACTAGAGATTTTCTTATAACCTTAACAAATTAGAAATATGTCAACTACATGTATGTAACACCACGAATTTTGGCCAACCTGGGATTAGATGTCCTTAGGCAATGGTTCAATTAAAACACCTAGAAAATCGCTCAGAACCCAATTCCATAGCCAAAGAAATCACTTAGGGTTAATTCCTTTATAAACTAAGCATAAGTTAGCTAGCGCGACGCTAGAGTAGCTGAAAAATAGTCCCTGATCACTTTAAATACATTCTACAAGACCCAAAACTTGTAGAATCCATGGTGCTATAATACTCTATAACCTGAGATCAAACTCTAAACCGGTTTGTTCTCTGGACCTCTTTGAAACTTTGTATTGGATCTAGACCGCGCGTCAAAAGTCCGATACCTTCAATCTTAGACCGTTAGGACCGCCTAGCTGAACTTGACAATCATTTCGAAAATCAAGTCCAACCGATAATCACAGGCTATTTCATTGAGCCCGGACTGAAGAGAGTGCGAATAGGGACAGATTTGGAATTTGAAATTCAAATCTGGCATACCACTTGACGTGTCAGTATTAAGCGTTCTGACCGTCAGAATTCAGCCAAATTACACCCTCGGATCAGGAAAAATTTTTATTTCATATCATGAGATTTGCAGACCTGATCTACGTGCGGTGACCGCTGAACTGAAACTGGATCGCCACGTGCGATCTGCGAACCCTGCCGGACTGAAAACTTGATGTATGCTAGATCCAGTATGCATGAGCTTAAGTCCGACCGCATTTGGCCAGGGGACCACCAGAAAGCATCTTTTGGACCGAAACAGCCCCGAATTGGACATACCTCAAGTATACCTTGACCTGGAGCCTATTTTGGGCACTTTTAAGCTTATAAAAGGGGTTGAAACCCTCACTCCTCTCTCCCATCCGAATTTGCAAAAAGTCCTAGATTGGGAGAGAGAAAAGGTGAGAGTATGTGAGAGAAGGTGGGAGAGATCTTCCTGCCACCTGCTGCTGCTGCTGTACGTGCTTAGGCGACGCACTCCAATCACTTTCCCGACGATTCCAACGCACTTCTAGGTGAGGAAAACCTTCAACACTTGCTGATTTAAGCTTCCGTCAATTCCATAAGCGATGTAGCTTATGTAGCTTGTGTTTTAGGTTCCCTATTCGCCGTAGACGAAGCGTATACGCTCCGTTCGAATTCACACATCTATAAGGGAAAAGGTGCAGATTTTAGACGCTTTGATTGACTGTTTCCAAAGCTTTCAATGTCGTTTAATAGTAGATTATCGACGGCATCACCGTTTGACATGTACAACATGCTGTCCGTTTCCTGTTTCGTAAACCAACGAAGAATATGAGATTTAGGATATTTTAGTCATTTGTAGGAAGTACTGTTTTTATTCATATTTTGCTGATGTGATTGACATAGTTTATTGTCGCATTAGAATGTTAGGAATACGTGCATAATTAGTTTGGCGAAGAGATTCGCCTAAATGCACACTTCGGGTTGACATACTATATGTAGACTTAAGTGTGTAGTGTAAGTGTTTGTATAAATATTTGTATTAGTATGTATTGAATTAAATGGTGTTATGAATTAGTTTGAGATTGATTTCTTAATTAAAATGCTGATGTAAATGATTTTCTACATGATAGCTATATGCATGATTTCATTATATGTATGAAATGCATATGTAAGATGATTTATTTAAGTTGTACGTTATAACATGTGTTATCATGCTCACATGTTTGTATTCCATTTCCAATACTCTCATATGATTTGTTGATGTGATTCCATAATTGTTTGGGACTATACTTAGTCCAGGCAGTCGGTAACCGAGCGAATTCGTGATTGGCTTATCTTGGCCACGAACGACGCGTCGATGAACGCGAGTCATATTTGGAGTTGGCGGCAGTGGTTAGGCCACACGAAGTGTTTTACGCACTTCATGTCGTTTGACTTGAGATGCGATCGTGCTAGTCGAGCCCGTCAAGTAACCCGACTGACCATTGTATGTTCACCCTGCATGAGTCATAACTGCTTGAACTTAGGGTACTGAACTTACCATTGTAAACCCTGTCAACCATGGTACCTTGATCCACGAAGACTCATGAGCCGAGCATGGTGGTATGGGACACCGTGGTCGACCTGTCGGCCTACGCTGGGGCCACAAATCTCCCCGTAGTGACCAGTGAGCACCTATAACTCGTGAGCAGATTATGGTGGTATGAGACACTATATTCTTGATGTCGGCCTATATTGATAAGGTGATGGGGGAGCGGAGCAACGAGTGCGTGCAACAGCCCTGGCAGCCCTTTGTAGTGACCGCGAGCGTATTCTGAGTCTACGGGAGGTGACGACCCTTCAGTAGCAGTAGAGTACTATAGGCCTATATTGATAAGGTGATGGGGGAGCGGTGCAACGAGTGAGAGCAACAGCCCTGACAGCTCTTGCAGCGAACTACAAAATATACATCGTATGAGATTACTAGGAGTGATGACCCTAGACAGGATCTGTGTTGAGATTGATACAAGGAAAGTACCTTAGTTTCTCAATCCTGCTGTTTGAATGGACTAATAACAACTCAGAAATCATATCACCATAGCATTGCATGTGCCTAGAAGATGTGGAGCACTCTAGGGAGTGTGGCATGCCGCCGTCGTAAGATGTTACCGTATGAGGGAGATCGTCGGTGAGGGCATACATCACGTCATGTCATATTGCATTAACAACAGTATTAGGATTGTTTGATTTACTGCTTTACTATTATCGCATGATTGATTTGATAACATGCTAATCTTTGCTCTCTTATCCCACTAAGTTGATCACTCACTCCCACGTTACGGGATGGTGTTTCCGGACACCCACCAGTCCCTTTTTGTGATTGCAGATGATGGCGCTGCTCGAGAAGCGGAGCTGGACCTGATGATGATGAGGAGGATTCCTCCTTCATGTGTGTTCTGATTAACGGGATTATAGGGAGGTTGATTAGATACCTTGACACTTACCATTTTATATTTTTAGCGCACTCATGTATATTCGTTTTGTTTATTTTTGGAGTATACATGTATGTATATAACCTGGTAACATATTCACACTCTGGAGACATACAGCAGTTTATATATGTTATACCTACTATCACAGTCTTCCGCTTATTAATTTAACTGTCTCTGGAGTATGATATGTTGTTCTAGCTTAATCTCACTCATGTTTAATACATTATCACAGACAACATTCAATCATACATATCTATGTTGCACAAATAACATTTTGGAACTCGAGAGTTGGGTTTTTACTCGACCCCCCGATTTTCGGGATGTTACAGATGGTATCAGAGCATGTTTGGATTAAACCGGGCCTGGGTTATGGTCACGCGACATACGCTGTCGCTTCTTTTGACTTAGGTGGGTGTGAGAAGGGTCTAGAAACACTTATAGGATCTCAGATTCGCCAATAGGCGAAGTCTATTCATATCGATCGCGTGATCGAATCCGTAACGCATCTTAGGTCACGTGAAGCAACCCGAATAGCTCTTAGGTTGTAAGTGAGTGGGTTGAAATGTTCTTTGAACGATTCTAAACCCGTAAATGACAATCCTTGGGCCGTGGGACAACCACGACCCCTGTATTCAATCGCCAGGGCTTAAAAATCCCGTTTCACCTAAAATCTTCAAAATTCTTCCTCTCACCACTCCATTCTCCAATTCTTTCTTATACATTTCATGTTAGGCATTGATCCTAATGTGAAAATGACATAAAATCATACTTCGATAAAATTTTACGGTGAATAGTAAAATTTTATGAAAAATAGCCATAAGGCCATTCTAACTTCTCTTTATTTAGAAACTAATGGGCTAAATGGATGTAATAGCTCCTTTTACCCCAAAATCATATGCTTCATGATAGGGTTTTGTATTCAGGATTACAGATTGGCCCCAGAAAGCCTCGAACTCATGTTTGGGCCTCTATAGGTCAAAATACAATGAAACAAGGTGGGGACCATGCATTTTTGGGGTCCCTGGACCATGGGGGACCAGACCCATGTGGTCCCACCGGCTACCTAGAGAGTTGGCCGGCGATGCCATCGCCGGTTCGGCGATGCATCGCCGTCCGGTGGGGCCCACTGGATGTAATTTTCGGGCGCATGCCCTAATATGGCTAGGGAACCTCCCCCATATGTGGTTCACACCTTGAAACCCCCTATATACCCTACTTCCTTCACAAACAGCCCTTCCCCTAGCCTCATTTACGTTTTCTTGCTGTCCTCACCCAAAATCGTGATTTCAAATCGTCCCTAAATCCATTCCTAGCTAAAAACGACCACTCTCCATCATTCTATTTCGGTTTGCAGCCCTTCCTCTTGAAGATTTCATCGTTTGGAGCTCTTACAACCTCCAAATCGAGCTGAAATCGTGAGGTGCTCCATTCCCCTTTTTCATTCTCTTTTCTTTCTGGAAATACATCCTAGGGGAGCCTGAAGCATCCCTCTACAATGCGTAGATCTCCCTTTTCTAGTTTGGTTAGCCATTTTCTTGCATTTTTCCTATTTTCCATGGCTATTGTTAAGCTGTTTTAGCCTTTTTCTCTCTTTCCACCATCCTCCTTCTCAATCCTATTTCTCCATTTTCTTTACTTAAGGGATACTGAAAATATATGGCCGAGAGAGCTCTAGTGAGCAACAGACAGTATTAGACTCGACAGTGATAAAGAAAGTAAGTTGGGACTGTGGTAGAGTCCTTTGGTAGAATTAGGCATCTGTGCCATTGTCTTGTAGATTGTTTGATTGCCATTTGAGATCTCTGTGTTTTGTTGTTGTTAGATTTAGTGACGTCAGAGGTAGAAAGTGTGGAACTTGTTCCATATATTGTGACTAGCATGCTACTCCCAACCCAACACGGGATTAGGAATGTAGTTTCGCGTCATACAATAGGCCCTTGGCGTTTTGGACCTAGCTATAGCACTCCTAGATTTGAAGGATCTAACGACATAAGAAATTCAATTCCATTTAGATAATCTTGACCCTAAGCAATAGAACAACTCCCTGTAGTAGAGATGGTATGGAACCATTTAACGTATAAACTTAAGCTTTGGATTATAACTACTGAGTTACAGACTAGGCTACTAGTTGTCTTAGGCAGTGTAAGGCCTATATATGCTAAGGGATAGTAGGTTAGATTTGGTTGGAATGGGACTCCCTTCCTTCGATAGATCCCCTTATGACTTATAGACTTCTGTTGTTGCCCATAAGAGGGAGCCATTCACTCTTAGGGACCATTTATAAATTCCTCAGAATAAACTTAGAATGTACTAGCACGCCCCTTAGAATTGCCTTCCCTAAGGGCTTATTGCATTCGGGAACGCGGAATAAAGGAACTACACGTAAGCGATGTATTCGTGATTTGAATCGACTTCCTAATCCTAGTGGTTACCAATAAATCCAATGCTTTGATCAAGTAAAAGATCGGCATCGACTCGGATTAAGAATTGATACAATAAATCTTCTGTCCTAGCTAGACAGAAAGTCTATGTATCCGGCTCAGACCCACTACACAACTATTCTTCCGTGTTGGCCCGACCACCTACAACCACAAGTTATTGCTTTTCCCTTGGTAAATGGCGAGGACTTAAAGCCAGTAGAGAATTCGACATCTTGCCACCAACTCATACCTGCTCCTAAACTTAACCACAATAGAGATTAGGCTCGTCTCTATGATCATAGGTACCAATGCCATAGAACGCATCATTAGCAAGGAAAACCATGTAGAGAAGTTTTTTCTCAATTTATGTCAAGGATAGGTCTTAAGTTTCACCTCGTTCTGATGTACGGAGCGATGCATAGACTCTTAAACTTTAAGTAGAACCAAGTTTTAAGGGGGGTAGAACGTATTGATTCCAATCCAGTTAGGTTAGTCAACGCTACCGTTCGATCAGAGTGGCGCAGCGGAAGCATGGTTAGCCTCTTCCCCACTGGCCCAAGATCGAAACATTTGATTTAGGTTGTACGTACGGTTAGGTTATTAAATAGGATTTGAACCTTCCTTCGAAAAAGTACTCCTTGCCCTTCGCCAATTTCGGAGACGAAATTGTGTTTTAAGGGGGGTAGGTTGTAACACCCTTGATTTTGGCCAACCTGGGATTAGATGTCCTTAGGCAATGGTTCAATTAAAACACCTAGAAAATCGCTCAGAACCCAATTCCATAGCCAAAGAAATCACTTAGGGTTAATTCCTTTATAAACTAAGCATAAGTTAGCTAGCGCGACGCTAGAGTAGCTGGAAAATAGTCCCTGATCACTTTATATACGTTCTACAAGACCCAAAACTTGTAGAATCCATGGTGCTATAATACTCTATAACCTGGGATCAAACTCTAAATCGGTTTGTTCTCTGGACCTCTTTGAAACTTTGTATTGGATCTAGACCGCGCGTCAAAAGTCCGATACCTTCAATCTTAGACCGTTAGGACCGCCTAGCTGGACTTGACAATCATTTCGAAAATCAAGTCCAACCGATAATCACAGGCTATTTCATTGAGCCCGGACTGAAGAGAGTGCGAATAGGGACAGATTTGGAATTTGAAATTCAAATCTGGCACACGACTTGACGTGTCAGTATTAAGCGTTCTGACCGTCAGAATTCAGCCAAATTACACCCTCGAATCAGGAAAAATTTCTATTTCATATCATGAGATTTGCAGGCCTGATCTACGTGCGGTGACCGCTGAACTGAAACTGGACCGCCACGTGCGATCTGCGAACCCTGCCAGACTGAAAACTTGATGTATGCTAGATCCAGTATGCATGAGCTTAAGTCCGACCGCATTTGGCCAGGGGACCACCAGAAAGCATCTTTTGGACCGAAACAGCCCCGAATTGAACATACCTCAAGTATACCTTGACCTGGAGACTATTTTGGACACTTTTAAGCTTATAAAAGGGGTTGAAACCCTCACTCCTCTCTCCCATCCGAATTTGCAAAAAGTCCTAGATTGGGAGAGAGAAAAGGTGAGAGTATGTGAGAGAAGGTGGGAGAGATCTTCCTGCCACCTGCTGCTGCTGTTGTACGTGCTTAGGCGACGCACTCCAATCACTTTTCCGGCGATTCTAACGCACTTTTAGGTGAGGAAAACCTTCAACACTTGCTGATTTAAGCTTCCGTCAATTCCATTAGCGATGTAGCTTATATAGCTTGTGTTTTAGGTTCCCTATTCGCCGTAGACGAAGCGTATACGCTCCGTTCGAATTCACACATCTATAAGGAAAAAGGTACGGATTTTAAACGCTTTGATTGACTGTTTCCAAAGCTTTCAATGTCGTTTAATAGTAGATTATCGACGGCATCGCCGTTTGACATGTACAACATGCTGTCCATTTCCTGTTTCGTAAACCAACGAAGAATATGAGATTTAGGGCATTTTAGTCATTTGTAGGAAGTACTATTTTTATTCATATTTTGCTGATGTGATTGACATGGTTTATTGTCGCATTAGAATATTAGGAATACGTGCATAATTAGTTTGGCGAAGAGATTCGCCTAAATGCGCACTTCGGGTCGACATACTATATGTAGACTTAAGTGTGTAGTGTAAGTATTTGTATAAATATTTGTATTAGTATGTATTGAATTAAATGGTGTTATGAATTAGTTTGAGATTGATTTCTCAATTAAAATGCTGATGTAAATGATTTCCTACATGATAGCTATATGCATGATTTCATTATATGTATGAAATGCATATGTAAGATGATTTACTTAAGTTGTACGTTATAACATGTGTTATCATGCTCACATGTTTGTATTCCATTTCCAATACTCTCATATGATTTGCTGATGTGATTCCATAATTGTTTGGGACTATACTTAGTCCAGGCAGTCGGTAACCGAGCGAATTCGTGGTTGGTTTATCTTGGTCACGAACGACGCATCGATGAACGCGAGTCATATTTGGAGTTGGCGGCAGTGGTTAGGCCACACGAAGTATTTTACGCACTTCATGTCGTTCGACTTAAGATGCGATCGTGCTAGTCGAGCCCGTCAAGTAACCCGACTGGCCATTGTATGTTCACCCTGCATGAGTCATAACTGCTTGAACCTAGGGTACTGAACTTACCATTGTAAACCCTGTCAACCATGATACCTTGATCCACGAAGACTCATGAGCCGAGCATGGTGGTATGAGACACCGTGGTCGAGCTGTCGGCCTATGCTGGGGCCACAAACCTCCCCGTAGTGACCAGTGAGCACTTATGACTCGTGAGCAGATTATGGTGGTATGAGACACTATATTATTGCTGTCGGCCTACATTGATAAGGTGATGGGGGAGCGGAGCAACGAGTGCATGCAACAGCCCTGGCAGCCCTTTGTAGTGACCGCGAGCGTATTCTGAGTCTACGGGAGGCGACGACCCTTCAGTAGCAGTAGAGTACTGTAGGCCTGTATTGATAAGGTGATGGGGGAGCGGTGCAACGAGTGCGAGCAATAGCCCTGACAGCCCTTGCAGCGAACTACAAAATATACATCGTATGAGATTACTAGGAGTGACGACCCTAGACAGGATCTATGTTGGGATTGATACAAGGGAAGTACCTTAGTTTCTCAATCCTGCTGTTTGAATGGACTAATAACAACTCAGAAATCATATCACCATAGCATTGCATATGCTTGGAAGATGTGGAACACTCTAGGGAGTATGACATGCCGCGGTCGTAAGATGTTGCCGTATGAGGGAGATCGTCGGTGAGGGCATACATCACGTCATGTCATATTGTATTAACAACAGTATTAGGATTGTTTGATTTACTGCTTTACTATTATCGCATGATTGATTTGATAACATGCTAATCTTTGCTCTCTTATCCCACTGAGTTGATCACTCACTCCCATGTTACGGGATGGTGTTTCCGGACACCCACCAGTCCCTTTTTGTGATTGCAGATGATGGCGCTGCTCGAGAAGCGGAGCTGGACCTGATGATGAGGAGGAGGATTCCTCCTTCATGTGTGTTCTGATTGACGGGATTATAGGGAGGTTGATTAGATACCTTGACACTTGCCATTTTATATTTT
Source organism: Magnolia kwangsiensis (assembly GCA_037074715.1). Lineage (NCBI taxonomy): Eukaryota > Viridiplantae > Streptophyta > Magnoliopsida > Magnoliales > Magnoliaceae > Magnolia > Magnolia kwangsiensis. Next base: position 10,928,926 of record CM073577.1, on the reverse strand, counting down.
TAGCGCACTCATGTATATTCGTTTTGTTTATTTTTGGAGTATACATGTATGTATATAACCTGGTAGCATATTCACACTCTGGAGACATACAACAGTTTATATATGCTATACCTACTATCAGGGTCTTCTGCTTGTTAATTTTACTGTCTCTGGAGTATGATATGCTGTTCTAGCTTAATCTCACTCATGTTTAATACATTATCACAGACAACATTCAATCATATATATCTATGTTGCATAAATAACATTTTGGAACTCGGGAGTTGGGTTTTTGCTCGACCCCCCAATTTTCGGGATGTTACAATGTATAACAGGAAAAATAGTATTATGAGAAAAACATCAAATTATTTTTCTTATTACTAAAGCATAGTAATTGGTTACTAGAGGAAGTTTATTCAAATCTTACCCTACAAAATAGAGAGGGGGGAATCTATAGATGTGTAAAGTGGGTAGAGTTATTTATAGGTATTCCTTTAATGAAAATAAATGGAGTTGTTCAAGTCATGTCACTGGCTCTTGTACATGCATTGATCATGTCAGGGGTATAAATGCAATCGGTGGATATGGGTCAGATACGAGCAATTTACTTTGGGATTCACTTGCAGCTTTAATGGACATGCATGCATAAGATGCAGGCCTTAAGGTTTCTAAAGAAAGTTGAGGACTTGAGTTGATATGCCCAAGTTGTCTTAGGATTCACCTACATATTCATTAGATATACATACTTCTAATGTACTAGACTTTAGGGTTTCAAGTGAAAAGGATGACTATGAACTTACCATATACATTAGTCCAGCAAAGGTTGGTCAAAGTTGCTATAATAAAGTCTCATGGAAAATGAAAAAATAGCGTGACAATAAAGCCATGGTGGGTAATGTTATAGTTGAAGAGGCATATCAAAACTCCAAGATAGAATCTATGAATTGGTATTGGGTAAATTATAAGCCTCTTGTATAATTTTTTTTTTTTTTAAAATAGTTGTCAAGCTGACGACCACTGATTATCGGCTATGAAAGGGAGATGTCAGATGACAATAGTAGATGAGGAAGAGATGCATTCAAGAATCGGACAAAGACAAGAAACCCTCAGAGAAACCGAGTAATTGTAGAAAATTAGTGAAACATGAAAAGAGGAGAAGATGAGTATGTCTCATGTGTGTGAGTAGGAATAGAGTTTATTCCGTCAAACCTAGAGTTTTTTAAACAATCACTTCATTTGCAGTGCAATGAAGGCTTTAAACTTCTAAAGATGTCTACCATGCTAGATGCAGACGCATAACATTGACATTTTCATTCAACATGCTACTCGGGTGACATGTGTACACTAGATTTAAATTCAAATTCAAACGAATTCAATCTGTAATAATTTCACGTAAATCAATTAAATACAAGCCGGGTCATTCTAAACACACTCTTAAGGTTTAAGAAATCATAAGATCCCTCAACTTAAGTAATTCGTATAATTGGTTTGCAATCATAGATTATGAGTAAAAGTTTTAATTACAGAAAAGGAAAGAGTTAAACACCAATTTTCATGCACACAATGTATGGTCTCTACTTTACGAAATCTAATAGTTTTTTAAGGAATTTAACAAGGTTTCGGCATTACTGCATCTAACTATATTTCATATAATTTATGACTCTAAGTATGTAAAATAAATAAATAAATGATACATAGCCTTACTTCGCAGGGTTTAAGACCCTAGGTAGGCAAAATACAGTATATATATATATATATATATATATATATATATATATATATATATATATATATATATATATATATATATATATATAAAATAAGGAATATTATAAAATAAAAGATAAAAGAAAGTGAGTATATGTTCTTGATGTGTTTAGGACTAACCCTTATTCATCCTTAAAATTGCCTCATCATTGTTACAATTAGTGGCTGACAATGGCGGCTAGATCTTAAAATTTGTTCTTAATAAGTCCATTTTAGCATGGGGAACACCATCGTTTTATCAAACATTGATTCGATTATAATTCTAGCACGCCACAATTCCTAATTGCAAACGTAAATGAAATACAGGCCCTCGTTCACATGCGTGGTCTCGTGTTTGATTGAATTACGTGAACAAAAGGCCCTTTCCTATCTTAACTAGTGTGTGGCAGGTGAAGAGGTGGATCCAGACCACCCATCTGATGGATCGCATTGTGTAAGACCCGTATCTTGGTCCGTACCTTTCCGTAGACTTCCGCGGTCTTATCGGTCGAATTCCGACAACCTTCAACCCTTAACCGATATCGACGCGCGACCCTGATTCATATACCGACAACCCGAGACCAATACCATAGCGACCGCGCCGTCGTTGCGGTTCCGATGCCGCGACTCGCGTGCCAAGGCGATACTTTGGTCGAGAGTTGTAGGCTAACGTTCGGTGCTAGAAAAATGTCACGCATTGCCAAATCCAAGAGAATCTCTACGATGTGTCACATCAATCACATCAATCCCATCAATCCATCAATCCATCACATGTCAAGTACACATCACTTTCACCCCTTTTCCCAAGTAACCACAAAAGTCTTCACCTCTCATACCTCTCTTACACAAAAGGCCACAAAAGTCAAAGATTTCTTACACAACCATCACTCACCACATCCATCCATCACTCTCTCTCTCCCTTTACAACTCCTCTCTTTCTCATTTACAAAAACTCCAAGCTAAAGAAAATCCCACGTATGGAGTTCTCCAAACACTCCATCTGTATTGTAAAATAGTTCATTTCATTATAACATGTTTAGTACAGTTCCATGACTCATGATCATACGCATCATATGTATGCTTGACGTGAGAATTGTCTGATCATAGCATATGCCTTCGGACAGGTTGTTTATGGGCTCCCGATTAAGCGGTGTTTCCCTACATGAGCGCACGATATGCGCAGGATTTGTTGCATGACTGGATAGCGTGAATCATACTTTTCGCATTTGTGTGACATGGTTATTGTACGTCTTAACGACATCAGGGCCGTAACCTCCACAGACGCATCGTGGTTGGCAGGATTGGATACCGAAAATCTTATTCTACATGGGGTGCTATAGATATCCCTGGGTGAAAGTTCCTAAACCCTTATGTTACCAAGAAGTTGCTCCAACGTCTAGACCGAGTGGGTAGATGAGCGTTGAGTGCCGATTATCAGACGGTTACGCTCTCCACTGTGTCGTGGTCGGTTGGAAGGGGGTGCGGCCTTACCCGCCCGAGAGTAGGGGGCAATGCTAGGCTGAGTTTGACCAGCTTGAGGAATGGGTCTGCTATCGACGAGTCACGCCCGATATTGGCAGACGGATAGTGTGGTCTCTTCCACTTACGTTATTGCGCGCGATGTGGCGGCAATCTGGTTTAGAGTGTACTAGACCCCGGTGATATCCCATATTTGAGCTGAATTGATGTATGGACATATATGAGGATCTGTATGCTTGAGTTACATTGCACATCGCATGGCCTTGGGATGGCCGATACCATTCATGTCTTGCATCGCATAGCCTTGGTACGGCTTATGATATTATGGATCCATCTGCATATTCCGCATTACTCTGACATTGCATGTTCATATTACTACCTTGCGCACATACTTTCACCACCCTTTAAGCTTTCTATAAGCTTATGCACAACTGTTGCGTGCAGGTGACGTTGGTTCGCAGCAGCGCTGAGGCAGGAGCACGTTGCAGATCATTTTGGAGTTTTTATCCTTCATCATTATATTTCCCTTTATGCTCGTTGTACTTGTAAAGTTTTTTGATCATAGTGGAAATGTAATGGAGTTCTTGGTTGTTGTTTGTGGGATATGCCATTGGTTATGCTTATTACGAATCAAACTGACGTTGAAAATCCTCCTCGTAGCATCCCAGGATCGGAACCTGGCGAATGGGAGTTAGGAGCCGAGAATGGGGTTCTACGAAGGCTGTCGGCGCCGGATTCGGCGATCGAAAATTTTGTGAGCCCGGTTTCCGAATTTAAGATGTGACACATTGACAGATACCTAACGTTGAAAATCACCATCAATGAATGCCCCTAGCCATCTGTTTTTCTAGTTAAATATTGACAACTAATGTTTCATTTCTAACGTCCATTTTAAGACCATCAATCATATAATTAGGATAGTTTTTACACTCTTTTTTCGCACCCTAACGTGGGCTAATTAAAGGCTACAACATATTGATACCATATGACCACAACTGGCATGAAACCTACTCTCATCCGAGAATATTATTGTTTGATTTTTCCTTCAACAATATGCCTCTAATTATAAATGTGAAGGCATGAACCCTTATGCCCACCTTTAAGAAAGAAAATCATTGCATGCCATATGACCATGTTTATTATTTTAATTAAAGAGGCAACTATGCAACACGTTTATAAGATACCTGTCGAGAAAACTGACCTATCACAAATATGACAGATATTCGTAGTGAAGTTGTTTCTCACAGGCCTTTCAAAAGGAAAGATCCTCCTGCAGACATTCAAGAGCCAACAGTATTCAAAAAGGTTCCAAAGATTCAAATATTCGACGGAGGTCCAAGTGAACCTAGCTCAGGTCAGGAGTCGTGCACCGATCAAAATGGGAAGAATGCGACAATATGATCCAATTAAATTGAATTGACAAACAATATAATTTCTCAATTACAAGACACCCAAAAATAGACCGAGTCATCCAAATTCTTTGTTCCCATATGAATGGCACTTATGGCCAAAATTAGGCTCTAATTAGATGATTGTAGCCATATAACACAATGTTCATCATTACTGGTTGAAAATGAAAATGATCATAGTATAGATTCAACATGGTATAACAACCGTGCTTTGAAGGCCACGCTCAGTTGGATCTAACATTCAGATGGCCTAGATTAGCATGCATATACTCCACATGAACATGAGTATGATTAGCACCCAAATCCGTAACTCAACTTTCAGACTGAGTGGAGATACCTCCTTTCAACACTTAAGGTCTTGGTATCGATCCCTGGCGGGGGGTGGCTAACATGGGGTGTGTGTACTGACATGGGTGTGTACTAATAAGTTATAATTTAAAAAGAAAACAAATAATAAAAAAATACTAATAATAATAAGAACATGAGTATGATTTAAGGTTGCTACCTAAGTGTGGTGCATCTTCGTTAGAAGAAAGTGCCACTTCAACAATGAATTTTAGTGCTGGACAAGGACTGACAGACTGAAATGCTAGTCCCACCAAATAAAGATGAAAAAACCATCCGACCCATGGGCCCTACATACCGACATCCAGATAAAAGTGAGTTCCTTGTCAATGAAGGGTCTGATCCCGTTTACACCATGCACCGATAGAGTACGTTGTCGTGCATGGTGGATCATTGACATGTGTCCATTCATCATACGTGTGGCATATACGCTCCTACGCAATCCAGGCCATCCAAAATCTGAATCTTGGGTTTCATCATATTTCATGGGTGGATCTTGGGTTTCATTCCTGCCTGTTCAACAGGGACCATAGACCAGTTTCCATTTCAACCATCCATTTAATGGAAACCTATCAGACTGTTAGGTTCATTCAATCATCGCAAATTCCGGGCAGTATCCCATCTACAGTGGTCCCCATGATTTGGACGGTCTGGATTGACATGTGACTTGGGAATTAAAAGGCTTTGACTAACAATAATAAAATAAAAAACCCTAACCCTATTTTTCAAACTTAGAAGCAAACTACTCCATTAGAATCCTCCATGAATCTTTCAGTGGGGTTTTGATCATCAACGACTACGTCCAGGGCCTCATTTTTTGACCAGCATTAAAGCAATCACGCGGCTTTAAATTAATAATGAAAAATGATATTTTCATGCAGAGGTACAAACTTGATGCATGAATGGTTGCAGATGTGCCAATGTGACACATGTGTGAAGGATCTGGAACGCTCGGTGGACCGGTCACCTGAAAATCTTGCCTTCTATATTATCATGCATGAAAAACATGCATTGTAGACCGTTGGCTATCATTTCGTCATTTCTTAATACATGTGTGGTCCAGCTTATATATTGAACTGTCAGATGTTGGAGTTTTAGGAACATTCAGAATGGGCGCCACCGTATGAACGGAATGGATCCGAACGCATGTACGATTTTGGCACGTGTGGTGCGTCTCTGTCTGGCGCTTGAAGTTTAGGCATCTGGAATTACTAATTAGCAATAATCTTCTTAATCAAATACTTTTCAACGTGGAAAAGACGAATAAATTGTCGGAGTTCGGCGGGATTCGGATTCGGTGGTGACACCTACAGTAATGGGTGCTGGAAAACCTGTGGGTCCCACCACGATGTATTTTTTTCATCCACATAGTCCATCAATTTTTACAGATCATTTTAAAGCATGAGACCAAAATTGAGGCAGATCTAAATCTCAGGTGGACCACACCACAGGAAACAGTGTTGATTGAACGACCACCATTAAAACCTTATTGGGCCACAGAAGTTTTGGATCAAGTTGTATATGTGTTTTCACTTTCTGACCTATCAACAGATTGGGTGGAAAATAAACCTTACGGTGGACCGTATGAAGTTTTTAATGGTGGGTGTTCAATCACCACTGTTTCCTTTGTTGTGGTCAACTTAAGATTTGGATCTGCCTCATTTTTTGTCTCGTTTCATAAAATGATATGGAAAAATGAATGGACGGCGTGGATAAACCCTCAGAGGTTTCCCCGAGAGGTTCATCAGGTGATATCACACACTCTCCACTCTCGACGTTCAACCTAAATGTGACCCACCTAACGAATGGACCACCATGATTTCAGGTCAAAATAAATGCACTCGGTATACTTCCCAATGGATGGCTTTGATCTTTCACACGCGAGCCACATTATCTCATCCTCCCGCGTGTACATCTGCTAACTTCGATTACAACCTTCCTTGTATGTCTCTCCCTTTCCCAGCATTAATGAGGTGGAATCTATTCCGTTGATTTTGCTGGGATTGGAACTTATACGCTGTCTTTCTACCAAACCCTAGTTTTCTAATTTGGATTGAGACTTTCATCTATTTTAATAGTCAGAGTCATAATCACTGAGCTGTTTTCTCTCTAACTCTGATCTATTTTATTCACTGCCCTTTCTTTGTAGGCCACACTATTCATATGACCATGATCATCCAATCTATTCGTATGTTGAATCGTTGGCCATCCATTGTAGGCCCACTAGATGGACGGTCCTGATTGGAAAATCACCCTGCTAAGTGTACTCTGGTGAGAGAGATCTACCCCGTCACGGTTCATCGAGTTCTACGGTTATGTATTTTAATCATGAGAATCATCATCATTGAGTTGGTTTTTCTCTCCGACTTTGGAGTTTCGCCCAGCGCAAAGTCCGGGCATTATTCTCATAAAAGAAGTTTGCTCAATACATCCGGACGTGCTGCAATACCATATGTCGCAACTTTAGCCTTTGAATCTGGGTTATCATCCAATGATCCAAACCGTTTGTGTAACAAATCTCACTTTCTACAGTGGAAGGCAACATTATCTCAACCCTTTGATAATTAGACTCTTTTGCTTTGAGCATGGACGGTCACCGTAACCTTTGTGGTCAATCAATGATGATTTTTCTTCCATAGGAAGAAAGGAAGAAAAGGAGAACGGATTGGCTACTCCCCCTGCCACTAGGGAATGGCTAGTGGTCGGTGCTATGTGGGCCCATCATGATGTATGTGTTTCATCCATGCCTGTCATCCAATTTTAAAGATCATTTTAATGCTTGATCCCAAAAATGAGAGGGATATAAATCTAAGGTGCACCACACCACAGGAAAATAATAGTGATTGGATATTCACCATTAAAATCCTCCTAAGGCCTACTGTGCTATTTATTTGACATCCAATTGATTAAGTAGGTCACACAGACCTAGATCAAGGGGAAAAAAATAGAGATCGGTTTGATCCAAAACTTTTATGGCCCCAAAAAGTTTTCAATGGCTGACATTGTTTCCTGTAATGTGGTCTACTTGAGATTGAGATATATCTCATTTTTGGGCTCCTACCATGAAATGATCTAGAAAAATAGATGGACTACATGATGAATGCAACACATACATCATGGTGGGAAGAAAAGAGTGTGTTTGACTGTGGCACATTTCTCATTCAATCTACACGGTTCAGCTCATGTGGCCCACCTAAGTCAGGGACTAGCATGATTTTTTGGGCCCATGGCTATAAGAAGAATGACACAATGATGATTGAAGTGGATGCTATGAACACCTTGTAGCCCTACGAGTTCAAGCAATGTGGGTTTGATGTAGAGCCGGTGCGGGCAGTTTTGTAGCCAAGATGATTAGAAAAGGCGTGACCAACGACAGAAGTGATAAGGACTATCAGACTTTATATCGAACATATCTCCCAACATGAAATGAGTTATTCGACATACTATATATGATTTTGGGTAGAAAAAACTACTTTAGTCACCAAGATTATCTCTCAATATAGAATGAGTTATTCAACTAATCATATATGATTTTGAGTAGGACGAGCTACTTTAGTCACCGAGCATATCTCCCAATATGGAATGAGTTATTCAACGTACCATATATGATTTTGGGTAGGACGAGCTGCTTTAGTCACCTAACTCCACTACACTAGGTTGTCCACATTGAATTTGTGAAATACCATCACATCGATGGTCGAATTTTCATTTTATTTTTGTTTTTACTATTTACGGTAAGCTGTAGTTTAAGTATAACTCTTCATCTATTGGGCTTTAGGAGTTGCGCCCAACAAGCCCAACATGGTTCGGCTGAATAGGATACTTTTTTTTTTTGGCCGAAAACCATGTACACTAGTAGACATTATGACTGTCTATAAATAGTAAGTTTACTATTTATATTTATAATAAGTTACAAATTATAGGAGTTTTAGTTGTAAATTAATTCCTATGCTTCTCCCATAGCTTAGTATCCTTATTTAAAGGATTTTGCTCATGGATTCAAAAAGTCTCTTGTGAGGAGTCCACGGAAGGAACCGGGGATTTTGAGTAGTTATCTTTGAGGGACCTCATCAAGTTCATCCCAACGTCGGGGGTCCAACATGATCTGTGTGTTAAATCTAAATGGTCCACTTAGAGTCTGGTCCGGTTTAAGGGATGTCCCAAATTCAACCGTATCTGAAAATTAGGTGGGCCACTTTATTTAGAATCTTGTGAGCCGTGCCTTAGTCTAAAATCACTTGATGGTGTTCACGAGAAGGAATGTGGATTGTCAATCATCAGGGCCCACTAAAAAAAAATAAAAATAAAAATAAAAGGAGTGCACTTGCCAGATACAGCTCTACGTGAAATATAAAGATTCCTTTTGGTGAAATAAGGTTTTCTATTTTTATTGCAACTACGACATCTTACCAGCACACACACGCTTTTTCATTGATCAGATCACATCAAAGCTACAGGGGATTCCCACAGGGCCAGTTGTTGTAGGCAATCCACATGCATTGGGAAATTTTCAAACATGAGGATGCGTGCCTCAGCCTCAATATTTCCTAATAATGGCAGCAATTATTTGAAAGTAAAAGTCGTTTGGAGAAAGGAGAGATGGACGGCTTGGATCCTGCATGAATTTCCTTGCCAGATTGGCATGCATGTGTACTCACACTAGCATCACAAGACTTTTTCAAAATCTCAAAAGCTTTTATATATATATATATATATATATATATATATATATATATATATATATATATATATATATATATATATACCGATTTTATTGTAAATTGTCATGATTTTAATGGAAACTATTTAAAAGTTAAAATAATTTAGGTCAGAAGTGGATTGGCTGTGAGAGAGTAGGCTAAGGGTATAATAAAGTAGCTGGGATCTACCTGATTTATGTATTTTATCCGCTCCATCCATCTATTTTATCAGATATTTTTAGGACTTGAGCCTAAAAAAATGAAGCATATATAAAGCTCAAGCAGGCCATACCATATGAAATAGTGTGAATTGAATGTATATCATTAAAAACTTCTTCTTAAGAGCTATATAAGTTTTGGATTAAGCTGATATTTTTGTTTTCCCTCATCCATGTCTGTGTGTTCTTATGTATAAGTTGGATGACATATAAATATTGGCCCTAGCTAGGTTTCGATGGTGGAAATCATTATTCCCATTGTTTCACGTGGTAACCGTAAGTATGGTCTACTTTGAGCCTTGGTCATGCTTCAATTTTGGGATCAACTTCTAAATTGAGTCGGAAAAATGGATGAAAGGGGTGGATAAACCACATATATTCATGGTGGACCTAGCAGAGTTTACTTAGCACGGTAAAAGCATGCCTAGTAACTCAATACAAATCCTATTTCATTTACGTTATACTTTTATATTCAATATTTTAATTTGTTTAATAGTTTATAATAAATATTTTTGAATATTTTACTTTTAGTAAAATTTCCTTTAAAATATCAAAAGAAAAGGTCAGAATCTAAAAATCTCCCAAAAGTGAATGGAATTAAGTTCTAGAAGTGCGCGGTAAGTCAAAAATATTTGAATGGCTATACTTATATTTTAGTTTTGTACAACATAAAAGAAAGGTGGATACTTGTTAGCCATACACATGGCATACTCGTAAGGCCAGGCTGTTAAATTGGCCAGCCCGATAGTTGACAGAGAATGGCTTCAATGTTGGATGTGGATTGCTTGTTGCCCTCATTTGGACCCAGCTCTCTCCTCAGTAACCAATAATTGAAGGTTTGATTGGACAGTAGCCTACTATTAAAGATAGCCATGTTTATCCATTAAAAATAGTCAACTCAAGTACATATTTTATTAATAATTTTAAATTATTAATAATTTTAAACATGAGTTGTGTTTCTTGTCTCAGACAATAACCTGTACATATTTTATTAATGATTCTAAAAATGAGTTGTGTTTCTTGTCTCTGGCAATAACGTGCCGTCGAATCAAATCTTAAAAACTGCGTCTAAGCTGGACAATACCCAATAAATAACATTAACCATTGGATTATTCTCTTCAAGTTTGGACCAGTGGATGTTGTGCTTTCATCCATCCATTTAGTAACCTATTAATTAAAAGGTCAGGATTTATCAATATTATTTTTGAGAAATACCCATAAATTCAATGGGACTCATAATTTGAATGGTCTGGATAGCTATACATAACCAATGACTGTGAGGAGGATGAGCTATTGAAAGGTAGGTGAGGCCACGTGTTTGGTTTTGAGTTAATTACTAAGCGACTCAGGTGAGTTCTATATGTTTTAACTCGGTCATTTTTATTACAGGGCACACGTACTCTAAAATCTCGGTATTCACCGGGTGGGCCTAACATGTACCTTGCTGAACCTACGTGTCAGATATATGGGCAACACATAAGCCGGACATCTCTTGCGGTGCATTTTCTCGGGAAAGTGTGGTCCACTTGACAATAATATCTGGCTTTTGGGCTAGGGAATGTTTAAAGTGGACCACCAATTGATGAACGGTTTGATCTCACTCATACATAGAGCTGCACACGAACTGACTCGACTCACCTAATTCGACTTGTCTAACTCATTCGGACCCAACTCGACCCAAACCGAATGAGTGAGTCGGTCCGAACCGAGCAGGCTTCGCCCAATCTAAACTCAAACTAAGTTGAGTTTGAGTTATGCCGTAACTCGACCCAAAACTCGATACGGCTAGACTGGACTTGATTCGACTCGGATTCGGGTATCTCTAACCCTATACGCCGCACCTGACTTGATTCCAAACTCTATCTTCCTCCCTCATCCTCCTCCTCTTCCAAGCCTGACAACCACCCACCACTATCACCACCCTTACCTCTCTCTCTCTCTCTCTCTCTCTCTCTCTCTCTCTCTCTCTCTCTCTCTCTCTCTCTCTCTCTCCCCTCTTCTAAGCCCGGTAGTCGCCCGGCAGCCACCCACCACCATCGCCGGAATCACCACCATTCTCCTCTCTACTCCCTCTCTCTCTCCCTCCCTCATCTCTTGATCCGAATCAGTGCCAACTCGAACTGACTTGGTAGTTTTTTATCGGGTCGGACTTGGTCTGGATTAGTCGAGGCCAGACCCGGATTCGGATTGGTTTAGGCATGCTAGACTTAGTACCGAGTCGAGTCGAGTTCGGGTCAGGCCTATTTCAAAACCGAATCAAGTTGGGTCAGCCCTAACTCGTTCTGACTCGAATGGATGCCCAGCTCTACTCATACAGGCCACATTGCCATTGAGTGTAGCAAGGCAAAAACTCTAAGCAAGGCTTGTCTTCTCAGTTCAAAATTTTTTGACTGTAGCCAGCCAATGGGGCCATATGCCGAGTGGTCCGACAATTGTATATGGGTCTCAGTATGAAAATCATTTGAACCGTTGATTGTGACCAATATCATTGTCTATAGATGAATCCAGAACAATGAAAAGAAATTTTTGAATGGTCTGAAAATCAAGGGTTAAGATAATCACTGAAGCTGGATCCCTGACAAGCCTACCAGCCTTTTGGGTCCATTTGATCAATGGCCTGGATGTCACCTACATAATCCTACAACTTGAGCTCCCTCAAGTATCTCTCATCTAACTTGATACTTTGTAGACGTTTGATATTCTTTTGGGTTTGCAACAGGAAGATAAACCCAGAAAACGACCTCCACCAAGGGCAGTTGAAATGGCTACATTTTCAAAGGCAGGGATCTTTTTGGTAAATTAGTGGGACTCACACAAGCTTTGGCAGTCGTCTAATCAAATAATACAAAAGAAGAAGAGGAAGATATTTTTATATTAATTAACTCAACTAATCTCTATTTCTTTTTTCCCTATAAAAGGAGAGGAGACGTAGAGAAGAAACAAACAGAAGCATTTGTAACAGAGAAGGAGAAATGTCTACTCCTGTCTTGGTAGCTGTAGTCCTGTTCATGGCCATGTTTGGGCCATCCAACGGTCAGCTGAATGCCACGTTTTACGCTAGCACGTGCCCAAACGTGTCAAGCATTGTACGTGGCGTCATCCAAAACGCTCTACAATCCGACGCTCGGATCGGCGCTAGCCTCATTCGCCTTCATTTCCATGATTGCTTCGTTAATGTAATCTCTCTCTCTCTCTCTCTCTCTCTCTAGTTTGAAAACTATGATTTAAACTAGGGTTAGAATCCAATACGCATTCTCCACCCAGTGATGATGCTCTCTCTCTCTCTCTCTCTCTCTCTCTCTCTCTCTCTCTCTCTCTCTCTCTCTCTCTCTAGTTTGAAAACTATGATTTAAACTAGGGTTAGAATCCAATACGCATTCTCCACCCAGTGATGATGCTCTCTCTCTCTCTCTCTCTCTCTCTCTCTCTCTCTCTCTCTCTCTCTCTCTCTCTTCTCTCTCTCTCTCTAGTTTGAAAACTATGATTTAAACTAGGGTTAGAATCCAATACGCATTCTCCACCCAGTGATGATGCATAAATGTAGGTTGATCATGACCATCAAAACGGTGGGCCCCATTGTCTATGGAGCATCAACCAAAATTCATGCTGCCCCGAGTATCTTAAAAATTCGATATCACTTACTGTGTTTTGCTGACCATTTCTTTTATAATATTCATTTTTTATGGCCATCGGTTAGATAGGTACGTAGTATTATTTTATCAGTATTAATTTTTTGGGTGTCTTCATAGAAACTAGGGTCCACGATTTAACGGTTTGGATTTGAATTCTATGTATACCACATGCATCATGGTTGAGTTACCATCTTCGATTCTGACTTGCGCTGGGGCCGACTCTCAATCAACCAAAACGAGTATGGTTAATGGACGGCAGATGATGGCCCTAGTCATGACACATCCACCACTCACATTTCACAAATGTAGGTCAATCTGACCATCCAACTAATGGGCCCCACTATAGATGGTCACAGTAAATAGGGTCTCAGTGATCACTGGACGGGACATGTGTGTGAGAAAATCGATGATGGAAAAGATGACTTACAATCTATATTCAGCGGACCATGTTGCCATCTTGATGAGTGGAACAAAACGATTTTTACACAGGGTTGTTCGTGGTGGACCCCATCTGATGAATGGCCCTGATATCGTACACCTGTGTCCATTGAAGTGTCTGCTAATTGCTCTTCACTGGCTCCCCATGCAACGTAGATGTTCCTCTGCATGTAGCTTTACGTCCTTACGTAGGTTCACAGAATCCGTACACGTGCATTCACACGTGTCAATACAGCACATCTATGCATGATCATTTCTTTTCTTTAATTGGGCTAAAACATTTAGATCTTTCGGTCTAAAATCAGTAATCGAAGTCATTCCACCTTCAAGGTTTATTTTGTATACTGTGGCCCACCTGAGTGAAAAGCCTGAGTTTTAAGGGAGAATATCTGATCATTGTTCCCAATTAGATTAAAAGCGCAGATCTCATACAAGTGTGCCTTATTGGCATTCACACGCACGTATGGAGGGAAGTATTCTACACGTGTGTAGGCTCACCAGACCTCAGTCTTTGCATATTTCCAACATGAGGAGAAGTTTGCAAGAATATATTGCCACGTTGGGAAATTAGCCGTTCGATCTTTGGTTATCTTTCAATGATTCAAACCGTTTATACGATGGGACTCATCTTGAATATTTCAACCATTTGATGATTTGACTCTTTCAACTTGGAATAATCAACAAGTTGAAATATTTCAATGTAATTGTTTTACTTGATGAAGTGGTCTCAGGTCCAACCGTCCAACCGGTTGGACCACAAGGTACGGCCCAGCTAGCATATGATTTCCAATCTAATATGTTCATGTGATATGCAACCCTTCGAATGAGTTGGCCCCACCTAGTGCAAAAATCAGCCCTATCTACTAATCAGATGGGTAACACTATATAAAACGTACAATGTATAACCATTGATAAATAGCAAATATATACATTTGTAATCCACTCAATCAATTGATGTCAGCCAACCAATAGGATGGGTTGAATGTCGTACACACATGAAAGATGAAAAGCTATCCATTGGATGGATGGTTAGCTTTAGTCCAAGCGATTGGACCTGAGATCTTCAGGTTTTTAATTATTTAAGAAGCATATACACCATGTGGACAGTTTGGTCACTGACAGGGACAGGTACCAACACGTATACTCCCCACGTTCTTATATATTGTAAAAAGCAGAAGTCAAAAGAAATACATGGGAGCGGAGTAGGTGTCATCAGGATAACACCTTAGTTGGTGTTACCCTTGCCATGGGGCCCACCTTGATGATGTTTTGTATATCCACGCCGTCCATCTGTTTATCCAGCGATTTTAGAATAGTATCTCAAAAATTATATAGATCAAAGTCTATGGTGGACCACACCACAGGAAAAGTGGAGATTGAGTGCCTCACCATTAAACATTCTAAAGGGCCCATTGTAAGGATTTAATAATGCTAATTTTCAATCCAAGCAGTTTCTGATGTCAAGAAGATTTATATGAAGGGAAAATACAAAGATAATTAAGGTTGATCCAAAACTTTTGTGGCCCATATAAAATTTTTAATGGTCATTCTTCACTGTTTCTAGTGGTATGGTCCACTTGAGATTTTTATCTTCTTTAGGTTTGGAATCAAGTGCTAAAATGAGATGGAAAAACAGATGGGCATGGATGTACAAAAAATGCATGAACGTGAGCTCCAGACGGTTGAAACCGGGTAACAGCTAATCCACTTCTGCTCCCGAAATACATATGGACGTATTGAAGTAGGATAGATTGGAAATTTAGCCGTTGGATCAGTGTCCTTCGCAATGATCATAAGTTTGTATGGCCCTCACCATGGATAGGGATGACCAAGGGCATTCTTAGGTTGAGAGGTGTCAAGCCTTTGGTTATTAAAAGTTGAGTGGACCATCTTTATTTGTCGTATCTACTTTGTCGTATGTACAGGTGTATGTACACACACATATGTGCGCACGAGAGGAAGTTCTCAAGTTTAAGAATTTGGACCACAAGGTACAGTTCACACGCACATAATGCTTGTCGAACATCAACACCATGCATTTGTTGGGTCCCCTTTAAATTATGGGATATCTCAAAAATCAACTATATGCGGAACTCAAATATGTCATACCATCTAAAATCATGTGAAGACATTCCTAAAACATATAAAATCACTTCCTCACAGCTCGACTACATAGAATCTTTTCTCCATACACACACACGGATATATATATATATATATATATATATATATATATATATATAGCATGTGAGGGCCACGGTTTTTGTACAACATCTTGATCATCTATTAAGATTATCCCATTGCAAAAATGAGATGTCCCAAAAATCAAATTGATTTAACTATTAGGTGAGATTCCCGGTAGGAAACCATGAAACTAACACATGAAAACTCCACATCCACATGAAGTATCCCATTTTCATGGTTGGATCTTCTTGATTTATAGGGCATCCTATTTTCATAGTGAGACAACTTTACTCGATGGATGAGACGTTATAACTACTTATGTATGCATCTCTCTCTCTCTCTCTCTCTCTCTC
The DNA here is from genome assembly GCA_037074715.1 of Magnolia kwangsiensis. Classification (NCBI taxonomy): domain Eukaryota; kingdom Viridiplantae; phylum Streptophyta; class Magnoliopsida; order Magnoliales; family Magnoliaceae; genus Magnolia; species Magnolia kwangsiensis. The sequence continues at coordinate 10,912,443 of CM073577.1, read as the reverse complement.
TCTCTCTCTCTCTCTATATATATATATATATATATATATATATATATATATTCATTGATGCATCATCTTATGAAACCTATAGTGCCCAACTTCAACTTGATTCAAAACTCTTGTGTGCCATGGTAAAGAGAGGAAACTATTTACTTTTATCGTGGCCCAACAAAGTTATTAATCAAGATAAAAGTTGGGCCCAAGTTTTGTATGAATCGTTCAAATTTTGAGATATATCAAATGAGATGAGTTTTCAAAAAGTTCTCACAAGTTAGGTGACAACATGAGAGCTAATTGGCAAGTGAGTATATATATATACACACAAACGGAAACGCTCACCTACGAACCAGTTGGTAGTATGAACTTTTTTGAGAACCCATCATACGGGATGTGGATCCAAAATTTGAACCATTCATGTGAAGCAGCACCTCGTGAAACCCTAAGCCCAAGTTTTACTTTGATTTAAAACTTTGATGGTCCATGAAAAATAAAAACAATTTCCTCTCTTGATTTGTATTTCTCTTTTCTATGGCCCACCAGAATTTTAGTTCGGGCTGAAAATTTGTCTTATGAGGTTTCATGGGATTCCGCATCACATGGACCGTTCAGATTAGACACCCATGGCACGTGTGCAAAGGTGCGCACGTTTGCACACGCGCATAGGTGCGTAGGGGAGCATCTCTCTCTCTCTCTCTCTCTCTCTCTCTCTCTCTCTCTCTCTCTCTCTCTCTCTCTCTCTCTCTCTCTCTCTCTCTCTCTCTCTCTCTCTCTCTCTCTCTCTCTCTCTCTCTATATATATATATATATATATATATATATAACACTGTATCTAAGACATGCATATACACATGAGTGAGTGTGTGCATGCGTATGCACAAACACGCGAGAGGATGATCTCATGTTCAAACTTGGACCACAAGCTACCAGGTACAGCAGATAACTTCCAACATTTCATGTGCTTCCAATCCATTGGCCTTATCACCAGAATTTCCTTACGCAAAATCAGCCACATCCACTAATTGAGCAGATGACTCTTATTTATCTATTTATCAATAGTTAGACATTGCTTTCTAGTTGTAACCCACCTAATTAGTAAATGAAGCTAATTTTGCACCAGATGATCCTTATGGTGGGCCCAACCTATTACAAACGTTGATTAATGTCACATTCACTTAATATATTGAAAGTTATTTGGTAGGTGTAGCATAACTTTTAGAACATGTTAGTTTACGCGGTTTGGATTATCGAAACATACATATCCACGTAAAAATTGTGCAACGCTGGCAAGAGAAGGACCCCAAGCTTACCATCAAAAGAAAATGATAAAGCTGTGGTTGGAGCAAGCTTTTCAGCGTGACTATGACAATAACTTGCATGATTAGGAGATATATCACGGCTCTTACTTTTAGTGAGTATGATATGAAAAATGAAAAGATATGTTACTTGAGAGTACACTCGCCACCATACGTGTGTAAGATCAGATTTGTTCATTAGGCGATCCTCACCGTTTAGATACCTTGCGTCTAAAATCAGGTAATAAATAGGATCATCAGGTGCATAGACGTATGCAGATTTTGAACGGCTGGTTGATTTCTCATACCCGTTCTTTTGTTTTTGTACGGTCTTGATCCACATGATGATTAGAATTCATAAAGGGAGGATCTTTTATGATCATATGTCATGAACAGACGGCTCTGATCTTGTACACGTCTGCATCGTTTTCATGTTTGAGGCTTATTAGCATTACTCTAGCAAAGAGATGTGTACATCACCCCCGAAGTCCCAATCCTTATGATAAGAGCCTGATCAACGGCAAACGTCGTGAATGTGGGGCCACGTTTCGGTATTCAAACTGGACCCGGTTTGGCAGGTGACCCCAACACCAAAAGCTAGCTGATGTCGAAGCTCTTTGGCCCCCACCATGACGTGCGCGTTTCATCCATGCCGTCCATTCATATTTTTAGCTCATTTTATGGCATGAGCCCAAATATTAGGCAGATCCAAATCTCAAGTGAACCACACCACAAGAAAACAGTTAAGATTGAATGCTTACCATTGAAAAATTATTGGGGGCGTTTATTTGTCATCCAACCTGTTCATAAGGTCACACAGACCTGGAACGAATCGTATTCTACCCACTTGATGAACCGTTGGAGATTGAGATTAAAGCGGTTGTTCGTGGCACACGTGACAATCTGGCACATCCCAGCCGTCAACATTCCCTAGCCCAAAAAATCAGGCTGGTCCATTCATCAATTGAGCCACAAGTTTACATTGAATATAATGTAACTCTTGATTTCCAAGTCAATATGGGACCCCCCAATGAGTGCCAGGAAATCATGATGACTCGACTCGGAACTCAGCCGAATCACTCACCCAATCACACCGATTATATTCAATTAGACAAAAAAAAAAAAAAAAATCCAGGATCATTCTACAGTGGGACCCACCAATGAATAGTCCAGATCCTTCACACGTGTGCTCCCCATGTAAGTGGGCCAACACTCACGTGTGGCATGACTGTACCTAATAACAATGCTGATTTTCATGCACAAACGTCATGGTGTTGCACTACGTGATCAAAGAAAATGTCGTGCATGCATGTGGTAGGGCTGTGATGGATCGGTTCTTCTGGACAATAGCAGCAGCATCGTGACCGAGAAAGACGCGGGACCCAATGTCAACTCAATAAGAGGATTTAACGTCGTCGACAACATCAAAACTGCCCTCGAGAATTCATGCCCGGGCATTGTCTCATGTGCAGACATCCTCGCCATTGCAGCTGAAGCATCAGTTTCTCTCGTACGTTCATCATTTCTCTTCTCTTTTCTTTCATACTCTATTAATTGTTTCGAAGCATTTGTTCTACCGTTGATCTAGACCGTCGATCAACTGCCACATGTGCGAGTACAACTTCCGAGAATTACTATTAGACATTCATAAATAATCAAGCCACCAGTGAAACTTTCAGTAGACAAAAGCACACCAATTGGCAAAGAGGATATGGGGCTGTCAATGGGCGGGCTGGCCCACTTCAGGTTGGGCCCAGGATTAAAATTATGGGTTGGGCTTGGGTGGTCTAAGAACATGGCAGCCCAGCTAGGACCCGTTTAGGGTTTCAAGGTGGCGCAGGGAGGACATGTTGAGATGGAGCACCATCTTCCTCAAGGGATAAATATTATTCCACTTTGGACTCCTCACATAGATATCTCAAATCCAGCAGGAAAATTTATAAAAAAAAATACAATAATTTTTAGAAATTTGTAATAAATTGATTGATTATTAAAAAAATCTTACAACCTCTTAAACAGTAACATAAACCGTAGGAAGAAGTTTCAAAATCATAATATAACAAAAACTCCTAGAAATCGTGACTTATTGTAAACTTAATATTTATAGACGGTCGTGATTCCTTTTTTGGGCCAAAAATAATGTTCTATTTGGCCCAACCATATGATTATCCTAATTATTCTAATCACTTTTCATGTTAGACGCAACTTCTAAAGTCCAACAAATGAAGAGTTATAATCAAACGAAAATTTATTATAAATAATAAAAATGAAATTAAAACGGAGATTCAACCGTCGATCTGACGGTATTTCGCAAATTCGGCGTGTGCAATCTGGTGTAGCAAGGTTGGGTGGCTAAAGTACCTCGTCCTACCCCAAAATCATATATGGCACGTCTGATAACTCATTCTGGCTTGCGATATACACCGTTTTAAACTTCTGACAGTCCGGATCACTTCTGCCTCGCCCATCTTGGCCATGAAACCATCTGCGACCCGCTCTACATCACAAGGGCATTTTTTCATACACCATGCATGTAGGCCCACCAAATGAACAGACAGATCTTAAGAAAAAGTAGGTGGCCAGGCCCGGGCTAAGCCCACGTATATTCATCACAGGCTGAGCTCGTGCCTGGCTGGGCCCAGACCATTGACAACCCTACCAGGATTGTCTGACCAGCATGAATTTCGTCATATGGCTCATCTATAGTAGGACCCAATAAATGGACCGTCTAGATCTGGTAAACGTGTTGCATGTGTAAAATTACGAGTGCTGTTGTCTGCAGTCAGGAGGGCCCACATGGAATGTTCTTCTAGGAAGGAGGGATAGCACGACGGCGAATCGAGCTGGAGCGAACAGCAACCTTCCAACGCCCTTTGAAAGCCTAAGCAACATCACAGCCAAGTTCTCCGCTGTCGGACTCAACACCAACGATCTAGTCGCTTTATCGGGTACGTACTGAACCCGTCGGATCCGCTATAAAGCTTTGTAGGACTATGATGTGTGAATGAAATCCAATCCGTCCATCAGATGCGTCCAGTCATTTTTTCATTGGCGCATAAAATTCATGTGGATTCAAAACTCAGGTGGGCCAAACCACAACGATCAGTTTGGATCGGGATGCCTGCAACTAAATATCTTTCGGATTGTATTCTGGCCCACTGCGTTTCTATATTCAATCCAGTCCATTAAGAAGATGCACCCCACCAGGATGAACGGACACCTAACAAATCAAGCCATTCCAAAACTCAGTTGGGCTACAACACCTGATTTTAGAATTATCGGACATGATTTTTCATGATGTTGCCCAACTATTTTTTGGAACCCACGGAAAATATGAGATGTTTCGGACACACTAGTTGGACAGTCCAATATGGTGGGTCTTACCTGGAAATTGAAATTGCTAAGAAGTGACTTTGATTGGATGATCCTGACCATCTAGTTTGGTAGAAGTTGTAACAATTCACTTGTAGGGCACTTTCGCTGGGCTTTTCTGTTACAACCATCCATTTTTAAGGCCAATGATTCGGTGGTGAGGATTATCCATCAAAACTAGTGAATCTTTGGTCAGGAGAAGGGTTGACTAACTGGATGAACGGACGCTTCCAGATATGTGATGAAAACATTCCTACTATGATCTTTTGTAACCAAATGCTTGCCATTGATCCAACCGTTGGGATGATCCTGTCAGTCTGATTTCGGCACAGTGGCCCAGTGGCTGATATCCATGGCACCGAAACATCGTCATAAGCATAGATTATGTTGGAAAATAGTCACATAGATACTTGAAAACCATCCACGACTCAAATGGGCTGCAATCAAGTAAACATTGAGGTGTTATTTCTATATTGTGGAAGTCTATGCATCAATAGCAGCGATTTATCATTTCAATGAAGGCATACCTTATTAGAAAGACATTTCCAATGATGTAATTAGTTAAGAAGGGGTCATGGTCTTCAGCACCTCACACTTTTAAAAGAATCTCTTAATGGGATTAAAATTTTCTCTTATATGAGTGAAAGAATCAAAACATTTATTTATATGAAAGCTTATCCATTATGCTTATCTCCTCGAAAGTCTCCGCACTGTACACTTTTATATCCAGCCAAATAACCATATATAGAAACTACAGTTCAAGTGTTCCGCCCTATACTTATATGTAATGACGATCACAACTATTATGGAGCCCATTGAATCACTCAATCTAAATGATTCAATGGTTGTATCTAAGCCAACGATCATGTGTAGCCCACTTGATAGAGTCTTACATGAGGGTCTTTGGGTAGAGAGCCGCTCAGTCATGAGTCCACCATGTGGTGTATATGCCATCTAACCTAGTAATTAGGTACATAGCCTGGATGAAGCCCATTCAAAAACTCTGGCAACCACAACGAAGGAATGTTGGTGGCCACTAGAGGCCCACTTCAAAGAATGATCTTTTAGTTCAATTAACGACACATTCACACATTTAAATGCATTTCGATTTAGGAATATAAAACACATCAAATATATAAGGATGATTACTATGTGATAGTCTTACTATTTCCTTATATCAGTATCTTCATGTCTTCAGCAAACTTGACTATAAGACCGATTGACTCATCCAACTCTACTTACGTGTTCGCATGTGTGCATTTCATCTCAAAGTATAAGATATTAATTTCACTTTCCTCTACAACATTTCATAATAACAATAAAGGAGCACTCAAATCTCTCTCTTTTAACAAAATTAATATTTTTAACTTTTCATCTTTATATTCATTGGTAATGACCATATTTATGATGGTTATAATATTAGATTTTTCAAACTTTAAATGATTCCTTGGACTTTACCTCTTTTTCTTCTTCACAATGAGTTGGAACTTTGATTTTCCTTTCCTTCATTTTTAGATACCATGATTATGACCATAACAATATATGCCTCTTTTCTTTTTATAATTGGAATTATCAAACATCTATAATTAAGTTTTGAATGTGTGCTCTCAAGCGATGAAGAGGCCCTCCTCTTTATTCACTGTTCATGGGTTTGCAGTGAACCTGTAAGTTATTTGATAGGCATTGGAGAATTGTTTTTCACTTCTTCAATAGTACACATGTACTCGAATTCTAGAGTGAGTGTTTATAAATTTTCCTCCACGGCTTTCAAATCATCAATTTTTTTTTTCATTTGCAAGTAATTAATTTCCAACAGAAATAATTTCATTGAAATAATCGACAATCTTGTAATATATGCCATCTTTAATGCTTCAAAATTACCTTTAATTGTTTTGATTCTTACATTTTTCACTAGATCTATGTCTTCGTCACTTTTATCTAAAAGTTTTCATACCTCTTTAATCATTTTAGCTCTTAAAACTCCATTGAATATTATCTCATTTATCACCTAGAAGATTAAATAGAGTACTTTTTTCTTTCCTTAAGGTATCTCGAAGCAATTCTTTTATTGGTTGTGGAAAGGCTTTAAAACTCACCTATTGCCCACGTCATTGTAACCACTCTCCACCAAATTCCATGATTCTTGAGATCAGAAGTAAACCTTCATCCAAATACTGTAATAGTCATAGTTTGTTGCACAAAACCGTAAAAGTTATGGTTGAATCATCCCACTCATGAGCATGAACTGTGTCAACGTAACACTTTTCCAATAAATCAAATCAGAATAAAATTAATAAAAAATAAAAATAAAAAATACACGTAGGTAGTGATACCACTTAATGGCCACTTGATGGTCCATTTAAAAGCACAAGGACCCTTGAACTCAATTAAATATGAAAAACAAAATAAGAATGATAGGAACTAGAGAAGAAGAAACTCAAAAATTCACCACTTGATTACAAGGTACTTATACGTTTCTACAAAGCATAAGAGAGACCCTTGTATATCATGGACTCCAACTATTATCAAATAACTTAAAAACTAAGATTCCTATCAATTGCAACTTGTAAAATCCGTAAAGAAAAACTCCTAATTGTTAAAACATAAATAACAACTTAGATAGATAGAAACACCCTTATACATTGCTCCTGGCCTGTGGTGTGGTGTGTACCACCTGAGTTTTCGATTGGGATGATCCTTTGCCTGTACCCTAAACATGAGGTTATAAGAAAAGTCTCATTAACCGTAATCTGTATAAACATCATTGGATGGGTCCCACAATACTCCGATACATGATAGTCACTTTACATTTTAAGGTTTAGGGTTTAGGGTTTAAAGTTTAATGTATGCAAGTCATATTATATACACGTAAATATTGATCTAACCATGCATTTGTGTGATTTTTAGGTGCACACACGTTCGGACGTGGTCAATGTCTGACGTTCATCAACCGCCTGTACAATTTCAGCGGGACGGGCAATCCTGACCCTACGCTGAACACTACATACTTAGCGACGCTTCGGCAATCATGCCCACAAAATGGGTCCCTGACTACATTGAATAATCTGGACCCCACAACGCCTGACACTTTCGATAACAACTACTACACAAACCTTCAGAACAATCAAGGGTTGTTCCAATCTGATCAAGAGCTGTTTTCGACGAGTGGGGCCCCCACGATCACCATCGTTAACAACTTCGCCGCTAGCCAAAGCGCATTCTTTCAGAGCTTCGCAGCATCCATGATCAATATGGGGAACATAAGCCCCCTAACAGGCAGCAATGGTCAGATCCGAACAGATTGTAAGAGGGTGAATGGAGGTTAGGCACTGTCATGAGAGAATGTAGTGAAGATGATCATATATGGCCCACCTATAACACGTGTAGGACAACCAATTCGTGCAAAAGGTGGGACCGTCAGTGAAGTTCACATGGAGCAGAAATCAGATTGGTCCACTCATAATGCGAGCCATGCCATCAAAATCAAAGATGGGTGACATTTGTTTTTCCAGGACAAGCAGATGTGAGGTCCACCTGATGTGTGGATCAGCATGATTTTCAAGCCAAGTGATCATCATGATGGGACCCACCTTTTGCTCAGCTCTGATGCCCTACACATGTTACAGGTTGGGGGGAAAAAAGGGTGCAGCACGTTTTGGGCAGTATATGTATCATCTCCCTCTTTAAGTATTTAGTATGATGTGAAGGAAGACCTTCAGTGTTTTGGGAGTTTTTTCATTGTTTGAAGAGAAATGAATAAGTCTCTCTCTCTCTCTCTCTCTCTCTCTCTCTCTCTCTCTCTCTCTCTCTCTCTCTCTCTTCCATCCATATCTGGGCTGAGCCCATCCCTGGCTAACTATGATGAGCCTAGCCCAGCCCATCGGCCCAATGCAATCATCAAGTGGGACACCATTATAAAATAAATAAATAAAAAGGACGGAATGTTAAAGACATTTGTAATATTCCTATTCACTGTACGTATAGAGTTTAAAGATACTCCTTGGATATAGGCCATGTTTTTATGATTCAAGCCACTAATATGATGGGACTATCATGGATGGAGATGGCCAGAATTTTATTTTTATTTTTTAAAAAATAAAAAAACTATAATCGAACTATTTCAATTACTGGGCCAGACTAAGGCTTACCACAACCCAGCCCATCGCCACTCCTACATACGATTACCAGTGTTTAAAAATTCAACATTTATATATGGATGGGTTACTCATGATATTCTTTAGAAATGCTCTCACAGGGCTGAGTTCCATTCAAGCTACTTGACATGACCACACAAAGTTTTAAGAATGGATTGGGTCAGGTCATCTGGCCCAGCCCATTGATAACCTATCTGGGCAGCACAGGTCAAGCATGGCTTGACCCAATATCGACCCATTTACTTAAATGGGCCAAGCTTTCAGATCCGACCCATAACCATCTTAGTTTGGCCCTAACATCCATGCTAGTAGGACCCATTTCCACCCTCCTTCAGTTCAAAGTTACACATTGGATTAGTAATCTTTAAAGCCCTCCTTCAGTTCAAACACTCTTAGCTTGTGTTCGCTCATGGGTGCAACTTGGTCAGGTCGGGTCAGGTCAGGTGGAGGGTCAACACAAGCCTAGCCCTGCATAAACAGATCCAACCCACCACCTAACCCAACCCAAATTCCAACTTCTGGTGATAAACCTGAACCCAACCCTAAGTCCTCTCTACTTGACCCAACCTCCACCCAAGTTCATATGATTGTTTCCCACCAAATCCAAAGTGGCTCTACTCGAGCCCAACCCAAATTCAGATCAGGTTAGCATCTACTAACCCGAACCCAACCTGAGGGACTTGGATTGCGTCCTACCCCTACCCGTCTCTAGCCATGAATGGCTAGTTCTATGGGTGGGCCCACCGTGATGAATGTGTATATATATCCACGCTATCCATTCCATCTCTAAGATCATTTCAAGGTATGTGCACATAAATGAGGTAGATCCAATGCTCTAGTGATCCATGCCTAATAATAAGCTTGGTTTGCATTAAATGCAAGATTCATCTTTGGTTTGATCCACTTGAGCATTGGATGTGCCTCATTTTTGCACACGTAGCTTAGAATGATACGAAAGAAGTATGGACAGCGTGGATAAATGATGTAGAGCGGGTTGCGGACAGTTTTATGGCTAAGATGGATCAGAAAAGGCCCAGTCGACGATAGAAGTGATCCAGATCGTCGGACCTTAGATTGGGCGTATCTCGCTATCCGAAATGATTTATCTGACGTAAAATATATAATTTTGGGTTAGAATGAGTTACTTTAGCTAACCAACCCTCCTACGCCGGGTTCCGCAGCCTGAATTTGGGAGAAACCCCCTGATCGACAGTCGTTTTCCTATTTTATTTTTATTTTTAGTATAAATAGTAAGTTTTAGTTTTATTATAACTCTTCATCCGTTGGGCGAGTTGTGTCCAACATGAAAAGTGCTTAGAATAATTAGGAGAACGGTTTGGTGAAGCGAAATAAGATACTATTTTTGGCCAAAAACCTCATGCACTAGTAGACATCACGACCATCTATAAATAGTAAGTTTACTAGTTATAGTAAGTCACAGATTCTAGGAGTTTTAGTTGTAGTTTGAGTCTAATTTTTTTCTTATTGCTTGGTTCCCTTATTTAAAGAGATGTAAACTCATTTTTATGCATTTATTAATCAATTTTGTATTTTATTAAAATTTATTTTTATTCTCTTGTTTTCTTTCCTTGTGGATTCAAGAAGTCTCTGTGAGGAGTCTAGAGAAGAGAAGCTCCGTGGATTCGGAGTAGTTATCCTTGAGAAAGATGGTGATTAACCACATCACGTTCATCCCTACGTCAATAAACAGATACATCACAGTGGGCTGCCCACAAAACTACCCATTCATAGTAAGAGATGGGCGGAGTTATGACACAATCCGCATCCAAACCGAGGGCCTTGACAACCAAATTAAATGGGTCAACCCAAACCCAAGTTACAAGCCCTATGTTCAATCCATGATGCCCCTTCCTTTGTCAAGTTTCAGATGTTTGTTAAATCTTAGAGCTAAGCATCATTAAGGATATATCTTATATTAGATTAAGGTGTATCATATATTAGTATGTGTTCCATCATCGTCATTATCTTCAGTTACACTCTTGTAAATGGTATTGATGAAGTAATGAATTCTCTTCTTCAACTCTTTCCTATTATTCTTATAAAACCAGTTAACCTCAGTGGGCCCCAGTTCTTGAACAACAATAATTAAGTTTGTACAAGATATGTGGCAGAGATTTCAGTATTAAATATTCAACAATGTGTACTTATTTGGCAAAGAGTCGATGGACCCACAACAGATGGTGTGGAATACATATATTCAAGACGTATATGAATAGGTTATATCCTGAACATGCCATAGACCAAGACTAATGTTGGTCCCTTATTCAAGGCAGGTTATCCTTTTCAATTGTTAAAATTCAACATACATGTGTGGCTCACTCAATGAATGTACTATCTTGATTTTTGGCACATGATATACTGACAATGTGGTTGACCTGATGAATCGTTTGGATCTCTGGCACATGTGCCATATGCACATGTGTCTGATACGTCCTTGACAAATGGTTGATGGGTTCTTCTCATGTTTCACTTTTTCTTTGTGCATGCGGTGTATGCATGAGTGTTATTATTGCTACTAGAATAGCAAATAGAAGAGTGGGTTCACTTATATCATTGTCAGAGCAATGAATGGTATCATTATATACTAGTCTAGTGAGGTCTCACTGATTGATCATACTAAAAGATATCAATACAAAACCTTTATTATTGTTGTTGTTGTCGTTGTCATTTGGGATTGTTATCATGGTGCTCATTCCTGTGCAATTGTTATAGGTGAGAATTTGATGTAATTAGTTGCATGTTGATTACAATGCGATATTTGTATAGCAATATCCAACCCATCTAGCATGTTGCCCACCATGAAATGGGACAGCTCAAAGATTAATTGAGTCTAAATTCATCAAGTGGGCCACGTGTTATGAACAACGAACAACCACCCAAAGCATATGAATAAGTTATAAAGATTAGTGAATACTGCTTTCGTAACTCAACTTAACATACAGTGTGTGAGTGATCTAGGGTTCTACCTTTCAAAAAAATATATATACAGTGACTTGACTCGAAACTCAGCTGAGTCAACTTGACTAAGGTGGAAATTGAGCCCGATTATTATAAAACTTGCCAAAGAGTATAACTCAATTTACATTGAGCTTGACTTGTGGAGTTAGCTCACCTGCTCAGTCAACTCAACATGAATTGAACCAAATCAGTTGTCAAAGAGAATATTAATTTAAAGAAAACATAGAAGTTACTTGGCCAACTTTACACGAATTAATAAAAATTCCTTGCTGACTGAAGAGAATTTTAATTGAAAGAATCTTTCGAATTAAAAATTATATCAATAATGTAATATAAAATTATAATAATTACAAATTATAATACCTATTTTTTAAATTTTTTTTAAAAAAGGTAATTTAATAAACAAAACTTGTATTTAAATAAGCATGAAAAAATCGTATTAACAATGCTTTTAGGTTAAAGAAACATCAAATTAATATAAAAATATATATAGTTGTACATGTTTGAATAGAAGATTTCCACTACAATAAAAGGCAAGCGGAGAATTTCAAATTCACCGCTTCAATGAAGATAGCTAAGGCCATTTATCAACTAACCGCATGCTACTACATTCAAAATTGTAATTTTTTTATATTTATACTATTTTAGTTTTCTATCATTAGTATAATTGAATTCTTAATTTATTTATTAAACATCAAATTAAGTCAAATTAAGTCCTTGAATCAACCAAACTCAGCCATATATTGGGTTGAGTTTTCTAGTTTTTAAACCACAGCTAAAAATACATTGGCTGTCGAAATCCGGTTGGCATATCCTATTTAATGCGATAACATGACATTATTTCATGAAATAAGTTTTTGTCGAAATCCAAACTTGCAAACCATGATAGCTAACATCATCAACGGCACGAACCCGCAACACCCCGCAACATAGAATCATTTGCATTGTTATTGAGTTCGAAAATTAGCCAAATCCAACATTCAACCCACTACCAACCCACGCATCATTGGATTTATTAAAACTTTCTCCTGAGAGAAGAAATTCAAATTTGAATTTATATAAGATGTTGTCCCCTATTAAGGTTGTCCACATTATGAAATGTTGGGCATATTTCTCTGTCTTTTATTCTCATGTCCCACCTGATAGACCACCAACCTTTTCTTTCTTTACAAAAAGCATTTCATGGTGGGCCCACTTGATGAGAGGCTTTGATCTTGTATTAGTGGGCCATACAAGGCAAGTATATATATACATAATCATAGAAGCCTAGCCCTAATTATCATCATTGTAATGTGTTTGTTTGTTTATAATAAGCAATAAATGGTACACTAATGGATCATTATTGTTATCATTAACCTAACATTGGGGAAATTGTTAGAAATTCAATAATAGTTCTTACCTTAGAAAGGCAGACAAGAGCCGTTCATTAATTACAATTATCATCAACAAAATAATACCTTTTTCTATTTATTTTAGTAGGAAATGATATTGTCTAAACCTGTCTCAACATAGCCAAAAAGTAGATGCCCTTTGATTGGTATCTTGTAGAATGGCCCACCTCTATTTTTAGTGGGACCCACTTATGGGCCCACCAGTTAAAGGGCTTCTGATTTTTTGGTGAGAAAGGGTTTGACTGAATTTTTTTCTCTTTTCCGTTCTTTCAAACGGTTTGACCGTATCATTCCCAACAAAGCTGCGATGTCTCCGAGTGAATTTTTAGATCTCCACAGGAGGATATGCAAAGTGTAGTCAAGTGTCCGATTTGTATATGTGGGGTCCATCATTGATTGATCTAGACCGTTGGTTTGTTCATTTCTCCCATTGATGAACATTGGACAAGAAAAAAAAAAATAAATAAATAAATCCTAGATTGTAAGATCCTTCTCCCCAATCTTAGATTTGTTATGGTGTTTCTCCTCTTTCTAAGCCGTCTATTTGGAAGCTACCAATTATAAGGTTCGGATTGACCGTCGGATGAGATTTTCAGGGCGTGATCCAGCCACGCTGTAGCCTTGATTTGGATTGCTGAAATGTGGGACCCACCTATATTATTTCAAAACCCGAGTACATTTAGTGTGGAGAGTTATCTGATACATTGGCACCGTATTGGAGATGTACACTTGCACTAAGACGTTTTACGCTTGATGCCGATAGAACGAAATCACGGCCGTATAAACAGTGGAACCATTAGATGGGACATAACCCCAAATACATTTACCAGATGATCCTAACCATCTAACAAATGGGCATTCAGTTGGATTCGTTGGCGTCTACATCTATCCAACTGGACTGTTCATTAGGTCCACTTCATTCTTCATAAGCTACCTTGAAGAAATCGTACTTAGCAGATGATCCAAACCTTCCAATCAATGACATGCAAAGGTGGATGGACAAGATCATTCTGAGAAGATTGGCACAGTTACGGGCGTTTAAAACCATCTCATTTTTTTTTTATTCTTGTGTAGTGGCGGAAGAAGAGTGGACTGGACCTAATGGACGGTCTGGATAGGTGATGCGGATTCGAACTTGTCCAAATGCAACACTTAGCCCATCCATCAATCGACCGGCTGGGATCATTCGAGTCATGGCCCACCTTCAGTGGGGCGCATGATTTCAACAGCTCGAATAAAGATAAAAATACCCCACATGTACATCGGGCATGTGGCAGCGGGGACCGCATTCGCACGTGTGCCTCACATGAACTCATATCTAAAACTCCCCACTTTGGATGGCCCACGGATGGCCATGGCCGAAAAAGATCACAGCCCTTGAAAATCCCAACAGCGGTTCAAAATATCTTTATACCTTTCCATGTATGCCAAGGATGTGATTTGGTGCGTTCCAATATTTCTATCATCGATCCTAACCATTTAAGTTCCATTTACCATGAATCTATAGCCACCCAAAATAAGGCCCACCAGAAGAACGGTTTAGATCACGTACAAGCGTCCCACGTGTAATAGGATAGAGTAGCATCTTAGGTTTCCTCACTCCTTTCTTTTCAAGACAAAGAGAGACAAATATCCCTCAACACGAGGAAGGAAAGATGGAGAAAAAAAAAAAAAAAAAAGGAAGGCTTTGATTGCATGAAGCATGCATTGGGTTGCATGTTTCCTTCTTTTCAGGGGTTTGTCATCATTTCCCATTCGTTGTTGTTGCTGTAGTTGTTGTTTATCAATGCTATATTTATTATTTCTAAAGAAATACTCCACTGCTTTCATTTCAACGGTTAAGATCGTCCATAACACACTTCACGGCCTACTATGAAAAATTACATCCATAGGATGATCTAATCCATCCATTTTCCTACCAATGGATTAGATGGTTATGATTGCCAAAACAAAAGTGACTCTTTTTAGAACCATAACCAATCAATCCGTCATTGTCTATGGATGGACCAAATTGTTTATTTGACCTTTTTTTTGTATAAACGATCTTGGCCGTCCATACTAAAACCATCAATGAAATGTTAATATTTGTAGCATTAGTTTGATATTTGTGTCATAGCCGATGAAATATGTATTGGATCTAATGAACCGTCCAGATTAACGGAGCAGACTCTCTAAGTGTCCCATTTCGGTATGAGTGTCTAAAATCATAGTCTTCTATTGTGGTTGTTGTTATAGTTGATTTTGGTATGGGTGCAAATCGAGAAATTTGTGATGAAAATCTCAGATACTGTCACTCTTTTGTATCCCATGCCTTCCCATGCTTCGCTTTTAAAACCAGGTAGCTATTTCATACTCCGGCAGAGCTCGACGGATGATACTCAAGCATTTGTATTTGGACACATGCAATATTCTTAAGTGAAAGTAGACCGTCCAAATTATTGCAGCCAATATAGATAAATAAGAAACCCAAAATAATACTAATCTGAGTATGATAGTCTCTGATTTATGTAAATTACATCGTTGAATTAATAAAAAATGATTTTCTTGTCTTGTAAAACGTCAATTGGGGTCCACCATCTAGACGGTTAAATGGAGTTATGTATATGCCTCATGTACAATTTAGGAACGCCTGCGTATCACCAGCACACTCTTCCAGAGTATTAGCTTTTTTTCTGTCTTGGAACGTTACAAAAGCAATTGCCTATGCCCTGCTACACTATTACAATCAGTACCCTACGAGGCTATCTGGTGGCCGTCCGATGATGATGATATGGGCCTGACAAGGCTCTCTCCTTCGTCATGTTCCTGCATGCGTATTTTCACATGTAAATTCTCTTTCCCGCCAACGTGTCACATTTATACAACATCCGAGCCGTGAAAATGGTGGGCCACATCACCAAGATCGTCTGGATCAGAAACCAGTACGGTCCATTTATCATGCAATCTAGAGCGTCGAATTCAATGGACAGCCCATGGTCCGACTCGATGTACGTATGTGGTACACTAATGACTGGACCATTCTGATTGTTAATGGCACGGAATGTTCCCAGTGGGGCCCACCTGATGAATGGTAAATATCACAAGCTGACGTGGCAGATTGTCACGTGCGGGGAAAGCAGGATCTCGTGACTCTGGGCGGCTGGAAATCCGGTCTGTCTCTGGATATGATTGAACGAAGGAAGGGGTATGATTGACCACACGAGAGGCGTATATGCCAAGCGAAAAGCACTTACTTTCTGAAATACAATCGAGTACCAAAAGCGCCTTCTTTTGTATTTTTTTTACGGAAACGCCACTCAACACGCGTACCTCCCCTCTCATCATTTATTATCTCACACCAGTACTTTTTGACCTTTATTACTTCAGTACAAGAAGGTATACCAGAAATATAGTACATCCTTCTCTTCCTAACATACGTGGCATAGTTATTTGTACATCTCGTCCGTCCATATAGTGGACCATACGATAGATAGATTTATATCTGTAATAAGATTAAAATATATGAATATTTTACTATTTATAACTATTGTTTATAGCGTCCATTAAACGGATAGGAACATCCGATTCATATATTTACTGAATAAATCGCCATCCAGAAGATTGATGGATAAATTGAAGGTCATAAATGGTAAGTTATCCTGCCACGTGTACAGTGCAGAAGGAAGAAGAATGTGAGGAGGTGAACAGTTTGGATCACCTCTCTCGCGTCGTTTTGTGTGTCGTTTGGCTTGTCGGTTTACAGAGAGCAATGTTCATTGCTGTATGGAACTTTGTGGCACCAGCATCTCTCACATGATAATTTCGTATACGTGTATGAGATCCAGACCATTAATTAGGTGGAAACCGCCTACTAGATTTCTTTTATCGAAAAAACAGGTCAAACTAATCATCATGTGGTCTACCTATTCATAATGACCTTTGGTCAGTCTATCTCAGTGTCAATTTATTTTGTACACGTGTTGGCGATTCGATGATCAGATTGGCTGCTGGGAAAAGGTATCTAAACGTTGGGCCACCTATTTAGTGGCTCAGATCTTATACACATGTGCAAACTTCCACGTGTTAAAGGCCAGTGCCAAAAAAGCACTGTTGTGCCTAATGCTTCACCCCACCATCACATCCTAGCCATATATATCCTTGGAGTGGGGACCAAGCAAATCTGCTCGGCTCGCCCGAGTCCGAATCGACAATCCATCATTCCTGTCCCTTCACGGGCCCACATCACATGGCTTTTTCCCGAATCATCAACCCGAGGCTTTGATACTATACGCGGGTTTTATGTTATGATAAGTGGGGCCCTTTTTTTGAAGATCCAAACCGTTAGTCTGTTAGGCCCCACGGTGGATGAACCATAACAGAGAAAGTTCCATCATTGGGCAATCGTAACCTTTCAATTATCATCCCAATAAATAGATGGCTAAGAAGAGAAATCGAACAAAATGTCTGAAGGTTTTGACCATCTGCATTCTAGATTATAGAACCATGTTCCCCACCAGCCAAATTGGATATAAGTTTCGGTGATCTGCACCACTGATACGAAGGGCTCCACATTAAATCAGTACCCTACAAAATAGACGGTTCAAAGAGCGTATAAAGAATAAATATTCCAACTTCAAGACCATTCATGGTGCAATATGTCATATCAACGGTCTGGATCAACAAAATCATGACCCACTAGAGCAAAACGAGTATATCAGGACACTATCCTCATCCAGAATTCCAAGGTGTAAAGCCGAAGGGCATTTTCGTAATTTAAAGAAAAACAAGGTCTCGAGCCCTTGTGGCCATCATTACCAGATTGATTCCCCGCCATGATCTCATCTCCATACATCCCTTGCTCACCTCATCCATTGAATTGAGATTTACACCCTCCAAAATTGATAGATCACCCCATTTTCTCAACTTCTGGTATAAAAAATGTACACATCTTAGAAAGAAGTACAAAATCTTAGCCCACCTATTAAAAAATAAAGGGTTACCATTGTACGATACATTTACTTATTATTTATTATAGGGACAGATTTATTAGGGTTTTTCAATTTTAGATGTGTTGATGATGATGATGATGTAGGGATGATGATGGTGATGATATGATGATGATGCGGGTGTGGGTTGATGATGATGCATGACTAATTTCCAATCATGATGTCGACGGCCTTACATGCGGAGATGGACTGAGACGTTGTACCGTTCCTGTCTCCTCATTTTTCTATTTTTATTATAATTAAAATTGATTTTTTATTTTTTATTTTGAATTTTATTTATTTAATATTCGTGTGCAATCATAGGAATGATAGGGAGGTAAGCAAAGGCCACGAGGTTTCATGGACCGTACTGACACGTCATCACAACAGTGACACTTGTCAGAAGCTTATTGGTTACAAGAACGTAGTAGGCTAGCCATAAGTCGCCCAGCGGCTTTTGTACTTTTGGTGAGTTGGTTTTGTGTATGTCGCGATTGGGAGTAGATTTAGTGCAGCCATGACCGTTGGGCCCACCTTGATGTATTTTTAGTATATCCACACCGTCCATCCATTTTTTCCAGATGATTTTGTTGTATAAACCAAAACAAAAACTTCGTGGGGGCCCACCGTAATATCTTTTTGCTATTCGAGTTATTGATAAGGGAAAGCACGGATATCAGCTTGATCAAAAGCTTTGAGGCCCGCATGAAATTTTTGAAGGTCAATCACCACCACGGTTTCTTTTTGTGTGGTCCACCTGAGAGTTGAATCTGCTTAATTTTTGGTCTCCTGATATAAAATGATATGGAAAAACGGATGGACGGCATGAATATAGTACACGTACATCAAGGTGGCCCCACGTTCAGGGCACACCTAATCCACTCCCCTTGCGATTGAGGTTAATCGACATGCACTGTTGGGTCTGCGAGATGACATTTTCTGATGATAGGAAATTAGGAACCGTTCATCTGATCCGTTCAATTTTTAAATTATCAGATTGGCGTCATTTCTTCAGCTCACAGTATATGGATGGCTGTCTGACTCTTCATGTCAATTCAAATGGGCCCGTATCAATCGGTCCGTCCATCTAGTCTCCCTTGTACATTCGATCACTGTCCTTCAAGCCGCTTTGATTGCTCTAATGTGTGCTGTAGTTGAACTGTAGGCCATCTATGACTGTTGGATTAATGGCCAAGAGTTCCTCTTGATCATGACCGTTAATGATGGAGACCCACCCAATCCTCTTATTGGTTTGCTAATCCAAACCTTTAAACTCTTTTTTTATTGACATAATATTTAAATAATAAAATATTTATTTTACAAAATCTATTTTCTATCAATCAAATCAAGACATTAATATTTCATAACTGTGGATAATAGGAAGTAGAAAAATCATACCACAACATGGACGTTTTAGATCAACAGGCCACTAAACATGTTGGCCCCAGCTGGATCCTTGGACTCGACGGACGGAAAAAGATAATCGCCGAGGGCCTTCTACTCATGTGGTACACGTGTGGACGAGCCGCACGTGGCAGATCCGGACCGATTACCAGGAAGGCACTGCCCTGTATTTGCACTAACCCAGAGAAGTCAAGTTCGGGTGCTCACGAGTGGGCCATGCATTCATTGAATGTGGACCGTTGACCAACTTTTCAAAAGTACCTTTCGTCGTACACGTGTAATCTACCCTGGCAGACAACCCACCTTTTATACAAGGCACACGTAGGACTTGCTGTACTTTTTTGCCTCACATCTCAACACGCGTGCATCAATCTGGCACGTGTGCGGTAAGGTGCTTGAGAGTTCAAGGCTCACAAGTCCCAAGGAACCATGGCTGCGCCACCGTAGAATCACTATCCCATCCGTCCATTGCTTTCAACAGATCCAATGGCTAAGGTTTATTGCATATAATGATGAAAATTGCAACCCATCCATACCGTTGAGTGGCTAACTACATCAATCGTCCGATCATCTAACGTACGGTTGGGATGCGAGAAATGTACAAATGTTAGGGGTGTGGGCCCCGCTTGATGGGAGACATTAGTGAATGGGGCCCACAGCTCGTCCTTCATTCCTGATATCCAAAAATATCTCACCTAACCTCATCCATATCTTATCTCCCCGTTAAATAGGCGTGTAACTCGAGCGTGTTGCAGAGGGACTACGTCAAACTGAACCCGACTTGCTATCCAGAGGACCCGACCCAATTCAAAGATGACCACACCAGACCCATCATCCATATAACCTGCTCATTACCTACTTTTTAAATCATTGGATTTAAAAAATTTTAAATTACCAAATTAAATTATTGTTCATACGGTTGAATTTATAAAGACTTAGATGTATATTCTCTTTTCAGCTGTTGTATCTTAATTTATTTATTTTTGAGTTGCTTTATCTTAACATATAAGGCTAGTTTTATTAAAAACTAATCTCTATATCTTAAAAATTCACTTCAATGACATATATTTTGAACTGTCAAAATTAAAAATACGAACTCAGCTGTAATATTAATATTTTCACTTGAGCGTGTTACAAAGGTTGTGTGTTAAACCTAAATTGACCCTATTCTTACGTGCCCAGACCAGACCCATTACTCATATTGAGCTGTCAAAAATAAAAATACGAACTCATCTGTTATACTAATTTTTTGACTAGAGTGTGTTGCAAAGGTTGTGTGTTAAATCGGAACTAACCCAATTCTTACGTGCTTAGATGAGACTTGTTACCCATATCGTTCTGTCAAAAATAAATTTACGAACTCATCTGTAACATTAATTTTTTGACTTAAGTGTGTTGCAAAGGTTATGTGTTAAACCGGAACAGACCCAATTCTTACGTGCCCAGATCAGACTGTTACTTATATCGAACTGTCAAAAAATAAAAATATGAACTCACCTGTAATACTAATATTTTCACCTGATCATGTTGCAAAGGTTGTGTGTTAAACCAAAACTGACCGAATTCTTAGGTGCCCAGGCCAGACCCATTACCCATATTTAACTGTCAAAAATAAAAATTCGAACTCATGTATAATACTAATTTTTTCACCTGAGCGTGTTGCAAAGGTTGTGTGTTATACCGGGACTGACCCAATTCTTACGTGCCCAGACCAGACCCGTTACCCATATACCCTCCCGGGGCTCGAGACGAACTTGTTAGGCCCGACTTTAAATCAGATCGGAGCTTTTCAACCCTCGCTGGACCCGAAGACCCGGACAAACCGAACCGGGGACAAGTAGCAGACGCGGTTTGGCTACACCTACCAGCTATCTGATGTCAAAGTCTGTGAGTCTCGCCATGATGTATGTGTTTTATCCACACTGTCTATCAATTTTTCTAGCTTATTTAAGGGCATGAACCTAAAAGTAAGGTAGATCCAAATTACAAGTGGATCACACCATAAGAAAACAGTGTTGATTGAACATGTATCATTAAAATTTCCTACAGCCCACCGTAATGTTTATTTGCCATCCCACCGTTTGATAATGTCACACGCATCTGGATGAAGGGAGAACAAAAATTTTAGCTTGATCGAAAACTTCAGTGGCCCACCGAAATATTTTCAACGGCAAGAGTTCAATCCCCACTGTTTCCTGTAGTGTGGGCCATATGACACTTGGGTCTACCTCATTTTTTTTTTTTTGTGCCCTAAAATGATCCGGAAAAATGGATGGACAGCGTGGATAAAACAAATACGTCAAGGTGGGGTACCACAGAACTTTGACACCATGCAGCTGGTTGGTGTTTGGTTGACCAGAGAAACCGCGTCTGAGGCAACGATCCCAACCTCCAATTTGTTGAATCTTGACCGTTAACTACTTTCCACTCTAGCCATCCAAAAAATAGCCGCCAATCCATCAATCGAAGTGCAACTTTTTGAAAGTCCCATCAAAGATGGCCACGACTCCGGTAAAATACTTCCATCCAACGTAATAGGGATACTCGCCGTTAGGTATGGTAGTCCGCGGAGAATACGAGAGAATGATCTAACCATAATAAAGGCCATTTTTATGGAAGATCATAGCCATTCAATTAATCAAACCCACTCCTTGAAATTATTCTAGATTTTAGATCAGTGAACCTGATATCAAGAAGGTTAAATATTTGCATTCATAGCAAGGTTTTTGAATGGATAGGATTATCTTTACGGTGTAGGAGGACCTTCAATGGAGTATCCATGGTGGGGCCTACCTCCTGATATGAGTCTTTCACTCGACCTAACGGCCCAGCTCGCGGACTATGGTATAACTAGGTAGTCCGCCGACTACTGAAGTCTTCTTGTTCGAAGAATATGATCTTTAAACAATGATTAGTTACACAACCTGCATCGTATCCTCGGACAGGAATCGTTTACAACACCAAAACTGTAGGCATTGTATGTGTAGAATCCAAACCGTCCATCCGGTGAGAATCCTGATCTTCTCAGTGCATACAAAAGATCAGCTCGGTAGAAATCTATAATCCGTCACACCAACAGGAACAATGTAAGATGGTGCCTGAAACTCCTCCTGAGTTCCGGCTCAGACTAATTTTGTATATTCGCCTCATCCATGTGGGCCTCACCTGATGAACGGGTTCGATCAAACATACATACAGTGGTCGACTCCAGACACAACCATAAGATCAGAGCCGTTCGGTTTTTTTTTTATCTCGTGTGGCCTACCTGAGTGGTCTGTCTAGCTTGTTTTCTGCCCCCAGGCCTGGTACTGATGGACGAACGGGATGCATAGAGTGGATGTTACACGAACAACAAGGTGGGTCGCACAGTTCAGGTGTTGCACAAGCTGCATGTAAAATAATGTTGTAGTGGAGAACACGGCGACCATGCAAGTAGCACACGTGTGATTCTAAATAATCGTCCAAATTGTGGACCCCATTTCATAGGCAACACATCCCCAAAACTAGATCAATTGGAAGCCCGCAACTTCCATCATATTGAATTTGAACCGTTGAGTATTCAGCCATCCGTTTGATGTCCAACAACCACAAAGTACGTAAAAGTTTTGAATATGTCCCATCCGTCAGACGACACACGATTTGAACGGTTTAGATGGGTTAAATCTACGCCACGTGTACCGTAGAAACGTGGATTCCTATAGACAGGGATCATAATACGAGAGCGTCTGAAATAACTCCTCCAAACAAAATGCGTGATGCATTGAAGACACGATTCAACTCCTTGTCATAATTTCGCTTTCGTTTGGCCCGCGACTGACATGGACACAATGTATCGCTCCATCGGGCCCATATACTTAAATGATCTAATGATTTAAACCGTCCAATTTCTTAGTAGCATGATATATACGCTATATTATCATAGTCGATCTTCATTGATGATTACGATTTTTGTTTTCATCACTTAAATCGAACAATAAAATCATCGACATATATAAGCCTAAGAATGGACGGTTCTAATCGTCCGTTACGTGAAAATTTTCTTTCAGGAATCCCGTGCAATATATAAGCCTAAGAATGGACGGTTCCAATCGTCGGAATGTTTTAGCATATGGGCCCAATAGATGACAAAGACTAGGATCTTGATCCGCCACAGATGACAAATACTCTCTTTTGCAAAATGACAAAATCAGGAGAATTGAAATGTAGTGTGATTCCATCTATTTACAGTTAAATTACAGAGTAATAAATCAATCGGGTCCGTCCATCAACTGTAACTATCTTGAAAGTAATGGAGACATTAATTAATGACTATCAATCGTTAAATCACGTTGATCAGTTATTTTACTTGGAAGGAACCATTTATGTTCGGCAACCAGTTTTTCTTGTATTTTTGAACAAATTTCCATATATTATTTGAGAAAGCCAATGAACGGTCCTGATTGTTACACTTCCCCACCACGTGTGCTGTGGAGAGATGTGTATACCATACTCCGGATCTACCTGCTCTACCATATAATCTCGCTATCTTAAAATAGCGGATATTTCGCCCTCCTATACGGAAAAAATGATAGATGGTGATATCAAAGCCGTCCAAATCGAGGGTGATTAGGGAATGGACGATGACAGAGCGTCACGAGGCGGGCAAAGGCCGCTTAACTTCTGAATGGAAAGTCTACTCGCGCGCTTGATTTTCAGATGAAGATCTTACAACACGTGGCGAGGTAGTACACGTGTAAGAAACCCTCTCGGTTCTTTATTTAGCCACGCATCCGAGCCTTACCTGATTTTGATATGCGGCATGGGTAGTAGTCACCTAACATGTTGAATGCATCAGATCACTCAAACGCTTTCCAGGACGCCGCTCGTGCCGCGATGTGTCTAGCTCTCTCCCTCACACGAGGTATTGGTACAGGACTTCACACGACTGACGTGTGTAAGACGATTTAGCTTCACCGTCACGCACGCGCAGCCTACGTGGACACTGCCCGAGATTGCCCCGCCAAGAACCGGTCAGCAGCGTACGGAGATCCTCTGATTGGGCGGATCTTTTAACATTGGGCAACGTATAGCCGTCGATTCGTACCTGCCAACTAACGGGAAGAGCGGCCTTGATTTGACGGAGGATAACAAAGACAAAAGAGACAAAATAGGACGTCTCGTACGTCCCGACGTACGGTTATTAAATACGTCTTGACCGTTCCCGTTGGGACCTTCTCGTAACTGTTGATTTTTGGCCTTAGATCTGACGTTATAGATAATTCGATCTTGAAATTTCTTCAATGAATAAGCTATAATCCATCGATCTTGGTTTACAACGGTTTGGATCAACGTAAACGATCTTAGATCCAATGTTATGGTCCATGTATCTTACCATGATACATGCGTATGTACTGTATAAAACCATCTATATTACCTGCCGAAAACTAGTAGGACCCGCGTACGGCTGGAATCATTTTGCATGTACGGACGCAGATTGCCTGGAGAACCGGTCACGAGGGATATCCCTAGCGACCCGACTCTGTGGGGCCCACCGTGATATATGTGTTTTATCCATACCGTCCATCCGTTTTGCAGATCGCAAATCCAAAGATATAGTGGACCACACCACTGGAAACAAAGAAGATTGAACGCCTACCGTTGAAAAGTTCATGGGGGCCACTGAAGTTTTGAATCAAGTAGATATTTTTGTATCGCTTTATCCACGGTTGTATGACCGTTTTAACATGTTGGATGGCAAATAAAGATCATGGAGAGCCGTAGGAAGGTTTCAACGGTGAGTGTTACTGTCCCCACTGTTTCCTGTGGTGTGGTACACTTGAGCTTTGGATCTTACTCATTTTCTAGTTTTTATCTTAAAATGATCTGGAAAAATGGATGGACGGCGTGGATAAAACACATACATCATCTGGGCCCCACAGAGTCGGATCCCTCGTAACCGGGTCTGGAGGCATTCCGCGTCCTGCACACCTTACAAGGTGACCTGGACAATGTCCTGCCCGCCGTTTGGCTGATTCCCAAATCTTGTACAGGTGATGGATGTAGGTGGTCCATCCAATGGACATTCCTGATCATCTTCTTCCACAGATATTGGATATCATAACAAGGGACCGTCGAATTTTTACAGGACGCAGTCTGGCTAGTTAACTGAACACCAGCCTTCCATCTCGTGTGAAACCTCAGTGTATCCACCATGATGTATGTGTTTCATCCACACCATCCATCCAATTTGCCAGCTCATTTTACAGCATGAACTTAAAAATGAGGCAGATCCAAAGCTCAAGTGGATCAGACCATAAGAAATAATGGGGAGAATAATGTCCACTGTTGAAATCTTCTTAGGCCCACATTGGTTTTACGCTGTATTGTCCACTTGAGCTATAGATCTGCCTTAAATTTTTGGCTGATGCTCTGAAATTTTTGGGTGATGCCCAGAAATTAGTTGATAAAAGTGATGGATAGATATAAAATACATGCATCATGGTGGACCAGAGAGCTTTGACACCAGCTAGGTAGTTAGGTGGTGAAGGGGTTTGAAATTAAGGTGAAAGATTAAATTACATCTAAAATCATTTTAAGAGCTATATATGTAACAAGTGTGTCACTCACTGTTAATTTATTGGTCACATGGCTAACTAATGATATTTCAAAACAATCATATTATCAATTGCATCACTGTAATTATTTTATTACGATGATTTGTACCATTCAAGCATTATCCATGTAAATTAATAGTTAAAAATTATTGGTTAGTTACTTGGATGTGGTCTTGTACTTGTTGCTCATACGGGACTTAGAATTTTATCATTTTCAAGCAAAATATATATTTCAATTGGCTTTTTATAACCATTGTGTCCAACATTACATAAATATACTTATTAGAGATATTATGTTTGATTTAGTAATTAAATTCAAACTCCTTTGAATATATTATGCATAGTTAGTGTTGGACTACATGAAATTCCAAATGTAGGAAGGGTTTCAAATCCAAGGGATTCCAAATCCACACTTTCAAATAATCCCTCCAACATGGTCTGACTCATGGCCCAAGTGCGTGTCAAAGTGTCATGGCCCCTACATGATGCATGTGTTTTACTCATGTCATTGATACATTGTACCAGCAGGCATAGACCTATTTTAAAGGTAAATTCAAATCTCAAGTGAAACACATTATCTCAAATAGTGAGGATTAAATCGATATTTTGAAATTTTTTAAAGGTTACAAAAGTTTTAAATCAAGCTAATGTTTGTGTTATTCCTTTATCCAAGTCCATGTAACATTATAAATAAGCCGGATAACAAACAAACATTATTATTGGCTTTACAAAGTTTTTAATGGCGGAAGTTCAATTAATAGTATTTTCCCATGATGCAATTCACCTATGATTTGGATCTATATTTTTTTTTTTTTGACTCATGCCTTAAAATAAGATGGAAAAATGAATGGCAAGGGTGAATAAAACACATACATCATGGAGGATCTCATACAGCTTTGACACAAGCTAGTTAGCTAGGGTTGGCTCACTAGCCAAACCATGTCGTCTCTCTCCCATAAAAGATCAGCCCTGAGTGTTAAGAAGAATGAGAGAGAGAGAGAGAGAGAGGGATGCCATTCGGCTAATGACCCCAACATCAGAGAGTACATCCATTTTGTTAGCTCATTTTAAAGCATGAGCCCAAAACGAGGCCGACTGATAATTGAACATCCATCATTAAAAGCTTCCTAACACCCATTTTAACTTTCATATGTCATCCAACTCATTCATAAGGTAACACCGGCCTATATGAATGGGAAACTCAAATATCAGCTTGATCGAAAAACTTTTGTAACCCTAAGAAAGTTTTCAACGGTAATCGTCCAATTCCCACTGTTTAAGTGGTGTCAACTACCTGAGATTTAGATATACCTCATTTTTGGGCTTATGCCTTAAAATAAGCCTGAAAATGTACAGACGGTGTGGATAAAACA
This sequence comes from Magnolia kwangsiensis, assembly GCA_037074715.1. Classification (NCBI taxonomy): domain Eukaryota; kingdom Viridiplantae; phylum Streptophyta; class Magnoliopsida; order Magnoliales; family Magnoliaceae; genus Magnolia; species Magnolia kwangsiensis. Next base: position 10,884,930 of record CM073577.1, on the reverse strand, counting down.
GATATACTATGGTGAGGCCCACAAATCTTTGACACCATTTAACCGGCTGGTGTTGTGTCCCTGACATATACGTAGGGTCTGAATCCATAGCCGTTGTCCCAAAATATCGACAATGACGGGAGACTCTTTCTAAAGCCTGAACTCTTCCTGATACATTCGCACTAATTTAGGATGTAAAAATTGTGGGCCCATTGTGATGTATATATCTTATCTACCAAGTCCATCCATTCTATCAGCTTATTTTAAGGCTTTAGCCCAAAAATGTGGCAGATCTATAGTTCAAGTAGACCACATCATAGGAAACAGTGGGAATTGAATGCCTAACGTTGAAATTGTCTTATGGCCACAAAAGTTTTGGATCAAGCTAAAATTTATATACTTCCTTCGTATATGTCAGTGTTACCTTATGAACGGGTAGGATGACAGAAATACATGCCTGTAGGCCTTAGGAAGCTTTTAATTTTCAAGGTGGACGTTATTATCTCTTATTTTTCATTTGGTGTGGTCTACTTGAGGTTACAGTCAGGTACGATTTCCGCCTCACGCCTTAAAATGATATGAGGAAATGGACAGACGGCATGGATCACACAATACATCGCGGTAGGACCCACAGATTTTACAGGCACCATTCATTGTGCAATTTCATGAATTTCCATGTGGATTTCATCACAGCTCAAAAGTAATTATTATTTACTTACTCTCATTTACATATGTAATTGGAAAAGCAAATAGCCCAATAGAAATGGACGGTTGCGTTGGGTGGTGGAGGAATTCTTATGGTTGGCGGTAGATAGAAGCCATAACTCATTATATATTATGATTTTTAGGGCTGATGTAGAGGGTTGATCTAACACTATCCATAATCCTTTAGAGCCTATAGAGGCCTAAAAATGAGTTCATCTTATTTTAATTAACAATAAGATCTCTATCACAAAATTGTCGGTAACATGACTTCATCATGTATTAGAAATTGCAGTTTTTGTACTCTAAAATAATACAAAATTATTTTTTATTACATGTCAAACAAGGCTTTAAAAGAAAGTGTTATTTTACAATTGTTGCGCATGGCAGCATTGTGTAATATTCATGTCAAAGAGTTATCTTATTAGGTTTTTAGGTCAATTGGATGGCACAAATTTATTTATTTTTTAAAGAATCTACAAACCATCTTATACATCAATGGTTTGGATCACTATAAAAATGTTCCTAGATCCAATGATATGGCAGAGCTACTGGCTGCTAATGAAGACCATTCCACCTCAATTCCGTCTAAAGCCCAACAAGCGAAAAAAAAAACTTATGAATGTGACGCAGGGATGAACGTGATGAGGTCGATCACCGTCTTCCTCAAGGATAACTACTCCGAATCCACGGAGCTTCTCTGGACTCCTCACAGAGACTTCTCGAATCCACGAGGAAATAAAGCAAGAAAATAGAAATAAACTCTAATAAAATTTGAAATTGATTACTAAATAATTGACGATGAGTTTACACCCCTTTAAATAAGTGAACCAAGCAATAGGAAAGAAATCAGACTCAAACTACAACTAAAACTCCTAAAATCCGCAACTTACTATAAATAGTAAACTTACTATTTATAGACAGTCGTGATGTCTACTAGTGCGCAAGGTTTTCGGCCAAAAATAGTAAGTGTCCTATTTGGCTTCACCAAACCGTTCTCCTAATTATTCTAAGCACTTTCGATGTTGGACACAACTCCTAAAGCCCAACGGATGAAGAGCTATAAGCAAACTAAAACTTACTATAAATAGTAAAAACGAAATTAAAATGGGAAAATGACCGTCGATCAGGGGGTTTCTTGCAAATTCGGGCTGCGCAACCCGGCATAGCAGGGTTGGTTGGCTAAAGTAGCTCGTTTTACCCCAAAATCATATATTTTGCGTCGGATAACTCATTCCGGATTGCGAGATACGCCCGATCTAAGGTCTGATGGTCCGGATCACTTCTGTCGCCGACCGTGCCTTTTCGGATCCATCCTGGCCATGAAATTATCCGCGACCCACTCTACATCAGTCCCCTCTACTTGAAAAGAACTCGTCCTCGAGTTCTCCTCTTGCGCCGGTTCATGATACTCGGTCAGGTCCGCGACGTTGAAAGTCCGTGAGATCGCCGTGTCATCTGGAAGATCAACAACATAAGCGTTGTCATTAATCTTTCGGATGATCGGTACCGGTCCAATCTTCTTATTTTTTAACTTGTTGTACGTTCCGGTCGAAAATCTCTCTTTACGCAGATGGACCATAACTCGGTCGCCCACCTCGAACACTTTTTGTCGTCGGTGCTTGTCCGCTTGTTCCTTCTACTTCTCGTTCGAGGCATGTAGCTTGGCCTGCACTTCTGCATCGATGCCCATGATCTTATCTGCCATATGTTCTGCTGCAACGCTCATGCCTGGGTACTTGGGCAAAGGGACCAAGTCAAGTGTGTGGCGAGGCACTCGTCCGTAGATAATATGGAATGGCGATTTCTCTGTCGAGCGGTTCACCCTATTGTTGAACGCAAACTCTGCTTGAGACAAGGCCAAGTCCGACTGCTTCCGCTTTTCTCCTGCAATACTGCAAAGGAGGTTTCCTAATGTGCGATTCACAACTTCGGTCTGCCCATCAGTTGTGGGTGGTAAGCACTGCTGAATTGAAGTCGTGTATCGAATCGAGTACACAAAGTCTGCCAAAAGTGGTTAATGAACTTCGTGTCACGATCAGAAGTAATGGTCTTAGGGATCCCGTGTAGCCGTACGACCTCCCTGAAAAATAAATTGGCCACATGTGTTGCATCAAGGGTCTTCTTGCATGGGATAAAGTACGCCATCTTGGAGAAACGATCGACCACTACGAACACCGAATCCATGCCGCGTTGTGTTCGTGGAAGACCAAGCACGAATCCATTGATAAATCATTCCAAAGACCGTCAGGCAAAGGTAACAAGGTGTAGAGGCCCGTATTCTGAGATTGCTCCTTGGAGGTCTGACAAATATCACAACGTTGTACGGCTCTTCCCACATCACCTACTAATTGCAACCAGTAATACTGCTCTTCCATAAGAGCTCGCGTCTTGTCTCACCCAAGGTGTCCACGGAGGCCACCTCCATGTAATTCCTGAATAATCTGCTCCCTTAGAGAACTTTGGGGGATGCACAATCGATTCCCCTTGAAGAGAAAACCATCCTATATATGAAGGTCACTGGGGTGACCTTCTTGGCACTTAAACAAAGAATCTTTGAAATCCTCATCCTCGGCATACAACTCCTTGAGACAGTCAAAGCCAACCACCTCATTGCTCACTATAACAAGTAGTGACGCACGACGGCTAAGTGCATCAGCCACCTTGTTCTGCTGACCTGACTTATGCTTCAGAACAAACGTAAATTCCTACAAAAACGTAACCCATCTAGCATGCACACGATTCACGTTAGTCTGACTATTAATAAACTTTAATGCCTGATGTCAGTGTACAGAACAAACTCCCTTTGAATCAGATAATGCCGTCAATGTCGCACCGCCTGAACAACTGCGTACAACTCAAGCTCATAAGTCGACCACTTCTTTCGGGCTTCGCTGAGCTTCTCGTTATAGAAGGCTACCGGCCTGCCTTCCTGTGATAATACTCCTCCTATTCCAACATATGAAGCGTCACACTCCACCTCAAACAATTTGTCGAAATTAGGAAGCACCAAGACCAGTGTTGTAGACAAACGATGCTTGATCTCATGAAAGCTCTTGTCAGCTTTATTAGTCCACTGGAACGACCCTTTTTTCATGCAGTCTGTTATAGGCACGACTATGGTGCTAAAATCTCGCACAAATCGATGATAGAAAGTTGTCAACCCATGAAAACTCCTCACCTCATGAATGTTTGTCGGGATCGTCCATTCCCTAATAGCTCGTGCCTTTTCATCGTCCACCCGAATGCCTGTGGATGTTACAACAAATCCTAAAAATAACAGGCTGTTAGTTAAAAAACTACACTTTTTTAAGTTGAGGTACAACTTGTTATCTTGTATGACCTGCAGTACCTGCCTGAGATGTTTCTTGTGCTCCACCTCATCCTGGCTATATAACATTATGTCATCAAAATATACTACCACAAATTGGCCACTGAACAGTTTTAGAACTTGATTCATCAAACACATAAAAGTACTTGGTGCGTTCGATAGGCCGAAGGGCATGACCAGCCACTCATACAACCCTTCCTTTATCTTGAATGCCGTTTTCCATTCATCACGTAGTCGAATACGAATCTGATGGTACCCGCTCTTTAGATCGAGTTTAGAGAATACCTTAGCCCCTCCTAACATATCGAGCATGTCGTCCAACCGTGGTATTGGAAACTGATATTTGATAATAATTTTGTTAATTGTTCAGCTGCTGACACACATGCGCCAGCTTTCATCTTTTTTTGGCATTAATAATGCTAGTACAGCACGTAGGCTCATGCTCTCTCTCAATTGACCCTTACGGATCAATTCCTCCACTTACCTCTGAAGTATCTCACACTCTTTCGGACTCATCCGATAATGAGGGCGATTAGGCAGGCTAGCCTCAGGGATGAGGTCTATGCGATGTTAGATGTCCCTCATGGGGGGTAATCCATCAGGTAAATCTTCAGGCCAGATTTCTTTGAATTCGTTTGGTAACAGTCTTAAGCTTGGAGGGATGTTTGAGGGTTCCTCTTTCTCACCCTTCACCACTACGGCATATACCTCGCCGGTTTTCTTGGATTCCTGCATGAAATTTCGAATGGTTAAGAGAAAACTCCCCTCCACTTTAGAGGCTTCAGAGTGGTTCTCTGGGGTCATAGGGGTAAGGATTATTTTTCGACTATCCTTAACGAATATGTAGACATTGCCTCGCCCCCGATGGGTCACATCACGGTCCGACTGCCAGGGTCGACCGAGTAGCATATGGCAGGCTTCCATGTCAACCACGTCACAAAGTATCTGATCCTTATAATGTTTACAAATTGAAAACGAGATAGTGCATTGTTTGATACGTAATAAACCGTTAAAACTAGGAAGTTCAGCCTTACCTCGATAGTCTCTTTCAGTACGATTTAGACGATCGCCTCCATGGATTGGTTGTCTATCAAAATCCTAATTAATGTCCTCGTCGCTGGAACTAGAATCATCTGGTGTAGCTCTATGATTTGCCACTAGTAGTGCTCTGCGATAATCGGGGTCACGTCGTACAGCAACCACGGGTGGTGGAGCGGCCATGGTGGTGGAGCACCGCTTAGGGCTCAGGGCGGAAGTAGCGCATCCGCAAGACGGTCGAGGGTTGCCTGCAGCCCTTGCATGGTCAACTGACTCTCCCGATGGAAAGCTTCCATTCTTTTAGAAAGATAACGAATCCATGGATCACCGTCCACAGGATTTTGATTCATACCTTCATTGTTTGTCATCAACCCGAGGAAAAACCTCGCTCTGATACCAAATTGACGCAATGATGAATGTGATGAGGTCGATCACCGTCTTCCTCAAGGATAACTACTCCGAATCCACGGAGCTTCTCTAGACTCCTCACAGAGACTTCTCGAATCCACGAGAAAAGAAAGCAAGAAAATAGAAATAAAGTCTAATAAAATTCAAAATTGATTACTGAAAAATTGATGATGAGTTTACACCCCTTTAAATAAGTGAACCAAGCAATAGGAAAGAAATCAGACTCAAACTACAACTAAAACTCCTAAAATCCGCAACTTACTATAAATAGTAAACTTACTATTTATAGACAGTCGTGATGTCTACTAGTGCGCAAGGTTTTCGGCCAAAAATAGTAAGTGTCCTATTTGGCTTCACCAAACCGTTCTCCTAATTATTCTAAGCACTTTCGATGTTGGACACAACTCCTAAAGCCCAACGGATGAAGAGCTATAAGTAAACTAAAACTTACTATAAATAGTAAAAACAAAATTAAAATAGGGAAACGACCGTCGATAAGGGGGTTTCTCACAAATTCGGGCTGCGCAACCCGGCATGGCGGGGTTGGTTGGCTAAAGTAGCTCGTTCTACCCCAAAATCATATATTTTGCGTCGGATAACTCATTCCGGATTGCGAGATACGCCCAATCTAAGGTCTGATGGTCCGGATCACTTCTGTCGCCGACCGTGCCTTTTCTAATCCATCCTAGCCATGAAATTATCCGCGACCCACTCTACATCAGAATGTTTTAGTAATAAGTTTTGAAATTGGGACAACTTTTACTAAAATAAGTTTTTATAATTCACATAGACAAAATGCTCTTCTCATTCCCCCATCTTCTCAAAATATGAACATCTTTTCCCTAATGATATGCATAAGGTAAAATACAATCAATATATTAAATTTAGAATAACTATAAGGACCTGTTTGGTTGGGTGGATTGGAAGGGATTAGATGGTATTGGAAAGGATTGGAAGTTAAATCTCGAAATTAGCTGGGTGTGCCAAACAGACTGGGTGATCTAATCTCGGGATATAGCAATCCCATGGTTCTTAAGACAATCCGCTGACAACGCCATCATTACCTTTAAATCTCATCCAATCCACCCTAATACGTTCAAATTTGTCTGGGACGTATTTGGTTCGAGGGATTGGAAGGGATGGGAAGGTTTAATCCCGGGATTGGCCGGGGGTGCCAAATAGACTCGATATAACAATCCCGAGATATAGCAATCTCATGGATCTTGCACCAATCTATTGACGCGGCCATCATTACCTTGAAATCCATGTCATCCACCATAATACCATTCAATCCCTTCCAATCCACCAGGCCAAACACGTCCTAAGGGCCTGTTTGGGACCGTGGATTTGGAACCCCCTGGATTTGCAATCCTCACCGTATGTTTGGCACCCAGGAGTGTGAATCAACTTTAATCCAAAAATACCTATGCATGGTATATTTATAGGGGTTTTAATTTAATTATTAAATTAACTTTAATATATCTAATTAGTGAAATATATAATTTTTGACACTATGGTTGTGATAAGCCTGCTAAAATATATGCTTTGCCTGAAAATGATGAAATTCCAAGTCTTGGATGGACCGCAAGCACAAGATCATGACTGAGTGACTGACCAATGATTTTTAACCGTTAATTAATAGGGACAATGTTTGGACGGTGCTGGTCAATGTTTGGACAATGCTGATTTACATGGACAATGTTTGGACGGTTCTAATCATCATTAGTGGGCCATGTGCCTAATAAAATGATAGTGTACAGTGACACACATGTCACACCTACAACTATTGAATTGCTTTTAGGTGTAATCCAAGCTCTCACCGTCGATTGTAAACCCCCTCCACGAGGGGATTAGAAACCCCCTGGATTTACAACCCCTAATTACTTTGTGCGCCAAACAACTAAGGGGATTTGAAACCCCCTCCAATCCACGGTGCCAAACGACCTGCAACACCTCAGGTTTTCAGGGGCCATGTAGGAACTCGGCCTCTAAATTCCCGGGTGTTGCTTATATCCTATTTATGATAATTTGTACATATATCAGTTTAAATGAAAAATAAAGGAATTGGCTAGAACATAAACCTAAACCACAACCACAACTAGTCTACTGAAACAAATACGACTAAGAAATACAAGTTTATAAGAATATCAAACTGATCGCACAAGGTGTCGCCTGACAAAATTTTTATAAAATAATGTTCAAAAGAAATGGTGTGCTAGATCCATAACTCAACGACCCATAATCAACCCGTACAGTCTACGGTGACCTGCCCATAAGATGAAAGTAGGAAGCCCCTCTTCCTCATTCATGCTCACCTCACTCGGTTCATCGAGCTCCGCCTCACTTGCATTTAGTAAAGGGTCTGGTTGGTGTTTTAAAACACCATCACAGAGTGAAAGTGAGTAGCTAACTTAGTGGTTACTATTAGCCTTAAGTTACAACAAGTACTAATTATATGATGAATTTAATGAAAGGCATACATTCACAAATCCCAAGCTAGTCTTGTTAATGCATGTACATGTATTATGATATGATGTATGACCTCGCAACAACACTCCCTCGAGTGACTTCATCTAACGATCGCACATGACCAACACTCCCTCATTGTGACCTCAACTGCCGAGTCGTCAAATTCTAACTAATGCGATGTGTGAATAATGTTAGCCGAGTATTTAGTTAATTCCGTTCATCCAGCAGATTGAGGAAACTGTTATACCCCACATATCATTGCCTTCAACTGGTTAGGAGGCCATAACCCCTCAACGTACGAGGTCAGGACCCCGCGATCCTTGATCCCATCGGGTTCCCCATCCACGATTCAAGCACATGGGGAGTGCTAAGAAGAGGGATCGCTCGTGGTCACTACGGGGAGGCTCGTCACCCTAGCGTAGGCCGATAGCTCGAACACAGTGTCTCATTCCACCATGCCCGTCTCTCGAGTCAATAGATCAGTTTCAGATGGTTATCAATGGACTTTAGTGGTTGAAGGGTGTTTTAGGTTCCATACACGCGTGAATAGACATGGTTAACAAACATGGTTGGTCAGTATGTGGACTAGACCGTGCGAGTTTAGGCGAGAACGTAACAGACGACATCGGGTACAAACGACCCATGTAGTCTAACTACTGTTGCCCATTCGCATCCGCCCAAATCCATTGGTTTAGCCTTAGGATAGTCCTACTAACAGGACCACCTTCTCTCACCTCAGTTTTCTGAACAACCTAGGAATTTGATGGTGTTCAATAGCACTTCAACAAATTAGGATTTATCATCTAGCACAAGTAATGTCAAGTAGTCATATATTAAACATATAAATTGAAGTTTTTCTATAAATGCGACTACTAACATTATTATGAAATAAATGTGTAAGTGTGTTGTGTGGGTTAGAAAGGAAGCCAAGAATTTCATGTATCTCATAGTTTAAAATACACAAGGGTTAATGCATCATACATGTTATTAAGGAAACATTATACAAAAATCAAGTAAGGAATGAATAAACAATCATCAAATTCAAACCCAATCATGTTGAGGAACAACAAATATTTCATAATCATTCCATGTTGATTTAGAGAATCTAAAATATAAGGTCTTGCCTAAATTTTTTCTAGATTATTCAAATACATCACCCAATCAAACATAATTATTAGATTCATACTAAAATTGGTGTTAGGCCACTTAAAATAATAGTTCACAACTTTAATAAGGAATCTCCGATTTTAAGCTCATAGGGTTAGGTTTTTAGAGAAAATTGTTGAAAGACGTAAATAAACATACAAGCTTATGAGATTTGGGATAAACAACTATTGAAATCCTAAATTATATTTGAAATTCAACACTTCCATCCAACCATTATCGGGAAAGCACCAACGATGACTCCACCTACGATGAAGTGGCTAAAGAGGGGATGAGAGGGCGGAGGTGCACCAACACTCACACCCTAAGATCTCTCTCTTCTCCTTTCTCCTCTTTTTCTTTTCTCTTTCTCCCTTTTTTTCTCTTGCTCTAGGCCATGAAATTCGTATGGGAGGAGGGGGTGCCCAAATAAGGCCTTTATATAGTGCCAGATTTGGTGTAAATGGTCTTAAGGATTAGGTTTTTACTATACAAGCCCTATAGGAGGGTTTTTCTAGCCTCTAGGGCCCACTATAGGGTGTACATATTGATATATACTATAGGATAGTTAGCCCTAATGATAATCTACGTATGAAAATGTTCGACCTGCCATTTGGATGCACCGATTGACAGATATGGTTAGAAATCTGTTCAACGGTCACTGATGGTCGATCGAGGCTGCGACTATATAGATATGAGTAGGAAAATATCCTTACTGCACGTGTGAAGTTTGGTCATAAACCGATGGTCCGAAATTCTCAACTTTGCATAAGAGTGGACGAGTCAATTCACTTAAGTTTTAGCCTCTTCTTTTAGAGTATTTTCACTTCTCATGCACTCGTCCTTTGGACAAGTTGAGCGGTTCTGGACAGTACTCAGGTCCAACTCTCACGTGGACGTCAAGCCCAGTAAGACGAAAATTATTTTATAGTTTTGAAACTAGTGGTCCAAGAACGAGCGGTCTAGAACTTGTTCGAAAAATCGGGGCATTTATGTAATGAATTAGGTATTGAGATTTCTCATGGGTAATGATTAGAGTTTAGATTATCTATGTTCATAGTGTGGCCTATTTATAAGTAGTGAAAGTGGAGATTTGGTCATGTTTACTCTAAACCGTCGGTTTTAGGCTAAAAGAGTAACAGGGTTAATTTAGTTTATTAGTCGAGATCCGGGCCTTATCTGACTTGGCTTCAATTAAATATTTAATTTAGTTATGATTGTCTTAATTAGTTAGTGATGAGTCGGTTAGATTTGGGCCTTACGTGAGTAAATCATTCAGTTAAACTTGATGTTCAAGTGATCGGACGGATTCGTTGGTTTCTCACAGTTAATTAATCAAACTTGTGCGGTTCTTTACTAGTACCACCCGTATATAAACTAACATTGAGTGACAATAGTCAGTAAGTGATAATATAAGTTAATTATATTAAAAAAATTAAGAATTTTTAAAAATTCAAAACAATGAAAATTCATGATGTTACACGACCCCTAATCAATACACAAGTCATTACATACATGCAGGTAATACCATCCATTACAGCAAGTGTGATGGTTGAAATGTATTTATGGGTAATGACATTGTCTGTAAAGTTGTTGGAATCGATTCGATAAGTATAAGGATATTCGATGGGTGAAACATATCCTAACGGATGTGAGATACGTTCATGACATTAGGAAGAATCTTATCTCTTAGGGCGTTAGAAGCATTTGGGTGTACATTTTCTAGTTTTGATCGAATCCTTCAAGTTTCTAAAGAGGCACTAGTAGTGATGAAATTGCAACAGAATAGCAATCTTTATAAGTTGATTCGCAATACCGTATTAGGCAGAGCTGCAGCATCTATAGTGGAGTCCACATCGACACATTTGGAGCATGCATGTCTGGGCACATGAATGAGTGTGATATGAAGATACATGTTGATTGTAGCTTAATTCTTGTTTTTAAAAATATTAATTTTTATATATGTGAGCGTTGTATATATGGTAAACAATCTTAGCCAAATTTTAAGATTGAAAAGCATGTATATAAAAGAGTGCTTGTGTATGTGCATTCAGATGTATGGGATCCATCACCGATTATTTCCGCTGGAGAGATTATTTTTTGTCTCATTCATAGATGACTATTCCAGAAAATTGTGTATTTTTTTCTGAAAAGTAAATATGAAGTATTCGCCACATTCAAGGTGTGGAAGGTAATGGTTGAGAAGTAGACAATGCAAAAACTAAAAGTTCTAATGATAGACGATGGAGATGAATTCACTTTAAAGGAATTCAACCAATTTTATAAATATGAGTGAATTATAAGGCACAATTAATATAGTGAGGCACATACCTGAACAGAATTGTGTAGTGAAATGTATGAATTAAACTCTCTTGGAGAGAACTCGAAGTATGTTAAGTAATGCTGAATTGAGCAAGGATTTATGAATTGAGGTCGTGAATAGGCTTGTTATCTAGTGAATAGGTCCCCACATACGCCAATAGTTTATAAAATTTCTGAAGAAGTGTGGAGTGTTAATGATGTTGATTATTCAGTGCTTCGTGTATTTGGTTGCAACACTTACTCTCATGTACCGTCAATTGAGAGAGATAAGATAGGCCAAATAATGAAGAAACTCACCTTTATGGGATATGGTGATGGCGTCAAAGGGTACAGGCTGTGACTCGAAAACTCATTTTGAGCCACGACATTAGGTTTAATGAGGATTCTTTATTTCATAAGGACAAAAAGCAAGGAACCGAAAAAATCAACAATGATTAACGTTGAAATCGAAAGGGGTGAGACACGATTTAGAACTAAGCTGCGACGGAAATATAAGAGCAAGTGGAGTAGTCACCTCTCAGAAGAAATCCGTCGAGAAATTGTAAATTACGAGGCAAGTATAGAGATGATTCGAATATTGGATTCATCCTCATTACGGATGGGGTAATCCATCTACCTTTCAGGAAGCACTGGATAACCTATATACTAAGAACTAGATGGTGGTCATTCATAATGAGATGAACTTTCTGCATAAAAATCATGCATGAGAGCTAGTGAAGCTTTTACTGGAGCCTAAAATAATCGGTTGTAAGTGGATTTATAAGAAGAAATATGATAGATACAAGGCGACATTAGTTGTAAAAGAGTATGCGCATAGGAGGGTGTCAACTTTAGCCATATTTTCATGCCCATTGTTAAGCAGGTATTTTTTTATATTTGTATTGGCGATGGTTGCCCAATACAACCTAAAATTGGAACAGATGGATGTAAAGACTGTTTTCCTATATGGAGAGTTGGAGGAATAGATTTACATGAAACAACCAGAATTGTTTGAAATACATGCGGTAAAGAATAAAGTTTGCAGGTCGAGGAGATCATTATACAACCTGAAATATTCACCTAGACAGTGGTATAAAAGATTTGATACTTTCATAACGGGTCAATGGTTTACTAAGAGTGAGTATGATCACTGTGTTTATTACTAGATGATGGATCGTGGATAATTCAGTATATTGGTATTGTATATAAATGATATATTTATCGCCAACCATAGTATGTCTGAGATCGATACGTTGAAAATCCAGTTCTCAAATACATATAAAATGAAAAATCTAAAGGCTGCAAAGAAGATTCTCGATAAAGATAGTCATAGAGACAAACAAAAGAGCATGCTACGGTTATCACAAGTAGAATACTTTGATAAAGTATTAGTTAAATTCAATATGGATATGATGAAACTAATTAGTATACCCCATACTGCTCGCTTTAGGCTTTCTTCGTAACAACGTTTTATTACAAATGAAGAAAAATAAGTGATGTCTCTTGTGCCCTATTCGAGCATCATTAGTAGTTTGATATATGTCATGGTTTCTACGAGACCTAATATTTTATGTGCAGTGGGTGTCGTGAGCAAATACATGACTAAACCCAACAAGCAATACTAGGAGGTAGTGAAATAGTTTCTTCGGTATATACGAGGTACAATGGATTATGTCTTGACTTTTAAAAAGTTAGAGGACAAGTTAATAGGCTATGTGGATGCTGATTACATGGGTAATATGGATAATAAAAGGTTGACTTATGGCTACTCGTTTGTTATACCAGGTGGTGTGATCAGTTAGATGTCGATGCTTCAGTCTGTGGTAACTCTTTCCACAACCAAAGTAGAGTATATGGCGGTGATGGAAGGGTTTAAAGAATGTATTTGGTTGAGAGGAATGATAAATCATCTCGGGCTTCAGCAGGAGGCCATGCCAGTTAATTATAACAATGAAAGTGTGATTAATTTGGTTAAAAACTCAGTTTAGCACTCATGTACTAAATATATTAATGTTCATCATCATTTTATCCAACAAGTGCTTTAGCAGGACAGTATGACTCTAGAAAATTATAAAAGCATGAATCAGTCACATGGTTACAAAAGTGGTTCCTATAAAGAAATTTAAGTTCTGTGCGACTTTTCTAGGCTTGAGAAAGACTTATTGTAGTTAGTGTATACGATAAGCAACGATGAATCTATAGCAAAAGGTAATTAGATATGGTGATGGTAACGGAGCAAATAAAACATAAATATTGAATCCATAGTGAAGATTGTTGAATAGATGTCTTCAATCTATGCAGAATCAAGAGACATTGATTGATCAACAGCCTTGCTTGATCGATTGACTATATACGAGCAGACACAATTTGTCACAATTTGTTTCTCTCTCTCTCTCTCTCTCTCTCTCTCTCTCTATCTATCTATCTATATATATATATATATATATATATATATATATATATATATATATATATATATATATATATATATATATAACGGGTATAATCGGAATTAGGGTAATAATTCTATGGCATTCCTAAGGATTTTAGAGTAGAAAAGGTAGGGTTTTTCTTTTTAAGATTCAAAAGGGAGTTCTCATCATTATAAGTGTATCATATCTTATAATATCGGTTCATAGTGTATTGTTTGTCGTTTCATGCTGTGATTTTTTTCTATAAGAGTTTTTCTATGTAAAATTCATGTATTTTATGCGTATTTGGTTTACATTTTATTTCATTTCATTTGATTAAATTCAAATTTTCTTTCGTGCGATTCCTAAAGTAGGTATAAGGGTTTTGATTTGTATAAAGCTTTTTTTATCTTTATAAAGCTTAAGTTTCCATCTCTTTAGCACAACTAATTCCTTTTATCATATCATCCTTCAACAATTGAAAATTGTAACGTTTTCCAGTCCAATAATGAATCTATTAGTTGATCCACCCTTGAATTCCTTGAGCAATCCAACAATGAATTTATTAAGAGATACTCCAACCGTGTGGGACTGCTTTTCTTCTTGATTAGTGGATTATTCGTAAGAAACTCTTTCTTCTACAAAAGCATGACTTTTTCTTTAAAATTTTAATTGGTCAAAAAGCATTTGCCCCTTAAGATAGGGGTCCTGTTTAGTAAGTTGGATGTCCAATGGTACAACAATACACACACACACATGCTGACCTATGCACCTGTGCACGTGTACGCCTTTACACACATGTCATGGCATCTAATCCGAACGGTCCATGTAATTCAGAATCCTATGAAATCCCAAGGAACAAATTTTCACCTTGATCTAAAATTCTAGTAGGATATAGTAAAGAGAAATGCAAATCAATGGAGGAAACTATTTTCATTTTTCATAGCCAACCAGAGTTTTAGATTAAAGTAAAAATTGAGCCTAATATGTTTCATGAGGTGCTGCTTCACATGGACCGTTTAGATTTGGGAGTCAAATCACACATGATGAGTTCTAAAAAAGTTCACAGTTTCTTATGAACCGTGTGCACCAGAGCATTCTGTGCATACATATATATATATATATATATATATATATATATATATATATATATATATATATATATATATATATATATATATATAGGGAAAAGGTAGTATGCGCTCGAGCACACTATAAGCTTATCGTGAGGTCGAGCTATGTGGGCCCTATCGTGATACATGTCGACCATCAACACCGTGCATTTGATGGTTCCCCTTTACATAATGGGATATCCCAAAAATCATCCGTATACGGAACTCAGGTGGGCCATACCATCTAAAATCATGTGAAGACACCGTTAAAACATATAAAAGCACTTGGTGGGGCCCACCTGAGTTTTGAATGCTGCTGAAACTTGGTCTGAACCCTCATACAAGTGGGAGACACATAATGGATGGGCTGGATTTTCAAACCACATCTTTTGTGGGCCCCAAAAATGATTATGAATGTTTTAATGGTTGCATGGCCCCTCTCCACTTCTTTATGTGGTGTGGCCCTCACAAGTCACGGATTGACTTGATTTTTGAGACCTAGGTTCACGGTGGAATGACGCATCTGACTGATGGGGTAGATGTTCGAAAGGCATCACGGTGGGGCCCACACAGCTCGACTGCATGGGACGGAGCTGTGAGCTTAAGCACATTGTACCTTTTCCCATATATATATATATATATATATATATGCGCAAAAATGCTCACCTGTGAACCAGTTTGTACGTACTACGTACAAACTTTTTTGAGAACCCATCATACGTGATGTGGATCCAAAATCTAAACCATTCATGTGAAGTAGCACCTCGTGAAACCCCCCTGGGCCCAAGTTTTACTTTGATCTAAAACTTTGATGGGCTATAAAAAATGAAAACAGTTTGCTCCCTTGATTTACATTTCTCTTTGCTATGGCCCACCAGAATTTTAGACCGGGTGAGAATTTGTCACATGGGATTTCATGGGATTCCGCATCACATGGACCGTTCAGATTAGACGCCCATGGCACGTGCGCAAAGGTGTGCATGTGCGTAGGTGCGTAGGGGAGCATAACTCACTCTCTCTCTCTCTCTCTCTCTCTCTCTCTCTCTCTCTCTCTCTCTCTCTCTCTATATATATATATATATATATATATATATATATATATATATATATATATATATATATATATATATAGGGGAAAAGGTACTAAGTGCTCGAGCTCATGATAAGCTTATCGTGAGGTCGAGTTGTGTGGGCCTCACTGTGATGCGTGTCGACCATCAACACCGTACATTTGATGGGTCCCCTTTAAATTATGGGATATCCCAAAAATCAGTCGTAAACGGAACTCGGGTGGGTCATACTATCTAAAATCATGTGAAGATACCATTAAAACATATAAAAGCACTTGGTGGGGTCCACCTAAGTTTTGAATGCTAATGAAACTTGGTATGACCCCTAATCCTAGTGGGACACACATAATGGATGGGCTGGATTTGCAAACCACATCTCGGTGGGACTCAAAAAATGATTATGAATGTTTTAATGGTGCACAGTCCCTCTCCACTTCTATATGTGGTGTGGCCCACACAAGTCATGGATTGACTTAATTTTTGAGAACTAGGTCCATGATGGAATGGTGCATGTGACTGATGGGATAGATGTTTGAAATACATCACAGTGGGGCCCACACAGCTCAACCGCATGGGACGGAGCTGTCAGCTCGAAGCATGGTACTTTTTCCCTATATATATATATATATATATATATATATATATATATATATATATATATATAATAAATAGCTTGTGCATACTTGTAATGTCAATAATCAATCATTTAACTCCTAATTGCTCCCTGTCATGACTGCCCAACGGATGGCCCACTACGGGCTATAAATGGACCAAAAGTCCAATTACTCGGTCAATCCTAACCGTCCCATTGGTGGGAGTGATACCATGAGTGACAATGGCTTTTCACACGTGTGGACAGTGCACACGTGAATTGCGCCCCAAGGAAGTGATGATTGTTCCATGTGCAAAATCAGATGATGATTACCATCCAATCAACGTGTTTTCCGGGCTATGCCCGATCCACAAAGGGCCCACCATTTAGACAGTCATGATTGGTGGCGAGCCTAGATGCCTTCTCTCTTCTATCCTCGATGACTTCGCGAATCATTGTAAATTGTGCCCTCGAAATAAGGCTGCTCTGATTGTCAGGTCGGCCCACCTCATTAAACTATTTTTTTTAAAAAAAAGGTAATGATCACATACAACTCAAAGCATTTGTAAGTGACGTCACCAAGTTTTATGGCCCCACGATAATGTATGTGTCGTATCCACACCGTTCATTCATTTCAAGAGATCATTTTTGGGTAGGATCCAAAGAATGAGATCCAAATATCTGGTGGACCCACACCTAAAATAGTGGGGATTGAACGCCTATCATTAAAAACTTATAAGGGCCATACAAGTTTTCGAGAAGCAGATATTTGTGTTTTACCTTATTTCATGTCTGTTTTAACTTATGAATGGATTAGATATCAAACAAACATCACGATGCACCTTAGGAAAGCTTCAACGGTGGGCGTCACTCTATCCACTGTTTTCTGTGGTGGGGTCCACTCGAGCTTTCTATCTTACCCATTCTTTGTCTCATGCACGAAAATGATATCTCTAAATGGATGGACGGTGTTGATATAACACATGCGTTATGGTGGGGCTTACAGAACTTGGAGACGTCAGCGAACGTGTCAGTAGCTAATCAACGTCCATCGTGCACACCGGTTTTTATTCACGTTGTGTCATACTTGCAGGAGATCTGAGCCGTGAAAATTGTACGGCCCACAATGAAGATCACCGCTCATGAAAATCGGGCTAGTTAAATGATCATGCATGGTGCACCGTTGAAATCATATGTGGTGTATTTTGGGCCCATTCAATGAATGGATCAATCTAATTTTTGTATTGGTTGCTTTTCAAAGTAGGGCCCACCTTTTGCAACGGACTGATATTGGACGGGTCTGACTACCACATCCTTGTTTAATTTAATGGTCGGATTGCTTTTGGGTGTCCACTGTAGTATTGTGAGGGGAAAATGACCCATAGTACAATTACTGTATGTTCTAGCTGTGTGGGGCCCACTATAAATGTTTACGTGGAATCTGAACCATTCATCTGGTGCGCCTCCTCATGATCACCGTACTTGCCAAGAATCACCCTGATCCAAGTGATACCCAAGGAGCAACGTACAATCAAGCCTAAAACTTATATATTGACTTGCAGAGGCCCACCTGCCCTCGATCCCATTAGATCCAGAAGATAGACGGGTTGGATGGCATGCAGATGACACGGTGGGCCCCACATTCCATTTGAAACTTTCTACAGTGGGTATCTGCCTCCTTGATGTCCGCGTCGTTTCCTTTGGAGTGGTCCGCGGTCCACCAGACTTATTGATTATAGTCCTAACATGTGGAAGATGCATGTAATGGATGTGTTGGATGGCACTCAAAAATCACGATGGGCCCCACGCTGCTCGAAGTCATGTGATCTTTCTCCACCGTTCAAACACATGCCTCCATCTGATGGCTGGAAACCAAGATATCTGGAACATGCATGCACGTGCCAAACTGGCACGTGTGGAGAATCATCTGGAGCACGCTCGAGCAGCCTTTTCGTGGCTAAAAGCCCACAACTCAGAGAGGCAAGCGACAAAAGCAGAGGGACGGAAACAAGACGTGCTGAAAAATCTGTCTCAGCAATTTCTCGGCAGGTAATTTCTCCGAAGATTTTATCGTGATATTATGGAAAAATTATCTCCCGAAAAAGAAATTAAGATATTTATTATGAATTATTAAATAAATTAGAAAGCCAAGATAAAATTATAAACTTCATTATATTGGAGATTTTTACTGAAAAATTCTTTCACAGTTACTAACTTTCCCATCATAATAGCTTGTTTGGGAGCATAGATTTGGAACCCCTAAATTCATAATCTTATTGCTTTTGGCACACTGGATTTAGATTACCCTGTGATTTAAAAGTAACTATGCATAATATATCAAAGGAGTTTAAATTTAATTACTAAATTAATTTTATTATCGCTAATTAGTGGACATACCTAATATTTGACACAATGACTGTATTAAACCTATTGAAATATATACTTTGCCTGAAAATGATGAAATTCCATGTCTTGAATGAGCCTCAAGCACGGGATCCCATCTCGGTGACTAACAAATAATTTTGAACCATTGATTAAAGCACGGGATCCCATCTCAGTGACTAACAACTAATTTTTAACCATTGATTATGGAAACAATGGCACAAGTCATCGTATTAAAGTAATTATAGTGATGTATTTAGTAATATAATTGTTTTGGGATATGATAAAATTATAATAATGACACTTTTAACTACTTTGGCTCCATGTAACTACTCAAAAATTAAATTAACTATTTGCTCCTGCGTTTCCTCCCCTGAGATTTAGCAGTGATGGCCCCTGTGATGTCCTTGTCATGTTCATTTAGTAAAACTTCACGGGCCCCACTATTGTGCATATGTTTTATTCACATCGTAAATTTATTTAGCCATCTCATTTTAACACATGAGCCTAAAAATAGACCAGATCTAAATCTCTAGTGGACCACACCGAAATAAGCACAGCTGAACCCACTTTTAAACCAGATGGCCCTTTGCATTCATATTTAAAAATGCCTGATTAAGAACTTTGCTATGCACATGTGTTAAGGGCAATGAAGCTTGTGTACAACTCACACATGTGCCTATCGGTCACATACATGCGAGATCTTATCCGTCCATCTAGATAGTCCGACTTTGTACATCCCCCTTGCAAAAAATAAAAGAAAAAAACCCGCTAATATTTAAACATGCATATGGCTTGGAAAATTCTTCATCCATGTTTTTCAGAGTAGTATATTTGCTTTGCAAATTCTAGGTGAATCAACTTGACTCATGAGTTAGGTCATAAGTATAGTTGTGCTATTCTGATGGGTGGATTGTACCTTGGACCTATAGTGCCATGCTAGCACATAACACATGCATGTGAGCCCAACAAACCTCATAAATTGATTAATTCCCTTTTAAGGTTATAAGATGCTTTGGCTATGTTTGATGCTTGGTGCACCAACACTAGGAAAGTGTACATGTGGTGTGTAATAACTAAAAGAGAGCTGTTTTTTTTTTTTTTTTGTGTGCTTCTTTATGAAAATAGGACTACTAGTTTGTTTTTTTTTACCATCTAATGGATGTCTGCCCATCTTTTTTTTTTTAAATGCTTTCACACCTCAGTGGTCTTTTACCACGATGGTTACTCAAACCTATGACCTTGTGTTGAAACTCTTGTTAATCTACCACTAAGGAATAAGTAAGGACCCAGATGTCCACCAATTTAACATGTGCAAATGACGGAATAAGGTTTTTTTTTTTTTTTTTTTTTTTTTTTTTTTTAAACACACGCACACACACCACCAGACACTCAAGCCATGGTGGGATTTCACCACCTATGGGTACTTGAACCCTCAACCAGGTGTTGAAACACCTGGGAGTCAACCGCCGGAGTAAGAGTAAGGACCCAATGATGGAATAAACTTAATTTAGGATTCATGATGTATATATGTAATGCCCTGAAAATCAAGGGGTCAAGCAAAAGCTGAAATTCCGAGTTCCAACGCATCACTTATGCAACATAGAAAATGATATTTAAATATTGTCCACATTAGTGTATTAAACATGAGTGAGATTATATTAAAACAACATATCATACTCCTGAGATAATTAAGTTAAGCAAGCGAAAAACTGAGATAAGTATATAAGGTATAGGAGTATTTCTCAATCCCCAGAGTATGAGTATGTTACCAGGCTAAATATATACATGTGTTGATTCTAACCATATAAAATGTGGGAAGTAAATGTGTTCAACTAAACAAGTATCCCAGTAATCCTTGCGCATTGGTATGAGATCTACATAAATTCACCCGATAGTTAAACATGGGAGAACTCTTCCTCCTAGTCCATGAAGTCCATTTCAGCTGCATAGACTCCTCCATTACCTGCATCTACAACAGAGTCTGGTTGGTGTTTTAAAACACCATCCCAGATGGGAATGAGTAGTTAATTCAATGGAACTATAAAGCAAAGGTTAATATGTTATCAATTCAGTCAAGTAATAATGATAAAGCAGTACATCAAACAATCTTAGCTACTCTTATTAATGCAGGGATGATATGTATTAATGATGCATGCCCTCTCCTGCACTCCCTCTGCAACATCATCTCACGGTCGCGCATGTAACACTTACGCTGTGCTCAACTCCAACGCCAAAGGCACATGCAATGCGGTGCATGTGCGTAATTAGCTAAGTTCTTAATTAGACTTATTCATACAGCAAGTTCGGAAAGCTAAGGTATTTTTCTTTATATCATTTACCCAAACAATGATTCATCTAGGCTCGTCAATCATAGTTAATTGTATACGATGGGCAGTTTCAGGTCGCTACAGAGAGACTCGTCACCTCAGCATAGGCCTAGTTTACACTCGAGGTCACTACGAAAAGGTTCGTCACCTTAGCGTAGTCCTAATTTATACTCGAGGTCACTCCACCAACGCCTTACCAACTGGGAGTTTATTTTCAAAGGCTCTTCACCAACCCGACTGGGGACTACAGCCAGGCTGCGCCAGTGTAAGCCGACAGCTCAAATACAGTGTCTCATACCATCGTATTCGGCTCACAAGTTTAGGTTGCTCACTGGTCGCTACGGGGAGGCTCGTCACCCCAGCGTAAGCCGACAGCTCGACCACAGTGTCTCATACCACCATACCTAGCTCATGAGTCTTAGCAGATCGTGGTACCAAGGTTGAAGTAGACTTTACATGGGTAAGTGGTACCTTAGATTCAAGCAGTGGCGTACATACATGGTAAACGCACAATAGGCCAATCGGTTTATTAGACAAGTTCGACTGGTACGAACGTATGCTGAATTAATCGACATAGTACTACTGTTAACAATCATCGTAAGACTCGGATTCACCGAACGCATCAAGTGTAGCGAGACTAATTCAGCCACTCAAACAGGAATTGTTACCGATTACCTGGACTACGTTGTAGTCCTAATCGTACTTAAATGTAGCATGTGGAGACATGTGATAATCGTATAGGCATCTAACAAACAATTCAAATATAAATTTCATTTGAACATTTTAACAGACACATTGAATATGTTATTATACATATATATTTCATCCATAGATCACGTAGTAGTAATTTAGATTACATGGAGGAAACTATAAATACTGATAAGGTAATTGAGAATCCTATCTCAACACTCTTATTAAAATACATTCCATCAAGCAATTTCTTATTCAGCCATTTTATCAAACACTTAGACTATACATTACTTTATACATAGACTACATTAGTTATGACATATATTATGATAAATCCTTTTACAAGGGAATTGTCATACATACAACAAAAATGAATCTTATATTAATAGTCATGACAAGCACAAATCAGGATTTCACACTCATTCAAACAATTTATCGAACACTTAGGCTACATAATACCACATACATGAACTAGTCTAATTATAGCATATATTATGACAATTCCTTTCATAAAGGAATTATCACACATACAACGAATATGTATTCTAGGTTAATAGGTATGGCCAGCATAAATCATAATTTCACTTTCATTCAAACATTTCAATAAATATATATAATACACTTTATATCAACTTAGTACACATACATGTATAGTTATCAGATACATTGTAACTAAGATCACATGACAGCAATCAAGTTAGACATAAATTATTGCTTACATTGAAAGCCTTGAAAACTATAACCTAAGCATTTATAATCCGCACCTTTCGTTGGTTAACTCGTTTCGAACTCAGTTCGAATCCTACGCTCCCGTATACAGAACAACGGGCACCTAAATCACGAAACAGGTTAGCTATTACATTGATTACTCTATTTGAATTCCTAAATCAAGATTAGGGTTAGGATTTTTTATCCAAATCAAAGTTGAAATCGATGGTATACTGATAGTGGGGTGGCTATTCGGCGTGTGGAGTCGTGGGAAAGGATCCTAGCAACGATCCTCTGATCTCACTCTCTTCTCCTCACTCATTTCTCTCCTTTTCTCTCTTCTCTCTCCTAGGGTTTGAAGAAATTCTTATGGGAGAGAGAGAGGTAGGTTTAAGGGTCTTATATAGGCCCAGAATTAGTTCAAATGGCCCCAGGGCCATGATATACTTAAGTTATAGCCAGAAGTCGTCTGTTCTAATAAATGCGGCTCATCTGGAGGTCCATTACTCACCTACGACGTAAGGTAAGTTCTCTGGCAATGGATCTAGGCCATGTTAAGATTTTGGTTTAATCAGATTAGTAGATTGACCGTGGAGGACCGGTTTCAGTTCAACGGTCATAGCCACTCTATCAGGGCCACAAGTACACTGGCGTGTGTAGAAAATTTTCTTGATCCAAGGGCATAATTGGATCAGAATCTGATGGTCTGAAACCTTAAATTTGGCCCGCAAGCGAATGGCCCAAATTACTCAAATCTGAGTTCATTTTCTAAAGACATTCGCGTTTCCTACACACTTCGCTCCAGGCTCCAGTTATGTGTTTCTGGATACTATTTGGATTTGATTTCTGTGACGCATGTCAATCTCAGTAAGTCGGTCATAACCATATAGTTTCGCGGTAATCGAACTTTCGACACACGATCCAGGTCCGTTACGGAGTTCCAAGATGCTCCAAAGAGCAACTAGGTTTTGAGATTGATCCTAAATTTCTAGGTAATGTTGGGTTAGCGATTTTAATGATTTTGGATCTTGCAATTCGTATAGAAAGTGGTTCGAGCCAAATCCATTAACTATTTAGTTTAGTACTTGACTAAATTCCGCCCTAATTACGACAAAATAACGTCATAGGGTAGGAGAAGTTGATCTTTCCAAATAACTTATTCATTTTGTGAGATTCCATAAAGTTAATAGTCAAAAGCCCATTTTATTTATATATTTACTATTATGGTAAATTTTAGTTTAAGTATTGTTTTTAATCTCATAAACTTTAGGATTAATGTCTAATATGAAAGTATTTAGAAAATTTTGAAGAATAAGGTGGTGAAATGTGAGATTTTGAAGAAAATGGGTTGAAAAGGAGATTTAAGACTTTGAGATTAAGTTCTGAGAAGTTAATAAGGTGTTATGATCGACCCATTGCCTAAGGACGTCTATCTCCAAATTGGTAAAAATTCGGGATGTTACAATATACATTTATACTATAATTTGGACCATTTAATTTAACTATTTGTGTGCTATGTATGCAATTTTCAAGTAATTTATAATTACCTACACAACATTCATCGAACTTTATCAAGAATCAAAGTTTTTCTCATTTTAAATATAGAGTAGACTTCATTAGTTTAACAACATCGCTACACGCAACGACACCTACTAATATGCCTATGAGGGATGATCCTAGTTGTTCAATTGTAGGAATTACTTTTTACATGACTGATGCCAAAAGATCAAGCTCCTCTACCAATCCAAGGGCAACACTAGAATATCAAATATGAACCTTTGGTAAATAGTTGTAATTGTTGACAAGTTATATGGCGCCACTATTTGATGCTTAGCCTAAGAATCAAGTAGACTCACCCATTAAGTGGTGGAGACATCACAGGGAAGATAAGAATGAAATATTCTTTTAGTTTCAGTTGAGTTTTAATAAAAATATATTTAAGCAACTCGGGAGCCACTGAAAAACTAAATTGATCAAATGGGTAAGACCCTTGACATGTTATGAGGACAAATGACAAACCTGAAGATCTGGAACATGACCCATTAAATCTTGATTGATCATTTAAACTCTTCAGAAACCCTATTATGCTTTATTTCAACAAAACTATTTATGACCAACCCATAAAGCTTTGAAAATTCAAACAGATCAAATATAAATGATTTTCGGCATCTCTTAAAAATAACCAACAGATCTACCCATTGACAAAGTAAAACCACAGATTCACCATGAGCCAACAGTGATATCATCAGCCACTATTGTTTTTCGATCCACCACGGTGTTAAGGAGCCATTTTTGTGAAAGGAAAATGTGTTAAGTGTCTAGTTGGCCCACCATATGTTGGATTGAAAAGATTTATTAAAATGTATTTGAAAATTAATTTTTTACCTTTGTTAACCAACCTGCTTTAATTAATTTAGTTTAGTCCTCCATTGAAAAGTTGTTAAGAAAATTAAGCCTTTATATTAAAACCCCTCACTAATTCTTTATGTTGAAAAATATCGGTATGTAACACACATGTGTAGCCATGGTTGTAGCATGGTGAGGCACAGTGTGGTGTGGTGTGTCTTTGATCGTACATTTTTGGTTTTCTCTACATATACCTTGTCTTCTTGTGCATGGGAAGATAAAGAATCATTGCACATCTACCTAAGAATTAATGAACAGGCATGTACCGACATGCATTTATTACGCCATTCACATGCACTGTGAGCTCCATAAGCTACCTACTTTTTTGTTATAAAGGCATTTCCTCTCATTTGCAAAATTAATCTGAGAAATCTATTATCTCTCTGATTTTTCTATGAGTTTTCTCTGGGCAAATCAATTTAAGCTTTCATGAGTTCGTATGACTGTGATCAAGAGTGTACCAGATCTAAGCCATTCATCTTGGATGAGACTTATTGTATCCCAGTGCAGACTTGCTACGACCCAGTGCATCAGGCATCGTCTTCCTGTGGGGGTAAAATTATTTTTAAGACAACAATAGTAATGTGCACCAGCTATCCAGATTCTTATATTTTTATTTATAGTTTATTATTTTGAATTTTCTGTTATATCTCTGTATTTTAGAACCAATAATTTAAAAATAGATTTCTCTCTAAAAATCTCAACACTATAGCTACCGTCTCTGAGACTCTTAAAATCAAGAATTTTTATAAGAAAAACTTCAAGAGATGGCAATATGAAATGGAATTCTATCTGACTATTATCAAGCTGATTTACGTTATCAAAGACTTTGCCGAATCACTTAAGGCGAATGAACCAACGACATCCATTAACTATTGAAATAAAAGAATAATGACTATCTGTGCTGAAATCATATTTTAAATGTAAAGATTAACGAAAATGAGGATATATACTATCATCTCTCCACTGCCAAAGAACTGTGAAATCATCTTAAGAAGAAATTCAAAACGGAAGATGCTAGAACAAAGAAGTACGTATTTAGTCGTTTCATTAATTTTAGGATGTCTATTGATAAATCTGTAGTAGATCAGGTGTATGATTTACAAAAGATAGCTCTTAAGTCTTGTTTGAAGGTATGGTGATTGATGAGGCATTTCGATCTGCTGTAATAATCGAAAAACTTATATAATCTCAGGAGTACAAAAATTCTCTAAAGTATAAGAGAAATGGCATAAGCTTGGATGACCTTATCCTTCACATGCTTATAGAGGAGGAAGATAAAAATCGTGACAAATATCTTTAGATTTAGAATTTACAATTAAGGCTCACCTTGTTGAAAATAACTAGAAGGGTCAAGAAAACTGAAGGTCTTGACCACAAAAGAAAAAGCATACACATGAGTAAATAAATAAAAAATAAACAAGAATATTAAAAAGATTGAAGAATGCTATGTGCGTGGGAAAAAGGGATACCTTGTTAAGGAATGTAAATTCCGTAAAAGAAATGAGAAAAAAAAAATCATGCATATATTATCAAAGAGTTTGTGGGGGTCATTATTGAGGCACTCATTGTTTGTGGCTCAAATGAGTGTTAGATTGATTTAGGTTTCACTAAGCAACTTTGTTACGATTAGATTATATTTTCTTCTTACAAAAAGGTAGAGGATGCGATGAACATTTTTATGATAAATTCATCCAAGGCAAAGGTCGTTGGCAAAAGAAATGTGAGCCTGAAGTTTTATTCTGGAAAGGTGTTAACTTTTCTTAATGTATTACTGTATGTATCGGATATTTAAAAGAGTCTTGTCTTCGGTTCTACTCATGACAAGTATGGGTTTAAGTTGTTTTTTTAATATGAAAATTGTGTTATCAATAAGAATGGTACCTTTATTAAAGAAGGCTATATAACTAATGGATTGTTTAAACTAAGTGTTATAAATAATAATTGTGTTAATTATTCTCCTTACTTGATTGAGTCTCTTGATATGTACATGACATGCTAGACTAAGACATGCAAATTATTATTCTTTTGAAAGCATGATCTTTATGGGGCTTATTCCTAAAGTCGAAATGAAAAATCAAAATAAATGTTAAATATATGTACATTCTAAGCATTAAAAAAAAAAAATCAAATGAATTAAAAGAAATAACCAAGTCCTAGCTTTAATCATAGTGACATATTTGACTTTAAAAATATTATAACTTGTAAATGAAAAAATTACTTCATTACTTTCATAGATGACTACTCCATATATACTAAGGTATATCTAATCAGGATTAAAGATAAAATAAAAGATAAATTTAAAGCCTTTATAAATGAGGTAAAAAATCAATTAGAAAGAAAGATGAATATTCTTAGATCTAATTGAGGCAGATAATATCTTTCTCACGACTTTACATCTTAATGTGAAGCGAAATGGATTATACATGAGGTAACTGCATTATATTCACCTCCGTAAAATGGATTAGCTTAAAGGAAAAATAGAACTCTGATGAACATGGTAAATGTTATACTTTATAGTTCTGATTTACCATTTAATTTATGGGGAGAAGCTCTTCTTACCATATGTCATATTCTAAACATTGTACCTTATAAGCATTCTGATAAAATCTCTTATGAATTATGAAAGGATAAACATTTAGACTTATAATATCTTAAAGTATGGGGGTACCTAGCTAACTTATGATATCTTAAAGTATGGGGGTGCGTAACGAAGGTAGGATTACCTTTACTCAAAAAAATAGAGAATAAAATTCTTGATTGTGAATTCAAATGTTATATATAAAACAGTAAGGCTTAAAAATTCTTGATTTTGAAGTCTCATAATCATATTGATGCCAATTCCATCATTGAATTCTTAGATGTTAATTTCTTTGAAAATACATTCATAGTAAAATCTAAGATACTTCTTTTATGAAAATAAAAGTTCAGCAATAAGGATTGATATAGAGAATGATTCAATAGGAGAGCCCTTAAAACTTAAAAGAAGTAAGAGGGTTAGAGTTGAGACTAACTTTGGACTCAAAATTTTACACCTTTCTTGTAGAGGATAATCCATCCTCATATTCTGAAAGTATGAGTAAAACTGGGCAATCCTGACCAGATCCGACCCGATCCGAACTGATTCGACAGCTTGGATCGGTGCAGATCGAATACGGTAGTCCAGATTCGAAAGTGTTTCGGGTCGAGTTCAGATCCATACCTATCCGAACCGATTTGATCCGGTTGGATCTGATTCGATCCGATCCGACCCGATCCGGAGCGAATGAACCACATGCATTTTCACGGTGGGCCCCAAAGAGTTTACTCAGTACTTAGCTGGTGTACCACACACCAGCTATATAGCTGCTATAGGTACGTGTTGTATGCGAAGAGGGTATCGACAGAAGGATTAGCTACTCCCCCTGACACCAGCCCATGGCTGGTGGTCGGTGCTCTGTGGGCCCCACCATGATGATGTGTTTCATCCATTCCGTTCATCCATTTTATAGATCATTTTAGGGCTTTATTTAAAAAAATGATAGGGATATAAATCTCAGGTGGACCACACCACAGGAAAACAATAATGATTGGATATCCACCTTTATAATCCTCCTAAGGCCCACTGTACTATTTATTTGACATCTAATCTGTTGATTAGGTCATAAGAACCCAGATGAAGGGAAATAATAAATATCAGCTTGATCAAAAACTTTTATGGCCTCCAAAATGTTTTTAATGGTCAACGTTCATTCAACATCGTTTCCTATAATGTGGTCCACTTGAGATTTCGATATACCTCATTTTTTTTTCTTCTAATAACATAAAATGATCTATAAAATTATATGGAGGGCATGGATAAAACACATACATCATGGTGGGGCCCACAGAGCACTGACGACTAGTGGCAAGGGGAGTAGCCAGTCCATTTCCAATACAGCTGTATTGGCGTCTGGCCTCCTCGTGCTCCGGGCACTCCTCGAGCTCCGAGTTGTACGAACTGTTCAAAGGAGATCAAAGTTATATGGGCCCCACAGTGATATATTTATTATATCTACACCGTTCATATCTTTTTATAAATCCTTATAGAGCATTATTCCAAAAATGAATAATATCCAAAGATCATCTGGACCACACCACAAATAGCAGCAGAGAATGATTTTCATTATTAAACCATTCATGTGGTCCACTTGATAGTTAGATCTATCTTATTTTTAGTCTCAAGCTTTAAGATGAGCTTGCCAAATGGATGAATGGTTTGGATATAACACCCACCCCATGATCAGACCCACAAAACTCGCTAACGTGGATACAGAATTCGAATTCACTCTGTGCAGGCTGTGCTTGCATGAAAAGCAAGTAACCACGATTTCGTGAAGAGTAAGTAACGTCAAAAGTTAGATAAAAATGTGTACATGGTAGACTGAAAGTTCTTTCAGAGCCATGTGGGGCCCACCTTGATGTATATATTTCATCCAAGCCATTTATCCATTTTGAAATATTATTTTAGGCATTGAGCACAAAAAAGGCGGTATATTAAAGGTTAATGTAGACCACACCACATGAGATAATTTGATTAAATTCATACTATTCGAATCGTACCCAATCCGATCCGGTTCGATTTTTCTGACCGAGTCGGACTCGGTTCGGGTCAGGCCAACCAGGCATCGGATCGGTCCGAAACAGGTGACCCGGATCCGGTCTCGGATTGGATCGATTTCGGGTCTAGCTTCGGGTAGTAAATTCATAGGTTACAAGTGAGTTTTTAAGACTAAGGTAAGATCAGATAGGTTTTTTAAGAAATTGAAGGCTAGAGTTGTGGCTAAGGGGTATAAGCAAAGTGAATGAGTTGATTTTTTGACACATGTTCAACAATCACCAAAATAACAACTATATGAGTATTAATAGTTATTGCTTTCATTTACAATCTTGTGATACACCAAATGGATGTCAAAACTGCTTTCTTAAATAAAGAATTAGATTTAAAAAATTAACATGTACCAACCTTAGGGGTTTGTGATAAAATATCATGAAAATAAAGTAAGTCTCTTTATGAAATCAAGAAAGTTCCAAAACAATAGCATGAGAAATTTGACCAAGTATTGTTGTCAAATAATTTTTAAATTAATGAGTCAGATAACTATGTATATAGTAAGCTATTCGAAAATGCATGCATTATCATATGTTTGTATGTGCATGACATGTTGATCTTTGGTTCTGACATTAATGTGGTAAAGAAACTAAGTCATTCCTTAATCCATAATTTGAAATGAAAGATCTAGGAGAGATATTAGAATCAAAATAGTGAAAGACTCCAATGAAGTGGATGACATGTTGATCTTTAGTTCTAACATTAATGTTGTGAAGAAATTAAGTCATTCATTAATCCACAATTTGAAATGAAAGATCTAGGAGAGATATTAGAATCAAAATAGTGAAAGGCTCCAATGAAATCACTTTATCTTAATCAAACTATGTGAAATTTTTTTTGAAGAAATCTAATCTTCTAAATTGTACACACGCAAGCACTCACTTTGATCCATATGTAAAGTTACGTAAAAATGAAGGTGAGAATTTATCACAACTTCAGTACTATAGTATCATTAGCCATTAAATGTATCTAATGAACTATACTAAACATAATATACATATGCAATTAGTAAGCTAAGTAGATACACCAGTAATCTTGAAAAAGATCACTGGAATGCCGTAAATAGAATACTAAGATACTTGAAAAAGACTTATAATTATAGTCTCAAGTATACCAAATATCAAATCGTACTAAGGGGTATATTGATGCAAACTGGATATTAGATTCAATGGAATGTAATAAGTCTATGAGTGACTATGTGTTTACTCTTGGAAGAGTTGTCGTTTCCTATAAGGCTAAGAAGCAAACTTGTATATCTCAGTCCATAATAGAGTTTGAGTTTATTGCTATTGCAACTGCATATGATGATGAAAAATTGTTAAAAAAATCTACTTTCAAATATATCATTTTGGGGTAAACCAGTGACAATAATTGCGTTGTATTGTGATAATCAAACTACGATAGCTAAAGCAAATAATATAACCTATAATGGGAAGTCCAAATATTTATATCTGAGACTTAACTTAATCAAGCAATTGATCCAATGTGGCATAATTGTAATTGACTTTGTAAGGCTTAAATAGAATATAATTGATTCACTAACTAAAGCGATAAACATGGAGTTAGTGATAAGCACATCGAGAGGAATGAGGTTGAGTTCCATTTAGATAAATCATCGACAATGAGTGTTGAGATGTGGAGCCACATCTGGGACCGCCTTCGACCGGTCGTGGGCCATGCTCGACTGGTCGTAGGGGCCCGTTTTACCAGTCGTGGACTAGTGCGACTCAAAGTCCAGTGAGCATCAGAGTTTTGGTTTCGAGGTGCTCGACCGGTCGTGATCCATTCACGACCAGTCGTGAAACTCACTCGACCGATCGTAGTTACGCAGATTCTGATGGAATTTTTACCTCGTGTTCGACCGGTCATAGACCCTACTCGACTGATCGAAGGCTGGTACGAGCAGTCATGGGAGTCGAGTTGTAGCTCGACTCAAAGTCCAGCGATTGGACTATTTTTTTCGGGGGGTGCTCGACCGGTAGTAGGTGTTCCACGACCGGTCGTAGGAGGTGTTCGACCAGTCATATGAGGTCCACGACCAGTCGAACCTACGCAGATTCTTTCCACAATTTTACGTAGATTTTGTTTCGCAAGTCCTTTCGCAACTGGGATGCGGAAGGGAGTTTCCTAAAACTATAAAAAGGGGTCCCTAGGATTTTTCTAGAGTATGTTGTGTTGAAGAAAAAGTACAAGAGGGTTTCTTAAAGGGTTTAAGGATATCAAAGGTGAGAGAGTGAGAGAAAAGAGAGAGAGGAAGCTCGTGGAAGGGAGTCATCGTCTCAGCGCTTTTACGTCCTCGTGATTGGTGAGATCCCTCTGTTTTTCCTTTATTCTCTTATTGTTCATCCACTCCTATGTGAGTGATGAATGTTGTAGCGTTCTACTTTATAGTGGATTGCTGATCTGTACGAGGTCCCGTAATTTTTACCTCTTTGAGGGTTTTTCACGTAAAAATCTCTTATGTGGTGTGTGATTGCTGCTTTGATTTATTTCATTGCTATTATTATCCCATAATTCTGGTTTGTTCGGGAGGCTAGATCCTAAAGTTTTATGCAAGGCCCCCAACAAAGTGGTATCAAAGCGCCAAGTTCATTGAATGAGTAAGATCCATTTAGAATTATGGAAGGTGTCTCATCAAGGATGATCAGCCTCAATGGTTCTAACTGGACCATATGGAAAGCTAAGATGGAGGACTTGATTTATTGCAAGGACCTATACTCTCCAATTTTAGGCATATCAGTAAAATTCAAGGATGTGTCTGATGAAGATTGGAAGTAAGTTGAACCGAAAGGCGGTGGAGTTTATTAGACAATGGCTGGATGATACTATGTTCCACTATGTGTCTATGGAAACCTCAGCCGATAGCCTATTGCTGAAATTAGAAGGGTTGTATTAGAGGAACACAGCCGATAATAAGATTTTTCTGATAAGGCGACTTGTGAATATCAAGTTTAAGGATGGTGGTTCTGTGGCCGAGCACATGAATGAGATCAGTAATATACTGAACCAACTCTCATCTATGAAGATGGTCCTGAATGATGAAGTGCAGGCTTTGCTTTTGCTTAATTCGTTACCTGATAGTTGTGAGACATTGATGGTGTTTCTAAGTAACTCCGCACCAGACGGAAAGATATTTATGGAACAGGTTACTAGCTGTCTCTTCAATGAAGAGACAGAGGAAGTCTCAGGGGTCTGATCAGCAAGAGACACTTGTGACACAGGAACGGGGGAGAGAAAAGAACAGGAAGGGCAGGAAAGCCCGAGATAAATCAAGAGATAAGTCAAGTAATAGAAAAGATGTTGAATACTGGAATTGTGGCAAGAAGGGCCACTATAAGCATAAATATCATAGGGCTAAAAACGACAAGAAAGGAAAATGAAAAGAGAAGGAAAATGAATCAGATTCTACTGCGGTCACTTCAGATGGCGACGTTGTAGTTATTCTTTCTGCAGATCATGATGTATGTCTCATGGCTACGAGTCAAGACACCAACTGGGTGATAGACTCAGGGGCTTCTTTTCACATGACTCCACGCAGGGACCTCTTTACAAGCTACAAGTCAGGTGACTATGGGACCGTGAAGATGAAAAATTATGGCATATCGAAGATCGTAGGGGTTAGTGATATTTGTGTGAAGACCGATGTGGGCTGCACATTAGTTCTCAGGGATGTGAGGCATATCTCAGACCTTTGCATCAACTTGATGTCGATGGGAAGGCTGGATAATGATGGCTATAAAATCCAGTTTACTGGTGGGTGTTGAAAGCTCATCAAGGGTTCGTTGATCGCAACCAGAGAAAAGAAGTGTTGCACCCTATACAAGGTAAGTGTCAGTGTATGTAAGGGTGCGTTGAACGCAGTGGAAGATTCAACTATAGACATGTGGCATAGACGTCTAGGCCACATGAGTGAAAAGGGGCTTCAGTTACTAGCGAGGAAGAGGATCCTTTCAGACGTGACAGGGACGTCTCTCAAAACCTGTCTTGATTGTTTATCAGAGAAATGACATAGAGTTTCATTTGTTAAAATTACTTTTCATGTTAATAAAGTGCACGGATTAGATTTGGTTTATTCTAATGTTTGTGGTCCTATGAGGACAAAAACCTTGGATTGGGCATTATACTTTGTTACTTTTATAGATGATGCATCTAGGAGGGTTTGGGTTTATGCTTTGAAATCTAAGGATGAGGTCTTTGGTGTGTTAAGTTATTTCATGTTATAGTCAAGAGAGAGACAAGTAGATCCTTGAACTACATCCGCACTGACAATGGTGGTGAATACATTGGCGACTTTCATGAGTACTGCAAGTCCCTGAGTATACGGCATGAACAGACGATTCCTAAGACCCCCCAGCATAATGGTGTAGCTGAGCGAATGAATCGCACCATTGTTGAGAGAATCAGATGCATGTTATCTCATGCGAAGTTGCCCAAGATGTTCTAGGAAGAATTAATGCACACGACGATGTATCTGATAAACAAGTCTCCATCAGCCCCGTTGAATGGAGTACCTGAGAAGGTGTGGACTGGACAGGATCCATCGTACAGTCATCTCAGGGTGTTTGGATGTAGGGCATCCCTTCACGTACCAAAGGACAAGAGGTCCAAGCTGGATATGAAGATCAGGCAGTGTGTGTTCTTAGGGTATGGTGATGAAAAGTTCGGGTATAAATTGTGGGATCTGACTAAGAAGAAGCTCGTCAGGAGCAGAGATGTGATTTTTTTTGAAGATCAGTGTATAGAAGACATTGGTAAGCTAGAGAAGAACCAGCCTAGTTTAGGTGAGCTAGAGGACATGAATCTGATTATTTCTCCCGTAGTGCCTGATGACGGGGGAGTACAGAAAGGTGTAGATGACGAGAGAGTTCCTACAAAAGATGGATTGGGGAAGCAGCCCCCACTTGATCCACCTGTTGAGTCACAAGTGAGGAGGTCATCTAGGGACAAACAACTGTCTAAGAGGTACTCGCCGCATGAGTACATTATGCTGACTGATGGGGAGAGCCAAAAGATTATTCTGAGGCCCTAACCAACGAGCATAAGGAGGAGTGGTTAAAAGTTATGCAAGAGGAGTTAGAATCCTCGCATAAGAACCACACCTATGACATGGTCAAACTGTCAAAGGGCAAGAAAGTTTTAAGCAACAAGTTGGTGTTTAGAAAGAAGGTTGAGCAGAAGAATTCACAGACGAGGTTTAAGGCCAGACTTGTAGTAAAGGGGTTCGATCAGAGGAAAGGCATAGACTTCGAGGAGATATTCTCACCAGTGATGAAGATGACATCCATATGGGTGTTTCTTGGGTTGGCAGCTTACATGTATCTGAAGATAGAGCAGTTGGATGTTAAAACTGATTTTCTTCATGGTGACCTGGAAGAAGAGATCTACATGCACCAACCAAAAGGATTCGAAGTCAAGGGTAAAGAGCAGATGGTGTGTAGGCTGAGGAAGAGCTTGTATGGGATAAAACAAGCTCCCGACAATGGTACAAGAAGTTCGATTCGTTCATGTTACAATATGGGTATGACAGAACGGAGTTGGACCACTGTGTGTTCATGCGCAAGTTCTTAGATGGTGATTTCATAGTTCTATTCTTATACGTTGATGACATGCTCATCATAGGAAAGGACATCAAGAAGATCAACAGGCTGAAATAGGAGTTGGGTAAGTTATTTACAATAAAAGACTTGTGCCCGGCTAAACAGATCCTAGGAATGGAGATAATCCGTGACAGAAGTAGCAGGAAGCTTTGGATTCACAAGAGCGGTATATTGAGAAAGTCCTACAGTGGTTCAATATGAATGCAGCGAAGCGGTCAGTACTCCACTGGATGGTCACTTCAGATTGAACGACAGGTAGTTTCCCAAGATGAAGGCATAGGTGGAAGAGATGTAGAAGATACCCTACGTGTCAGCTGTAGGAAGTTTGATGTATACTATGGTTGTACATGCCCAGACATAGCATATACGGTTGAGGTTGTTAGCCGGTATCTTGCCAATCCTAGCAAAGAGCATTGGGCAGCGGTGAAGTAAATACTACGATATCTAAGACGCTCATCCAAGTTGAGCCTATGCTATGGTGACGAAAAACCTGTGATAGAGGGCTACACAGATGAAGATATGGTAGGCGACATAAACTCCAGGAAGTCTACATCAGAGTTCATATTTACGTTTGTAAGGGGAGTGGTTTCTTGGCAGAGCAAGCTACAGAAGGTCGTAGCATTGTCGACGACAGAGGCTGAGTACATTACAGTCACAAAGGCATGTAAAGAGATGCTTTGGATGAAGAGGTTCCTATAGGAACTTAGCCTGAAGCAGAAACAGCACGTGGTCTATTGCGATAGTCAAAGTGCTATACACTTGAGCAAGAATCCAAGTCAGCATTTCAAGACGAAGCACATAGAGATTTGGTATCACTGGATCAAGGATACTTTGGAACAGAAGGTGTTACTGCGTGAGAAGGTCCACATGGACGATAATGGGTCAGACATGATGACCAAGAATTTGTTCAAAGATAAATTTGAGGTCTGTAGAAACCTGACTGACTTGAAGAAGGAGGATCCCTCC
This sequence comes from Magnolia kwangsiensis, assembly GCA_037074715.1. Taxonomy (NCBI): domain Eukaryota; kingdom Viridiplantae; phylum Streptophyta; class Magnoliopsida; order Magnoliales; family Magnoliaceae; genus Magnolia; species Magnolia kwangsiensis. The sequence goes on along the minus strand of CM073577.1, from coordinate 10,848,665 downwards.
TGAGTTAAAAAGGGAGAGATTTGATGGAATTTTTGCCCCGTGTTCGACCAGTCATAGGCCCTACTCGATCGATCGAAGGCTGGTATGACCAGTCGTGGGAGTCGAGTTGTAGCTCGACTTAAAGTCCAGTGACCCTAAAATAATTTAGTTTCTAGAATTATAAAGTCCTTCAGTCAACCCTAAAATAAGTTACTTTCTAGAATTAGAAAGTCTAAGAATAGAAAATTCCTAATTAGAAGTAAACTAATTTCTAGATAAAAAGAAGAAACTCTAAAAAAAAGAAAGAAAAATTAGAAAGAGCTTACTAAATTAAAAGTTTCCTACAAAACAGAAAAATCGGGTTAGTTCCTAAATAAAAACTTATTGAAAAATTCTAAAATAAGAAACAAGGTTAGGAGAAATAGAAACTAGCTAAAAAGGAAGACAAATCCTAATATAGAAATAGAAAGGGAAAGGAAGTTAGGAAAGAAGTTACCAATTTAGAATCTATCTCAGAAGCCTGCAAAACAGAAAATAGGTTAGTTCTAAAAATAAAATAGAATGAAGAATTCAAAATTAAAGAAAAATAGAAAATTTCTAAAGTTAGGAAAAAGTTTCTAAAAAAAAGGAATAACTAAGCTTTTAAACCTGGAATTAGAAAATTCTAAAAAAAAAGAAAATCTAATCTTAAACTAACCTTAAAACTAATTAATTTCAAAAAAACGTAACCGACAGTCCCCGGCAATGGCGTCAAAAACTTGTTCACTCCCCAAGTGCAGGGTTGTGATGTAGTAATAACTCGGTAAGACCGAGGTCGATTCTCAAGGGACTGAAACTCGTACATTATCTAAAATTCAGTAGAATTAGAATTAGAATAAGGTGAAATCTAAACTAATTATAATTTGAGGGATAATGGTGGAATAATTATTCGAAGACTTAAGAAAATTCAGAGATAGGAAACTGGGGATTCAGAGGATCCACTTGTAGGGATCAGAGATATCTTATGCCTGCTTCAAGAATTATGAAAATTAACTGAACTGTCATTGATCTAGTTTCAAAGGGATGAAAGGTATATGAATTAGAATGAATTCCATCACCAAACCATGTCCAAGAAACTATGGCAAACAACAGAATTAAACTAATTACCAACCAATCATATGTATAAAGGTTAGGAAGGGTACCGACATCCAACTATACCCAGGAGACTATGGTGAACAACGGGACGTCCTGACGTTATAAACATAGGAGGAAAGGAAATATTCAAAGCCATTGCAGACCCACTGTAATTTCAGTCACAACAGACCATTAAAGACTAAAAATATTTCATTAATAAAACCACAATCAATCACAGTTCAATCTTAAATAAAATGAGCAAACAAATTCTCTCCCATCACGCTACAAGCTTCACCTCTTAGCCCTAGCTAAGAGGTTTAGCCAGCCATGAATGGTCTCAATCCAAATAAATAAAGAGAAATAGAAAAGGAAAAGAAAAGGGAGAAAAAAAAAATCAAAGCTCTTCTCTCTCTCTCTCCTGATGTTCCAACCCAGCCAACTCCACGTTTTCTTGCCCTCCAGCCGTGAATGAATCTCTCTCTCACCCTTCCTACTCCTTTTATATCCAGCAAGGATTGGCTAGTGAATAGGTGGCGAAAAGCTCTTTACGCAGTCAGTTACACAGCAACAAAAGAAGACAACCGCGTTTGGATTGTGTTTGGCGTGGATGATGGCCCACTATTATTAAGACTTTGAATGGTCTGGATCATACATCCGATTCATAATGATGGCCCACTGCTTCCTTGAATTTTCAGTTTTCCTGGATATCTGCGACCAGGGACATGCATAATTTCTTACGCTGTGAAGTCGGTGGGTCCCCTTTCTCTCTTGCGTAATCTGTTTAAAAACAGATTTTTCCGTTTTGGAGTTCGGTCAGAGACGATTTGAAGGTCTCCGGTTTCAGCCGTGCACGGCTAGTGCACACATGCACTATGCACATGCACCTTAGATGGAGTCTACTATGATGCTTATGAGAAATCCGTACCGTCCATCTGTTTTGTCACCTCATTTAAGGTGTTGACTCCAAATTTGAGAGAGTTTCAAATATCAAGTGGGCCCCACTTAATGAATTAAGGGGTTGATCTGACTGTTGGGACACTTCCTCAGTGATCCAATGGTTGAAATTTAATATGTACGGTTAATTTGTATCCTGCAGGCCATGTATGAAGTTTCGAGCCAATCGGATGGCGGGAACCATGTGATCTTACATTTTGCACCAATTTCGGTCCCATTTAATGCGAACGGCTTGATTTTCTCAGATCCCGGGAGTGTAAATCCTCAATCTTGGTCCTCCGAAGTTTCGTCCAATGCCTTGGTGAATTAAGACCGTCAAATCCATGCTTTTTAATACCCTTTTCCATTCCAAGCTCATAAATTCAACCTGTAGCATAAACACGATTAAATCGGCCGTTAAACAATATTATGTTCGTAAATCCAGACAATAACTAGGGTCTAATATGTATTATTTGACCCTCAATACAACCCCCAACCAGCATCTGGCTAGTCCCGAGCAAGGTATGCAAAAAATAAGTTGAGACTTATATGAAATTATCTGTAAAGCTGAATGATTTTTGAGAAATAATCCAGGTACTAGAATTCTGAGATTCATGACTGCTGGGTTTTACTTTCCCATGGACTCAAGCGCACAGTAAATTTCTTAGTCAAGCTCAAAATATTAATCCACCAATCAAAAAAATAAATAAAATCTTAAACATTGAGGTCCATGGGTGTATAGTTTAATCTCAACTTACCATCATTAACATTCACTTTTCTATTGCAGGATGTCTTTGGTAACCAGCAAGAGAATTTATGAAAACAAAAATTTGCCTCATAGATCTTCTTGTCATTCTTTCAACTTTTGATTTTTTCATTAAAAGTACATTAAGAAGGGGAAACAAAGCCTCACATATAGGGAGCAAACCTATGGCGAAGACTGTACACCCGACTCTTTTTCACACATCATTTAAGGAGAATCAAAGCTACACCTATAGGGAGCAAACCTATGGTGAAGATTAATCATCCAACCCTTTTTCAAAGGTATCCTTTTCTTCTTCTTTTTTTCTTTTTCTTTAATTGATCGTGATGGGTAAATTTTTAACGGGTTCCTTACATGCTTAGTGATTACCAAGTTAACCCTTCAATATCAGACTGAAACCTTAATGTGAAAGCGATATGTGACATGTGAACTCATGACTCAATCAATGTTTACAACCTCTAATTCTGGATTAATAGCTTAACTATGAAGTTTAACAGACACTGAATCTAAGATTCATAACTTACCAACATCACGTGTCGTGAAATTCTAAATTAGGGATATCTGTTAAAATCACTTCGAATTCACAGAAATTTTCAGAAAAATTTTAAAAATTTTCATAAATTTTGCTCAAGACCAAGAAACACAGATTAGGAAACCTAATCCCCCACCCCCAACCAAAAATCTACATTGTCCTCAATGTAAAAGATATATGAGCTTGCAATGCATATGGGACAACGAAAGTAAATGAGAAGTGATGGGAGGATAGTACCTGGATAACAAATCGAGAGAGATTTTTCAAGAGATCGCTGGGAGAGAGCAGGTTAGTACGAGAGTGAAACCAACAAAAATAACAATAAAAAAATAAAATCCTACCTATACCACTTTCGCAGGTGCTCTCGATTGCATTTAACACATGCAACAAGCCTTTAAACCCCTAGGTTACCCCTAGTGGACGAGTTGTAGTCTCGTGAGGGTTTGCAGTAATGTTATCCACAAACATTGAATCATTTACTAAAGAATGAAAAGGAATAAAAAGCTGGGTTGCCTCCCAGGAGCGCTAAATTTATTGTCTTCAGCCAGACAAATAAAGCAACTATCCTAGTCCTATGAAAGCGATAAACCTACCTATACCTCCATCAGACTAGGAGATTAGTCCTGGTAAACAGGAGCAATCAGAGGCATGGACATGTCCTCTGAATCAAATGTCTAGACAAATGGCTTTAATCGATGTCCATTTACTTTAAACTTCTTGCCATTATCGGGATCTCTTATCTCGATAGCCCATGAGGATAGCAGTGACCACAATCTAAGGGCCGGTCCAACGAGATCGAAGCTTACCCGGAAAGAGATGTAGTCGAGAATCGTACAGAAGGACATTTTGACCTAGCGTGAATGATTTCCGTAGAATATGTTGATCATGAAACGCCTTCATCCTGTCCTTGTAAATTCTTGAGTTTTTGTATGCATCGTTCCGGAGTTCTTCAAGTTCATTCAATTGAAGTTTGCGTAGCGAACCAGCGTTGTCCAGATTGAAATTATAATTTTGATCGCCCAGTATGCTTTATGTTCCAATTCCACGGGCAAGTGACAAGCTTTCTCATATACAAGTCTAAAGGGAGATGTTCCAATAGGAGTTTTAAAAGCAGTACGATACGCCCATAAGGCATCGGTCAATCGGATTGACAAATCCTTACGGTTAGGGTCAACCGTTTTCTCCAAGATATGTTTGATCTCCCTATTAGAAATCTCGGCTTGTCCACTTTTCTGTGGATGGTATGGGGTGCTCACCTTATGAGAGATACCGTATTTCTTCATTAAGCTCTCGAATGGTTTATTGCAGAAGTGTGAGCCCCGTCACTAATGATGGCTCGAGGCATTCCGAACCGTGACAGGATGTTTTCTTTTAAGAATTTAATGACCGTGCGATGGTCATTGTTGCGGCACGGAATTGCTTCGACCCATTTAGTGACATAATCGACAGCGAGCAAAATATACAGATTTCCAAATGATTAGGGGAATGGTCTCATGAAATCAATGCCCCAACAATCAAATACTTCTATAATAAGGATGGGATTCAAGGGTATCATATTTCGACGAGACAATGCTCCCAATTTCTCACAACGCTCACAAGCCTTACAAAACTCATGAGTGTCCCTGAACATAGTGGGCCAGTAAAAGCCACACTGTAGAATCTTGGCCGTGGTCTTTTTAGCAGAAAAGTGACCACCACAGGCCTGTGAGTGACAGAAGGAGATGACACTCTGATACTCATCGTCTGGTACACATCTCCTTAAGATTTACTCTGGGCAATATTTAAACAAATATGGATCATCCCAGAAAAAGTTACACACCTTAGTAAAGAATTTCTTCTTATCTTGTGACGTCCAATGTGTCGGTATGTCACCTGTAGCAAGATAATTAGAAATATCAGCGAACCAAGGTGATTGGGAGACTCTAAACAGTTGTTCATCAGGGAACATATCATTAATATGGATCGTCTCAAGGGAATCAGAGGTATTAAGGTGAGAGAGATGATCGGCCACTACGTTTTCTACTCCCTTTTTATCTTTAATTTTCACATCGAATTCTTAGAGTATAAGGATCCATCGTATCAAGCGGGGCTTAGAATCATTCTTAGAAAGAAGATACTTAAGTGTCACGTGATCTGTGTAGATGATGATCTCGGATCCGATCAGGTAGGACCTAAATTTGTCCAAAACGAATACTACGGCTAAGAGTTCCTTTTCCGTAGTCGAATAGTTCACTTGGGCAGGATTTAGAGTCTTACTTGCATAGTGAATGATGTAAGGCCGCTTATCTTTTCTTTGGCCTAGAACCGCTCCAAGAGCATAATCAGAGGCATCGCACATAAGTTCAAAAGGAAGACTCCAGTTGGGTGGCTGCATGATCAGTGCAGTGGTTAACATGCCCTTAAGCTTAGTGAAAGCTTCTTGGCACTGCTCAGTCCACTCGTATGGTGCATCCTTTTGAAGAATATTACATAAAGGACGAGAGAGGAGACTAAAGTCCTTTATGAATCGTCTGTAAAACCCTGCATGTCTTAAGAAGGATCGTACGTCTCTGATGTTCTTAGGTGGAGGTAGGTTAGAGATAAGATCGATCTTTGCCTTATCTACCTCGATTCCTTTGGACGAGATGATATGTCCAAGGACAATTCCCTTCTAAACCATGAAATGGCACTTCTCCCAATTAAGTTACAAATTTTTTTTTTCACATCTTTTCAGCACACATTTAAGACTCTCTTAGCACTCGCTGAAAGATGAACCGAAAATAGAGAAATCGTCCATGAAGACCTCTAGATATTTCCCCACCATGTCAAAAAATATACTCATCATGCATCGCTAAAAGGTGGCAGGGGCATTACACAACCCGAATGACATCCTTCTGTAAGCAAAGGTGTCATAAGGACATGTAAATATGGCCTTTTCCTGGTCCTCAGGGACGATTTCAATCTGATTATAACCTGAATACCCGTCAAGGAAACAGTAATAGGAATGACCAGCTAGCCTTTCTAAGATTTGATCAATGAAGGGCAAAGAAAAGTGATCTTTCCTTGTGACGGTATTCAGCTTTCTGTAGTCAATGCACATTCTCCAACCAGTAGTAACTCTGGTTGGCACGAGTTCATTATTGGCATTGGGTACGATGGTGATTCCGGACTTCTTAGGAACCACTTGAGTTGGACTCACCCATTGACTATCGGATATGGGGTATATGATCGCCACATCCAATAGTTTGAGAACCTCGGCCTTAACCACTTCCTTCATGTTTGGATTTAATCTTCGTTGTGATTGCCGAACAACCCTTGCATTATCCTCAAGATATATGTAATGAGTACAAATCGATGGGTTAATTCTTTTGAGGTCCGCTATCGTCCATCCAAGAGCTCCCTTATGCTCGATGAGAGTAGATATGAGCATACTCTCTTGTTCTTTCTCCAGGTGGACAGAGATCACCACCGGGTATGTCTCATCTTGACCTAAATAAACATATTTTAAATCAGAGGGCAAAGGTTTTAGGTCAAGCTTCGGTGGCTTGAGGTTAGACGGTAGAGGCACTACATCAGTTTGGGGCAACTCTTCGATTTGTGGCCTCCACCGGTTAACTTTAAGTACCGGTGCAGTATCTAGTATGGTACACGTCTCCCTAATTATATCATCATCAAGATCATGGGAGTGGGTCAGGCACGTCTCTAGAGGGTCAGAGGATAGGGTGAGAGGCATTCTATCTTCCACAAAAGAATCAATCATATTAACATCGTGAAAATCGTCATCATCATCTGAGTTGCTGCCGTTATTGAAAAAGATATTCGATTCCAATGTCAAATTTCTAAAAGACATAGTCATAACAACATTCCTACAATTGATAATTGCATTTGAAGTGGACAGGAATGGGCGACCAAGAATGACGGGAATCTGAGTTCTTGTATCATTGATGGGTTCGGTGTCCAAGATGATAAAATCTACAGGGTAGTAAAATCTATCAACCTGGACCAACACATCCTCGATTATCCTTCTTGGTACACGAACAGAATGATCAGCAAGTTGTAGTGTGGTTCGAGTAAGTTTTAATTCACCCAAACCTAACTGTTGGTATACCAAGTAGGGAATCAAATTGACGCTTGCTCCTAAGTCAAGAAGTGCGTGATCAATTTGATAGTTCCCGATTACACATAATATGGTTGGGCAACCGGAATCTTTGAATTTTTGCAGCACATCTTGTTTCAGGATGACACTCACTTTCTCAGTTAAGAAAATTTTCTTTTGAACACTTTTTCGTCGTTTGGTCGTATATAAGTCTTTTAAAAATTTAGCATATAAAGGTATCTGTTTTACAACATCAAGCAGAGGAATATTGACTTTCACTTGTTTCAACACCTCTAGGATATCCTGAGAGTTAGAGAGACGTTTTGGTTCAATCAACCGTTGGGAAAACGGAGCAACTGGCTTTTCTAGAGGTTCTGGTTCAAATTTTTGTGGAGCGTCACTAGATCCATCATTGTTGTTCTCTTCTGGTTCTTGAGGCTTTTCGGCCTAACCGGAAGGATTTTATCAATAACCTTCCCACTCCTAAGAGTGGTGATGAATTTAGCATGTCCCATTTGATTTGAAGAGCTGGGATTATATGTCTCGTACTGCGGTTTAGGATTGAGGATTGATTATGCAGGAAGCATCCCCTTTTCTATAGCTGTCATACGTGAATCTATCTTTTGTATAAACTCTCACATTATTTGCGTTAGCTCTTGCACAGAATTTTAAGCCGGTTCTTCTTGAGGTCTCCCCTGATTTGGATTTTGATTGAAGAAACCTTGAGGGGTAGCAGTTTGTCCGTTCCTCCAACTAAAATTTGGATGATTTTTTCAGCCAGGATTGTACTTATTAGAGGGTGGTCCATTGAAAGGTCTTTGATGGTTATTTACGGCATTAGATTGTTCATTCAATACTTCTCGAAAGGCAGGTATTGAAGGATAATTTTCAGTAGTATGAATATTACAATCATAGATGCCGCAAACACTTTCATTAACCTTTTCCTTCTTTCCTTTCATGGCCTCAAATTTTCTGGTAAGATTAGCCACCTTGGCGTTAAGATCATCATCCTCTTTCAGGAGATATATTCCTCCTTTTTCCCTTGAATAGTCGGCATAGACATAGCGTTCGTCCTTGGGCAATAATCTCAAGATTGTGTTTTTTCATCAAGACTATCGAGGTAATCCCATACCTTGTTGACATTTTTATTGATGAATTCTCCGTTACATATTGTCTTGACCATTTGGCGCATGAAAGATGTTATCACATCATAGAAAAAATTCGTAATGCGCCATATTTCAAAGTCATGTTGTGGGCATGTGTAAGACCCGTATCTTGGTTCGTACCGTTCCGCAGACTTCGGCGGTCTTACCGGTCGAATTTCGGCAACCTTCGACCCTTAAACAATATCGACGCGCGACCCTGATTCATGTACCGACAAGCCGAGTCGACTCAACCCGAGACCAATGACATAGCGACCGCACTGTCGTTGCGGTTCCGATACCGCGACTCGCGCGCCTAGGCGATACCCTGGTCAAGAGATATGGGCCAACGTTCGGTGCGAGAAAACGCCGCGCGTTGCGAAACCTAAGGAAATCTCTACGATGTGTCACATCAATCACATCAATCCCATCAATCCATCACATGTCAAGTACACATCACTTTATTCTCTTTTCCCAAGTAATCACAAAAGTCTTTACCACTCATATCTCTCTTACACAAAAAGCCACAAAAGTCTTCATCTCCCATACCTCTCTTACACAAAAGCCTCAAAAGTCAAGCTTTTCTTATACAACCATCACTCACCACATCCATCCATCACTCTCTCTCTCTCCCTTACATCACTCTCTCTCTTTCTCTCTTTCTCATTTCAAATCTCCAAGCAACTTTCAAGCTCCATACGTATGGAGTTTTGCAAAGCCTCCTAAGCTCCAAGTGGCCCACCTTCCTACCCCATCATCTCTCATCTCAACCCTCCATTCTTCATTTCATCCATTGAAGTTGAAGCCAAGGTGCTAAGAAACCCCTAGGAGCAAGAATATCGGACGGTGGGTGCCTCTATAGGGTAGTTTTTCTTATTTTTATGGTGAACCAAGTGAGGCCCACTGATCAATGGTGTGGATCTCACTTGGGACCCTAAAAGGTGGTCGATGGACCACTTGGATCATCATGATCATTCCATGATGGGGCCATTCTCCATGGACCCCATCATGATGTTTATTTTCTTTAGAAAGGTCATCTAGACCATCCATATTGGTGGGAAAAGGATCCCCACCATTGATCTTCAGTTTTGATGGTCACATGTACAAAATGACCCACTTGATGTATGATTTCATGTAAGGGAGGGCCCATAATGTCGGGGTCCCTCCATCACAAGGCGTGTCCCACTCTCCATGTCTCTCTCTCTCTTTTATTTATTTTATTTTATTTTATTTTATTTTTATGCATTAGGATTGTGTGGCCCACTTGAATGGATCCCACCTTGAGATTTTATTTTATTTAAATGTTTATTCAAGTGGGGCCCACCTTAGACGATGTATCCATGTCACCCATCAGTGGTGGCCCACTTCATCAGGGCTCACCACTCTTTTAAAAAATATATATAAATGAAACCGTCCAGCGTCTGGGACGCTGGACGTTTCTAAAGAAAGAGAGTAAAGGGAAAGAAGGAAAGGGACTTTTTGGTGGCCCACTCGCTTAGGCCCCACCTTGATGTATATGTTCGATCCAAGCCGTCCATCCTCTTACCCACGGTATTTTAGCCATTGGGTAGAAGTTTGGAGCTGATCCAATCACCTGGTGGGCCATAGTGTAAAAAATTTCATCCTCACCTTTCAAATACATTTTTCTTATTTTATTTCATTTTCTTTCACCAAAAAAATTCAAACTTTGGACTCTTTCCGCCTGTTACGAGCCGTAGAATCCCATGGACGGATTGAATCTACTCGATGAGGACCCCAGACGTGGAAAACTCCAAAATCATGGGTTTTCAATTTTTTTCAAAAAAATGGCATGAGGCAGAGCCTCTGCGTTTTTGACGGGCAGCAGCGCTGCACGCTGCTGTGTGTAGCGCCAGCGACGGTGGGCGTCCTTGCTGGGAACCCACGGCTCCAGCCGTGGGCCCCACCTTGATGCCCTTTTTGTCATCCAACCGGTCCACATGGTGGACCATCTCCTGAAGCGGGCCCCTGCCAAAAATCGGCCCCATCCGTTTATCAGGTGGCCCACACCATAGGGAACAGTGTGAATGAACATCTACCATTGAAGCTCTCTCTGGGCCCACAGAAGTTTTGGATCAAGATGAAATTTGTGTTTTTCCCTCCACTTAGGCCCACCTGACCTTGTGAGCGGTTTAGATGGCAAATAGGCATTTCAGTGGGCCCCACATGGGACCCACAATGATGTATGTGCTAAGTCCACCGTCCAGGCGGACGGTGGCACCCCCCACGGCTGCACCCACCTTGAGTATGAGTGGCCTCCACCGTCCAGCGGACGGTGGGGCCCCTTTGTCATGTATGTGCTCCAACCTCACTGTCCACTGGACAGTGGGACCCACCATGATGCATGTGGTGCATCTAGACCGTCCATCCACCTGGTGAGATCATTTTAAAGCATGGGTTGTTAGTTGGGTGGACCACTCACATATGGGCTAGGCCCATTTGTAGTATAAAAGGCCTATGGGCTAGGCCCATTTGATTTATGAAATGCTTATGGGCTGGGCCCATTTGATTCATTTAAGGCCTAAGAATTTGGGCCCACTTGATATGTAAAGCCTATGGGCTTAGGCTCACTTGATATTTAAGGCCTATGGGCTAGGCCCATTTGAATTTCAAAAGGGCATGGGCTAGGCCCATTTGATTTATAAAATGCTTATGGGCTAGGCCCATTTGATTCATTTAAGGCCTAAGAACTTAGGCCCATTTGATGTGTTGCAAGTCCATGGGACTAGGCCCATTTGATGTACTTCAAGGCCCATGTAATTGGACCCTTTTGTTGAAATTTAAAGCCCATGGAGGTAGGCCATTTGATATATATAAGGCCTAGGGGTTTTGGCCCATTTTGATGCAATCCTAGGCCCACGGGCTTGACCCATTGTAATGCACATAAGACCCATTGGAGTGGCCCATTTATGTGGCCCATCTGATGAATAAAAGGCCCATAGGATTTGGCCATTTGATATATATATGAAAAATCCAATGGGGTGAACCTAAGGTCCATTGCAAATGTGTAATCCCATACCGATTACGTAGCGATGTTTAAGAAGATCGTGCCTTGGGAGCAATGTTGGTTTGATGTCCACATTACGAGTGTAATGTTGGTTGGATGTCCACATTATGACTCTCCTTAGGGCCCATCACTGGGCTGTACTTATTGTGTATAGGCCGTCCAGGTCCATCTGCATTGTAAGATAGTTCATTTTATTATAACATGTTTAGTACAGTTTCATGACTCATAATCATACGCATCATATGTATGCTTGACGTGAGAATTGTCTGATCATAGCATTTGCCTTCGGACAGGTTGTTTATGGGCTCCCGGTTAGGCGGTGTTGCCCTACATGAGCACACGATATGCGCATGAATTGTTGCATGACTGGATAGCGTGAATCATGCATTTCGCATTTGTGTGACATGGTTATTGTACTCCCTAGCGACATCAGGGCCGCAACCTCCACAGACGCATCGTGGTTGACAGGATTGGATACTGAAAATCTTATTCTACATGGGGTACTATAGATATCCCTGGGTGAAAGTCCCTAAACCCTTATGGTACCAAGAGGTTGCTCCAATGTCTAAACCGAGTGGGTAGATGAGCGTTGAGTGTCGAATACCAGACGATTACGCTCTCCACTGTGTCGTGGTCGGTTGGAAGGGGGTGCGGCCTTACCCGCCTGAGTGTAGGGGGCAATGCTAGGCTGAGTTTGACCAGCCGAGGAATGGGTCCGCTATCGATGAGTCGCGCCCGATATTGGCAGACGGATAGTGTGGTCTCTTCCACTTACCTTATTGTGCGTGATGTGGCGACAATATGGTTTAGAGTGTACTAGACCCCGGTGATATCCCATATTTGATCTGTATTGATGTATGGACATAGATGAGGATCTGTATGCTTGAGTTGCATTGTACATCGCATGGCCTTAGGATGGCCGATACCATTCATGTCTCGCATTGCATAGCCTTGGTATAGCTCATGGTATTATGGTTCTATCTGCATATTCCGCATTACTCTGACATTGCATGTTCATATTACTACCTCGCGCACACACTTTCACCACCCTCTAAGCTTTCTGTAAGCTTATGCACGACCGTTGCGTGCAGGTGACGTTGGATCGCAGCAGCGCTGAGGCAGGAGCACATTGTAGAGCATTTTGGAGTCTTTGTTCTTTACCATTGTACTTGCAAAGTTTTTTATCATAGTGGAAATGTAATAGATTTCTTGGTTGTTGTTTGTGGGTTATGCCTTTAGTTATGCTTATTACGAATCAAACTGACATTTAAAATCCTCCTCGTAGCATCCCAGGATCGGAACCTGGCGAATGGGAGCTAGGAGCCGAGAATGGGGTTCTACGGAGGCTGTCGGCGCCGGATTCGATGATCGGAAATTTTGTGAGCCCGGTTTTCGAGTTTGGGGCATGACAGCATGCATTAATCAGATCCTTGAACCTTTCCCAACATTGGAAGAATGTTTCATCTTCCTTTTGGGCAAAGTTCATGATTGCTCTCCTGAGGGTAATTGTCTTATGATGTGGAAAATTTTTTTTTATAAATTCCCTCTGCATATCATTGCATGTGCCAATGGATCTAGGACGCAGTGAATGTAACCATGTCTTGGCTTTTTCTTTCAAGAAAAATGAAAAGAGTTTCAGCCTAATTATATCTTCAGATACATTAGGGAAATATAAGGTGCCTATGATTTCGTCGAACTCTTTCAGATGCAAGTATGATTCTTCAGACTCAAGCCCATGGAACTTAGGAAGGAGTTGGATAACCCCTGGCTTGATATCCATATGTCCTATATTCATAGGAAAAATCATGTATGAGGGCGTACTCACCCCCGCCGGTTGTAAATAATCTCATAAAGTACGAGGCGGGGGTGCCTGATCACCTCATTCTCATCATGTACTTCCTCAACCCTAGGTTGGGGTAGTGCTTGAGGTTGATTTTCAGTCATAACCTCTTCTAACTCAGGAGAATTCAAGTGGTGTCTAGTCTTGCGATGGACAGTCAACCCCTCAACTAATCCTCCTTCAGTCACGAGACGTCAAGTGTTGTCACGTGCCCAATGGGGCATAAAACACACTCAGCCCTCAAATTCTAACTTAAACCTAAGAGAAAGGAAGAAGTAAAAATCTAGAAAATAAAGGGGAGAGATGGAAAGAAATTACCAAATTTGGAGTCCTAGGTTAAGAACCTGCAAAATAAAATAAAATAAGTTAGTTTCTAGAATTAGAAAGTCTAAGAATAGAAAATTTCTAATTAGAAGTAAACTAATTTCTAGGTAAAAAGAAGAAACTCTAAAAAAAAGAAAAAAAAAATTAGAAAGAGCTTACTAAATTAGAAGTTTCCTACAAAACAGAAAAATCGGGTTAGTTCCTAAACAAAAACTTATAGAAAAATTCTAAAATAAGAAACGAGGTTAGGAGAAATAGAAACTAGCTAAAAAGGAAGACAAATCCTAATATAGAAATAGAAAGGAAAGGGAAGTTCTAAATTAAAGAAAAATAGGTTAGTTCTAAAAATCAAATAGAATGAAGAATTCAAAATTAAAGAAAAATAGGAAATTTCTAAAGTTAGGAAAAAGTTTCTTAAAAAAAGGGAATAACTAAGCCTCTAAACCTGGAATTAGAAAATTCTAAAAAAAAAGAAAATCTAATCTTAAACTAACCCTAAAACTAATTAATTTCAAAAAAACGTAACTGACAGTACCCGGCAACGACGCCAAAAACTTGTTCACTCCCTAAGTGCAGGATTGTGATGTAGTAATAACTCGATAAGACCGAGGTCGAATCCCAAGGGACTGAAACTCGTACATTATCTAAAATTCAGTAGAATTAGAACTAGAATAAGGTGAAATCTAAAATAATTATAATTTGAGGGATAATGGTGGAATAATTATTCGAAGACTTAAGAAAATTCAGAGATAGGAAACTGGGGATTCAAAGGATCCACTTGTAGGGATCAGGGATATCTTATGCCTGCTTCAAGAATTATGAAAATTAACTGAACTGTCATTGATCTAGTTTCAAAGGGATAAAAGGTATATGAATTAGAATGAATTCCATCACCAAACCATGTCCAAGAGACTATGGCAAACAACAGAATTAAACTAATTACCAACCAATCATATGTATGAAGGTTAGGAAGGGTACCGACATCCAACCATGTCCAGGAGACTATGGTGAACAACGGGACGTCCTGACGTTATAAACATAAGAGGAAAGGAAATATTCAAAGCCATTGCAGACCCACTATAATTTCAGTCACAACAGACCATTAAAGACTAAAAATATTTCATTAATAAAACCACAATCAATCACAGTTCAATCTTAAATAAAATGAGCAAACAAATTCTCTCCCATCACGCTACAAGCTTCACCTCTTAGCCCTAGCTAAGAGGTTTAGCCAGCCATGAATGGTCTCAATCCAAATAAATAAAGAGAAAAAGAAAAAGAAAAGAAAAGGGAGAAAAAAAATCAAAGCTCTTCTCTCTCTCTCTCTCTCTCCTGATGTTCCAACCCAGCCAACTCCACGTTTTCTTGCCCTCCAGCCGTGAATGAATCTCTCTCACCCTTCCTTCTCCTTTTATAGCCAGCAAGGAGTGGCTAGTAAATAGGTGGCGAAAAGCTCTTTACTCAGTCAGTTACGCAGCAGCAAAAGAAGACAACCGCGTTTGGATTGTGTTTGGTGTGGATGATGGCCCACTATTATTAAGACTTTGAACGGTCTAGATCATACATCTGATTCATGATGATGGCCCACTGCTTCCTTGAATTTTCAGTTTTCCCGGATATCTGCGAACAGGGACATGCGTAATTTCTTACGCCGTGAAGTCGGTGGGTCCCCTTTCACTGTTATTTTGCAAAATCTATGTCGTCCATTGTGTTCAAGATGAAAAATCGGTTGGAAAAGAGTATATTTGGTCGAATTTTGGTGCAGTCCGGTGATGTTTCCCTTTCGCCGTTCAATCTACATTTGATCTCGATTTTCGTATATACACGTGCATGGGGCCAAAAGGTCAGCTAGGCGAGGGTCAAGCCCGACCTCTGGATCAAATAGACAGTCCTGATCTTCCATGTGATGGACGGTATAGACGCTCTACGCGAATCAGCGTCTGTTGCTTGCGTAAACAGAGAAAAGCGGATTTCTTCCGCTGTGCTTCTGGCGAAGCCCATGATTCACTTCTATTGGGAAATCCACTCCGTCCATTGGCATCAGGCTGAAAAACCATGTGGAAATGACTGGTTTTGAGTCAAATTCGGTGTGGCCCATGGATTATTTCGTTGCACCGTCGATCTTCCCTCTTAACCGCTGAAATCAACTCTCCGTTGTCTTCCAAGATTCTGACACCTTGGCGATGGTCTTGGACACCTATTGGAGCAAATGAACGGCTTGGATCATCGAACCAGACCATAACTGGGGCCCACAACTGAGAATTGACGTTCTCTGTTGCGTAATCTGTTTCAAAAACAGATTTTTCCGTTTTGGAGTTCGGTCAGAGACGATTTGAAGGTCTCTGGTTTCAGCCGTGCACGGCTAGTGCACACATGCACCTTAGATGGAGTCTATTATGATACTTATGAGAAATCCGTACCGTCCATCTGTTTTGTCACCTCATTTAAGGTGTTGACTCCAAATTTGAGAGTTCCAAATATCAAGTGGGCCCCACTTAATGAATTAAGGGGTTGATCTGACTGTTGGGACACTTCCTCAGTGATCCAATGGTTGAAATTTAATATGTACGGTTAATTTGTATCCTGCAGGCCATGTATGAAGTTTCGAGCCAATCGAATGGCGGGAATCATGTGATCTTGCATTTTACACCAATTTTGGTCCTATTTAATGCGAACGGCTTGATTTTTTCAGATCCCTGGCGTGTAAATCCTCAATCTTGGTCCTCCGAAGTTTCGTCCAATGCCTTGGTGAATTAAGACCGTCAAATCCACGCTTTTTAATACCCTTTTTCCATTCCAAGCTCCTAAATTCAACCTGTAGCATAAACACGATTAAATCGGCCGTTAAACAATATTATGTTCGTAAATCCAGACAATAACTAGGGTCTAATATGCATTATTTGACCCTCAACACAGCGAGTGGACTATTTTTTTTGGGGGGTGCTCGACCGGTTGTAGGTGGTCCATGATCGATCATAGGAGGTGCTCGACCAGTCGTAGGAAGTCCACGACCGGTCGAACCTACGCAGATTCATTCCGCGATTTTGTCGGATTTTGTTTCGCAAGTCCTTTCGCAACTGGGATGCAAAAGGGAGTTTCTTAAAATTATAAAAAGGGGTCCCTAGGATTTTTCTAAGGTATGTTGTGTTGAAGAAAAAGCATAAGAGGGTTTCCTAAAGGGTTTAGGGATATCAAAGGTGAGAGAGTGAGAGAAAAGAGAGAGAGGAAGCTTGTGGAAGGGAGTTTTCGTCTCAGCGCTTCTACGTCCTCGTGATCGGTGAGATCCCTCTGTTTTTCTTTTATTCTCTTATTGTTCATCAACTCCTGCGTGAGTGACGAAGGTTGTAACTTTCTACTTCATAGTGGATTGTTGATCTGGACGAGGTCCCGTGGGTTTTACCTCTTTGAGAGTTTTTCATGTAAAAATCTCTTATGTGGTGTGTGATTGTTGCTTTGATTTATTTCATTGCTATTATTATCCCATAATTCTAGTTTGTTCGGGAAGGTAGATCCTAAGGTTTTGTGCAAGGCCCCCAACAGATTCATTTCTGAATCCGATGCGAACTGCGTATTTTGGTGTCACCTTTCGTAAGGGTGCGAAAGGGAAGTTACGTAAACTATATATAGGTATTCCGAGGGTTTTCTAGGGTATTGAAAAAGCAATAGAAAATATTTCTAAGGTGTGGGCAAGGAATTTTCTCTGTACTTCTAAGGGAGAGGTTAATATATTGCATTGTAATCTTCGTTCTTCTTCATAGTGAAAGTTTGCATCCATAGTTTTTTACCTTAGTTTGGAGTTTTTTCACATATATCTTGTCTTGTGGTTTGTTTTGATTGCTTTGATCTATTTCTAGTTTATATTTCTTATTGTTTATCGTTTGTGGGTGAGGCCTGAAATTGGATCTAGGCTCACTGCGTTGTTGGCGTGCTACGCAACAATGAGAACCCAACCTATATGACTAGAGATCCCAAGAACTAAGTTCAATGGGTATATAATAATAAGTTGTTTTGAATGATTTGGTATTGTCACTATATATGAAAATTGAGAACCCCACTCCTATGATGTAGTAGTGTCATGACTTATAATGAGGAAGGTTAGACTATGTCCTTAATGAGTTTCATATCTATGATATAGTGGGATGTCGAGTTGTAGGTACATCTCTAATGGGCTCACCTATGAGTGCGGAAGTAGGGCTACTTCCTATAAGAATTTAAAAACTCTTTAAAGTACTCATGAAACTGGGATAAAGCACATGATCATAATATGTTAGCTTTAAAAACTCATATTACTCTTAAATCTTGTGTGTTATGTGTTTGGGTTGTTGTTGTGGGGGGTTAATTCAAAACTTTACGTTATTTCCTCCCGACGAACCACACATATCTACATTATGCAAAGTTCAAATATTTTAAATATGTTTGCTGATGCATTTCGTTTCGCTGATTTGGCCAACTAATTTTTCATTCATTTTTTAGATTTTTTAAGTTATGGGGAATTCTTGGATTAAAAAGGTTTTTTAAAATAGATTTGATACTTTTTAAAATGATTTTTTGACTTTATTAACCAACTTGCCTTAATTGTGTTTACATTAGTACCACATTAGAAAGTTATTAAGAAAACTAAGCATTTGTATTAACACCCCTTGTTAATTCCTTGTTATTAGAAAATAAAAGTATGTTATGGGAGCAACCTCACATGCGCACCCACCACTATAGTCATGGTAATGGCGTGGCAAGGCGCGGAGTGGTGTGGTGTGTTGTAGTGTTGTATGTTTTTTATCAGACACTTTTGATTTTCTCTGCATATGTTTTGTCTTCTTCTGCATAAGAAGATAAGAGTCGTTGCACACATACTTAATAATTAATGAGTAGGCATGCACTGACATGCATTTATTACGTCGTTCGCATGCTCCTCAAGCTCCAAAAGCTACCTACTTTTCATTTATAAAAGTATCTTCTATCCTTTACAAAATTAATCTGAAAATATATATTTTCTCTGTTTTTTCTCTGAGTTCTCTCTGTAAAAGTCGTTTCTACCTTTTTTAGTTCGTGTGGCTGTTATTAAAAGTGCATCAGATCTAAGCCGTTCATCTTAGAAAAGAATTGTTGTATCTTAGGGACAGACTTGTTAGGACCCAGTGCATCAAGGACCCTGTGGGGAGAATTTGTATTTAAGAAAATGATAGTAATGTGCCTCAGCTCTCTAGATTTTTTTATTCTTATTTCTGGTTTATTATTATGGATTCTCTACTATATCTCTTTATTTTAAAACCAACACCATAACCCGATGACTACCTAACATATTTTATACCTTAAGAAGATCTTGCCTACTCATTAAAATGTTGAAGTTGGGACAAGTGGCGACACCATAGACTCACCACGAGCCGATGATTTCAGTCTATGAATTCCACATAGGTGCTATCATTACAGGCAGAGATAAGGGCCTAAAAACTAAAGAGGGCCACTAAGAGATTGAGAGACTGAGATATGCGTATTCGAGGAGGCACATTCTTCTTCAAAGATTTCAGAGATTCCTGACTAACACCGAGGTCCTGCCCAACTCAAGAGACCAGTCCCTAGAAAAATTGGCTACTAAAGAAGCCAGTAAAGTCAAGAGTATGGTTAAAATTTGAAATATTTGACCATTCCTTTTGCATAAAAACGGTCTCCGATCTCTCATTTTTCTTCTCACATGTCAATCAAGCACAAATCACATTCTATTCAACACATCCTAGCAACATCAACAACAATTATCTTATTTTATTATATTTTTACTTTTTTTTGCTTTATATTATTTTGTTTAACCTTCTAGGTCTACTTGGCTCAATGAAGTAGGCTTAGATAATTCTTTTTAGTTTGTCTGCCCAACCCTTATAGATTATGTAAGGCACGACTAGATATAGTAATGTTGAATCCTGCCGAACTCCCTAAAAATTATAAATCCTATCAAATAACTATCATACATTGTGCGGGTAGAAGAATGTGCCTAACCTCTTCCTCTTATATCACCAAGGTATTTGTCTAGAATCTACAATTGCAAATTAACTGCACGAATCATTGGAATCTCGCGATTTCACAACCCTTAAGTGATTCTATGGTTTCTAGCCGGTAATAGATTCAAAGCTTCATTTGGATAGTGACGACTTCAAAAATCAAATGTACTTTTATATCTAAGTCAATTCCATGCCACCTTTATACAATTGAAAGCAAAAGTGGGAGCATACTACTCGTGTTAATGTATTTATAAGTGGGCTAAAGTTTCCAAAACAAATATATGGCTCCAAAAAGCTTGGATGAAGTTTTTTTCAACCCATCCATTTAATTTCAATATTGGGGACTATACACAAAATGAATAAAACCTTCTTTTTGGAAGAACATATACATGGTTAGACTAACTTAATGGATGTATTAAATATTGCATGCATGTGTCATACTAGCAAATGTATGGCATGCACACAACCTTTATTGCACATGCATGTGCTTAGCAAAGCTCTTTACTACTTATCATGAGTCTTTTTGGATTTCATTTTCTTTTTCAAAGTAAGGATGAATAAGACTTTTTCAACCCTTATTAGTACATTTAGAACATGATGAGTATGTCTTTTTAAACCGTCATTAGTAAGTTTAGAAGCATACTTTGTGAGGGATTTTGGGATGAAATTTTCATTATTTTAACCTATTAAAAAGTTTTATGTAGCTGGTCTTAATGAGAGATTAGGGCTATTCTAATACCTCTCTCTAATTTATATTAATAAAGTGATGAAAGAACATATGGCAGTACATAGGACTATCATAATATAATGATTTCACTTTAACACTCCTCCAGAAGTTGGAGCATAGAGGTCCTGAGTCATGCCTTAGTGGTAAACTTACAAGAGTTTCACGAGGTCATGAGTTCGAGTACCCATTGCGGTGAAAAATAACTATAACGTGAGTGCGTGCATGTGTATGGTGTGAGTGTGCATTTTTAAAAAAAAAAACCTAAAACATAGATATTTGTCACAAATGAAAAGTGCACAAATGATAAAAGCCTTAGTAAAGATATCCACAATATATAATTTGGACTAAACATAAGTTATGATAATTTCTTTAGAAGCGGTCTTTTCTCGGATAAAATAGCAATCGACTTCTATACGCTTAGTCCTTTTATGAAAGGCACGATTATTTGTGATGTAGGCAGCTACTTGATCATCACAATAAAGTAGCATAAGATCACCTAAAAACAATTGGAGTTCTTGTAATAAGGACTTAAGTAATAACAACTCAACACTGCGAGGTACCATATTTTGCTTCTTACTCCTCTAAGTGACCAAATTTCTCTAATAAAAGTACAGTATCTTAAAGTAGACCACCTATCTGTGATGGAATCTGTCCAATCAACATCTGCAAATGCCTCTATTTGAGGGTGATCACTAGCTTGTATGACTCCTTGACCAGGCGCTTTCTTCAGATATCTAAGAATCCTAAGTACTGCCTCACACTGTGGAACTCTTGGCTGGTATATGTATACTCACAATGCTAACAACAAACGTAATATTTGGTCGAGTGATTATAAGATATTTCAGCTTGCCAACCATCCTTCTATATCCACCTGAATTACCAAATAATTCTTCTTGATCATCCAATAAGTTTTCACCAATCTCAATTTGCATATCAGCATGTTTATATCTGTCTCCTTTAACAAATTAAGAACATACTTTCTCTGAGAAAGGTCAATGATAGGATTTGTTTAGATTGTGAATTACATTAATAATTTACTCTAAAAGCGCATGATTACAAATTATAATATCAGTTTTCAAAAAACATATAATTTGTACAATAATTCTCACGTTTGGATAGGCATTGTAAAACCACAATGTTAATATTTTTACACTACTTTAACATAAAATCATAAATAAAAATAAAATGATATTATATGCATTTAGATGGGAGTTTTTAATTATAATACAATATAAAATTATAATGATTATAAATTTTTTAGAGCCAATTGATTTGGCGAATATACATGATAATGTATTACAATGTCCATTTTAAAAAATATTATATAATATAAAAATCTAGAATCAAATGCAAATGTAATTTTTGTCTCTCGGTTTCAAAATTCGATCATGTGTCATGTCTACAAGTGTGCTAGAATTGACTGTGCAGCTCGATTTAAATCGAACAACTTCAGAATTGATTGTATATGCTGAAATCTGGGATGATAGGTGTCACACCCTAAACCCGAAAATCGAATTCACAGGAATCCCGATTGTTGAATCCGGTGCCGACAGCCTCCATAGTATCCCATTCTCGGCTCCCAGCGATCATACACCAGATTCCGATCCTAGAATCCTACAAGGAGGATTTTCAACATAAATTGGTCTCACAAGAAGCATAACCACAAGTATACCCAAATCATAAGAACAACATCATCACCACATATCCACTAATATAATCATTTGAGTACAATACTAAAAAGAAAATACATATGTCAAAATTAAAGCTCCAGAAGTCAGCTACATGCTCCAAGCTCCACACTGCTACAACCTAACATCACCTGCATCCATATATCGTGCATAAGCTTATAGAAAGCTTAGAGGGTGGTGAAAGTGTGTGCACAAGGTAAGTGCCAAGTATACAATACAATGCCATAATCATATAATATTGAAAATACTAGTAAGAACATGAATCGTACGATATCAGAGTAAGCGAACATACTGACAAGTCCAGAAGTCAATCAATGTCAAAATACATAATACAAATCAGCTATGCAAACGATGAGTCATAAAAAATCAAATATCAGATGCTGAGGATACAATGCAACATGCAATTCAGAAGAGTTAATGAATACCATCAGTCTCATCTAAGTAACATGAATACAGAAACATAGCAACCCAAAATGACATATGCTGATGATATAATGTAATATGTAATATGTGGTATAAATGAAATGACCATGCTGGACTGTGAAGTCGGGATGATAGTACGTAGTATCGCAGGCTTTGGGGTCCATCACAAGAGACTTTTTTTCAAACCAGTCTCATACTTAAATTTGGATAGTCAGACTCAATGTAGTAAACTTCTGATCTTAGGTTAGTCGCGCGCCCTAACTGAAATCCTGGTCATTGCGAATATACATGTAACAAATAGTTGCACACCACTAGTCCGAGTGAATAGTGAATGAATGAATATACAACTCCTGCCTAATAAGTCTACATATCAGTATTGTTCATCTCTGGGATCATCACCGGGGTCTAGTACACTCCTCATCAGCTTGCCGCCCCATCAAGCGCACAATTGGGTAAGTGAAAAAGACCTCACTATCCGCCTGGCCAGTAGTCGGCCAATATCTACCCGATATGTCAATAGTGGGCCCATTCACGAGCTGGTCAAACTCAGCCTAGCTATGCCTACTCCCTTAGGCGGATAAGGCCACACCCCCTCCCAACTAACCACGACACATTGAGAAACGCGACCTACTAGTATATAGCCCTCATAGCTCATATATATCCCCTCGATCTCGATGTTGGGGCGTCCTCTAGTACCAAGAGGGTTTAGAAATTTTCACCCAAGGCCATTTATAGCAGCCCGATGCTAGAAAAGATTTTTAGTGTCTCATCTAGCCATCCACGATATGCCTGTGGAGGCTACAGCCTTGATGTTGATAGGGCATATAGTAATCACAACACGTAATGTAAGATGCATGAGTCATACAATCTAGTGATGCATCAATCATGCGCATACCATGCGCTCATGTGAGACAATTTCTGCCTATCAGGGAGTCTCATAACAACCGGCACTATGGCATATGCAATGGTCAATCATATATCATAACAAACATGCAGATGATGTGTATAGGTATGTATCATGATGTCATGCTGTCACATACTCATAATCGGTATCAATAACAATCATCGACAATCAACCTTGACAATGTGGACATTTAACCAACATTGCCCTCAAGAAATGACCCATATAAAGCCTAACATACAGTGGACCCATGGCCTTACACAACGGCCAAATATACAATACCATGGGCCTCACTCAAGAGCTTAATACACATCACGATGGGTCTTTTACATGCCTAACATACATCACAATTGGCTCCATCGCCTGGCTCTCAAATGCACCATAATGGGCCTTATCACATAGGCCTCACATACATTACATAGGCCTCAAATGCATCAAGCTGAGGCTGAATGCTCATCAGAATGGGCCTCAAATATGGGCCACATATACATCACAATGGACCTCGATAATCGGAGTCGACCTCGATAATAAGAATCGATCTCGACCCTCGATAATCGGTAATCCGTAATCGAAATTTGCCTCGACCCTCGATAATTGGAATCAGTAATCAGCAATCGGAATCGTCCTCGACCCTGATAATCGAAATCGATAATCGACAATGGGAATCAGCCTCAACCCTGATAGTCGAAATCGATAATCGGTAATAGGAATCAACCTCAACCTTAATAATCGAAATCGATAATCGGAATCGACCTTAACCCTGATAGTCAAAATCGATAATCGGTAATAGGAATCGGCCTTGACCCTGATAGTTGAAATCAGTAATCGATAATAGGAATCGGCCTATACCCTCGATAATCAAAATCGACCTATCAAAGGGCCTAAGGGAAGGTCACAATATGGATGTTTAACCAGTATTGCCCATCAATGTGGACATTTAACTAACATCGCTCCCAAAGAGTGACCCACATAAATATCATTACATACCTCATGGCAAAATCACACATCACATCGGGCCTTGAAAACACAACAGGTGGGCCCTACCCTAATATGTATAACATGGGCCTCTCATATACATCATGTCGGACCTCGCCAAAGGTTACGAACACATCTCAGTGGACCTCCTCACGTGAGTCATATATATATTGATGAGCAGCTTATATGCATCACCATACACATCGCAATTGGCAGCATACATGGGCTGAAAATACATCACAATGGGCCTCGGCACATGGGCATAAATACATCACATTAGGCCTCACTCGTGGGCTGCACATACATACAATGGCCATGCCATATGGGTCAGAAATAAACTCATTGGTCCTAACCAAATGGGCCATAAATACACAACAAGTGAGCCTGCACATGAGCCTAATATACATCATGATCGGCCATGGGCCATGGGCCTTGAAAACATCACCATGGACTTCGAATACATAACAGGTGGGCCCCATCACATGGGCCATTAATACATCTCAATGGGCCATGACCCATGGGCCTCAGTACATCACAATGGGCTACAACCCATGGGCCTCAACTACAACAAGTTTCCACATCAATGGGCCACACCAATGGGCTTCATATACAACAAGTGGGCCACATCAATGGGCTACACAAATGGGCAATGCAAAATAAGTGGATGACGTGGAATATAATACATACATCAAAGGTGGGATATGTGTACACGTGGACCACCAACACATACATCAAGGTGGTCCCATATTCATCGGGGCCCACCGACCCACACATATGGACGGTGAGGATATACAACACATCAAGATGGGTTTCATCAATGGGCCACACTAATGGGCCACATACACAACAGGTGGGCCGCACCATAAATGGAGGCAGATCGAAAGACCATCTGGACCATACCACAAATAGTAGTGGGGATAATGATTTCCACCGTTTAAATTGTAAGACCCACCACTTTATTTTCCGTCCGTCCTGATCATAAGGTCATGAAGACCTGGATTAAGAGGAAATAAACCTCATATTGACTCAAACTTCCGTGACCCAAAAGGATTTCAATGGTGGATGTTCACTTAACACTGTTTTCTGTAGTGTGGTCCTTCTGACCATCGAATCTGCTTCAATTTATTTATTTTTTTTATTTTTAAATCTCGGCCCTTAAGACGAGCTTTGTCGAATGGATGGACGATTCGGATTTAACACATATCACGTGTGGGACCCACAGAACTACTGAGTACAACAGCTATATTGCTGGTGAGAGGTACACCAGCCAATCTGCACATGGGTGAGGCATACTAGCCAATCCACACACACGTGTGAGGCATTCAAGCCAATCTACACATGTGTGAAGTATACTAGCCATTCTACACATGTGAGGCATACAAAGTACATTACATGCATTGGTGGTTCCACCATCCAGTCCCCTGGATAGACGGTCTGGATTTCATTGCATACAAGGTGGCCCCACGTGGCACCTAACAAAAAAAAAGGCCCAACACCATCCAGCATTGTCTGGACGGTGTGGATTGAATACATATATCAAGCTAGCCCACCATCCAGGTGCTGGACGCGTGGACACAACACATATCTTATCAGGGCCCCACATGCATTAGCACGAACAGTGGTGCATAAAAAAGAGGACCTACGAATTTGTTGACATCAACAACAACAAGCAAGTTGCTCACCATCCGTTACATGGACGGTCCAGATATTGCACATGCCACAAGATCAAACCCATTGTCCAGATGATGGACGGTGCGGATCTGAAGCATACAAGACATGGTGGGCTTCCACCATCAGATGAACTGAACCCACAGAACTTGCTGACGTCAATTATACCAGCCTTATGGTTGTTGTATGTTAGACCAGCCAATCAGCGTCCCAGATAGGTGGGTCCCATGTAGGGCCCACCATATGACATTATATATATATATATATATATATATATATATATATATATATATATATATATATATATATATTACAAAAAATACAGCATCCAGGCCACCTGGACAGCCTAGATTGCAAATACATATAATCATGGTGGCGTCCCACTCCACCTGCCCTGATGGATGGCTGTACAAAGCTGCAACTCGTCCCAGCTGAGTGAATGGACGGTGTAGATAAAACCATACATTACAGTGGTGGTCCCCATCGTCCAGACCCATTGGACGGTGTGGATGAACAACATGCACATCGTGTGGGGTCCAATCTACTGCCAGGTACTAGACGACCCTGGATAAAACACATCCATCATGATGAGTCCACGTGGTGGCCTACCACCGTTTAGATTAAGCTGGCATTTGTATTTTCTCTTCATCCAGCAAGGTGGGTACCACCGTCCAGTACATCTGGACGGTGCAGATTAAATACATAAATCCAAGTGGGTACCATGGCTGGATGGGTGGATCAAACATACATCATGGTGTATCTCAGCAGTGTCCATTGATGGACCGTCTGGATGCATCTAGTGGGTCCCACCATGGTGGATGGCATAGATAAGATATGCACTCATGGTGGGCCACACACACACACCATCAATCATACAAGAGAGAGAGAAAAACGATGAGATGGAGGGACCACACCACTATGGGCCCCTCCCATATACAATACATACATCAAGTGGGTCCCACAACAAGTGGGCCCTCAAATCATCAAAATCATACAAAAAAATCACCCACCTTATGATTTTCTTCTTCCTTCCTCCACCAACGCGTTCAAGAGCTCTAAGGGGTGCGATTCAATGGTTGAGATCGATTTTAGAGGGTAGGATTAGGTGGTAGGGATTGGGCCATACCTATTTCTCTCATGGAGGCCATGGATATCTAAGCTCTCATGATGCTTAGGAGAAATGAGAGAGAAAGATGAGAGAGAGAGAGATGATGTGAGAGAAGTGATGGGAGAGAAGGATGGTGAGTGATGTAAGTAGGTACTTTATTATAAAAAAAGGTTGACCTTAGGGGATAGTGGTTGTACTTGGGGATGGGTGTGAGTGATGGTGAGTGATGGGAGTATACTTGACATTTGATGTGATGGATTCTCTTGAGATTTACAATGCGGGGTATTTTTCTCGAACTGAACGTGGGCCCACATTTCCTGGTCTGGGTATCACCTTGATGCGTGAGACGCGGCATCAAAACTGTGGCAACAACACGGTCGCACAGGTACAAGTTTGGAGTCGAGTCGACTCTGATATGCAGGACTCAACTTAAGATCGTGTGCAAATATTGGATATAGGTCGAAGGTTGCCGGAATTCAATCAGGAGGACCGCGGAAGCCTACGAAATAGTACAGTCTAGGATATGGGCCTTACAACTCTCCCCACCTAATAAAAATTTTATCCTCGAAATTTATATAACAGAAAAGGGTTGAGGAAACATCATCAAGCATATATGTCAAGGCTTAATCAATATATAAAAAGATGAAGATAACGCTCTTTAATCTCAACCTTGCGCTTCCAAGACACCTCCTTAATAAAATGATAAACCATACTAATTCTCAGACCCAGGATGAGAAACGATCGAAACGGGAATACTATGCAGCCTCACAATCTTAACAGTAGGGAGTTATATCAAAAAATCTCTAAGTTATTCGAACTTGTGAATCTAATCATTTTAAGTTCTCAATAATCATAGAGTACATAATAGCTATCAGCAGATATGTGATGTTATCTTTAGATATTACCAAGTTATGTTCTGATACTATCTTCTGTCCCGCCCCAAATCCGAAAATTGGATTCATACGAAACCCAATCACTGAATCCGGTGCCGATAGCTTTCATAGTACCCCATTATCGGCTTCCATCTCTCATACACCAGATTCCGATCCTATGATCCTATAAGGAGGATTTTCAACATGAATTTGTCTCATAAGAAGTATAACCACAAGTATACCCAAATCATAAGAACAACATCATCACCACATATCCACTAAGAGCACAATACTAAAAAGAAAATACATATGTCAAAATCAAAGCTCCAGAAGTTAGCTACATGCTCCAAGCTCCAAGCTGTTGCAACTTAACATCACCTGCACACATATATCGTGCATAAGCTTATACAAAGCTTAGAGGGTGGTGAAAGTGTATGCACAAGGTAAGTGCCAAGTATACAATATAATGCCATAATCATACAATATCAGAAATACTGGTAAGAACATGAATCGTACGATATTAGAGTAAGTGAACATACTGACAAGTCCAGAAGTCAATCAATGTCAAAATATGTAATACAGATCAGCTATGCAAATGATGAGTCATAAAGAATCAAATATCAGATGCCGAGGTTACAATGCAACATATAATTCGGAAGAGTTAACGAATACCATCAGTCTCATCTAAGTAACATGAATACAGGAACATAGCAAGCCAAAATGTCATATGCTGAGGATGTAATGCAATATTGAATATGTGGTGCAAATGAAATGACCATGCTAGAGTGTGAAGTTGGGATGATAGTACGTAGTATCGTAGGCTTGGGGGTCCATCACAAGAGACTTCTATCCAAACCAGACTCATACTTAAATTTGGATAGTCAGACTCAATGTAGTAAACTTCTGATCTCATGTTAATCGCGCGCCCCAACTGAAATCTTGGCCATTGCGAAAGTATACGTAACAAATAGTTACGCACCACCAGCCCAAGTGGATAGTAAATGAATAAATAAATTAATATGCAACTCCTGCCTAATAAGTCCACACATCAGTACTGTTCATCTTTAGGATTATCACCAGGGTCTAGTACACTCTACACCAGCTTGTCGCCCCATCAAGCGCACAACTGGGTAAGTGAAAAAGACCTCACTATCTGTCTGGCCAGTAGTCAGCCAATATCTACCCGGCACGTCGATAGTGAACTCATTCACAAGCTGGTCAAACTCAACCTAGTTATGCCTACTCCCTCAGGCGGATAAGGCCACACCCCCCCTCAACCGACCACGACATAGTGGGAGACGCGGCCTACTGGTATACAGGCCTCATGCGCTCATATATATCCACTCGGTCTCGACATTGGGGAGTCCTTTGGTACCAAGAGGGTTTAGAGATTTTTACTCAGGGCTATCTATGGTAGCCCAATGCTAGAATAGATATCTGGTGTCCCATCTAGCCATCCACGATATCCCTATGGAGGCTACGGCCCTAATGTCGCTAGGGCGTATAGTAATCACAACACGCAATGCAAGATGCATGAGTCATACAATCTAGTCATGCATTAATCCTATGCCTACCGTGTGCTCATATGAGACAATCTCCACCTATCAGGGAGTCTCATAACAACCGGCACTATGGCATATGCAATGGTCAATCATATCTCATAACAAATATACAGATGATGCGTATAGGTATATATCATGATGTTATGTTGTCACACACTCATAATTAGTATCAATAGCAATCATCAACAATCGATCTTGATAATATGGAATTTAACTAACATTGCCCCCAAGGAATGACCCATATAGAGCCTAACATACAGTGGACTCATGACCTCACACAAGGGCCAAATATATAACACTATGGGCCTTACTCAAGAGCTTAATACACATCACGATGGGTCTTTCACATGGGCCTAACATACATCACAATAAGCTCCATCGCCTGGCCCTCAAATGCACCACAATGAGCCTCATCACATAGGCCTCACATACATTACATAGGCCTCAAATGCATCAAGCCGAGGCCGAATGCTCATCAGAATGGGCCTCAAATACAGGCCGCATATACTTCACACATCACAATGGGCCTCGGCAATCAGCCTCAATATCCGGCCTCAACAATCGGAGTCAGCCTTGATAATAAGAATCGGTCTTGACCCTCAATAATCGGAATCGGTAATTGGCAATCGGAATCGGCTTAGACCCTCAATAATCCGAATTGGAAATCGGCAATCGGAATCGGTCTCGACTCTAATAATTGAAATCGGTAATCGATAATCGGCAATTAAAATTGGCCTCGACCCTGATGTCGAAATCGGTAATTGGTAATAGGAATTAACCTCGACCCTAATAATCGAAATTAGTAATCAGCAATCGGAATCGACCTCAACCCTGATAATCGAAATCGGTAATCAGTAATAGGAATTGACCTCGACCCTGATAGTCGAAATCGGTAATTCGTAATAGGAATCGACTTCGACCCTCGATGATTGGATTTGACCTATCAAAGGGCCTAAGGGAATGTCACAATGTGGACATTTAACCAGTACCTCTCATCAATGTGGACATTTAACCAACATCGCTCCCAAGGAGTGACCTACATAAATATCATTACATACTTCATGGAAAAATCACACATCACATCGGGACTTGAAAACACAACATGTGGGCCCTGTACCTGTGCCTAATATACATAACATGGGCCTCTCATATACATCACATCGGGCCTCGCTAAAGGTCACGAACACATCTCAGTGGACCTCCTCACGTGGATCATATATATATCGATGAGCCGCTTATATGCATCACCATACACATCGTAATAGGCTGCATATATGGGTTGAAAACACATCACAATGGGCCTCGGCACATGAGCCATAAATACATCACATTAGGCCTCACTCGTGGGCCACACATACATACAATGGCCATGTCATATGGGTCAGAAATATATCTCATTGGGCCTTACCAAATGGGCTATAAATACACAACAGGTGGGCCTACACATGGGCCTAATATACATCACGATCGGCCATGGCCCATGGGCCTTGAAAACATCACCACGGACTTCGAATACGTAACAGGCGGGCCCCATCACATGGGCCATTAATACATCTTAATGGGCCATGACCCATGGGCCTCAGTACATCACAATGGGCCACAACCCATGGGCCTCAACTACAACAAGTGGCCACATCAATGGGCCACACCAATGGGCCTCATATACAACAATGGGCCACATCAATGAGCCACACAAATGGGTGATGCAAAACAGGTGGATGGCGTGGAATATAATACATACATCAAAGGTGGGATCTGCGTACACGTGGGCCACTAACACATACATCAAGGTGGCCCCATATCCATCGGGGCCCACCGACCCATACATATGGACGGTGAGGATATACAACACATCAAGGTGGATTTCATCAATGGGCCGCACTAATGGGCCACATACACAACAGGTGGGATGCAATACATGGGCCGCACCATAAATGGTAGCAGATTGAAAGATCATCTAGACCATACCACAAATAGTAGTAGGGATAATGATTTCCACCGTTTAAATTATAGGACCCACCACTTTATTTTCCGTCCATCCTTATCATAAGGTCACGAAGACCTGGATTAAGAGGAAATAAATCTCATATTGACCCAAACTTCCGTGACCCAAAAAGGATTTCAATGGTGGGTGTTCACTCAACACTATTTTTGCAGTGTGGTCCTTCTGACCATCGAATCTGCTTCAATTTATTTATTTATTTTTATTTTTAAATCTCGGCCCTTAAGACGAGCTTGCTGAATGGATGAACAGTTTGGATCTAACACATATCACGTGTGGGACCCACAGAACTGCTGAGTACAGCAGATATATTGCTGGTGAGAGGTACATCAGCCAATTTGCATATGCGTGAGGCATACTAACCAATCCACACACACATGTGAGGCATTCAAGCCAATCTACACACGTGTGAAGTATACCAGCCATTCTACACGTGTGAGGCATACAAATTACATTACATGCATTGGTGGTTCCATTGTCCAGTCCCCTGGATGGACGGTCTGGATTTCATTGCATACAAGGTGGCCCCACGTGGAACCTAACCAAAAAAAAAAAAGCCCAACACCATCCAACGCTGTCTAGACGGTGTGGATTGAATAAATATATCAAGCTGACCCATCGTCCAGGTGCTGGACGCGTGGATACAACACATATCTTATCGGGCCCCACGTGCATTAGCACGGACGGTGGTGCATGAAAAAGGGGATCTACGAACCTGTTGACATCAACAACAGCAAGCAAGTTGCTCACCGTCCGTTACATGGACGGTCCAGATATTGTACACGCCATAAGATCAGACCCACCGTCTCTGGACGGTGCGAATCTGAAGCATGCATGTCATGGTGGGCTTCCACCATCAGATGAACGATGTGGGTGTAACCCATAGAACTTGCTGACGTCAATTACACTAGCCTTATGGCTGGTGTATGTTAGACCAGCCAATCAACGTCCCAGATAGGTGGGTCCCACGTAGGGCCACCATATGACATTATTTTTATAATATATATATATATATATATATATATATATATATATATATATATATATATATATATATATATATATATATATAAAACAATAAATACAACGTTCAGGCCACCTAGACGGCCTGGATTGTAAATACATATAATCATGGTGGCATCCCACTCCACCTGCCTTGATGGACGACTGCTCAAAGCTCCAGCTCATTCCAGCTGAGTGAATGGACGATGTAGATAAAACCATACATTACAGTGGTGGTCCCCATCGTTTAGACCCATTGGACGGTATGGATGAACAACATGCACATCGTGTGGGGTCCAGTCCACTGCCAGGGACTGGACGACCCTGGATAAAACACATCCATCATGATGAGTCCACGTGGTGGCCTACCGCCATTTAGATTAAGCTGACATTTGTATTTTCTCTTCATCCAACAAGGTGGGTACCACCGTCCAGTACATCTGGACGGTGCAAATTAAATACATAAATCCAAGTGGGTACCACGGCTGGATGGGTGGATCAAACATACATCATAGTGTATCCCAACAGCTACTGGACAGATGCATCCAGTGGGTCCCACCAAGTTGGATGGCATAGATAAGATATGCACTCATGGTGGGCCACACACACACACCATCAATCATACACGAGAGAGAAGAAAAAAAACGGTGAGATGGAGGGACCCCGCTACTATGGGCCCCTCATACAATATATACATCAAGTAGGTCCCACTACAAGTGAGCCCTCAAATCATCAAAATCATACAAAAGATCACTCACCTTATGATCTTCATCTTCCTTCCTCCATCAACGCGTTTAAGAGCTCTAAGGGGTACGATTCAACGGTTGAGATCGATTTTGGAGGGTGGGATTGGGTAGTAGGGATTGGGTCATACCTAGTATCTCTCATGGAGGCCATGGACGTCCAAGCTCTTGTGGTGCTTGGGAGAAATGAGAGAGAAAGATGAGAGAGAGAGAGATGATGGGAAAAAAATGATGGGAGAGAGGGATGGTGAGTAAGTCACTCGTAAGATGTTGTTTAAAATGATTAGATGATTATTGAAGGTTAGGGTTCATCCTTCAAGAATGGGTCGCACTTTGCCTTCCATACGAAAGGACTTTTAGATACAAAAGTAAATAAAAAGGAAACACTTACAGTTGACTATAGAAAGTAATTGTAAAGCACATTTATGAAAAAGTTGCTTATATTTTAATGGAATTCGCTAGCGTATGAGTGTAGACTTGAATTACATTTAAGAATTACAACTACTTGATTACTGATACTCCTAATGTAAGATTAGGCTACTGATTACGCTAAGGATCATAAAAGACTAATTATACTAAAGAACATAGAGGATAATTGATAAATTTAAATTATTTGATTGGGTTAGTATAAGCTACTTTGTTTTGTTAAACTTCTCTATTATTTTTTGATTTTTTTAAGATAGTCATTTAGATGCTTCTTTCAATTTTCATAAGATAGTTATAACAATTGTTTCGACATCATTCCGACCTTTTAGACTTTTTTAGGATACATGTTCTAATAACCGTTTTGGCACCATTTTTCTCTCGGCTGCATTTTGTCTTTTACTACTCGCCTCTAATACATCTTTGAATGATGTGTATTACCTAACTAGTGTCAACTGTTACTTCCATAACACCCGCTCGAAATATCTTTACATATCTTGTACGTACTATGTACTTCTCATGCAAGGAGACGTGTCCTTTACTAACAAATTCTTATATGAACAATAAAATCAGAGTAAAATGACATAAATAAAATAATTTATAGTCATTATAATATAATACAAAATTATCATAGTAAACAAGGTAAGCAATGTCATTGTTATGATAATGTTTAACTTATACAGCTAAATAACTAAAATAATTTAAATTTACTACTCTTTTAAAAAAAAAAAACTAATGAACTTAATTTTATGTGTTATTATGAACTTTGTAACGGTGGTATTATTAGAATCCATAGCTATGCAAATCTCAATCCAAACCGGGTAAAATCGTGATAATTTCGGGAAAAGTAAGCTGTCGAGAATTTGAGCGCAACGCGATACTATCATCTAATCAAAATTTCGGGATAATACCGTTATATTTTCAAAAATTCGAGAAGTATAACAGTCACGGACTAGAGAGAAGAGTTTTTTGAAAACTTAACAGGCACACGCGTGTAATTTCTTTTTTTCCACACGCAGAAATATTTACAAATATGAAAATATATATTTTAAATCCGATCTTTCTACAAGGATGGAAATATTATATATATTTTCTAAACTACATAACAGACAAATTTAAAGATAAGGTGGGCCACAGAAAACATATTAAATGGACGGTTAAAACCTCCTTCCGAACAATTCATCTACTTTGAAATGTAGTGACCCACCTGGGATGATAAATGTACCGATTTCTATTCTAAACGATCACAACAGCTTACCCCATGTGAAATCTCAAATCTCACACGTGCTCCTGCGTGTGAATTTGTACGGATCACACACGCGTGCAAAAAAAAAGAGGATACAAATTAGGTAATGATGAGAAGGAAACCCTAGCAAGGACGAGCGCCAAAGGCAGGAGATAAAAGAGCGACCATTCAATCACCCCTTAATAATTGCAAGTGGGGCCCACCACATTTAAAGGATTGAGGAGCCGTACTAATCATTGCCCCTGTAGACTTGTCTCCTCGCGACGAGCAGCTGTCCCCTCCCCGCCGCAAGTGCTATGATTGCCCCTGCCCCACATTTCTCTCCTACCATTGGTCCACGTCAGCAACACCTGACAACCTACCAATGCCCTTCACGCTCCCCACACCCCTGTCACGTGACCGTCTGTAATCCTCTGTCGCACGCCTGGGCCCACCCAGGCTTGACTCGCCGATTTGACGTGCGCGTTGCTCTCTCATCCTTTTTCAAAAAAACCTATCAGATTCCTCACGTGAGCAGGAGCACCGAATCATCCGTGCTCCTCCTCCCTCTGCAACTATTGTTTACACCGAACGAGATTATAGTTCGGTGGGCCCACCGGGTTGTATGTTAGAATCCACTCCGTCCATCATGTGAGAACCTCTATCTTACACTTTAGGAGAAAAAATCATCTAGACCCACATCTCTAGTGGACTACACCAAATGGAAAATTTTCCTAAGGGGGTAACCATAAATTTGCGTTTGAGGCCAATATGATCAGAAAATTAGATCCACTCTGTTAATCGGGTCTGTTGTGCATCACCAGGACAAAATGGAAATTTAAACAAGACAGCCAGATTCAAAACCCAGACGGTCAAGAATCTTGAACTTAGATGTTTTAATAAGAAATTACATTTTTTCAAGGCGTGGCCCATATGGATTTTTTATATCAATTATATTTCGTATTTACGGTGAAAATATGTTTTCTTACCTGATTAACGGAGTGGATTTTAAATATATAATTTTGTGGGCCCTACTCTGCTTGCGTGTTGTTGGCACTGTAAGAAAGAGGTGCGCAAATATTTACAGTGCCAACAGCACCGCACCTTATTAACTGCCATTAATCCCACCGTCAGATGGGATCCAAAGCAAATCTCCAGTCTTAAATGACGAAATTGCCATCGTTTTTCCCCTTGGGGCCCTTGTCGGAGTGGGGTATTTAGGTCAAGGTGCATGTCATGTCTTATCAGGCACCTATCAGCATTCATCGCTGTACAACGACAGTTGGCTACACACAGGTTTTCTAGACCGTTCATCTGAGGGTGCCACTTTGTTTATTTCGCATGTTTCAAAAACCACCTCGATGCGTCACAACACCATTGGTCAGCTTTACACCGACAATCTTGTGATCTAAACCGTCCATCTATATAGATGCGTCACGCGACAAAATTTTCCCGAGTGGGGCCCATTTTTAGACAGGGCTAGGATTCGGTCTTAGATTTTTGGTAAATGAAAACTTTGTGGACACAATAATATCAACGGTTCGGATCACACAACCATGGGACTCACTCGCCTAGAACGTACTAATACATAGAGTGCAAAAGAAATGTAAAGATCAAACGGTTAGGAGTAGCCGATCTATATACCTCTGGTCACATCTTCCATCGACTGCGGGGCCCACTAGATCAACAGTCTAGATCACCAAACCTTGAACTCCAATGGCACAGATCATCGCACACTAGGACCCAGCCCAAGCGACAGTGCATTAGTACCGTACGATCCGTCACGATAAGGTGGTGATGGCCCACCAGACTGAGATGAGTCATGCCTACGTGATCTGATACCTGCCCCCATTCTATTCAAACCTCTTTGAAATATGAACGGTCCAAAATAGAGTGGAAATCATGAAAGGAAGATCTCCCGTATTTTAAGGAACCCAAATGCACCAATAATAAGATTGACGGTGGATTTGTTTCCACTATGAAATAATAATTACATGGGATTTTCCCAATTAAATGCCTGAAACGATGGTCTTTAAATTCTAGTAATCTTCTTTTTCGTTTCCATATTTTATTTATTTTTCTTTTTTAAAAAATTTATTTCTGTGCCCTATGTCATAAATTCTCATCAGTAATTGTACGGCCAGGATCACTGATAATTTAATGATTTTCTGGTCCAAGATTCTGTAACCGTCGATGGGATAGACAGCCATTTTTGAAAGGAAAATGATCAGGTACTGCCCCCACTGCCATCAGAAAAGAAATTTTGATGCTCCAGGAGAGTGTGATGGATGGTACTCAGGCGTTTAGAAATTGCTTAGGTGGCATATAAGAAATTCACAAAAAAAGGTCCATGGACATTTATTGGACGGTTGAAAATGAAAGTTTCTAGTTGTCTTATTTCAAACAATAATAGGTTAGAACTGTTCAGCTATTGTGATGATACATGACACATGTACAGACTTCAAGTTCCTGCGTATCAACCCTCGTACTCTTTCGGTGTACCAAAAACTCCCTTTACCATAGGCAGGATCGTTTCCCGCCAATGTCTCACAGGTTCAGGAAATCCTAGCCGTTCAAAAGGATTTTTCTTATCTTAACGATCACGCAGCTGAAAAATCAGAATGGCCCAAATAGAATGTTAATCTGCAACAACATATAAATGTATGGTAGTGAGTAAACGTTACTCTGTTGGGCCCACGATGAATGTATGTGGTATATCCATGCCGTCCATCCGTTTTTCTACCTCATTGTAGAGGTTGAACAAAAATTTGGAGAATATCCAAAGCTCAAGTGGACCACACCACATGAAACGGTGGGAATAATGATTTTCACCGTTGAAACCTTCCTAGGGCCCACCATGATGTTTATTTGTCATTCAACGTGTTCATAAGATCACACAACGTGGATGAAGGTTTAAAAAAAAAAAATAAGCTTGCTCCAAGACTTTTGTGGCCCACAAGAATTTTCAATGGTACACGTTCAATTCACATTGTTTCTTGTGGTGTGGTCCACGTAAGCTTTGGATATGCTTCACTTTAAACCTCAAATCATAAAATAAAATTATCTGTAAGATTGATGGACGGAGTGGATAAAATACATAAATCACGGTGGGCCCCACAGTGTTTTCACTTAGAGTACTAAGCTACTTTCCATTTAGCACACCCATGAAATGAATGGACGATCCTGATTTTTCTTATTTCTAAAACAAATAAAAATAAAAAACTAAGAAAAACAATAATAGAATTGATATCTATACCCACACATTCGATACAAACATCCATCTTCTTCTAATTTATGTAATATTGTAATGCAAGGGAAAAGAAAAGATCCATCCATCTATTAACAAAAGTAGCTGTATACAGATACGTCCAGACGTGTACGTCCATATTATTTCAAGGGTCATGATTCAATATCAGACCAGTTTGAACCATGACATCATCACCCATGACCTGAATCATGCCGTCCTCTCTTTTACACATACCGCCAATCTAGAGAATGTTGCATGGGTTCACACCAAACCGGACCCTGGTTTGACTCTTGAGTAATTTCCATGATGAAGGGTGGTTGGGCTCGGAATGAATTGGAGCCAGCTCTGGTGGGGCCCACCTCCTCTTGATCAAGTTTTGGAAATGTCGGTGTCCACCGTTTGATTAGTGGCCGAAACGAACCTTTGGAGAAACGACATAACATGTTTGGAAAATAGTAAATATATGATGTTTGGTAACATGATAATCTTTAGAGACTACGTAGTGTGAAAGCTTAATGATTTTCAATAAGAATAATGTATATGAGATCTAATTCCAACTGGTTGGACCATTATTTCACGGTCCACCCCAGTTGATAATTTCAACTGGTAAGTACCTGTGACATTCAACCATTCTAATAGGTTGGCCCACCAAGTAGATGATCTAGTGCAAAAATCAGCCCTAACCATTCATCAAGTGAGCTATACTGTAGAAAAAGTGTGTAGCCGTTGATAAATATGAAATTACAAGTGTAGTTCAGTTGACTGGTGGAAAGGGCTGATTTTTTGCATAAATTACTTCTTACGGTGGGGCCAATCTATTGAACGGGTTGGATGCCCTGTACACTTAATATGTTAGAAACTATTTGTCAAGTGGACCATAACCTGTGATCCAACCGGTTGGACTGAGAAACCTTATACAGTAACAGAAGTAGGTGGTTGGAGCATCAGCTAGTAGCTTGGGGCCCACCATTATGTGTTTGTGAAATCCACTCCGACCATTGAGTGTGTCACGACATATTAAGCCTAGGGCCCAAATATCAAACATATATCTCGGATGCAAATGTACCATGCCATTGGAATAAGCGTGGAGGGTGATGCCCTCCCTTTATTTTCCTTGGTGTGGTCCACCCAACTCATAGATGGGCTTATTTTTAGGCCACAGGTATCCGATTTTTGGACCTAAGGTTTAAATACTAGACCCATTTGTAATTTTGGTGGACCATCCAATTGGAAAGAGAATAGGCCGACACTCACAAACTTATTTCCTTGGTATAGTCAACTTGGATCATTAATGAGCCTGATTTTTGGAGTACACACATATCTTTTGGTGTAGCATCTAATTGTTAGAGTGAATTTCACATGCTCATCATGATCGGCCTTGTAAAATATTGAGAAAGTCGGTTTTACACCGACATTTTCTTCTCACCTGAATCACAAGTCAATTTGATTTGTTTAACGAGTGAAGTTGATTTTTTTAACCAGGGTCTACCATAGGACGATACATTTAATGGTGATTTCACATGCAGGTCATGATGCACACCATAAAAAATTAAGGTTGAACAATCCTTTTTAGTTGTTTCAAATGTTGTAGCCCAACTAAATCACATATTTATTTGATTATTGAGATCTAGGTCTAACACGAAGTCATGCACCCGATGGTCAAGGTTGAAACTTATTACGGTGGAGCCCGGTCCTACCCTTTCCTCCCCATTAGTCACATGCTATGGTAATATAGAGATTGTAGAGAATGTATGATCAAGGAGATAAACATAAAGCTATCTATTCTATTATCTTCCTGAACTAAGGGCCTATTTGGCCGGCCGGATTAGACGGGCTTAGGTGGGATGGAATTGCATCCGTTTGTGTGCCAATTCCACTCCATGTTTGGGAAGAGTGGAATTAGGTTACGTGGAATCGTATTGGGTCCTGGGTCCTGTGAGGATTTCACTCAATTATAGCAAGTTGTGTAGGTCTCACCATGATGTGTGGGCTATATCCATACTGTCCACTCATTTTTTGAAATCATTTTAGAGCATGGGCCAAAAAATCAGATAGATCTAAAGCACAAGTGGACCCCAGCATAGAAAGCAATGGGGATTAAATACTGACCATTGAAAACTTCTTTGGGGCCATATAAGTTTTAGATCTGCCTCATTTTTAAGCGCATGCCATAAAATAAGGTTACAAAATAAATGAACGATTTAAATATAACTTATGTGTGTTATTCTCATTGTTTTAAATGATGGTGGGTATATCCTTTCAATGCACCACTGTATTATAAATAAAGTAGGGAATTAAGTTTATCCCGTGGTGTGAGAGAACAACCCCTGCCATAAGTAATAATTATGTTTTTAGAATCTCATCCCTCTTAATACTTCCCAATGCAACTGAGTGCTTACACTTGTATGTACAACATCTTTTTCATGATATGTTTGTACTTGCATGGATTGAATTTTTCAATTAGGACATGGATTGCATCACACCCCCTCCCGGATCATAAACCGGGTAGGGTTCTGTGGGGCCCACTATGATGTAAGTGTTTTATCCATGCTAATCATCGCTTTTCTCATATCATTTTAAGGTAAGAGCCTAAAAATGAAGCAAGTCTACAGATCTAGCAGACCACACCAAAAAATACTGCAATGACATCGACATCCATTGTTGAAACCTTTCTTAGGACCACCGTGATTTTTTATTTTTTTTTTAATTTTTACCATCCAACCTATTCTCAAGGTCATGTAATGTGGATGAAGTGAAAAAACAAATATCAACTTGATCTATAACTTCTCCAGATTCCAAGAAGTTTTTAATGGTGGATGTTCAATCCCCACTTTGTGGTCCATTCAAGCCTTGTATCTATCTCATTTTTTGGCTCATACCTTAAAATGATCCGAGAAAAATGATGAACAGCATGAATAAAATACTTACATCACGGTGGGGCCCACAAAGCCCTGTCCAGACGAATTACTGTCCGAGTGGGGTAGGATGCGATGCAATCCACACCTTTTCAATTATTGGTCAAAATCAATGAATGTTGGTATCATTTTTATTTTCATAGAAAAGATATCTAAAAGTGGCCTATTTATCCAAAGCCACATGCAAATGGGTTAGATGAACCATTTGGCTAGCTAGATCCCACTTGACAAGGATTGGGTCCGCATCCAAAACTTGGACCACTTGTTCAAGTTAAAAAATGCTCATATAATGTTTGGATTATTGGGATCATTTTATTGATATAATTTTAGTAATGCAACTAATAATTTGATTGTTTTAGAGTTTATTAATATATCACGTATATAATAGATTAGTAGTTCACTGACACCTTTATTACACATGTGACTCTTTTACCTTTGAAAAACAAGACAATTTTTTTTTACTTTAGAAGCATAACAAAAGAGAATTTTAAAACAAACAAAAAAAAAGATTATATACTTCCTATCAAAACAAGGGTTTCCTCTCTAAATCTTAGTTGCTACGCCACATCCAAAGCTAAAAAGGCCTTGTACTACTTGAGAGTCTCTTTAAATGTACCATCCAAGCATGGGCTCAACCTTCAATTTAGAATTGACCTTCAAATCATTTAATTAAATAATTAACACAATCAAGGAAACTTATTACAATTTAAGAATCCATATGATGAAGCCAATTGGTGATGCTTAGCAAACATGCACGCTAAATAGGAAGAAATATTTGTGTCCAACTGGTTAGATGATTTGTTATCATCTAATGAGTTATAATTTCCGACCTACCATGTGCATGTGAAGTCCAACTCATCTAATAGATTGGCTTCACCATGAGGATTATGAGATCTCCAATAGATTGGCTCACCATGATGACCACCTATTGCAAAATGCACCTAGAAAACAATTGATAGCGCCCTATAACAAGGAATACAAGTGTGGCCCACCTGATGCTGCTTTTCGGCACAAGTCATGCCTCAAAGTGGGGCCAACATTTGGAACAAATACATGATAAAATTACAATAATAATAAAAAAAACTCCATAGTTAGATAACTAATTAACTACCTAACTAGTTGGATGTATTCATTTTTTTTTATAAAAGTTAGACCGACTCATTTGACTCAAAACGTGATTCATGGTTAAATTATTTAGGTCCCAATCTAACCTGTCGCAAAATTGACATATTGTGTAAAGTGGGCTCCCCCTTAAATCATGATTAGTAAGTTGACTCTGCATCAACCCAACTCGGCCTATCGACTCTCCCCACCAACATAAACCATGGCCCACTTACCGTGTTAATACAAATGGAATGCGCTAGAAACTTATACTTATCAAACCATCATATGGGCTATCACATGAATGATACAATTATTGATAATGGTTTATTAACATGATTTTTGAGCCATCTTAATTTCTTGATGGGACAACCTTATCGAAAGAATTTAATAACACACATGTATAATAGTGCACCCCACATGAAACTATCTACAGTGTCTTATATCTAATCATGTCCCACCAAAGACAGGACTCCCACTGCCCAAAAGGATCAAGCATGTCAGCCACCTGTATGCATGCCAAACATCATATAGTGCAACCCATTTCAAAAAATAAAAATAAATTGCCTTATCTTTGTCAAAAGCATGATGGGAAGTAGTTGAGGGTTTGTGGGTCCCTTCCCATCACACCTTCCCTAATTCATGCTTCTCTCATGTCTTCCTCCTTCCACCCCTATCATTAATCTCTGCATCACTTCAATTATTGCAGTGATCCTAAAAGCATGACATTTGTGACCACCACCACCACCCCTATCAACAACCCCCAGTAGCCAGTCATCATCCCCTACTCCACCGGCTGTAGCCAGTCATCCCTTGGGGTGGACCCTACTAGCCTCAGCTCTTGCATGCGTTACTTGGGTCAAGACCCATCCAGAATTCCTTCTTTTGACTGGACCGGAATCCCCTACAACCCCTGTTTTACGCTGTGGGTAAAACACTCCTGCCTCCATGGGACCACCGTATTCCACATCTAGAATCCACTCCGTTCATCAGGTGTGCCCACCGATTCTACGTGTAAAGTCGAAAATAAGAGAAATCAAAAACTCATGTGGGCCACACCATAGATCACAATGAGGAGTGAACAACAACCACAGGTTTGTTTGTGGATCCCACCTTGGTTTCGCATTCCATCCAACCTGTCAATCAGGTGAGCCACATCGAATGAAAAAACGGTCTAAAAAACATTCTGATCTAAAACTCAGTGGGCCACAGAGCTTGAGTTGAAGGCTTTATGAATGATTTTTTTAAAAAAAAATCTCAGTGGTGTGGCCTCTCTGAGTTTAATATCCAGATAAAATTTTATATGTACGATGGAAATGATAAGTTTCAGATGATGGACGGATCAGATAACACATTCATAACGATTTGGGTCCCGCACAACCTTGGTTCTTTACCCGCTGCTGTGTACCCTTTGACCCTCTAAAAATAGAGAACTGTTAGGATACTGGCAACGGTACCGCAACATGTGGCACTGCACCATCATTTCCACTAGAATAAAAATTAATTTAAAAATTTGTACCATATAAAACATACAAAATAATTTTAAGATCATATTTCTATAAAATCATGTCCATATAATTATAAAGTGGGTCACAATTATATTATATTTTAGATCGTCA
Organism: Magnolia kwangsiensis; assembly: GCA_037074715.1. Taxonomy (NCBI): domain Eukaryota; kingdom Viridiplantae; phylum Streptophyta; class Magnoliopsida; order Magnoliales; family Magnoliaceae; genus Magnolia; species Magnolia kwangsiensis. The sequence goes on along the minus strand of CM073577.1, from coordinate 10,804,748 downwards.
ATTTTCCAATATTTTAAATATATGTACTAACTGAATTTATCGTGTTATTTTCTTCCTGGTTAATCTCATGTTGATTAGAGCCTTTTTCATGGTATAGATCTCTTTAAAAATTCTTTTCTACCTGAAAAGGTAGTGCTGTACCACAACTTGTGGTGCCTTGCCTGTATGTATGCAGTTCCCTTAAAAAGAGAAAAAGAGAGAAAAAACGGTCGCGTTTTAAACCTCCGGTCGGAAATAGAAACCTATATTTCCGAAATTACCCTCGCACGGGGATATTGTAGGGGTGCAGCGAGGGTATTTTAGGTATTTGCGTGGGAATGGCCTTTTTATGGGGCTTCGTCAATCTCGTGCAAATCCTTTCCCGGTTCAGACTCCAAAGCGGTTTCAGGCTCCACCAATGGGACCATGACACGTGTCAGCACATGCCGTTCTAGCAGGGTAGCTTGCGTTCTGTTGGTTGGTGAGTCAGCGGCTGCGTATCCGAGTCTTTACACCGATTTACTCGCTAATAACTCGGGAAAATGCAAAGAAGCGTGACCGGTGAATAAATTCTGTTTACCGTACTCTCCCAGAACCATAACTTAAAATACGTACTGCTTATTTCGATCAATTGAACAGTCGATTCGATTGATCTGGACCGTCCATTTATTTCAAGCACATATTCCATGGACCCCATGAAAAAATAATACACAGATCAGATGATTATTACCATTTGATCAAAAGCTTATAAAATGGATGATCAAGAAAATTTACCGAAAAAAAAGGTTCAATAAACAATTTTAGCCATCTATTTCTTGGGCCCATCATGATTCTCAACCAAACAGTGTACCATACTCGTGCACACATCACAATGGTGGCCCACTTTCAAATGAATCAACCGGAGATCAAACGGTCAGGATCATCTGATCGATTTAATATTTTGCTACACGCCCACCTGGACAAATGAATGCCACGTGTGTGGCAGATATGTGATTAGGATGGTCGTATTGGGAGCAGTGGGCCCCACAAATTCACATGCAATAGTAACAGATATGGCAAGGCATGAATAGTGATTAAATGAAGAGATTAGTAGTTTGTAGAAATAGGGTAGGGGAATGAACGTGGTCGCATGTTGGTGACAAAGCAATAACTAAAAAGCTTCCTAATAATAAATGCCTTGATTGAAGCTTTCTCGTTGTGGTGGGGTCTGGTCAAGCAAAGGGATTAAATTCATTAACTCCCCCTAACCCCACCTTCCATTTTAAATGGGCCATGCGTACGCTAATCTCACCCCCCCTAAAGTTGATATTTCCACCCTCGTTTGTGCAACTTAGTTGTGACAAGTGTCTTTTTTTCATTACATTTATGATTTAATGAATGGTTAATTAGGTGGTCCAATCAAAATCTCCATTAGGGACCATCAATTTAAAACATACTATCAATTAGTAGGGGTGTGTATCGAACCGGTAGAACCGTGGAACTGGAGTAGAACTGACCAAACGGTTCGGTTTGGTCTAGTTCTAGAGTGCATCAGTTTCAGTTCCGATTCCAAAATTCAAGAAAATCGATTACAACGATTCGGTTCTCAGTTTGAGGGTATGTAGAATCGAAATGAACCAAATCATGAACCGATCCGTAAAATTGAACCGTGGATTCGAACCTAGAACTGAACTTGGAACTGAACCAGGAACTCTTTGATTATTTCTGTATTTGACTCATGATTTATGGTTTATAATGCACTATTTAATTGTTTCTATAAATATATTTTTGCACATCTTATACAATATCTAAATCGTTCATTAAATGAATCAAATGAATCACAACATGAATGGACATGGGCCAGATTATAAAATAAAACATGCAATTGGGCTGAATTATAAAAAGCCTAGAATTGTAGAATCGAACTGGTTTTAACGGTCCGGTTGTGGTTCGGTTCTAAGGTGTTAACGGTCCGGTTCTAGTTTCAAATATCCTAGAACCATTAGGAACGGTTCGGTTCCAGTTTCACCCCAAAATCAGACTGAACCGACCCATGTACACCCCTATCAATTAGAATGTAGTCGTCCACTTAATTATACCCAACCGTGTTCATCCCCATAACCCCCATTCCCTTTGAGAGCTAATCATGGGGAGTTAAGTGCGATCTATAAGGGTCCGTATGGTGTATTTGAAGATCTGTAGATATGTGCAGAAGAGATTTCTTGGTAATAACAACTGGAACGTATCAAACGGTGTTGTGTCATTGTTCGACCGACCAATGAAAAAGCAATCGTATATAAATGGTTACAAGACATATGACAAATGAAGAAACAAAGGAAGCCAAGTAATGGTGAATGGTTATAACAACTATTATAATGGGGAAATGATCGAGATGGTCTGATTAACATTATAAATAGTATATGAATTCAGCAGAAAAAATCGTCTCATATCAACCCAATCAAAGCAAATATTATCTTTCAATTATCATTTCAATTATTAGTCAATTTACATTTTATAGTGTAATTATTTTCTTTTATTATCAAATAAATTACATTTCTTAGTATAATAATTTACTTTCAGTATGTTGTTTACATTTCATAGTGTATTTTATACTGTTAATCAAGTAGTTGGTAATTTTACTTGAAGTTTGAGTCTGTGCTCGCACGCTAGATTCTGTTCTTCATTCCGAAAGATGTTTCGCAACTGCTCCTCACGACTAATTATAAGAATCCCTTTCTTATTTTCACTTTTATCTATATTGAAAAGTCTTTTTATATATAAGACAAATGTGCAACCTATTATCAAAGGACGAACCCCACTCTCTAAATATCGTCTGATCCTATTTTACACGTTAATCGAGTGACTGAATTAGCGACCGATCTCATTAGATCTCAGCCATACACTACATGTCTACCTATCTTAGCGCTTGAGGTCATTACTGTTTAGTTTGAATTGAAGCCACAATTTCAATTCTGCCATGCCTACACACACATATGGCCAAAAACGACAATAACAAAATAGAGTGTAGCAGTTAAAACTCACTTTCATAGACCTAAACAGCTCAAATCAAACTAATCTAAAGGCTTAGGTTCATGAAAGATGGGCAAAGCTTGTCCAATCTATAGGAAAATGATTATATTGTGTTATGGTTTATAACCCAATTCTACATATCATTTGGGAGCATGGGATTTAAATCTTAAAATTCTAATTTTGCACAATGCTATTTAATAGCATGAATTTTTAAATTTTGAATTTCAAAAAATTACATTTAAGAGTTAAGATATCAATACTTGGATTAGAGAAATTATTTTGTAATATATTCATAGGATAATAATTATAATGAATTAAATTCTTTTAAATATTATATACGTGTGCAATATGAGATAACTATTGCAGTAAGCCCATTTCCAACTCGTATATATAAAAAGGAAAAAAAAGAAGGACAAATTTAAGATTTTAGATTCACTAATTTTATCATTGAAATAAAATGATATATTTCTTTCCTATAACGTGGCCCATATGATAATTACATATGCTTAATTTTTATCATATACTATTATTATAATTTGAATGCAAGTGAAAACATGCAATGCTATGAATGAATATAAATACTTATAAGATTATATGATACTTATGGTAGTGATAAATGACTTAGGTAAAGTAACCCTTAATCTTTCTTTAATTAAACATTTTTCATTCTTCTATTTGTATGGCTGCACAAGTGCTTATGCCCTATTTGGGTTTTTTTTTTTTAAAGAATAAAAATAAAAAATTTATTCAATGTAATTCAAAGTAAATGAGTCATTGTTTATATATATATATAGTACTTGATTACGAGAAAATTATAGCACAAAAAAGTAGAGTCAAATACGCATATAAACTAAATAAGTAAAGAAATCATAATAATTATATTTTTACATAAAAGATATTTATTTTCAACAAATTAATATAATCATTGAAGTAAAATGTAATTGATATCATCACACAATTAAAGATGCAAATAATTATTACTCATTTTCAATTAATTACTGCTGTAATTAGAAAACCAAATATACCTTTAAATACATGAATACTTAAATTTGACTAATTTAAATAAGATTAACCATATGAATAAGCATGCAACACTATCGTAATTGTTTTTTTTTTTTTCTCTTTCTACAATCCATCTGTGGGCAGAAAAGCTATGTATCAAAAGTACTGTGAGTAGCAGTGAAGCACCTGTAGATGATTAATATTCTTTTGAGCATATTCATATCCGATTCTAAAGCTTTAAAAAAGTAAAATAGGGCCTAGGTATACCATCTTGGACCTAATTAGAAATTGGTTGGGTGGGTTTTGAGTTGGGTACGGCTTAGGTACGCAATCAACTTTATAATAATCTAATATATTAATTAATTAATGAACCAGGTTTGCTAAGTCCACACCTCTTGATAAAAGATCTCAACCATTCAACGCCTACACATCAACATGGCACATATGTGTGAGATCCAATCTGTCCATTTAATGGGTTATTCAAAACCCAACTGAATTTGGGTCTAGGACCTCAAATATGGTACACCAAGATCTAAGTTGAGCTGGACCCATTTGATGACCCAAGATAGCAATATTCTAATACTTGCATTTAATCATTAAAAAATGACTAAAATACCTTCCGGAGGGTGGAACTAACAAACTCACGGGTGCAAATATAAATAATTATTTAATTTTTCAAAAGAAGGCAAGAATGACACAGCACAAGCTGTGCTAAGGCCATATACATACCGTTACTATTTTAGTGAAATATTTTCCTTATAGATTAGGTCTATAAGCCTGGATTGCCCTTTCTAACCTTATCTCTTTCTTTACTGCAATAGCTGATAATAAAACAACAGCAAATCTTTGATATTCTGGCATAGTGTGTTTAGCGAAGCACAAGCGCATTGATGTAGCTAAATTATTAATCTTGATGAAGACGTGTCATTAATAAAATTTGTAAATGTAAATGGGTGAACGTTTATCCAATTAGTAAAGTGAAAATATTCAATTATGCATTTTTAGTGGACAAATGTCTTTAAATCAATTGTTGCAGGCACTCAATCAGTCTTGTTTTGGAATTGTGAGTTAGTTACAATGGGTTTCACGGCTTAGGTGGTTTAATTTAAGTTATGAACTGATTCCAGGTGTAAAATGTTAGAGTGCCGGAGCATGAAGATTCATAGGCAGGCAGAGTATCAAATAACTCCCTTTGAACAGCCCATGCCTTTGTTTTTCTTCTCATTTTCACGTGTGTTTGTCAACCTGAAATTGTCGGTCAAACTCGTTTCCCACAAGAAGGAGAGAGAAAAGAGAGGAGAGAGAGAGAGAGGAGAGAGACTGGAGAGAGAGATAAGGTCGGATAAGAGTCTATAAAAAGCTTACTCCTTTCTCATTTCCAGAGCTCCATCTCTCTCTTTCTCTCGATACTGTTTGTTTCTTCTTCTTCTTTTTTGTTTTTCTATCATTTTCTGATCTGGGTTTTCTCCATTTGCGTTTTTTGATGAGATGGAGTTGGGTTTGAGCTTGGGAGAAGCTCCAAAGCCCTTCTCTTTCATGGAGAAAGCCAGCAAAAGCAGCAGCAGAGGTCTAGGGTTTTGCATGGCTTTGGGGGTAGGTTTGAATACAAGGGAAGAGAATAAAGAAGAAGATAAAAGGGAAGGAGAGAGAAGAGCTGCTACAACAGAGAGAGAAGGAGAAAGAGATGAAAGGGTGTCTGCAGGACCACCGATTCAGCTGGATCTCCTCCCTCTTGTACCTGTCCCTCGCTACCCTCCTCCTCATCTCACCTTCCCATGGTCCGCGGACCACGGTAAGCCCGTACACCACCACCATAATTTCTCTGATTCTCTCCTTTTTTCTGAGATTTCAAGATCTGGGTCTTGATTGCCATTGATTTTTTGTTTCATGAAGGAAATTCCGAAGCTGGTTCTTCCTGCCAGATGGCGAATACACGGGGCTTCGATGTAAATCGCTTGCCGTCGGCCGAAGATAACGACGATGCTGCTGCGGCCGCAGTCGATTCTCCGAACAGTGCTGCTTCGTCGTTCCAGATGGATTTCTCCATGTACCGCAGCGGAAAAAGAGACAGCGAAGCCGCAGCAGCCAACGAAGCGGAGGCGGAGAGGGCTTCTTCGAGGGCGAGCGATGAAGAAGAGAACGGTCTGACGAGGAAAAAGCTCAGGCTCTCCAAAGAACAGTCGGCTTTTCTTGAAGAGAGCTTCAAAGAACACAATACTCTCAATCCAGTATGCAAAAACCAAACCCCATAAATCACGAATTTCAGAAGAAAATGAGAAAATAATGAAAACCCAATTCTGTTTTATTATTATTTGTTCTAAAATCGCATTTTCATTGCAGAAACAGAAGCTTGCGCTTGCCAAACAGCTAAATCTCCGTCCTCGGCAAGTCGAGGTCTGGTTTCAGAACAGAAGAGCAAGGTATTCATCTGAAATCCTCTTCTCAGTTTCTACAACTGGATCCTACTGTTAGATCCAAACCGTTGGAGCTCATTCCCATCTTGTGGATGGGCCATCACCGAAATTTCTCCTTGACCCAACAACCCAAACCTTCCATTTTATTACCAAGAATAAACGGTTTAGATTACAAACACGTTCAACTGAGAGAATCCGCAATATGGGTTTTGGGTTATTCAGTACGACTAAATAAACCAACGGTCTGGATCACTGAAATATGGGTCACACTTTCAAAAACGCAATTCGTTTATGTTCGATTATATTTACGAAAATGCCATCTCTTTCAACAGGACGAAGCTTAAGCAAACGGAAGTAGACTGCGAGTATCTCAAACGATGCTGCGAGACATTAACAGAAGAGAATCGACGGCTGCAGAAAGAACTTCAGGAATTAAGGGCTCTGAAGACGTCTCATCCTTTCTACATGCAGCTACCGGCCACGACTCTTACCATGTGCCCCTCGTGCGAGCGTGTAGCTACCACCACCACCGCTGCGAGTACGGATGCCTCTAAGGCGTCCGGTTTTCCTACTCTCGCAAAACCCCGGTTTTACCCCTTCTCTCAGCCACACCAATCAGCTGCCTCTTGAAATGGTTGTTTGGGGGTAGATCTGTAAATATCTTCATCTTGAGCCCCTTTTTGACGTGGGTTTTCTTTAGGGGAGTTGAAGGGCATGTTTTTTTTTTTTTTTTTTTTCAACGGTTGGGATTTGTTGGGATGCGGGGAGATTTGTTGAATGAATGGCTGATGTTTAACGGAATACTAAGAGCAGATACGGATATATACGGTTGTATGCGGATTTGTTCGTATTTTGTATTAAATGAACGGAAATACAGGAATCATATATTTCTACCTTTTTTGTATTTTGTAATGTGAAAAGGGTAGTCCACGTGTCATCACGTGCTGGGATGGACCATCCGAGGCATTGGGGTACTATGGATGTATGGGCAGGTACAGTACCCTTTTTCTAGATTTTTTAATTTTTTTTTTGAATTTTTGAATTTAGATGATACTTGCGACTCGAGAATGTTTAAGGTATCCTACGTTGGGTCCCACATCATGGAGATTTTTGGGCATCGTCCATCCATATTGCCCAATGGAATCAACGGTCTGGATCATTCAACAAGTTTTTAGAAAGTACAAGGTAAGACCCATCTCTCCACAGTATACTTGGCTGGATGACTAACCATCTGCGACCGTTCATCTGTTTAGACATACTGTGAATGGCCACTGCTTCAAATTCCACGGATTGCACGATCCTATCCTTCGGAAGAATGGTTCAGATTCAGTGCGGGGCAGCTGAAGCAAAGTGACGGTTACGATTGTCTCATTGGTGCCTTTTAATTATAGCTCATCTATCATGGGCCCCACTAGATGGTTTTGTACGGATTGGTTGATGACCCTGCCACTGTACAATGGATATGTGGCTCTAACAGCTTCTGGGTGCTTCCGGCTCATTTGTTGTACGGTGGAGATGGCTCTACCATAAGGTAGTTACTTGATGCTCTGGTATACAGTAATACGCCATATGCATGCGCACCATAGGTGTACAATGGGCATGCATGTACCACAATTTGAAGGCCTATGTACTGGGCCCCAAACCTATTTGTCTAATTTGGACCGTTGAATATTGTCTTCCGACAATCCATTACGATGATGCACACCTATTGGCCAGTCCTAATCATATAGCCATACGTTGATCTGGACCGTGTAATTTGAAGTACATATATGCCAAGTGTATCCGTTATGTGTGCACGTGTATGGAGGAACACGCTGTGCAGAGTATCAAATATTTTCTCTAATCAAACCATGTGATTCAACGAAGTGGACCTTGATCTCGTTTTGGTAGGTTAGATGGGCGGTCAAAAAACGTTATAACGCCGATCATCATGTCGGTTACAATGGGGTTGTCACGTCCGTTAAAGCCATCATTTTCTCCGAACTGTCACTGGCATGCCGTTGAGGCTGCCAACGGGTCGGGTCCTTAAGAGTAACCCTCTCCGGGCTGATCCGGGTCACGACCCGGCCATAGATCCGATTGGGTTTGGAAGCCGTTGACGTATCCAACGGGTTTTTGGACCTTGGTCCTTAGTCGGTGTGAGTTTGGTTCACGTCTCAAACTTAGTTCTTGTTCCCATAAATGGATGGAATATGTTGCAGGCAAAATCGAATTGGACCAATATACAAAAAATTATAACCAAGGTGTCTTGGAGTCGAGAACACACTAAAGGATCATGATGGGCTTCTCTCCAGTTGATAGAACATGTAGTTCTGAGTTGTCTAAGGATAGAGCTCAACGGAGAAGAGTCATTTCTCGAGCTGAACAGATTGATCTTGAGTTGATCAAATTGATCGCTGATGTAGAACGTGTTACAGAAATATTCTCATCATGGTTAAGTCAAAAGGAGGTGGACCGTAACTTTTGATTCGAGTATCGTTATGGGGCGCACAATCTATCAATCTTTACTGAAACGAGCCATCTCTCATCTGTCTGTTTCGTTAAAAAAAGTACGCTTTCAGCTCAAAAATGAATTTTTAGAAAAATTTTATTTTTTTTAGTAATTTTAATTTTTTAAATATTTTTTTAGAGTTTTAGATTTTTTGTCCTTTTAGAAATAATTTTTAGTTATACTAGGACTCTTCTAGAGAAAGTTTATTTGTAATTTTTATTTTTAGAAATGATGTCTTAGAAGAGTTTTATTAGAATTAGAATTTTTATTAGAATTAGAATTTTGCTATTTTTGGTAATTATGAATTTTAATTTATTTTTTTCTATATTAATGGTGTAAGGAGACGTATTAGAAAATTATCAATGATTCATTAATCAATTTCGAATTTATTAGAATTTATTTTTATTTTCTTGCTTTCTTTCTTCGTGGATTCGAGAAGTCTCTGTGAGGAGTCCAGAGAAGCTCCGTGGATTCGGCATAGTTATCATCAACTGACGCAGGGAAGGACATGAGGTCGAGCATCGTCTTCCTCAAGATGATAAATATTCCGAATCCATGGAACTTCTCTGGACTTCTCATAGAGATTTCTTGAATTCACGAGGAAAGAAAGTAGACAATAATTTCTAATAAATTTGAAATTGATTAATGAATCATTGATAATTTTCTAATGTGTCTCCTTACGCCATTAATATATATAAAAAAAAAACTAAAATTTGTAATTATCAAAAATAACAAAAATCTAACTTTAATAAAAATTATAATTCTAATAAAACTCTTCTCAGACCTAGTTTTTAAAAATAAAAATTACAAATAAACTTTTTCTAAAAGAGTCCTAGTATAACTAAAACTTATTTCTAAAAGGAAAGAAAATTTAAAACTCTAAAAAAATATTTAAAAAATCAGAATTACTAAAAATAGTAAAATTTTTTTAAAAATTAGTTTTTGAGCTGAAAGCGCGCGTTTTTGACGAAACGGACATATACGACCCACTTTGTGGGTCGGTTCACCTCAGATGGCCCGTTTCAGTAAAGATTGATAGGTTGTGCGCCCCATAATGAAACCCGAATCAAAAGCTATGGTCAATTTACGGTTCACCTCCTTTTGGCTCAACCATGCTGGGAATATCTCTGTAACACGTTCTACATCAGACCCCTCCACTTAAAAAAACTCGTCCTCGAGTTATTCAAGGGACTTGTCTCATGATTCTGAGATAACTTCTGACGCCGATGTTTATTAGTCCTTTTTTTGTATTTAACATTAGGCTCTTTAGCTAATACAATATATGTCCTCAGGCTTTTCTTGACTTGACTAGTATCGATCAGTTCCTTTACATCTATCTTACATGTCTTTAGGTTTTTCTTGACTTGACTAGTATTGATTAGTTTCTTCACATATGTCTTCAAGATCTCATATTCTTTCTGATAATGTGGGCAATTAGGTAGATTTGCCCCTAAGACGGAATCAACTTGATTTTGTATATCTCGTATGGGAGGTAATTTATTAGGTAGTTCATCAAGTACAATCCCCTTGAACTCCTGTGATATTGATTCTAAACTCTCTAGAATATTCACAGGCTCAACATATTTTTTCTCTTCAACTAATGCATATATATCTCCCGTTTCCTCAGATTATTTAACAAAGGCCTGGTTAGTGATGAGATATTGTCCCTCCACTTTATAAGTCTTGGGTTGGTTTTCTATTCCTATAGAGGTCACATGTTCGCCACTGATGAATCCTGTGGTCTGTTGTAACTCTGTTTTGATGAAGTCGTTGCTCGCAAATCAATAATAAGATTTTTCTACATAACTTTTTACTGATCGATTATCCTGATAATAATTTTGGTTTTGTTGGAATAATACCTGATCGTAATCTCGAGGGAGGAATCGCATGCATAATAACTTCTTCATCCGCGACCACGTGCGGATTGATGCCTTCATCTGTCTTGTCCGCTCGAGTTGAAGTTGTTCCCACCAATCTGAAGCTCTGCCCGTCAACTTGTAAGCCATGAGTTTAACTTTCTTTTTTTTCTACGATGTGCATATAGTTGAAGAAACATTCGACTTTAAATAACCAATCGAGGAAGTCCTTAAAGTAGAGTTGACCATTAAAATTAGGAAGATCGACTTTCATCTTAAATTCTTAACCCATCCTATCTATCTGATCAATGCCTCGTCTAGGATGCTGTGAAATCATGTCACTAGATCCCACCTTCTCAGGAGTAATCCTGTGGTTCACTGATAGCGTCGCTCTACGATCAGTAAAATTACGAATTCTAGCAATTGGCGGTAGAAGATTACCACGAGGAATACGGAGTTGCCATAAGATTTCCGCCAAGAGATCCGCTATGCGTTCCATGGAAGCCTGCAGCACTTGCATGGTTGTTTTAAAAGCTGTCGCCATTAAAGGTAAATTCCTCGGGGCACCGCCCATGGGATTGTTGCCCGACCTGTCGTTAGAAGCCATCGATCAGAGGAGAAACCTCGCTCTAATACAAAACTGACGCAGGGAAGGACTTGAAGTCGAGCACCGTCTTTCTTAAGATGATAACTACTCCGAATCCATGGAGCTTCTCTGGACTCCTCATAGAGACTTCTCGAATCCACGAGGAAAGAAAGTAGGAAAATATAAATAAATTCTAATAAATTCGAAATTGATTAATGAATCATTGATAATTTTCTAATGTATCTCCTTACACCATTAATATAAAAAAAAAAAAACTAAAATTCGTAATTACCAAAAATAGCAAAATTCTAACTTTAATAAAAAATTTAATTCTAATAAAACTCTTCTAAGACTTAATTTTTAAAACTAAAAATTACAAATAAACTTTCTCTAGAAGAGTCCTAGTATAACTAAAAGTTATTTTTAAAAGGAAAGAAAATCTAAAACTCTAAAAAAATATTTAAAAAATCAGAATTACTAAAAATAGTAAAATTTTTCTAAAAATTCGTTTTTGAGCTGAAAGCGCACGTTTTTTTTTATGAAACGGACAGATGCGACCCAATCTGTGGGTCGGTTCACCTCAGATGACCCATTTCAGTAAAGATTGATAGGTTATGCGCCCCATAACGATACCCGGATCAAAAGTTACGGTCAATTTACGGTCCACCTCCTTTTAGCTCAACCATGCTGGGAATATCTCTGTAACACGTTCTACATCAATCGCGGTCAAAGGCGGGACTAGAAATCCCTTCAGTGAATCTAGCGGACCCCACAGAGATATGTAGGTCTTGAAATTGTCTAAAGACTTTATAACCACTGCAATTAAAAGGAAGTAAGTGAATAAATTCAAATTCAAGTTTTTAATTCGAGTTTACTAGCTTGATTTAAGCATCAGAAGATTCATGATTATCATTGGCTCTCCCATTATCTACATATTCTTATGTTTTGCAAGTTTGTCAATGAGTGTACCTTTACAATTGATCACATATGTTCGACCAGATACCGATGATAACATAATAAATCACACATGTGAGACCCTTTAACATATGCATGGTGTAAATAAACTCTCATTCATATATGAGGTATTATTAAAATCAACTAACCTAACTTGAGTCACTTTTAACCATGTTATGGTGGTCTACTTGAACAAATAGACCCATTTTAAACTAGGTCCAAAATAAGATAGGTACTTCAATTGCCAGTTTGGAAATTATGATTAGGTGGGTGTGTTCGAAACCTGGGATTAGGTAGGATGGAATTGCATTTGATCTAATGTAAATTCCATCTCACTTTCGAATTGATGGGAATGATTAAATTAATCGAAGTATCATATCATCCAATTATTCCAACAAGAGATATGGTGAGATTTTGGTAGAATCTAAAATCCATTGCATATGTGGGTCTCCTGTTTATGTGTGTGTTTTATTTGTGCACTCCATCCAATCCAACCATTACGTGTGACACTTGAGTTATATATGCATACATTTGGCTAGCATCATTAGTTGTGAAATCTAATCTATTGATTACAATTTCATGGTTTACCAAATGCTAGTTTTACTAAATATAATAATTTTTCCCAAATGAAGAATTTGATCCTAAACATAGGATTGGATGGTCAGTAGTATTTCTAGATATAATTATTGTGTAACAATGGTGTTAATTCTGAATGATGCAATTCAATACTGCTTAATCCCACATTCCAAACAAGCTGCAATGCTACTCAAGTGTGACTTCTAAATGGGTCTAAATTATTGAACCTAGATGCACTCTCGTTAGCCCAGGTTCATCAACTATTTGCAGAATTTCTATTCATCGATGGCCATACACGCAGGATGAGGTAGGTATGGGTACAGCACATGCAATGCAAATGAAGAGAATAAGCAGCATACAATATGCAATGTGAAAGATCATTCAATGTTCAAAGTAGAGAATAGAGAATCCTGCCTAACATAATACATTGGGATATCAGATGTTGGAAGTGGGCCATTTCAATCGCAAAAATCATATCAATATGTGGACCTAAGTCGGTAGGAATACCCAAAATAACTCTCAAAATTGAGGCATTTTCACAAAATGGTTTTAGAAGTCATCCACATTCAAAGAAAAAAAAGTCCAATGATAAGGGGATAAAATATGCTCCCATCTAAGAGAGACTTTTTTTTTTTACTTTCATATTTCCAATTTAAGGTGAGACCCATCATGTAAACGATCTAGATCATTCGTAGATAACTTTGAATCAAATGCCCTTTTGGAAAGTGGATTTCCTACTCACCAAATCTTCAGAGATATCCTTGGTAACCTGACGTGGTAGGATTTAATTAGGCCATATGCCATGGGTAGAGATGGACACAATTGAGAGTGTACTTAGCCAAACAACTTTCGAATATTTTTTGTGTGACTCCATTTCTAACAGTGACACATGGCCTAATCCAAACGTGTCATATGCTTAGAAATATCTTGGTGTTTCGTTCACTAGCCAATTAGCTTCCATTATTTTGGCACGAAGCAAGCTAAAGGGGTTAAGATTTGTAGTTCACCGACGACAACATTTTAAATGATAAAAAATACCCTTAGTGTTGAGCTAGTAAAATCTCTATCATTAATTACTAAGTAAAAAATACTTTCAAAATAACTAATTTTCTTATCTTTAATTCAAATCTCCTCTCATTTTTTTAAAAAATTGAAAACTTAAGAACTCTAAAAAATAATTGCGTGGAGAAAATTACTGCTGACCACTCATATTGTAAATTGATATAAATGTAGCTGGTTTTAGGTATATTAAAAAAGCCATTATTATATAGAAGAGATTGTTCTTTCATGAAAAAATTGAAAAATAAAAAGAATAATGAAACTAATTCTGAGTAGTGGGACCCTTGTTTAGGTAGACCACTGGTCTCTTATATCCCACCATTCGTGGAGCATGCCCCATTTAATCACTAGGCCAATCTTAAAAGATTATTCATGTTGGGATGTTATTAGGTGAGAGATTTTTGATATGTGGTCCATCTATGATGTGAGCAAAGAGGCCAATGGTCTAGATTTTAGAACCATGGGGCCCACTTATCATGATTGACAGATGTAGTGTTTTTTAATTTTCTTTGAAGGAAAGAGATTTTGTTGTCTTTTAAGAAAGGAGACACGGTCGCAATGACTAAAGAAAGGCATGAATGGAAAAGATAATGGAAGGCTCTTAGATGTGGTAGGAGGTCAGACCTCCTTTTAAATTAACGGATATGATTGATTATAATACTGCCGACCATGGAGCTTCACCATTCCTATGCTTCAGCATGAAGGCGGCTATTCCCTTTCTCCCCTTATCTTATTACACTAAGTCGTGGCAACTCGCTCACCATACACGTAGCAAAAACTGTGCACCCCACCCAACTTGTAGGCCCCACCATGGGAACTAATGGGTCGATCTCAACCGTTGGATTTCACCTTTTCACTATAATATGGATACCCAAATAGATGTTCACGAAGTTCCAATCACCCGTATCATAGTGGGGTCCACCATTTGGACCGTCCAATTGCCATGCATGTATGACACATGTACTGTACAAGAGATGACACCACATGGTTGGCAGAAGGGGCACATACAAAATGGAAAAGTAATAAAACATTATCATAATACATAAGTGATGTATGTCCTAATCAGGAATAGCTTAGTGATACATACAACCATCTTTTTATGTGTGTACATTAAACAAGACACATCTCTTTCATTAGAGCATTAATAAATAAATAATAGGAATGGTATGGCGTAATCACTCCCGCAAAATTTTTAGGTGCAACTTGGACCATAAATGCAAGGTTGGTGGGCCATGCACAAAATGATGATCTGTCCATTGGATGACCACCCAATCAAGATCAGACCGTTCTAATCATTGGTGTGGATCGAACCGCAGTGAGACGCATGATGATCTAGAACATCTACCAGTTTGGCCCCACCATCAACCATGGCCCAAACATTGCACCAATCTAACAATCATAACCTACATCTAGTTATGCATTGAACTCAACTGATAGTTCATGATTTAAGATTTATGGTTTAAGGTTTAGGGTTTTATTTATTTATTTAACGTTTAGTGGTCCATCTATAAAATGGACCATTGGGTTGAGATTAGATAATTTATCCATTGACAAAGATTGAAACCGTCCTTAAGTTATATATTTCGGTTTATATGGCAAAATGCTTGATGATCCGGTATATCCATCCATTTGGGCCCCCTGTCAACCATGGGATGATCATTGCACCAATCCAACAATTCTAACCAGCATCTAGTGATGCACTGAACTTGACTGATAGTTCATGATTTAAGATTTACGGTTTAAGGTGTTTTTTTTTTTAAAAAAAAATAAATAAAATAAATTCAATGTTTAGTGGTCCATCAATATAATAGACCATTGGATTAATATTAGACTTATCCATTGACAAGGATTGAAACTGTCCTTAAGTTATATATTTCGGTTTATATGGCCAAATGCTTGATGATCCGGTATATTCATCCATTTGGGCCCACAGTCAACCATGGCATGATCGTTGCACCAATCCAACAAATCTAACCACCCAATTCCTGCCACCTCTAGTTATCCACTCAACTAAGTAAATAATTTAAATTTCTTAGGGTTTAAGGTTTAGGGTTTTTTGAAACATTTAGTCGCATGGAAATGGCTTTTCCACCCGAGTAGGGGTGGAAAATGACTGTATTCTTCATCGATGCCAATTCTAGCACGCAACATGCAATGATTGGTAAATGAGAATTTTAGAAAATGTGCGGCATGAAAAGGAGAGGCTTTTTGACTTTAAAGATAATCGAGCAATAGGCGTCGATCAGATGGCTTTAAAATCTTTTGAATCTTCTTATGCTGTTGGTTGAATCAAAGCCCATGATTTAAGCATTTGGTAATCCAATGAAAAGAGCTAATTAATCAATTGATAGATATGGAGATTGTAGATTTCCCAATGAAAAAATGCACCTTTTTTGCTAGGCGTGACATCAGTGCTTATTATCTATTTGATTATGATAGGCTAACAATCTTCCACTAATGATTTTATTATTTACATGCTTTTGTTCTTGTTCCTTGTCGCCACGAGCGCACATCTTATGTGTACAACGGTCCAAAATTGCACATGAGAGCGAGTTACGACGTGGCCAAAAGGATATATACTACCAGAGGGGTGTTTTCGAAGGCCCCTGAATCAGTCGTCCGAGTCAAATCAAACTCAGTGAGAGGTGATCTGGTCCAATACCATGAGTCACCTAATGAGTCAGGCTGAATCATAACTGACTTGGGCAAGTCCCGATTCGAGCCGAGTTCAAACAAGTTGGTCTAAGTTGCTGAGTCTCCTAACCATGCTCTACTGAGGTTAGCTCGAGCCTCAGGCATTGGCATATGGGTGAAATAATGTTATTAGACTGATTTTATTGCTTGTGATGAATAGGAAACATTTATGTTGCATTGTGTTTTTATATGGGTGGGGGAGATTGGTTTATCCAAGCCGTTGATTTGATTGGTTTTGTCATGAGTAGACCATGCACCAAAGATCTCATTGATTGGTTGACGATTCACGTGGTTAGGGAGAAATGCAATAAGAATCCAAAGACTAAAGATTTGATGGTTAGGATCTTTCATTTTAAGAGGGTTTTTTTTTTTTTTTCCACCGTATAGTCCATCCAAGGTGAGTTCATCTAATCAATTGCTGGGATAAACCAACCACATGACAATTTCTCAAGAATTCAAATGGCAAGGAGAAGCCCATTATGCAAAAGCTCTTTGGAGGCTATTGATGTAGTCCAATTATATTAGCTTGTTTTACAATATAAAGTAAAACTAAATAACTTATAATTTAAACAGGCCACAACACAAGAAAAAATAAAAATTTAACTTTCTTTATTGATATTCTACAAGTGAGGCAATGAAAGTTTTAGATCATATTCTTATTTGGCTTTGCCATCCATCCTAACGGAAAAACGAAATGAATAGCTCGGATAGGATATAAATTCGACGGTGGGTATTTTTATCCTCACTAGCTCATCTAAGGTTTATGAGTTTTATATATACTTCATATTTTATTTTTATTTTAACATAAGCCGTTACAATAGATGTAAAGGAAGGTATTAGATAGACCGTACAAACAGCTTACATGCCTCCCACTGATCCCTCCGGTTTTAAATGTACCTCATATTTTATCTTTAGCCTGAACTGTTGCAATTGATGTAAAGAATCGTATTAAACATTTCAGTGGGCCGTACAAGCAGTTTACACGAATCCTTGGGAAACGGATTGGCTACTCTCCCTGCCACCAGCTCCGTGGTTGGTGGTTGGTGCTATGTTGGCCCCACCATGATGTATGTGTTTCATCCATTCCGTTCATCAATTTTTATATATCATTTTATGTTTTGATCCCAAAAACGAGAGGGATGTAAATTTCAAGTGGACCACACCATTAAAATGAGAGGGGTGTAAATCTCAAGTGGACCACATGAAAACAATAGTGATTGGATATCCACCATTAAAATCGTCCTAAGGCTCACCATACTGTTTATTTGACATCCAACCTGTTGATTAGGTCATACAGGCCCAGATGAAGAGAAAGCAAAGATCAACTTGATCCAAAACTTTTATGGCCCCTGGAATGTTTTTAATGGTCAACCCTCAATCAACACCTTTTCCTGTAATGTGGTCCACTTGAGATTTGGATATAACTTATTTTTGGAATCATACCGTAAAATGATCTTTAAAAATAGATGGATGGCATGGATGAAACACATACATCAGGGTGGGGCCCACATAGCACCGACCACAGCCATTCGCTAGTGTTAGGGGGAGTAGACAATCCGTTTCCGAATCCTTGTGGGTCCCAGGAAAATTCATCCGTACGGATGGTTTATGTTTCAAAAATCAAAGCTAATAGAATATCCGGTCCATCAATTCTCTTGCATCTACTTATCCAATGATATTTGACTCCCACCGTCTCTTTGATGGCCACTGATTAGATGGATAGGATTGCCCGAGAGGTGTGATTCACCAGACGTAAGTCCTCCATACTAGGAGATAGTATATGGACGGACCAGTTGCTATGTCACCCTACCACATGGACTGTGGAGAGTTAGCTCTACCGTATGATAGTTATTCCCCACTCTACTGTATCATCTCCCACTTGTGGGCCGTGTATCAGGCCCAGACACTGGGGCCCACACCATGTCCATTTCGAGACTGGACCAGCTCATTGATGCCACGTAAGCTTCATGATAACATCATATGCCTTTGTATTTTCTACAATTTATTCAATGAATTCAGAAACTTATGTGATGGTGTTGGTTGTGTTAATGGTGCGTTTGGTTGCACTTAATATCTTGATATTTTAAGCGGCCAGGAATCATCTGCAGCACTTGCTGTACGCGGCACAAAAATCACAATCTCTGTGGGACCCAAAATGGTGTATTTGTAAAATCCGCTCCGTCCATCAGGTTCTATCTTCCATTATGGGACCTGAGGGAAAAATTAGCCAGATCCACAACTCAGGTGGGCCACACAACAGTGAACGATGGGGATGGGATGCCTACCATAGGTTTGCCTATGGGGTCACCATGGTGTATATCTTTCATCCAACCCGTTAATCACTAGCTAGTCTGACCGAGAACTCAGGGTGACCAGGCTGCATGAGTTTAGAGGTTTTGTGAGCAATTTTAAATTATTCCCATTGGTGTGGCCCATTAAAAATTTCTACGGGGAAGATCACTTCCATGTAGGGTTTGATTAAAGGTTCTCACCTTATGGACGGAGTGGATTTACATAAACAACACAGACCCCACAGACCTTGGGTTTTTCAGGTGATCCCTAAAATAGGATCTGTAGACTCTTCTGGTCCATTTCATGATCAATCAGTTTAAATCTATGCAAAATATCATAACATTTCATGACATTTGGTGCAACCAAACGCATCTAAAACTAGTTCCTTATTGGGATATAGCTAAAGTTGCTAATGAGGCCCACTTCAATGGGCCAGAATTTTTAAACTCTATTAGGCCCATGATCTACGCACCCTAGATAATCTACCCCGTCGAATAGGTCGGTTCGGCAAGAACCCGAATCACAGCCCTTCATCAGAGAAATAGGCCCATGGCCATTCTTGGAGTACAACCATGAGGACCCCTTACAGGCTGGGCCGAGTATGGGCTTCTAGAACAGCAGCTGGTGAGGTTAGAATCCCACACCCACAATCTCATATCACAAGCCCAAGCCAGGCCCAGTAATTAAGCCATGAACATGAGCTTGCTCTGCCGCTTCTTAGTTAAGTTAAATGCAATTTGCTACACTCAATGATCTGAGCCATTCATCCAGTGGGCCCCACCATATTTTACCTGTGGCCTAAAACTCAGGCCCCTCGAGTCCCCGAGTGGGCCACGCATGAGAAAAAGAAATGGTGAAAACAACGGCTCGCCGATCCATTCCCACTCCACATGCATGACCCAGATAATGAGCTCACCAGCCTAACTTTCAGTCCACAGTACATAACAAGTGGGCTCCACATGATGAACGACCACGATTGATGTTCTAAAACTCAAAAACTCGACTCAACTCAAATTAGGGTCTATCGAGTCAAGTGAGTCAAGTAACTCAGTTGATCCGTATCCAGTCTCGAACACCAAACCACAGAAACTTCCATATGGTGTGTGGGGACTACCATGTTGTGTAGATGCCATCCGACACCGTCCTTAGTGACAATTCTAAAACTTAGGCAGGCTATGTTTTGAATACACATCGCTTTTAAGGTCAGATTGTCCGTTGCTCTATGTGGTGTGTCCTGACTATCAGGACTAGTCAACATGAGTAGTCGCATCAGATGAGTGGTCTATATTCCACGTATAACATCATGAGTGGGTCCCACATTACCATGCCTTTGAATGTATGTGATTATTCATCATTCCCTCTTTCCAAGGTTGGGATCGAGTCATACCAGCTGAGTCAATTCCTATTATTGCAAGATTTTTCAACCCAATACAACAAGGTATTAGTACAGTGATTTGGAGGGAGTCATTAACTCCAAAGTCTAGTCGGCGGTGATGACTTGTGATATGGACCGAAGGTGTTATGTATCCGTCGTGACGTGATATCGCCATAAATACCAATAAATATAGGTTACGGTCGTGATTGTTATATGATGAGGGTGAAGCATCACAGTTAGTTATTTAGAATTATATTAATTGTTATGGCAGGAAAAGTTGTTATGGGGCATAATTATCATTATTTTTATGACAGTTAAAAATTGATCACTTTTTTTAATTTAATTTGTTGTTTACTTTTTTTATTCTAAAAGCTTTCGTTAGATTATTCTATAATAGATTTTAAGCATTTTAATTATAGTTTTTAGGATTAAAATTATAAATTGGAGTGATTTGGATGGAACGAAACTCTAAAGGCCATTTGAAAAAATTTTAAAAAAATTATTTGTATACTTTCTTTTTTTTCAATTTTTAATTCTAATACTTAATTATAATATTTAATTATTAGAGACATATAATCATGTTTGTAAATTTATTAGACAATTAAATATGACATTCTTATTAAAAAGTGGACTATTACACTGTCATAAACACATTCAATATATATATATATATATATATATATATATATATATATATATGGGAAAAGAATGCACTCGAGCTCATGGCTCTATCCCATGCGGTCGAGATGTGGGCTCCACTGTAATGCCTTTCGAACATCTACCCCATCAGTCAGATGCGACATTCCATTGTAGGCTTAGGTCTCAAACATCAAGTCAATCCGTGACTTGTCTGGGCCACACCATTTATAGAAGTGAAGAGGGGACGTGCACCATTAAAATATTCATAATCATTTTTGGGGCCCACAAAAGATGTGGTTTGAAAATCCAGCCCATCCATTGTGTGTCCCACTTGTATGAGGGTTCAGACCAAGTTTCAACAGCATTCAAAACTCAGGTGGGCCCCACTAAGTATTTTTATATATTTTAGCAGTGTTTCACATGATTTTAGATGGTATGGCCCACCTGAGTTTTGTATACGGCTGATTTTTAGGATATCCCATAATTTAAAGGGTACCTATCAAATGCACGGTGTTGATGGTCGACGCACATTACGTTGGGGCTCACATAGCTCAACCTCACGGGAGCTTATCGTGAGGTCGAGCGCATAGTACCCTTTCCACACATATATATATATATATATATATATATATATATATATATATATATATATATATATATATATATATATATATATTAGAACGCTCACTTATGAGTACCAACTTTTTTGAAAACTCATCATACGTTATGTTGATCCAAAATCTGAACTGTTCATGTGAAGCAGCACCTCGTGAAACCCCCCACACCGAAGTTTTACTTTGATCTAAAACTTGATGGGCCATGAAAAATGAAAACAGTTTCCTCCCTTGATTTGCATTTCTCTTTTCTATGGCTCACCACAATTTTAGATTGGGGTGAAAATTTGTCACATGGGGTTTCATGGGATTCCGCATCACATGAACCGTTCAGATTAGACACCCATGGCACGTGTGCAAAGGTGTGCACACGCATAGGTGTGCAGGGGAGCATGACTCTCTCTCCATATATATATATATATATATATATATATATATATATATATATATATATATATATATATATATATATATATATATATATATATATATATGATTTAGTTAGACCTGATCTAAATTCAAGCAAAAAAATAAAATAAAATAATTCAACTGGCGGATATCACAGCCACCATTACCGATAAAAAATACCTTCATGAAATTAGATCGGGTCCAACTAAATCCGAGTCGGTTCAAACGAGTCGTAGTAAACTTGTTCATGGAATGGAATGCAATGCAACCAGGCCTAACATAGACATTTTTTTTTTACAAGCTTTCTCAAAAGCAAAACATTCCGCAGCCTCAGTCTTCCATATTTCACTTTCTTTTTAAAGGTTACAGCCACATGCAATGTACGCATCCAGAAAAGAGAATCTGATCCTGGCCGTCCATGCCCAGCTTCAATTAACCACATGGTTTCATCACGTGCGTGTATCCCATTCCATGAATGTGTATCACGTGGGAGTTAGGCAGGCACGCAAGAAAACCCAACACCCACCGAACCATGCTGTCTTTCCACGTGTATGCCAAAACATATTGTCCACCCATATTCAATGGAGGGGAGTGTGATAATCGTCGCCCTAGAATGTCTAAGATGGTAGTCGTTTCCATCCACATTTTCTTAGGGATGAACGTGACCTCAAGGATAACCAGTCTGAGCTTCTCTGGACTCTTCCGAGAGACTTTTCAAATCTATGTGGAAAAAAAAAAAAAATATTTTTAAAATATATGAAAGAAATTTGTTGAACATTGATAAATGAGTTTATAACCCTTTAAATAGAAATATCAAGGCTATTATTACTAAATCACTCATATCCATAGATCAACTAGCAGACTGAGTGGAGATACCTCATTTCAACACTTGGGGCCTGTTTGGCCGGACGGATCCTATAGGATAAGGAAGGATGGGATGGATTTTAAGGTAATGATAATGGTGTCAGTGGATTGGTTTAAGATCCATGGGATTGCTATATCTCGGGACAAGTTCACCGAGTCTGTTTGCAGCGTTTGGCATATCCCAGGAATTTACCTTCCAATTCCTTTCAATCCGTCCGTCCAAACACGCCCTAGGCACAATTGAATGGGATTATGAGGGATGGGATGAATTTTAAGGTAATGATGGTGGTGTCAGTGGATTGGTTTAAGATCCATGGGTTTGCTATATCCCGGGACAAGTTCATCGGGTCTGTTTAGCTCGTTTGGCATGTCTTGTGATTTTACCATCCCATCCCTCCTATTCCCATGGGATCCATTTGGCCAAACAAGCACTTGAGGTCTTGGTATCGATCCCTAGTTGGCTTAACTGCATTATTCTCTTAATTTTTCTAAACATTTTTCATGGACACAACTCTTAAAGCCAAATGGATGAAGAGTTATAATCAAACTAAAACTTACTAAAAATAATAAAAATAAAAATAAACATAGAATTCAACCGTTTCGATGTAATTTCACAAATTTGGCATGGGCAATCAGGATATGCCGGGTTAGTTAGCTAAAGTAGCTCGTCCTACCCAAAATCATATATGGTATGTTGAGTAACTCATTCCTTTTTGAAAGGTATGTTTGTTTTAAGGTTCTAACAGTCTTGATGACTTTCACCTCCAAGCGGGCCTTCTCTGGTCCATCTTAGACATGAAAGCGTCTACGACTCGCTCTACACCAGTGGCCCTCTTGAATTTTAGATTGGCCTAGGCATGAATGTGGTGGTGTTGCACACATCACAGCAGGCCCACAAAGTTTTTTGTTGCAACGCATTTGAAATTAATGACCCCAAACATTTTAATTAATACTAATGGGCCTGAAAGAAGACTTACCAAGTCTCGGATTGCGATTCAAAGGTTGTGATTGGGGACTGGATTTGGATTCTCGGCCCATTCAAATGGGCCAAGCTAGGTTTTAACCCAATTCTGGTTCAGTTAGTTATAAGACCCAAAACTCGAGCTGTAGTCCGACCTATACACCCGTTTTTGCTGGGTCTGGGCTAGGAGTGCCAATCCGGCCTAATTACAACTGTAGGGTGAAGATGAGGTGAACCAACTGGGCCCTTGATGCATTTTCTCAGTCTGGATTATTAATTGGGCCTGGGAATAGACCGACGTAAACTTACGGCCAAAATGCTCCGATGGGCTCCATTCGTCCCCATTCCTTATAAAGTGGGCCGGATGTTGGGCCAGATCTTCAGCTCTAGATTTGATGTGATGGATGGACATAGATGTATAGATGTGGTTTGCTAATCCAACGTGTGTGGATCCTTGACCGTCCATGCAGGCACACTTGCCAGGATAGCGTACTTGTGTGAGATCCAAGCCTCCCATCAGGTGGGCCACAACATTTAGATCCTTTACAGTAAAAATCATTCAATGGCTAGGATTATTTTTCCAGCTGTCAATATGTTTTGGTACACTATGCCTCACCTGAGGAGTGAAATGGGCCTGATATCGTGATAGATGATCTAGACAGTGTGGCCCACCTAGTGAAAAGATGAGATCTTGTAGATATGTTCCATACTGGCATGGGTAATTGCATTTGGATGGTCAGGGCTCGATCTGCGTATGGGTCACATTCCCTTGGAGCCAATCAATTTTATTGGCACTGGGCTGAATCCAGCCCATGTCCAAATCAATCTGAGCCCGGCCCATTTATTTTTGGACTTGGAATCTGGGCCCACACATAGACAATTGCAAGCCATAGGTAGGCTTGCACCTGGGCTTGGCCTTTAATAAGAGAGTTGTCAAAGCAGGGTTTCATCTGAGTCCATTCATTATATGGGCCTGAAAATATACCCAATCACATCTGGTGGGCCTAAATTGAGGCCCATCCCAGATATGTGACGCAAGGCTTATTTAAAAAAAAACAATACTGTGTTGATTTTAGTGCATACAACCTCATTTTATTAAAATCCGCCGAATTGGCTTTTTTACAAAAATATCAATTTATTAATTTGCCAAATTTTCATCATTAGGGTTGTCAATGGAACGAGCTTCAGCCAGAGTGTTAGGGTTAAAGGCTGGGGGTCACGCTTAAAATTCAGGCCCATTTCTCAATTTGGATGGGTTTAGACCTTGTACAACAGCCCGTCAGCCCGGACAGGTCCAGATCGGCCCATTAGGGTTTGCAAGAGTAATTTTGTAATATACATAGCATGTAAAAATTTTCATTTTCTTCCAATTTTCATTTGACTAGTAGGGATTCTAAGTTAAATATATTTTCATATCTAAGTCAACCCTACACTCAAACTAAATTCAAAGCAAAATAGAGAGAAAGCCAAGGAAGTAACGGCAATCTCTGCATCTTCGTGCGTCAGAGGGCATTCATACAAGGGAAATTTTGTAACATATAGAGTAAGTTAAAAATCCTCATTTACTCCAACCCATGCCCCACCTCTATCTCCCTCCCTTGTATAAAACACCTTTGAAGGTGATATTTTAGGCTCAAACCTAACCCAACTAGGGAATCGCAAGGTGATGTGCAAATCAGGCCAGCCCATTTATATGGCCCTAGCAGAAACGATTTACATCTCAAATTTCAAATCTATTAGATAATTCAATCCATTTGATCTATGGTCATTAAAGTGATAACTGGAAAACAAAAACAGTTGACGGTTACAAGCAATGAGATAAACTGTAGAAAAAGTAATGGATATTGTTTTCTCATGAGCTTTATTTTTATTTATTGCTAGTATATGGGTGGAACCAATTGATGGATCACTTTGCCACAAGTCCTATATTGATTTCCCTACCTAATAGTTATAAATGGACTCTCTCTCTCTCTCTCTCTCTCTCTCTCTCTCTCTCTCTCTCTCTCTCTCTCTCTCTCTCTCTCTCTCTCTCTCTCTCTCTCTCTCTCTCTCTCTCTCTCTCTCTCTCTCTCTCTCTCTCTCTATATATATATATATATATATATATATATGATTATTTTTCTTATATACTTAAAGTATTCTTTTATTTAAACTCTATTTGGAGTAAAGTAATATAAAAGAAAACTCAAACCATTATCCAAAATTCTCTCAAAGTTATCACTACCATATTCTAATTTTTCCAGATCCACCATGTCATCTTCCCTTAAATTAGTTTTCCAACCATAATGTCATATAAGACGTGCCTCAAATGCATTCTTTGCACGGTTAGACAAAAATCAGCTCAAATAAAAGTAGAAGTAGTTCATTAGATAAGTCTAATCCTACATAGGGCATGGTATAATTAGGTCCTAGGCACGTCTGCTTTAAAGAAAATTATTTCAAATAGAGAAAAATTATCATTTGAAGTGTGGACCATAAATCGGCTATAACTTTTGATTCAGGCATCGTCACGAAATGCACAACGCATCGATCTTTATGTAACATTAGTTTCGAGGTCAACTGACTTACCTTGCAGGTCGTACACCTCCTTCGCAGAAAAATGCACTCTTGCAGTTCAAAATTACAATTTTAGGAAAATTATTACTTTTATTTATTTCTATTTTTGTTGTATTTCCTTAATTTTAAAGATTTAGGATTTCTATTTTTTAAAAAATTACTAATAATCATGTTAAGAATTCTCTCATAAGATATATTTAGACTTTTTGTTTTTGTTAAATTAGACATTAGAAGAGTTTTAATATTTTGGATAACTTTCAAATTAGGGCTTGCTTTTTTTCTTTATGAGTAATGCAATCGGGAATTCTTAGGATATTTCTCAATACAATTTCGAATTATCTTTTTGTTTTGTTTCTTTTTTCTAAACTCATGGATGCAAGAAATACCTTAAGAAATCAAGATTTTGCCTATTTAAGAAAGATATTGATCTTCTTATTATTTCATGCTCTTCCCTTATATTGTCATGCTAGATGAAAAATCTTAATTGAAAGATAATTCAATCATGTATTGCGTAGCAATATGGCTCTACCATACTCCGCTTCTTCGACCTCTCTCCGGTCATAAAGCTCCATATATGATCTTTCATCTACCCATGAAGGATCCGAAAGTGCATTAACATAAATATGATAGTTTGAAGATTTAATACAAAAGTGGATTGACCTACACTAACACTTCCATGTAAAAACTCAACCGAAGGCAATCCTATTATAGGAATGGCCAAAACAAACAGCCCAAGCCCGGCCTATGATGATAATGCATGACATGAGTTCCATAAGATATCACGGAAATGCTGCATGGACCCATATATATATATATATATATATATATATATATATATATATATATATATATATATATATATATATATATATATATATAGGAACGGAAATAGAATTGAGCCTTGGATCTTCTTGGAAATGGGAAGATCTAGGATAGGTGGCCATGAGTACAACCCAAGCCACCCTCTTTTGTGAGAGATCTACTATGTTCATTAGGCATGCCTGATTATGTTTGATATTGACAAAAATTCCCTTGAAATCTTAAACAGACCAGGACCGGTCGGCTTTGAGCCGGGTTTACGGCTTTTAGATGCAGCCCAACTCTGGCCCAATTAATAAACTTGCTTAAATTTTAGGCCACGATCAGTCCTTGGGCCTTGTATTTCAGCCCAAGCCCAGCCCAGAGTGTACCAAGCCCAAAAGCCAAACTGACCAGTCCGGCCCATTGACTGTCTTACTCATGATGGGTCTTACAGTGGATGCTCCATGCAACAGAACTCCACCATACTGAAAGATCCTAACAATAAGTAGAAATACTCAAGTATCTGAGTTCTGGATACTTCTAACTGATATTAGTCTAGTAACTGACAAGCGTGTGTTTGGATGCACTATATCCATCCGAATTGTAATTATTAGTCTAGTAAAGTAGAAATAATCAAATTGAGATTTCCCATTGCAATCTACTAAGAAATGCTTACTTCTAACTGATATTAACACCCACTTAACCAAGATTTGTCCATGCGAAGGCGTGTTTGGATGCACTATCCAACTGAATTGCAATTACTAGTGTGGTAAATGGAAATAGAAACACTGTAGTTTCCTATTGCAATCTACTTAGAAATGCTTACTTTTGAAATTAATATTTACACCAACTCACTTTTGACAAACACACCCCTTTTTATACTTTCAGTGAACAAAATCTAAAAAAGGGTGTATCTATGAATAGGGTGGGTGTAAATATCAACTCCATCATCATCATAAAAGTTGAACCCTAAACCTCAATCATCCAATGGCCCACCTTCCCAAAAGCCAATTTGGACACCACAACTTACAAATCTAATCATCAATCACTAATATAAAACAACAACATAAGAAAAGGGGAGTTATTGGATACTCTGGAAGATCATGATGCTTGATACACCTGCTACACTAATCCAGGCTAAACCAACTAAATGGTAAAACCCATTGTCACCTTTGTGGACACTTGTTTGTTGAAATAGGACCCTTGATTTATTTATTTTTTTCACATTTTTAACAATCCAATGTCTGATAGTCAGTAATTGAATCAGTCTAAGTTTTTATTTATGGTACATCTACATAATTTGGACAGTTAGCTTGAATTACAAGTATCCCACATGTGCAATGTGTAAGCAATGCCTAAGTGCATGTGTATCAACCATCACACTCTGCCAGAGTATAAAAGTTTTCCTCAAAAGAAAAGGAAAGCAAAACAAACACACTCCTTTATAAAGGCTGAAACACCATTATTTCTCATTAAACTAATACAAAAGAGGTTTACAATGTACAGCCCCCCTTGTGGCCCAAAGAATCTATGGCTGTGATGGTCCAGATCATGCCCTCATACAAGCAAGATCAATATCCTTTCCTTTCTCTTCCCCCAACATACAAAACAAACCAATTTAAAGTGAATCCTTAGTTCCCTAGTTGGGCCATGGATGATCAAAACCATTCAAGAGGTGGGTCCCACTGTGAATTGGAAATTAGCAATCCCACAAACCATCTTATCCATTCAAATGGTCCATGGTTTACATTCAAGCCCATTTTTTCTAATGCTACAAGCAAATTTACATGAAATGAGGACTGTCCATGGTTTAATTCATGGTGGGGCCTACCTCTGAAAGTGGACCTTGCATTGATTAACATGGCCCAGCTGGGGGACCGATTTCACTTCACTAGTCCAAGAACTACTCCATTCCCTCTTCCCTCTCAGTTTTCTCATTATGATATAGCACAAACACTTCTACATGGAACCTCTCCTAAGCTAATCTCAGCTTCTCAAGAAAAAAAATGGTGGTGACCTTGTAAATATGGGCCCCACATGGAGAATAGCCCAAAAATCATATCGACCGGACAATCCTAGCGTCTGATTTCCCTCCCATTATCTTTGGACTGTTGAACATTTTATATTCAGTTGTTCATTTGATGGCTTCCAATTAGACGTTTTTAATCTAATTCCGCCATTGTTTAATTACAAGGTGTGCGTAGATGAGCTCATTCCATGCGTCCGGGACACCGGGCAAGCACCAATGGCTGCAATCCTGGAACCTCTCGGGCGCCCGACGCTCCTCCTCTGTCATGTTCTGCTTTCGGTAGATCGAAGGGTGGCCATCTTTCCGGTAATCGGTCATTCGGGTGATGTTCATGTATTTGACTGGTATTCTCATTCCCTTCATCACCGATTCGAAGACGATCATCTTCTCCATGTACGGTTCGAGGTATGTATCATTCTTGATTGGTTCTGTTTCATTGTCGCATTGCCCACCGGAATTCCACTGACCACCGCTAAAGAAATCCGAAATGGATAAGTAAAAATAAAAAATAAAAAAATCAGAATTTAAAATGGTAGATGATGACCCAGAAACAGTGATCATCATATACGAGGTAAGGCCTGACTATGGTAGAGGTGGGGCCCACTGTTCAGAAATACAAGCAGTTGTTCTGATGGGACCCATTTTCTACATTATACAAGAGAAAATTCTAACGGTTAGGATCAGCTGATGGAGGAGATTTTTTTTTGGGTGGTTCTGATTTACCATGGTGGGCCACCACATATCAATTTTGGATCACAAAAGGTGGAGCCCACTGTTAAGTAACACAAGCAATTTGATCCGGTGGGGAACCATCTTTTACATTATACAAGAAGCATATTTTAGCAGTTAGGATCATCTGATGGAGAACTTCTTTTGGGCAAGTTTGATCCACCATGGTGGGCCACCATATGAATAATTTTGGAACTCAAAAGGTGGGACCCACCATTAAGAGATGCAAGAAATTCATCTGGTGGGACCCATCTTGTACATTCTACAAGAGCATATTCTAACAGGTAGGATCACCTGCTGGAGGATTTTTTATTTTTTATTTTTTATTCTCTCTTTTTGGGTAAGTCTGATCCACCATGATGGGCCACCATATTAGCAATTTTCACCCAAAAAAGGTGGGCCCCACTGTTCAGCAATGCAAGCAGTTGATCTGAAAAGAGCATATTCTAACAGTCACCCTGTGAGCAATTTGGATCACACAAAAAGTGGGCCCCACTTGCAAAATTAGTTGGGCCATTCCAATTCTCAATTGAACATTTTCACCATTTCATCTTGATTTAGTTACCTGAAATGGGAAGCAGAGTAGCCTCTGAAGAAGACCAGGGTCTTGTTAGGATTTACATTGGCGTCGACCCATCTCGCCCACGTCGTAAGAGCCTTCCGAAATGCTTCGTCAGCATTCAGCTCACTATAGACATGGCTGCCTTCTTGATAGTAATCCTTCCTACAAGAAATTAAAATTATTTTTTTAAATACTTGAAAATTGGGGTCTGTTTGGATGAACTAGATCGCGAAAACATACCCCTTAGCAGTCTTCTCATGGGTCCACCAGTGTCCTGTATTGAAGACAACAAGATCTGCATTCTTGTATTCTAGAGACGATGCCTCAATCAAATCCAATCGAAGCGTCTCCCTCACCGTTCCATTCGGCTCCGTGAATTCCCATTCTTGAACGAGGAACGGTGACCAGAAGAACTCCACTGAACAATTATAATCCTAACCCACGAATTAAAAACAGAGAACTAAAATAAGAATAACAACAAACACCATTTCAGGAGAAATGAATTATGAAAATGCCCAAGAATTTGAATCTTACTTTAAATATGAAAGAAAAGAATCCTTTTGATTTGAATTCATGTTTTCCAGACGCCTCGAAAACCCGGCTTTTATCTTTCAATGAATTCTTCAGAATGCAAATTAGGGACTCCCACATGTTTCTGTTGAGGGAATCGCCGACGAAAACTAACCGTTTCCCTCGCAATCTCTCTAACATATCCGTTCCATTCAACCTACCAAAAACACCCAAAAAATGAATTCAGTATAGAATTTAAAATTAAAATGCATTTTCCATCTTTGGGTATGCTTGGAATATCAACATCTCAAGAAAAACAGAGGATTAAAAATTTTAAAAAAATAAAAATAAAATAAAATAAAAAACCATTTTTTTTTCTTTTTTCATTACCTGGGGATATTGCAGCCGTTTGGCTGCCAACGGAGTTTCTGATAATCTCGGTCGGGCCGACCATTTAGAAAGCAATTGTACTGCTCATCGATCAAACAAGATCCTTCTGGATACAACGGATATGATTCGTCCTTCACCCATCTCCCATTGAAGAAATCACAATTCTCTTCGGCTGCAGGATTTGAAACTTGAGTCTCCGGACTTCGTTTCTCTTTACTGGAATTGGAATTCTCTACTATGGAAGTCAGGTTGTTGGGGAAGAAGTAAGAGTAGATTGAAGAGAATTGGGATTTGTAAGAAGTCGAATATGAAGTTGAATTTGTGAAAATGCTATTGACCCAAGGCGGCGAAGAACCATCGTTGGGATTGAAGATGAGGAAGATGCTGCAGGCGATGAATGCGAACATGAAGCCGTATGCGAATACCATTGTTCTTCGGCCTCGGAGAATGGAAAGAAGGCTCTTCAGCTCTGTTACGTACTTAGCTGTATCACCCATTGTAGTAGAATCGTAGAGAGAGAGAGAGAGAGAGAGAGAGAGAGAGAGTGGCAGAGAGAGACGAGAATGGCAGAGTGAGAGAGAGGAGAATGTCAGAGAGAGAGAGAGAGAGTGGCAGTTACAGTTCGGGGGACAGATGGGGTGTTTGGATGGTGTGGTTTCTGTTTCTGCTGGAGTTTTAAAGTTTTAAAAAGGGAAATGTTCCAGTGCTTTAGAGCACCGTACGTGATAATGGTCCTAGTCATATTGGTTCATTTGGACATTTTGATCGATTGATCCGAACCGTCCATTACGTTCAGAACACATTTCATGGCTACCATGTAAACATTTCAGTGAATGGATGATCCAATCCATCCTTAATTTGGACTTATTTTCTTTACCCATTATTTTTGCAAGCAATGGATGGGATGGTTATGATTGCCTAAAAAAGGTTTTTCTTTAGATGGCCACTAATCAAATTTTTTTTTAGCACGAGTTTTGTGTAAATGATCTCGACCGTCCGTATTTAGGGACACTGATCATATTCAGATTAGTGTGATATAAGAGTGGGTTGGACCTAATCAGAATACTAGACCAATTGATTGGACTTTCTAAGTGTATCAATGCAACTAGGAGCACTATAAGTCACTTGGACAGCTCGATGGATCAATCCGAACCGTCCATCAATTTCAGACTATATTTCATGGGCTACCATACAAAAATCTCAGTGATTGTATGATCCAATCTGTCCTTGATTTGGTCTTATTTTCTACGGTTATCCTATTCACAACCCATGGATGGGACGGTTCCTTAACAAATAGATTTTTCAAATTGTTTCTTAAACCTATTTTTGTTTAAATGATCTTGACAGTTCATATTTAGGGGCATTGATCAATGGTTAATATTTTTCAGATTAGTATGTTGTTCTTGTGACCCATGAATGTGCGGTGGACCCAATGAATACTACAGATCAATTGATTGGATTTTCTCAATGTCGCGAAAAAAGATCGAGCGTGTGTCGCTGCAAATTGGGACCCACATGTTGAGTGATCTGATGATCAGAAGCGTCCATGGTCTGGAACCTATGGTTATGGATGATTTTGATAATCATGGATTTAGACCAATGAAAATAAAATCTCAAAGGTTAGGATCATTAACGAAGTGTGATTCTGAGATTGTAACTTCTTTGTGGTACTAGCGAGAATACGGACGGTTTAAAACATCTGCCAGCTCAGTATGTGGACCCCAGAGGGTTGCGATTCACATCAAGAGCAGCAACAGAGGGTGGCGATACACGCTGGATCTGTACACAGGCATACGCGTGCGAGATCTCAGTCGTACATCAGGTGGGCCGCAGTGATAATTATCTTACGTTTTCACTCAGGTAGGTCACATTACATTACGCAACAAAAATTCCTATTTTTAGCCGTTCTTTTGTTTTTTCGATTGTGGCCCACTTGAAGAGTGTAACGGTCTGTTTTTGTAAGGGAGAAGATTTAAAGAGCGACCCACGTGGCATTTTTATACGATACATCTCGGGACTTGTCTCTGATTCTGGGTCATCTTCCTGTGATCCAAACCGTTTATGCGACCATGTTACTTTGTATGGTGGAAATTAAGCGAGTACAAGCTCTCAATTGATTACTCCAACCCTCCAATAATTTTGCTTTTTTCTTTGAAATTGAACGGTCACCGTAACTTTTAAATAATCTAAGGTAGAAATATTCAATAAGAAGTTTTTCTTTTTCTTCCGTCAGGCATCCAAGGGAAGCCCCATCAAATAAACGGTTTGATCATTGAAAAGAAAAGTCTAAATCTAACGGCTAGAGCCCCGAAATACCTAATTTCAATACGTTGGGATGTACAAACCTCTCTCTTCCATGCAGTTTCCGTGGAGGTTTCAACGCCTACTCGCGAGCGGAAGCGAATTGTATACTGAGTAAACTCTGCGGGGCCCACATTAGATGTATGTATCTTATCCACGCCGTCCACACGATTTTAAATATCATTTTATATGATGATATTAAAATTGAAGCATAGATAAAGCTCAAGTGGACCACACCATAGGAAACAGTGGGGATAGTGACATCCACCGTTGAAACCTTCCTAGGCTCCACATTGATTTTCATTTGTCACCCAACCTTTCATAAGGTCACCAAAACATGGATGAAAGGAAAACAAAAATATCAGCTTGATTCAAAATTCCCATGGCCGAAGAAATTTTCAACGGTAGGTGTTCAATTTACACTATTTCTTGTGGTGTGGTCTACTTGAGCTTTTAATATACTTAAATTCTACTTCAACACCCTAAAATTAGCTCGTAAAACGTACGGACGGTGTGGATAAGACACATACATCACGGTGGGCCCCACAGGGTTTACTTAGCACGCAATCCGCTTCCTCGCGAGCCGAGTCCTGCTTATGTACATGCAAGAACACGGCAATGTAGCACACGTGTGCACATGGAGGACAAGACCCAGAAAGGGTGGCCCATCAGATGGAAAGCTCAGATCTTGCACCCGTGTGAGATATTGGCAAGAGTGATTTCATCTTTCTTTACGGTTTCACCCGTGTGAGAGAGACGGTTCAAGAATTCTAGTTAAAATTGCTTTGTGCAACCCAGGTGGGGCCCACCCATGATCAACAGTTACCGTTGGATAAGAAAAGAAGTGTGCCGTCCGTCATGTTCATTCCATCTGTAACACGCGGTGAACATCCACACCATCCATAGATGGGCCACAACATCAAGATGGCCTGCCGTCCTTTTTCCGTAACCCTGCCTGATCTTTAAGATAGGGCATCAACGCAGTGGGCCCACCTGACGGATTGCTCAGATATAACACGTGTGCCGGCATCTGGTGGAGCAGGACTATACATCTGGCAGTGTTCTCATGTAATATTATATATTTCGCCAACCTTCTAACATGATGAAAGAAAGAGGGTCCGAAAGTGGGCCCCACCCCTTCTTGATCAGACAGACGGTGGTGAATATTGTCAGTACTAAATGCTTTCTGTACACGCCAAACCACAAAAAAGATGTGAGTGGCACGTGTGCCTATCAAGAAACTATCTTAGATCCACTGATCAAATGGGCCACACGTGTACAATGTATAAGTTCATGGGCCCCTGTAAGTGTGGCTCACCTGGTGAACCGACCGGTCTAATTTTCTAACCAGATGATCTTCAATGTGGGACCCACCTTTTGTATGGCTCAGATCTGAGTATGTTTGGCACAGTGCCCCACATGGACAGCAAGCATGACCACATTCTCTGTATTTAATTACAATATTTAAAGTCATTGTTTTCAATATCAGCCAGACATTGGTACGTCACCGACGCTCATCATAGAGGAGTGGGAGATGATACAGTACTGCAGGTAGGAAAATGACAAGGTAGGCCCATCGCTATAGAAGTCCACGTGGCATGGTTATATGTCGATTGAGACCGTTCATCTAATGGGCCACATCGTGGATGGCTCATGTAAATAAATTGTACACATTAGAAAATCTTACCCTCAATTTTCTTCACTTTCTCCCACTTACTGTCAACAGCTAACCATCTTTGTTTTCTACGGTCAATACGAAACTTTCTGACCATATGGTCCTGATCATCAAATTCATGTGTATTTTGGATCATTTTCCATCCACATTAGGGCAGACTAAACGAACGGTCTGGATTGTCAGATGACATCTGCCTATACCTCAGCAGATTATTATTTTTTTTTATATTCGAAGGAATTCCCAATCTGAAATTTCTATGGATGGAATTCCCATCTGCTGTGCTTTTCAACTCCCCATCATCCATAGATGGGCAAGAGGCCACGTCTCTGTTTCGAGAACTGATCACCTACAGGCAACTCTACCACAACTTGTGGTACCGTACCATCTGCACCTCCTACGTGTCATATTTTTAGAAAATCAGTACCATTCAAACAATAGACCCCACCGTGAAGATCATATATCTATAATATATGGCTGATCCGTTCCTTAATTTGACCACTAAGGTGTTGAGCTGAAACGTCAGTTTCATGTTGATTCTAACCGTCTGGTCCACCTGATGAACGGACCTGAATAATTTTTGTACCAGATAATCCTCTTATTGGCTCCTACTTCTTTAATGTTACTGATTTCCTATATAAGCTGTGGTACCTTGTCTGCAGAGATAAAATAAAAAAGAAAAAACAGAGGGCCACCATAAATAGTGCTCCCTCCGTTCCGTGGGAAACGCCTGTTTTGAATTGGGTGCCACGTAATAAATGGGTCAGGTCACAATCTATTGATCGTGGCCTTCATGGTTAGCTAAAAGGGTGTTATCAGGTGGGTCCAATCTCATTAATGGCCCGAAAACCTTACCTGATACACATGGCCTATCATGGACGGCACCACTAGAAGACCTCAGGGCCTGTTTGGCCGGGTGGATTAGATAGACTTAGGTGGGATGGAATTGCACCTGGTCCTTTGCCAATTCCATTCCATGTTTGGGAAGAGTGGAAAAGCTCGGGTTAGATGGAATCGTATTGGGTCTTGTGCCAATTTTACTTAATGTTAGTAAGTTGTATAGGTCCAACCATGATGTGTAGGATATACCCACACCTTCCACCTATCTTTTGATATCATTTTAGAGCATGGGCCAAAAAATCATATAGATCTAAAGCTCAAGTAGACCCTAATAAAGAAAGCAATGGAGATTGAATAATTAACATTGAAAACTTCTTTAAGGCCATATAAGTTTTGAATCTGCCTCATTTTTAGGCCAATGCCATAAAAAATGAGGTTACAAAACAAATGAACAATTTAGATATAACATGTGTATTATTCTTAATAGTTTCAAATGATGGTAAGTATATCCTTTCAATGTACCACCATATTATAAACAAAACAAGGAATTAAGCATATCCCATAATAACAAGTAATAATCCATGTCATGGGTAATAATTATGTTTTTTGAATCTCATCCCACTCAATCCTTTCGAATGCAACTGGCCAAACAGGGCCTCAGTGTTGAAACTAGGTATCTTTCACTTAGTCTACCACTTGAGCTATGGACCCAGGTGTTACCCCTATATTTTTTATTTTTACACACACACGTAACCCCCGGACATGGGATGGGATTTCACCAATGGTGGGTACTCAAACCCTTAGATCAGGTGCTGAAACTCATGGGAGTCAGGTCGTTACTTTTACTCGGGTGGTAGACTTTTGGGAGTTTCAACTCTCAGTCAAGGGTTCAAGTACCCATAGGTGGTGAAATTCCACCGGCGTGAGTGTGTTATAAAAAAAAAAAAAAAACACTCTTGGGAGTCTACGACCGTCTCAAGGAAAGTTTCAATGGTGGACATTTCCGTTTCCACTGTTTCGTGTGTTGTGGCCCACGTGAGTATTGGATCTGCCTTATTTTTTTCCTTCCATTCTATTGTGGTCTTTTTGAAACTGATTGATGGAGTGGATTTGCAACGGACATCTCTGTTGGCCCCACATATCTTCACGATTATCCAAAAATGAAATCCTTGCATGTACTGAACGTGGTTACATTGATCCGGTGTGCACAACCGTTGATGAGGACTGCTCCATAGATGAGATAATCCCAACGCTTCGAGTGTTGGCTAGCAAGGGAAAAAAACAGAAAGAAATGGTCTACAGTCACTGCAATTGTGGGTTCCTATCCGATGAACGGTTTGAATCATCTGTAGGGCCCACAGTGACGTATGTGCCTTGTCCACGCCATCCATCCGTTTTTACAGATCATTGTAGAGTATAAGCCCAAAATTCAAGCATATCCAAAAGGTCAAGTGGACCAGAGCACCAGGAAACAGTGGAGATAATGATGACCGTTGAAACTTTCTTAGGGCCCACAGTGATGTTTGTTCGCCATCTAACCTGTTCATAAGATCACATATGTATGGATGAAGTGAAAACACAAATACGAACTTGATCTAAAATTTCTGTGGCCCGAAGAAATTTTCAACAGCACGCATTCAATTCCTAATGTTTCCTATGGTGTGGTCCACTTGATCTTTGGATATGTTTCAATTTTGGTCTCATGCCCTGAAAATGATCTGAAAATTTTGATGAACGGTGTGGATAAGACATACATCACGGTGGGACTCCAGTTTACTCAACACGCTATAACTTAGCATGCCTGCCCATGAGAGAGCTTATCACGTGCATGTAGAAACAATGATGTGGGTGGAATCTATAATCACAAACCAAATCATCCAAATGCATCTAAAAGCACAGCAAATCGTCTAATTGCATCTAGAAGCACAACAAATCACATCCATCCATTGTATGCTTTTGTAGGTGCATCCAGAGCAAATCGTTTAATTGCATCTAAACCGTCGAATTTAGATGTGGGTTGCTGTGGGTGGAATCCACGAACACAAACCAAATGGTCTATTCGCATCTAATAGCACAACAAATCACATCCTTCCCTTCAATTTCACATTGTATGCTTTTGTAGGTAGATCCAAAACACGGTGGGGTGTACAGGATAAAGGAATGCCCATCAGTAAAATCTTTCCCATTGGGTGTGGAGCCCACTATGTTTTATTATTATTATTATATATATGCCATTCAATTCATAAGGTTTATCAAGACATATGGACAAAAGTCACGAAACAAAAACTAGCCATTTGAAAGTTGATGTCGGCATTACATAAATTCGATGTTTTAGGCACAGTAAGTTTTGGTTTAGCATTATTCTCTTTTCAATTTTTTATAAATAAAAATATAAGGGACACGCATAATAGGTAAGCATGGTAGGATTCATGTATTTAAAACCATAATGATAGCATTTTTATTTTATTTTAATGTCAAATCATAAATAAGATATATTAATTTCGCCATTTGCATTCAAAATTTTTACAATAATGTTATGAAAAAGTACAATAATATATATTCTTTTACTTATCTCCTTATAGACATTCCACCCAAATTAGTAACTTGATAAACCGTAGATGATCCTTAGGAACTAAACCTAAACTATAAATCCTACTTAAAACATTAGTTATTTTCAAAGCTAACTCAAACCCTAACTGAACCTGAGTCATTATCCCAAACCCTAGCCGAATCTGAATCATTATCTCAAACCCTAGTTAAACCCGTGCTATTACCTAAGTTAAGTCATACCCAAGCCATCATTCAAAGTTGAGCCATATTTGAGCCATCTTCGAGCCAAATCTTCAAAAACAGACCCTTAGCTACTCTCAGAGCTCGAACAAGCCCATCAACTAAATCACAGAAGCAAACCAATTACCACTTGACTAAATTTCGAACAAGTACAATCAGAGGTAGTAATCCAATTACTGTCTTCTCTCGAAAAATGTGCCTCCGAGCTACGATTGTTCCTCTCAAAAGTCAACTTTGTTGACCTATTTGACCCCAAAATTCTTCATATTTACCACTTTACTAAGCCCTTTAAACTTATAAGGAAGTGTCATGTGGCATCATTATTCCCTCCACCAATCATAAGCTGCCACATCATCATTTACCCTCCATAATCTTTAGAATTATTAGAAAACCATCTCAAGAGGCTATAAATACCTCCCTCATCTCTTCATTTAAAAAAACAACTACCAACCAACAAAAAAAATGAGAGAAAGAGAGAAAGAAAGTGAGCGAGAGTGAGAGTGAGTGCTTGAATGTCCAAGCTCCCATATTTTTTAGCTCCCTCCCCTTTAGCCTTCTCATCCATCTTTTACCTTACAAGTCTCACTTTGGTCAATCCTTCCCAACCATAATACACCCAAACATCCAAGTCATTTTAAGTACAAGCCAAAGATCGAACCATCATCAATAGCATTCATACTTTGTCAAATCGCATTATTACTTCCCCTCTCAACCCCTCTGCTCCTATAGGTTTCCATTGAATGTATGATCTGTAACGTGCCAGAGCTCTAGATCATGTTAAATTAGAAATTCATGGTGGCTTAGTCCTCTTACATATCATGCTTGTATCATCTCACATCTCTTCTTAACCCCATTTCTCCTCCAAAAGTTTTTGGACGTATGCGCTGTGGCTCGCTGAGATCCTAGACCCTTCTACATCAGAAATTTGAGTCCGTCTAGTCTCATTTTAATGTTTCGCATATTATCATCTTATCCCCTAAGATCACCTTACCACACAAAGTAGAGACTCTACACCTGTACGGGCAAAGAGGATGTTTAATACCTTCCATCTTTGTAACTAATGTCCCTTACTCGGAATCTCAGGTCACAGATCAAAGGTCATTTGACAATAAGAGAGTCTCCGAATTCTTTGGCTTCTACAGATTCTACAGGTTTTAATTAATTCAAAATAATTGACTAGCGACAACTCTAAGTATACTACATGAATCATAATCAGCCCATACAACATCAAACCAAAGATAAATCAAAGTGGACGTCGATTTCCAATGTTCACAATCCTCGATACATTGTGTTTGACATATGATTCTCGCATTTGGTCTAACAATGATAAAACTACAATGATGACACTTTTCATTCATATCACTAAGGGGTCATTTAGCACCATCAATTTGAGAGGATTTTAGGAGATTTTAAGAGATTTAAAATACTTTGTCAGTTTGGCACCATATAGTTAGGAGCCTTAAAGAGAGGGTTTGAAATCCATGGAAGCTAGGATTGCATCTAAAATCTATCTATGAGTTGCAGGTGTAACATGTGTGTCACTAGGCTACTAGTCCATTGGGCACATGACCCATTGATGATATCCCAACACAATTAAATTATCAACTGCATCACCAAAATTACTTCAATAGGATGATTTGTACATTCCAAACATTGTTCATGTAAATCAACCGTTAAAATCAATGGTTAGTTGCTCAAATGTGATCTTATGCTTGTGGCCCATTTGAGACTTATAATTTCATCATTTTCAAACAAAGTATACATTTCAACGGTCTTATTACAATCATATGTCAAACATTACATGCTTACACTAATTTAGAATATTGAAGTTAATTTAGTAATTAAATTCAAAACCCTATAAATATACTACACATAGCCACTTTTAGATTATAGGAAATTCTGAATCCAGGGTTCTAAACACAACAACTGAAGTATTCCAAATTCAAAGTATTTCAAATCTACGGTGCCAAACAATACCTTAATTAAGGTAATTGGTGAAACAAAAACCCTAGAGAAATCTAGCTCTGGCAGGTTATGTGTACACAATCTTGATATCACAAGCACTAAGGGTATGACACAGGTGACACGTGTGAAGTGGGGAAGGGGAAAAAGAGAACAAGGATAGAGATTTGGAGGGCCAAAGAAAAAAAGAGAGAAGTGAAAGTAAAAAATGAGATATCACACGTAGAGAGAGAAGGAAATGTAATTGACCCATTTTACCGTTTCTCTCGCTATGGCCCATTGAAGTCCTTAAATCTACCTAATTTTTGAGTAAATCCAAACATTAGCTTAAGTACAGATGTATGAAGTAGATATTATCTAGTTGTTAGGATAAGGCCCATAGAGCTTTGTCGCTTGCCTAGATGTCCATACATGCTATAGGAGAACTGAGAGACATTTAACGGATGAGAGATCGAGATTCAAAACCTGTCTAGATCCCTAACAACCAAACAAACAAGTCTCTTCTCATTCAAACTCAATCCTATCTAGACAAGAGAAGCTCAAGCACATGCGTACTGACGGTGCCAGCCATGCATGGATACAACCATTGCAAGTGCGCCCTTCATTGGGTCTAAACTACCTCGTGGCAAGCACATATACACACCGACCTGATTGTGGATGGACCAAAGCTTAAAACTATGATTGATCAGACCATCTTGATCATCTGATTTTGGCTTTTGAATAAGACCCATTAGCTATTTTCTTGTAAACCATCCATTTTATGGCCACTAGTTTGAGGTCGGGTACTGACGTATCTAGACCGAACCCGACTTGATTATTAGTCACGTCCGAAGATGGATCCGGATCCAATCAGATTTGGGCAGCTCGGGGATTTCCAGATCCAGGAACCCGCAGTAGCCCCACATCACCTGAACGGTTAGGATCACCCAATCAATGTAACTTTAGAGCTATGCTACATCCATAGTGGGACTTACGATTCAGACGGTGTGGATTGTCGCAAACGTAGATTGTGATCTAGATCTTAAGATGGTATTTTCTAATTTTCTAAGAAGACAAACAGATCTTTTGTGTGGCCCACATTCCCCTCATGCTGACTGTATAAGTCCACCACCGACTCTGGCTGTTGACAAGAGAGGTGATTCGGTAGAGCAGGTAGAATCTAAATATGGTAAAGTCATATCTACGTAGTACACGTGGCACTATAGGAACCATCCATCTAACTGATCCTACTTTGGGTGTCTCATGATTAAGTACACGTGTCTCGGATGATTCTAACCATCTAATCAGTAGGCTACAAGGCAACGGCAGAAAAAATTATGAAAGGGTGACATACATTTGTAGGAAAGTGAAGAAAATTCATGGGTTATGGATGTGATTTTTGAAATATGTGCCATCCATTATTAGGCCCACTATATGGACGGTCCCGATTGCTTTTTCAATCGGGCACGTGTACAGTGGAGAGACAATGGATACAATGCAGACACTTGTCTGTAAGCTAACAAGATATGACACTGTATTTATAATATCCAACTTCAAGACTTATGATACAGCTTGTCACTTTGGACATAGTGCATCAATCTTGCCATCGATCTGAACTGTCCAATCATTCATACTCTCATAACCAAACAATAATCCTAACCAACCGTTCGATGAATAGTGTGAAAATTTAAACAGTTGGGATTGATTAGATAAAATTAAATCTAATCATCAGCTCGCCAAGGAGCCTACTGTGAATTTATTATCCATCTAAGGAAACACTTTGATCTGTGGCTTATAACAAAAATACCAAAATCCATATGTAGTGAATGGACATGTTAGATCTATGTGTTTACACATGGCTGATCACGATGAGATCCAACGGCTCAAAAGGTGTCACGTGACAGTAATATCACATGGTGTATATGAATTTGAAAATAAGAAGTCACATACTTGCACATGAAGCATTAAATGATAAAATTACATCAAAAGTAACTCCCGATAGATTACTAAAATTTCAGTAAAAGCAGCCTTTATATGGCCCAATTACCTCTACTGTGACTCCAAAGATTCAAAATTACTATACAGTCGGAATATCTTAAAAACTTATAAAAGTAACATTTGAAGAAAAGCCAGGGTCTCTCGCCACACGCAATCAACCAATGCTATTATCCAGGTTTTAAGTTAAATATTTCATTTTCAGTCTAGATACATTGCTTAGATCTGTAATTATCCAACTCTATTGTTGCGGAATACCTTTGATGTAATCGTGCATTATATGGGCCCACCTTTAACATAAACCATTTATCTGTGGAGCTCACTTTTGAAGAAATTATAAAGAGAAGAGGAGGGTAAGATGAATATTAATTAAAAAGTTTAAGAATAAATTTATTTAAAATTTAGTACAAATTATCTAACCCTTAAGTCAAATTAACCTGACTTCAAAAAAAAACTCTCCCAATTTATAAAATCAAAGCACATTTGCTACTTTCTAAATAAATAAATACTTTAGTTAAAGTTTTACAAAAGTAAAGATGCCAAACACCCCAAATCCGGGCTTAAGAAGTGAGATTTTGTTGAGTGAAAATGCTTATATAATAAAGCTCGTGTACAGGCCACACACATCCCAGTATATGGATCCCAACATCCAAAAGAGGTAGATGGGTCAGAAAACTTCAGCTCAGTTTTTCAGGGAGGTACAATTGTTGCTCATCTGACCATTCGATCAACCTGATTCTGGGGCTAGGAATTCAATA
Organism: Magnolia kwangsiensis; assembly: GCA_037074715.1. Taxonomy (NCBI): domain Eukaryota; kingdom Viridiplantae; phylum Streptophyta; class Magnoliopsida; order Magnoliales; family Magnoliaceae; genus Magnolia; species Magnolia kwangsiensis. The sequence goes on along the minus strand of CM073577.1, from coordinate 10,761,101 downwards.
AAGTGGTTCCCTTTCCGATGGATGGATTTGATTTTATCTCAAATGGCACAAGTATGCTTTCTTTTCCATCAATACACATCACTTGTGTATAACATCCTAGCCATTAAAAAAAGGTGGGACACTTAATAAAGATAAACTAGGATGTCATATTGATTAGGTTAGCTGAACTGATGAAATCAATAAATAGCCATTGGTCCAACCTAACGTACGTGTGTGGCCCATGAGACAGGTGGGCTGCTCTAATTTTTTGCTCTAGGCGACCTTCATGGTATTGCCCACCATTATAACGGCTAGGATGCTCTGCTGAAGTGAAGCATCATCAGAAAATTGGGTCCCATCGGGTGGCAAAACACGCTGGATCTTAAACATCCACGGAAGCAAAAATGTAAATTGGGTGCTCTCTCCCGGACCCTTGGGAACTGTATGAAAAATGGCAGCATGGTACATGGACATTAGACTCAAGCACATCATCAAGTGGGCCACACCATGTAAATCCTCTGGTCTTTAAATCGTGCAGGCTAAATAGTTAGAAATAGATCGAAGGCTTAGAATAAACTTGCTAAAAAGATTTTTCACACTCATGTATTTATTTGAAAAATTATGAGACACCCGATAATCTAACCGGCCTGATTTTTGTTCTGCATGATCATTATGATGAGACCCACTTGATGAATGGTTTGGATTTCAAGCACATGTGCCACTTTGAAAAGTTTGTTGGCATGTATATGATATACACCCTATACATGCACCCAAACTCCTCATCATGTTACATGGTCACTAGAGCTGGGTAGGACCCGGCTCGATCCTGCAGATCTGACTTGTTCAACTCGGTCGCGTCTGACTTGATTCAAACCGAATGCCAGGGATAGGTTCGAATCAAGTAGACCTACCCTGATCTGAATCTCGATTGAGCCAAGTTCGAGTTACGTAGTAATTCGATGGTCGGAATCAATCTGATTTGAAACCCGACTCAAGTTGAAATCAGGTACTATATATACAAAATAAAAGAAAATACTCATTCTGAGTCGGTCTCGGCTCAGCAAATAATCGGATCGAATCAAGTCAGGCTTGCTGGACTCCGTCCCTCGGGTCAAAATTTTCACAATACCAAATTGAGTCGAGTTGAACTTTACCCGGTTCAAAAATACTCACTGAACACCTCTAAATTGGGCACTGGGGATTTCACTGGCCGGTCTCAGGCCTGAAAAATCTAATTTTGAATTGCTCCGGCACGATGGACAGGCCCGAAACAGTTGAACTTAACCCAGGCCCGGCCCGTTGACAGCCCTAATGGGATGGAATCCTGTGCAACCCCGTTTTAAAGGAAGAAGCAACAATCCAACCATGTGGGGCCATCGTGATGTAAGTGTAACATCCACTCCGTCCATCAGTTGTGAAAACTCATGTTATGATCTGACCCCAAATTTCAGTATAATTAAAACTTAAATGGACCACAAGAAATACAATGAGTGAATATAGATGGTTTTAGTCATGATTTTACTTTTTTCCTGTGGCGTGGCCCATCTATGCTCTACATCGATCTGATGTTTTGTTTGTAAACTAAAAAAGAAGTGGTTCAACTGATGTACGGAGTGGATTTCACCATAACATCACCGTGGGCCCCCCACAACTTGACGGCCAAAGAAATGTTTCAGCTATCAGTTTATTTTGTTTGTATTGTATCCCACCTAAGGAATGCAACAGATGGAAAGGTCAGATCTTGCACACGTGTTCCATTTCCGCACGTGTGGCCGCGTGTGGAAGTAGGAAGCCTCATCTTTTTCAACACCCACTAATTGGTTAGTTGAGATTGTTTTTCCACTGTGATTTTAGATGGCTTTGATGGAGATTCATGTACACCACACTAGCAGTGTGAAAAGACACTATACAGCTTAAAATGGTGGTGAACTATCACCGGTGGAAGAACGGGACGCTGGCAGCATGGCTACCACGAATTTGGAGGAAAGACAAAGGAGGCACGTGGTTCTCACGTGTACTAGAGGGGCAAAAGATCTGCACGTGCCAATGATCTGCACGTGGTTGCTAATTCTACGATGATAACACCAATCCATCCAAACCATACTCCCTCCCCATCGCATGTTTACAGATCCTCCAAATCCCAACCGTAGAATTCAGGGCCCACAGAAAGAATTTGTATCTTCTCTCATCAATATCTCGGTGTCCACACTAGGTCATTATCAATCAACGGCTTTGATGAGACCTTCCGCTACGTTGATGTATACGTCCTTACAAATGTGAAGAGTTGTTGCAGGCATGTGATGAAGTAAGATCCAACGGTTGAAACTTTTTTATTATTATTTAAGGGGAAATGATCACGTCCGTATGTTCGAGCTGTGTGGGGCCCACCTATGACACCTATGCGGCATCCAAACCTTAATCTGGTGTTGCATCCTCATGTCCACCGTACAGATCAAGAATCATCCAGATCTCAAAATCAGGTGGGACACACCACAGGGAGCAACACTTTATTTGATAAGAGTGAAAGATGAATCGATCAGTCGTGATTGAATCCCCACCATTAAAAACCTCATTGATTCCACTGGAATGTTTATTTCCCATCCAACCCGTTGATAAGGTGAAAAATATCTAGATGAAGAGACCACATAAATATCATCTTGATCCAAAGCTTTTGTGGCCCACATGAAGTTTTTAATGGTCATTCACCACTGTTTCCTGTACTGTGGTCCATCTAGGATTTGAGTCTGCCTCATTTTCTGGATGGTACCCTAAAATGAGTTTTAAAAACGGATGGACGGCGTAGATGTAGCCACATACATCATAGTGGCCCCATAGTCAGGGGTCCCACCCACCTTGGTGGATCCCAAACCGGGCCGCAGCACGTGCCAACTTGGTAAGTACGTGGGACGTCCCTTTAGCAAGACATACACGGCCAAAGAGGGTCCACTCATCAAGTGAACCACACGTGTCCATGAATGTGGACCACTAAATACAACCGTCCATTTTTAAAACCTTTCCTTCTTTTTCACAAACTTTTAACGGTGGAGGCCACCTAATGCACAGATCAGATGTCCCACAAAACATTCAGGTTGGCACGTGTGCTGTGTGTAAGGTCCAGGTGGGTCCCACCTAACAATCCTCGAGTTTGGCTTGTGCAAGAAAATTCTGTTTGGTAAAAGCGTAGAAAGAATCGTAAAAAATAAAAAGAGAAACGATCAGATACACCAGCCATATCACATGGTGCAGTCATTTTCTTCTCGCCAACGCGTCACATATGTATAATATCCTATCCATAAAAAAGGTAGACCACACCACAAAGATAAAATCCTATAAAAATCAGGCTAATCTCCATATACATAAGGACACAACATCAATATCAATGGACAGCCGATATCATGACTTACTGTACTGTTGTGGCTCATCCAACTAATGGATCTCCAGATTTTCCTACCACGTGTTTAAAATGGCGTAGGTCAGTGATTCCACGGAAAGGATCTTCAATATACATAATAAATTTCCAGAAAAATAAGGGTTGCATCATAACTTATGATACAGCCACTGTATCTTATAATTTCTAAAAGAAGAGAGAGAGAGAGAGAGAGAGAGAGAGAGGGGCAAGCAAGGTATCTGAGCGGTTAAAAAGGAAAAAGAAGATCACATGGCTATAAAAGCATCTTAGCTAGTGATTGGTGTCCAAATAAGTGTAATTATCCTACCGACACTCCATTTGAAAAAAGTCTAAAAAATAATCTAAAGCAGATGGACCTGTCCATGCCATTAATGATGTAGATGGCACAGACCTTTCTAGATTTTGATGGATGGATGGATGGCTAGGCAACCACCAACATCTTAATCTAACCCTTAATTAATGTGATCACCAACAAATCAATTTCTATTAAGGCCCATCAGTGTCATCCGTCCGATTAAAGTACTGATTCGATATCAATGGTTGCCGGTCGCTTCATTCGATGTTGAAAAAAAAAAAAAAATGCTTTATGCCAGGCACTTATAGTGGAGCAACGTGGGGCCCACCTTGATGTATGTATTATGTATCCATGCCGTTCATCCGTTTTTTCATATCATTTTAGGGGATTATTCTAAAAACTGAAGCATATACAATTATCAGGTGGCCATGGCATTAGAAGCAGTGGTGATTGACCATTAATGGGCCATAAAACTTTTAGATCAAGATGATTTTTTTTCCCCTTCATCCAGGCTTATGTGACCTTATCAACAGATTGGATGGTAAATAAACACTACGAAAACACTAAGGTTTGCCCTAAGAAGTTTTTAATGGTAGGATGGTTAATCACCACTGTTTCTAATGGTACGGTGCTCCTGATAATTGGATCTTCTTCATTTTTTGGATAAAAAGCGGATGGACGGCATGGATATGTAATACATACATAAAGGTGGGCCCAATGGTAACCCCACGGTAAGGGTCGCACCGTCTTGCGTGAGGCCGGGTCACACCTAATGCATTCTCGATTTTGACTACGTGCAGCAGATTGGATGGGAGATATTTGTGGCGTGATAGTGATAGGTCCGTTCATCAAGTGGGGTGTACCACATGTATTTAAGTACTCTGTTTTCTTTCTAGCTATTTATTTATCTGGGATGTTCATGGCCCACCTGACAGTGAATGAGGCCGACTTGTGGGACTTTGTTTGGAGGGGCTATATATCTAGTTCCTTTAATCTAGTGCAGAGAAATCATGTCTTCAATTTGGCTGATGTCTTGATCTGTTCAAATTAGGCGATGATTCTTGAATTGCATACTGTTTTGTTTTCCATGTTCACAGTTTGATTGATTGTTGTGAGTCGGTTCAGCTCAATCTAACCGACAAAATATACATAAGTGCAGGTTTTATCTTCTAATCTTATAGAGAATTATATATATATATATATATATATATATATATATATATATATATATATATATATATGGAGTCATACTCCCTTGCGCACCTACGCACGTGTGCATCTTTGTACACGTTTCATGGGTGTCTAATTTGAACAGTCTATGTGATGTGAAATCCCATGAAATCCCATGTGACAAATATCACTTTGATATAAAATTCTGGTGAGCCATAGCAAAGAGAAATGCAAATTAAGGGAGGAAACTATTTCATTTTTCATGGCCCATTAAAGTTTTAGTTCAAAGTCAAACTTGGGCCGGGGGGTTTCACGAGGTGCTGCTTCACATGAATGGTTCAAATTTTAGATCCACATCATGTATGATGGGTTCTCAAAAAAATTTGTACATAATACGTACGAATAGGTGAGCGTTCCATATATATATATATGATTAGGGTTAAGTAGAACCGAACAGCTAGACCCATAGCTCAACTGGCAGACTGAGTGGAGATACCCCGTTTCAACACTTAAGGTCTTGGTATTGTAGGGGTGGCTAACATGGAGTGTGCGTACTGACATGGGTGTGTACTAACAAGCTAACCCAAAAAGAAAAACAAAATAAAATAACTAAAAAAAAAAAAGTAGAAGTTAGAGAGCTTAACCACCTATGAATTTTGAACAAAAAAAATTAGGGTTTTTAGTGTAAATTGCTCGATCTTTTGTAATCTTTTTTTTATACACATAGTACATTTTGTTTTTTCCTGTAATAATTTTTCGCGTAAAATCTTTTATGTTCATATATTTGTTTGAATATTTTTGTTTCTATTGCTTGTTTGATTTAATCCATGGTTGCTTCTGCACTCGGCAAAGACCACGTATGATAATTTGCTAAATCTTGGACATGGGAATTGTCTTCAAGGGAGTTCTCTAGGTCTTGGAAAGCCTCTAATTAATGGTTAGAAATGAAATGGGTTTTTACATATATAATACTTTATTGTTTGTATTATAATAAGAAATTATATAAATTCAATAAATTATTACCCGTTGTTTAGGTGGGAGTAAATAGAGAATGAGATGAATTAGGAGTAAATTGAGATAAATGGTTTCAAGGTGTGTTTGAATTGACTAAAATTATAGAAATAAAATTGATTAGGAGTAAATAAGCTTATAAATGAAATCTTCTCTTGAATGAAAGATTGAGGGATCATTTAGACGGAAGTAAGTTGAGATAAATGGGTGGAATTGAGAGCTAAATGAGGTAAATAGTATCGAGGTGTGTTTGATGAAAGTTAATGCATGTAAATGAAATAAAATGGGAGTAGATGTACATGTAAATGAAATCCCCTCAGCAGGAGAGGATTTGGAAGTAAATGGAGGGTGAAATGGCTTTGTGAGTTTTCTTGAAGAGTCACAGGGTGCCACTATGCATGTATCCACCGTATACATGTTACATTAATGATACTACGAAACAATCTAAACATCAGCTATATCACTAAAATCATACTAAAAGAATTATCCAAACCATTCAAAGGATGATTATCTAAATGAATGTTTAAAATATGCTGGCAAATTACTTGTTTTTTATCCTTTCATTTGTTGCCTACCCTAAGCTTAAAATTTCATTATTTTCAGCTTAGTATATATTTTAATAGGCTTATTACAATCATTCTATTAAATATTATACATGTACAATAAGTTGGGATGTTAAAGTTAATTTGGCATATTACATATGACTATATTAAAATTTTCAAATGTATTTTAATTCCTCCTATTTATTTTCATTTAAAAAGAATCAAATGATTTCAGATGCATTTTTATTCACTCCCCATCCAAGCACAATTGTTCAAGTCATTTCCTTTCAAATCTAAATTTTCATTTATTACCATTTACAAGCTTCCAAATGAGCCTTTAAAGTAAGTGAAGTGACGTATATTTTTGAGCATTCTTAAAGAGTCTCACGAGTAGACAAAGGTGTCACTGAGAACACATCCATTGTACACATGCCACGCTGATGATATTTTCAAACAATTTAATTATTGACTCCATCACTAAAATTAGACCAATGAAGTGATCCAAACCGTTCAAATGTTGGTCATGTAAATCTAAATGAACATTTTAAAAATGCTGTCAAATTGCCTGTTTTTCATCTCCATGTTTGTGGCCCACTTGAGGTACATAATTTCCTTACTTTCTTTTGTTAAAGTATATGTTGATGTCAAAATCTGGTTGGTCTCCCTCCACGTCGTCTTCGCCTCAAGATGTCGTCCCTGGTACTTGCACCAAGGAAACAGGTAAAGGTCACCCTGGCTAAGCCGGGGGATCCTCCGATGCCTAAGTCAGGACAAGGGAATCAGGGTTTGTGTAGAGAGTAGAGGAGAGAGAGAGTACTTGCTATCGCGTACCTGTAGATATGGCGTCGGCTGATATTTATACTTGCTTGTGGAATGACCTGGATCTTATGATCTCGGCACGTTCACTGGGATTCCCGGATCATGGAGATATTGCCCGTAATCTACTGATCCCGCAGCGTATCACGTGAGTAATGCATATCTGCGAACGAAGTTATCGGCCACGACCAGTAATGACAACTTTCGCATTTGGCGTATGCCACTACTCATCTGCTCGGCTCGGGTCATCCGACCACTAGGTAAAGGATGCAACTTCTAGAGCTATATTCGATCCGACCTATTAGGTCGGACCCATTGTAGTTGGCAAGGTTGGCTGTGCCGAGCATGTCATCTGATCGGATTATAAGGACTGTTCCGAACCACACCTCGATCGAGTCGGTTGCTCAGACGGGTCGTGTCTTCCGGCTCATTACTGTCATGTAATGCTCGAAACAGGTCGGACGAATCATGCCTCAGCTCAGACTAGCGCTCGGACAGGCGTTGTATCGTGGGCTCGGATCTTCCCATAACAGAAGCCCGCTACTCTTCGAGTTTGCTCGCAGGCTCGGAAAGTACTCATGTAAACGATCTCTCGCCCATACCGCAATGATGACGATTTTTGAATTACGCGCGTGACAATCGCTTTGGTCGAAGCGTGGCGATGGTTACGATTCCAAATCTCCTTCCGAGCTATGATAGATTGCCATGTAGGTCTGAGGAGACGTGTACGTGACGGTTCCCGCTGCTCAAGCGTCGCTTCGCATATCGAAGCATGCTGCCCGATGCCAGAGCCGTGCTGATGGTTGACTATCCTTCCAATGCGATGCGGCCACGTGTGCTTGGAGATCGGTTCGAGCCGATTCAGCTACGGCCATTATGGCTTATCATTAATGTAGAATCCCCTCGTAGCCTATATAAGGGATACCGAATTTTTGCCTATTACTTTACATTCTGAATCAGAAGAGCATACCGGAGGAGGCGATTTTTGACAGGGCAATTCCGTCCAAATTCGAAGTTTCCTGTAGAAAGCGATTTTCGGCAATCACCTGGTGAGTCTCGTTGGTCTTCATCCTTCTTTTTACCATGTCTTCCGATCTCGAGATGGTACGTGAGTACGCCGAGGACTTCGAGCCGGGGAGTTCTAAAAGTGAAAGTGGGGCTTCCGAAAGTTCCTTCGAAACCACACCCCTATACCCCCCGCCTCGGAGATAAAAGACGTTCGCCGTTAAGACTAAGCAGCCTGGCAAGAGGAAGGCTACCCGAGCCGGCCGAGTCAGCGCCGCTGGTGCCATCGAGATGCCTACGAGTTTGCGCACCGTGGAAGTAGTCCCGGGAGGTTCTATCATGTCGGAATCTCAGATGGAATGGATCCGTTCAGAGTTTTAAATTCCTAACTTCGTTCAGATTAGGGCTCCTGAGCCTATGGACGTAGTTGGTGATCCTTCCGAGGGAAAAGTTGTCATCTTCCTTTGCGCACTACAATACGGGGTCCGACTTCTACTTCACCCCTTCATCAAGAAGGTTGCAGTTTACCTCGGGCTAGCTCCCGGACAATTTGCTCCGAACACCTGGAGGATGATGATTTTCGCCTACATTATCTGGCGACAAGTTGGGAACCCCGAACTGACCCCATAAGAATATTGAGTCTGTACCTAGTCAAGCATGACAGCAACGATCCATGGTACTATTTCGTGACTCGAGGGAGCAAGGGATCGAGGATGGTGATGAACCTACCGTCCTCCAATAAAGACTGAAAAAATAAGTGGTTCTGGGCGGTAGGCGAATGAGAGGCGCCAGCAGCAGAGCTTCGGACTTCAACGGCTCGAATTCTGACCCATTTTACTAAACTAGGTCGGACTTCATCTAGTATTCGAATTACTGTCTTGGTTTTTACCTGTTTCAATTGAAGTGAAGTATCTCATTTTTCTTTTGTAGCTTTTTTAAAGGGGTTGCCGCTTCTCGACCCAGTCCAGAAGAATCGCATTGGAAAGGCCAGAACGCGATCAGAGACCCTTCACTCTTGGGTTGATCTGATCACCGCTGCCAATCTTCACTGGTCCGGGCTCTGCAAGTCTCAACCTTTGCCCACGTCCCTCAGTAAGCTGCTCTAATCTCTTTTATGAACTTCGTTTTGATTACTTAGTAGCTAATACAGTCATTTATTTCACAGGCATGGCTGAGGCGTCCGGTGCTCGAAAGTGGAAGGCTGCTCCGTCTGTGGCGGAGTTGTTGAAGGAGGCTCCTCGAGTAAAGATCACTCGGAGGAAGCAGATCCCTCCTCGTGAGGGGAAATCTTTCGCCTCACTGACCTCCGCAGCCCTAGCTCCAAGACTAGCCGGCTCCGCTCCTGCGGTGCCGGCTTGCCCAAAGGCGTCGAGTGCTGCGCCGACCCCGGTGCGCCCTAGTGCCGTCCTGGTCCCTCCGGCAGTTCCGCGCCCGGGGGTAGCTCTTCCCCCGGAGCTTGTCCGAGCGACTGTGGCTGGCACCTCAATCGTTTCAAGCTCTGTTGCTTCTCGCGCCCTAGCTATTCCGACCTCGGCTCCTTCCACCGCCGTTCCCCCCGCCGCGAAAGTTCCTACCGCAGCCCCCGTGCCCCCCATTGTTATTCCTTCTTCCTTCGAACGGGAGGAGGCCATTAGGATGGTCGAGAACATGCTTTCCCTACCCCCGAGGTCGGGGGAGATGTCCGCGTCGAGGGACAGAACTCGGCCGGTAGCAGGGTAGGGGCTCAGGAGGCTGTAGTCTCGCCCCAGGTGGGGACAAGGGGTGAGAGGTTCGAGCCAGGCTACCATATGGCCTGCTTGGCTCCATGGGCCGCCAAGCATGTCCCAGAGGAGGATATTGCTCGGAACATTGGTACGTCGAAAGGCGGCTTTCTGAACGACTTAGCCGCCGTGTGCTACACGGTACGTCTCCGAGAGGATTCTTTCTTTTCTTTATATTGTTTTCGTATATATTTTCTTAGATTCTGATCCTTACTTCCTGTTCAGGTTGTCCCGGTGTTGCTTTCAATCCGGGAGAGAGCGCGGGAGCATTGGAGGAGGGAGATAGAGTGCAAGGCTCTCCAGGCTGAGACGGCGGCTTTACGAGATGAATCTGCCCTCTTGAAGTCCGAGCAGAGTGAACTACACCGGCAGTTTTCGGACGAGAGGGTCAGAGTGAGTCGACTGCAAGGAGTCGTCGTCGACCTGGAGGCCAGGGAGCTGCAGCTGCGGGAGAGGGCGGATAATCTCAAGGCCAGCGGCGATGCAGCGACCGCCGAGCTGACCCGCGCCATAGATCACGCGGATTCTTTGGCTATAGAGACTACTCGACTAGGTGAAGCCTTGAAACGCACCAAGGCCGAGGCGACTAAAGAGCGGACCCCAGCCATCGGTCAGGCTATGGAGGCCCAGCGGGCCAAAGATGAGGCCTCTTTGGCAGTAGCCGTTTCCGCCGCGATTAAAGATTTCAAGACCTCCAAGGAAAGGGACGTCGAAGCTGCGACGTTTTATAATTGCAGCTTTGATGCTTGTCTCGAGGTAGTCTTGGGCTTGTACCCAGACCTCGATCTTGATCCTCTCCTACCTGAGGACCCCGAGGATGCCCCTGCCGAGGTTGCCTGCTCGGACAAAGCCCCCGACGCCCAAGCTCCTCCTCCCGCTTGAAGACGTGTTATATATATATATATATATTCTTTTTAAAACTATCAATGTATTTTTGCCCCTCCGAGAGAGATTTACTGAACGAGAAACGTTTCCTTGAAATTTATCCACTCTTTACTTGCGATGTCGTTTTGTGGTTGAGCTGACCTCTTTATGGGTCTGCCCTTTTCATTACTGTTTAGTTGATTCTCCTAATCGGTTCTTCGAACTCCCTCGGCCCAAGTCTTAGTCGGGTCCGATCTCTTAGGATACTTGACTCGTCGCTTGTCTGGCGAGAATCCTTCATTCTGTCATATGTCGAGCTAAGCACTCCGATGGAGAGTCGGTCATTATTAGGCTTTTTCCCTCAAGGGGATGCCTTGTTGATTCTTGGTAGGATTAGGTTCCTATTCTTTAAAGGATCAGACCATTTAATTCATGCTTGTATTGATAAGATAATCGAGCAAGCATCCAAAGTAGAATTGAACTTTTATTAAGAGCCTTAAAAGCTAGTCGCTCGGAGGCGTACATTTTATTATGAGCTTTAAAGGCTAGTTCCTCATGGGTAGTAGACCTTCAGGTGCTCTGCGTTTCAAGGATGAGGGAGCTGACGGCCTTCGAGGTCTTCCAAGTGATACGAGCCCGGTTTGGCAGATCTGACCACACGATATGGTCCTTCCCAGTTGGGTCCGAGTGCTCCTGCTCCTGTCTCAGCCGTGTTCTGGAAGACCCGTCGGAGGACTAAGTCCCCTGGGCAGAAGCACCTAACTCTGACCTTTGAATTATAAAAATGTGCTACCTGTTGATGTCGAGCCGCCGTTCGGAGCTTGAAAATATTTCTGAGTTCTTCGAGCAAATACAAATTAGCAACGATCTGTTCGGAGTTTTAATTTTCTTCAAAGCTCCTTACTCGCGCCGTTGGGAGTCCGATTTTCACTGGCACCATTGCCTCCGAGTCATAGGATAACGAAAATGAGGTTTCACCCGTTGAAGTCTGTGCTGTGGTCCTATAGGCCCAGAGTACGAAGGGGAGCTCCTCGGCCCAGTTTCCCTTTGCTTTTTTCAGCTTTGTCTTGAGATGATGCTTAATGATTTTGTTGACCACTTCCACCTGTCCATTTGACTGCGGGTGCCGAGGCGTTGAGTAAGCATTGATAATACCGAGTCCCTGACACATGTCACGGAACTTGTCGTTATCAAATTGTCGACCGTTATCAGATACGATGGTTCGTGGGATTCCAAACCGGGAGATGATATTTTTCCATACAAAGTCAATTACTTTTTGCTCAGTAATCTTCGCGACTGGCTCGGCCTCGGCCCACTTAGTGAAGTAGTCGACTGCAACTATGACAAACTTGACTTGTCCCTTTCGTGTGGGAAAAGGACCGATGATGTCGATCCCCCATTGGGCGAACGACCACGGCCCACTCATGGGAGTTATTTCTTCTGTCGGTTGCTTCGGCACGGCTGCAAAACGCTGACACTTGTAGCACTTCCGAATAAAGTCCTTCGAGTCCTGCTTAAGAGTTGGTCAGAAATACCCTTGACGAAGTATCTTCATGGCCAGGGCGCGACTGCAAGAATGGTTCCCACAGATTCCCTCGTGAATCTTTTGAATCACGTAGTCGGCCTCGTCCGATCGGAGACATCTAAGGTAAGGCTGAAAATGTCCCTTCTTATACAACACTTCGTCCAATATGACGTACTGGGCCGCTCTGATCCTAAGTCGCCTTGCTTCTAGTTTGTCCGAGGGGGTTTCGCCAGATGATAGATAATTGAAAATCGGGTCCATCCAACTTAAAACAGACTGGAAACGATTAACCTTCTTCGACTGGCCAATGCTTGGGTGCTCAATGAACTCGACGGGAACAAAGCGCGGGATCTTTCCCTCGAAGGACGAGGCGAGTCTTGTTAAGGCATCGGCCCATGAGTTCTCGGCTCTGGGGATCTGCCGGATGGTGTAACTCCAAAATTTTTCGATCAACTTCCTTGTCATTGCTTAGGAAAATGAGAACCTGACTTTTAGTCTTAGGTTTCCACAGACGACGCCAAAAAATATTGATGACAAAATCTGGTTGGTTTCCCTCCACGTCGTCTTCGCCTCAAGATGTCGTCCCTAGAACCTGCACCAAGGAAACAGGTAAAGGTCATCCTGGCTAAGCCGGGGGACCCTCGGATGCCTAAATCAGGACAATGGAATCAGAGTTTGTGTAGAGAGTAGAGGAGAGAGAGAGTACTTGCTATCGCGTACCTGTAGATATGGTGTCGGGTGATATTTATACTTGCTTGTGGAATGGCCTGGATCCTATGACCTCGGCAAGTTCACTGGGATTTTCGGATCATGCAGATACTGCCCGTAATCTACTAATCACGCAGCATATCACGTGAGTAGTGCGTATCTGCGAACGAAGTTATCGGCCACGACCAGTAATGGCAACTTCCGCATTTGGCGTATGCCACTACTCGTCTGCTCGGCTCGGCTCATCTGGCTACTAGGTAAAGGATGCAACTTCTAAAGCTATATTCGATCCGACCTATTAGGTCAGACCCATTGTAGTTGGCAAGTTTGGTTGTGCCAAGCATGTCATCCGATCGAATTATAAGGACTGTTTCGAACCACACCTCGACCAAGTCGGCTGCTCGGACGAGTCATGTCTTCCGGTTCATTACTGTCATGTGATGCTCGAAACAGGTTGGACGAATCATGCGTCGGCTCAGACTGGCGCTCGGACAGGCGTTGTATCGTGGGCTCGAATCTTCCCGTAACAGTATATATTTAAATAAGTTTATTATAATCATTCTATTAAATATCATATGCGCACACTAATTTAAGATATTAAAATTAATTTCTCATATCATATTACAGTGAATATATTAATTTCATTAAAAAAGCTAATTGGTTGGCATTTCCTTTCTTTTATAGTAACCTAAGCAACTATTAAAATTGTTTTTCATGATTTTATAGGTAATTTTATTTTTCATAGAGGTTTTCCATATTCATATTTTGGATTCTTTCTGGCCAAATATGCATTAGAGATCCATCTCTCTTTTTCTATGGTCAAACGCTGCATTTATAGCCCTTGATTAGATATGTACAGCCCAGCTAACCCACATGACATTTGCCTACAATCCCCAGCGGCCGCGAAGTTAGGTGGGACCCACCATGATGTTTGTGGTAGATCCACCTTGTCAATCCATTTATTTCAGCTTATGTTAGGCCATAAGCCTAAAAATGAGGCAGATCCAAAAGTCAAGTGAACCACGAAACAAGATAAAAATGGGGAGGAAAATGCCTGCCGTTGAAACCTTTCAGGGGTCCACCAAGATGTTTATGTCCGTCCAAAGCGTTCATACAAAACCCACAACATGCAGGTGGACCCCACTCCATGACACCCATCACATGGCATAGATCGTGTCTGATGTTTTCATCAAACGTGGATTAATGGAGGAATCATCAGTACATTACAGCATATCACAGAATGATCACCGCAGATCATGACCTATGGTGATCTAACGGTAATTGTCCCCCAAATCACTATGGCCCATATGATGACTGGTCGGCCTAATTTTGAATCGTGGTTGATCTCTATGCCGATCTTTTGGACGAGTTGGATGTTGTTTAAATTTGACACGTGGACACTATGCGGTCGTTGGATGGTAAGTTATCACCCAACTAGTTGGATGTGAGACTTCGCTTGCCTGGAGCTGGCAAGATTCAAGCCCACCTCCGGAAAGATATGGGCCTTGGAATGTATTCAAGACCCTTGATAAATGGGCCCAGATGGGCTCAACCAATGTCCTGAATTTCCAATATAGTTCATTTCTAGACCCCATCTTTCTCTCCTGTGGCCCATTCAGATCTGGGCCCCACCGTACCTATCTTACGTCGAAAATCGATGTGGCGTCCCCATGTGAAGATCTCATCCTGTTCATGCACTTGCAATAGCTTGTGGGCTCTTGAGCATGGTTAAAAGACTCGGTGGCTCAGATCGAACTCGTTCGGCCCTCACCTGAGTCAAGTCACAACTCACCTGACTCTAGTCCAAATCAACTGACTCACCTGATTTGGTGGTGATTGAGGTGTAAAATCTGACCTGTCGAGTATTTGATGGTCGTCCACATTAACATACTTGAAGTGGCCCAATTTAATCCTTGAAATGAACAGCCCAAAATGGATAATGGACCTCGTTATCGATCATCATACGCGTCCATCCCAATGAAAACCTGTTGTAATGGTCAGGAGATCCCATACAGCCAGCCAGAAATGCATCGATTTCTCCCACTTAATCACAATTACCAACCCCTTTTGCCCTCATTAGCAAATATGATGTGGAGGGTGTGTAATGCAGGGACATTTTCACATCAAGCTCGAGTGGTGTTGCTTGTAGGATGCAAGGGCAAACCCGAGATGAGCAGCCCATGCGAAGAAGGCCCACTAAATACAATTTTAGTGACTATCAAGTTGGGGGGTCGAAAGGTTTGTAATAGGCCACTTCCCCATCATGAATTACTAACCAAGGAAATTACAATTTGGTCATTCATACTGTAATTCAATTCAATGGTGCATCCAAATGCAGCCTTGAATAAGTTTCGCATTCAATTCCGCTATGAAAAGAAGCAATACGCGAATCATGCAAAGCGACTTTACCGAAGATGGCCCACTAAATACAATTTTACTTTTCAGAATTTCTTTTATTGCAAGCATACATAACAAAGATGTCCAAACGCATGGTAAGGGGAGAGCTCTGATTAGCCTTCTCATGCAGTTCTTCACACAAAGGACCTTTAAAAACTGAGAGCGCAGAGACCAGGAACAGCTAAAAAAATCAAGAAAGACCAAGAACTCTTCCAGTGGCGGTGTCAATGTCGATGTCGTAGAAGCAAGGCCGTGTTGGGAGACCGGGCATTGTACTCATCGTCCCCACAAGCGGGTATATGAATCCAGCTCCAATACTGGCCCTGACATCTCTAATTGGCAAGACAAATCCGGCGGGTGCTCCCTTTTGAGATGGGACATGCGAAAATGAATACTGAGTTTTCGCCATGCAGATGGGTAGGCCAGAAAAACCTTGTTTGCTGTACATCTCGATCTGCTTCTCAGCCTTCAATGAAGTAAAATCCAAGCCAGCAGAATAAGCAATATTGCGAAATCAAAGAACCCAAGTAAAGAAGAGAACCCTTGGTTAAGAACAATGTAGAAAACTCAAAAACTGAGTCTGACTCGGTAAGGGACGGGTCTGAATGACTTGAAACTTGGTCAGATACCCAATCAATATCTTTAGGTGGCGTTTGGGCACATGATGTAACCAAATTAAGATTTGCATCTAATTGAGACTTGGCAGGACCCATGATACCATATCAGATCCGCTTGTCACCACAAAATCATGAAATTCAAGAACTCCAAAAAGGAGATCTTGCATCAAGAAAGCTCTGATGTGGTGGATGTGGGTCCCACCAAACTCGATTCTCCGAATCGTGATTTAACTAATCCAAACATAGGCTTGAGGTTATAAGAAGATCAGGTTGCCCCGCTGACTTTCCTTCCAACAATATCCTAGAAGACGGTACTACAGAATGTACCCAAGTCGACAAAAGCATTTTTGGGAGTAAGCATTACCTGTTCTGAGTACTCGACACCATTAGCACCATAGGACTTTGCGATTGCTTCAATCTTCTCTTTGATGCTGATGTCTAAAGGATATAAAAATTTCATTGGCTGTGTCTGATTCTCACATGCTTTCTGAACTGCAATTCCAAGATCGACCTGGAGATTATCACAAAGACTACAGTAAAAAAGAATCCATCTCAAGTATTACTCATCATTTACCTTTGATATAAATTCATGCATAAGGGTTATAAACAAAGAGCTGGACCAAAGGGCCTGACATGTTGAATGTCTATATGACATACACTGTACATGTGTAGTATGGTTTTTTTACTCAGGGACTCTTCCCAACTCCTTCAGGTTCGACTTGAGTAGAGACTGACCTTAGTCAGGGATAAATCAGCCCAACATGCCTGAGTTGGGGCTGAATCAGAGGTACTTGTGGTACCAACCATACTGGTCCTGACCAAGCCCGGTTTAGACAAGTCAGGTATGAATCGGACAAGTCAGCAATCCATGTGATCCAAACTGCTTATATGATGGGACTCATCCTAGATGGAAGATACCTTAAAAAATCTTAGATTGGAGCACTTCAAACCTTTAATCATTTAAATTTTTTCCTCACAGGGCCGGCCTGGCTAAGTTGGGCCAGAGCCAAGGCTTAGGGGACTAGGACTGGCTTAGGGCTGACCCCAGCCTAGCCCATTGACCTCCCTAATATGTACAAAGGTAACAAAAGAAATTATCTATGCTTACAAGCATATAAAGAAGTACTAGTGTCTAAAATAATAACGATGAAACAATTAAAGAAGTATATACGATATTGTCCTAATTTGCATGCCGATAATGAGGCTCAAAATGACAAACTATCACATGATTAAATGCTCAATTGATCTGAATTGCAATAATTCAATTTGATAAAGAGGAAATGACCACAGAGGGGCAGTAGAATTTCATCCGTAGAGAGGAACTACCCATCCAATTGAAATTATGACAGTTAAATCCAACTTTAAATGAAATGAACGCAACTGCTTGATCGGGGGGGGGGGGGGGGGGGGGGGGGGGGGGGGGGGAGATGATAGTGAACTATGTTAATGTGTTATGAATTGAGGAAATTTGACTTACTGCGCCCTTTCCTCCATGTGCATGAAGAGTACAGACGACTGCATCAAAAGCACCAGCAGCCAATGCTGCATTTCTCACCGTATTCAGCTCAGCCTCGGAATCAGTTGAGAACATATTCACTGCTACTACAACGTTCACTCCATAAACCTTTGTATTAGAAATATGCTTGGCCAAATTCACACAGCCGGCTTCCACAAGCGCCACGTTTTCAGATAAGTATGCGTGGTCCAGAGGCTTCCCAGCAACCACCTCAGGCCCTCCCCCATGCATTTTCAAAGCTCTTATCGTCGCCACAATAACAGCGCATTGCGGCGTTAAACCACTATATCTGCATTTTATATTCATGAACTTCTCCGTGCCAATATCAGCACCAAAACCTGCTTCTGTGACAACAAACCCACCAGGTCCCACTAGCTTCAGCGCGATCTTATCAGCCACGATGGAAGAATTCCCATGAGCGATATTAGCAAATGGACCCGCATGAACAAGGACGGGAGTTCCCTCGAGAGTCTGCATCAGAGTGGGGTTAATGGCATCTTTCATAAGGACAGTTAGAGCGCCTCCAATGCCAAGATCATCTGCCGTTACCGGGTCACCAGCCCTACTATTTCCTATCACCATTTTGCCAAGCCGCTCTCTCATGTCTGGAAGAGAAGTCGTAAGGGCTAAAACTGCCATGATCTCACTAGCAACCGATATGTCAAATCCCGTCTCTCTTACCATGCCTTTTTCTTCGGGACCTTGCCCAACCGTAATTTTCCTCAGGAAACGGTCGTTGACATCCATTACTCTTCTCCATGTAATGGAATCTGGGTTGATATCCAGCCTGGCAAACTTCTTGACTTCTTCGGGTGTTAGTTCATCAGGGTTGGTTTTCGAGATCCCAAGTTTCTTGAGGCGCCTGAGCATGACATTGGCAAAGCTCCGCTTGCCTTCTTTGTTGGGTGGGCACAGTCTGTTGAAGAGAGCCTTGTCTGATTGGGACGCCTCATGGAAAATCCGTGTATCAATGGCAGCAGCCAAAAGGTTGTTTGCGGCTGTGATTGCATGGATATCGCCTGTTAGATGGAGATTGAATTCGTCCATTGGGATCACTTGACTGTAACCACCACCCGCAGCGCCTCCTTTGATTCCAAATGTCGGTCCTTGAGAAGGTTGGCGAAGGCAGGTGACAACCTGATCATTTGTATCAGATGGTCAGATGCACAACAATTAGATATTAAACTCAAGGAAATCAACATCGAATATTTTTCTAAGACAAACTATAGCTATATAACCAGTCAATGAGCAAAAAAATTGCATAAAAGACTTTTCAGTAGTTCTACCTTTTGTGGAGTCATTTGAACCTTTAAGCTATACTTAATCTACACTATATATAACACGAGTAGCTTATAGACATTTTTGCCCCATAATTAGTCATGGGGAGGGAAAAGCCTTCGTTTTTTCAACAGTGTAGCCCTTCAACCTGAGGGCATTTTCGTCCTTTCAACTCCTTGAGAGTAGCCCGCACCCACTTCTTCTCTTCTCTCTGTGTAGCCCACACGGAAGATGTAGCATTAGGAAGCCTGTGCCACAAAGGCTTTGTGGGGCCCACTGTGATGAATCTGCAACATCCCCATCGTATATCTGTTGTGCAGGCTCATGTTAGGATGTCAGTTCAAAAGCTAGGCAGATCTAAAGCTCAAGTGAGTCACAGCACCAGGAAAAGTGGGCATGGGTCACCCACAGTCAAAACCCTTCTCTCTCTGCGCATAGCCCACATGAGTGTAGCCACACCCTTTCCCTCAGTCTCTTTCTTCGTTTTTTCTCTCCACGTGTGTTGACGTGCCATACCTCTAGTATTGATAAAATCTAATGGCTTGAAGATAAGGATTTTGTGATTAAGCTCAGGATTTATGAATTCGAATACTCATCGCCCAGGGAGTCAAGGCATTTTAAAGAAGTAATAGAAAAGATTGGGTTTATTACAATTAGAATGACATTCAAGTTACAATCATAAAGCAATTGGGTTGAGCGAATAGCCCAATTGGATGGCGGTCTGTGTCACAACCATGAAGTTGCTGGTTCAATCACATCTTACATCACAAAAAGAAAAAAGTTGCCATCATAAGTTAATACATCAATCAGCGGCATTGCATGGATTGAGCCACAGGTTCAATTCCCCTCGGTAGGCAAATAACAAGGTTTAAGTTTAAATTTATATTATCATTAACAATACGATGGTAATTTCTTAAAAGAATTTTTTTTACACAAATACCTTTATGGATCTTGTTCCAACTCTACTCTTTTCGGACTTCCAATCAAATTTTATTCCCGATCACCAAAAAAAAAGAGTAATTTGTATTATCAGTTCTGCAATAAGAACCAGTCTTACATTGCCATCTATGCAAAGCCCAACTATGATACTGTTTACCAAGTTCTCCAAAGCTGTGGTGTACCATGAACCACATCCCTGCTACACAGTTTTCGATTTACCATGGACCTAGTGCACTCAATTCTTCAAATAGGTACACATCTTTGTGTGTCAGTTGTGTCTGGCTTGCATGCTATCAAGTAAAGAACTTGTCATAGCATACCACAAAAAATGGTTTAAATATAAGTTCTGGAGTGCAACTTGAACAGAAATGGAAACCGTTACAACTTACGATTCATTCAGCTTTACCCTAGGTTAACAATAAAAAATGGTTTATAAAACGGATCTAGAGTGCAATTTGCACAAAAATGGAAACCGTTGCCATTTGTTCTGACTCCATCACACATACTTGTTGAGGAGGGGGAGACTTGCTTTGTTCTCGGCTGAAACCGAGTTGACTTGGTCTAGGCTGATATTTAAAACCATGGCATTGGCCCACATTAGAGAGTGTCTGTTCTTGACTTCTTGTTTTTGCATCATTAGCTGAGGATGGTAAACTCAACCGTTTTTCTTGAACTCAAACTTAGAGCACTAATCCTGCCCTTGCAGAACTTTCAAATTGCTTTTACCGATTTGGAGATTGGAAAACACACCAAAAATACACATTTTAAGGAATATTCACAATAGACAACCAGATTTTATATCAAAAACAACGAAGCTGAGTTTCCTTTTTGATACAGATACAGAAGTTCCCTGTTTGGTACCTAATCTGTACACGTGGGGCCCATGTCTAGTTTATCCAATTCATTGATCTGATGATCCCCATCATGGATGAACCATCCCACAAAAATCTAATTCATTTGATCAACTCTTACCTTTCCATTGTTGGCATACAAATACATGGATAAGAAAAATGCACCAACAGTCCACATTCAATGGAGAAAAGGCAAAAAATTGATGGTTAGTATCTCCCAGTTTGGGAGGATTTTTTTGTAGCACGGAAGGTGTCCCATATCGGTTACGTATCGGCCGATACGTAACGGAATCGGTTAGGGCCGATACGCGTATCGGCCGCGTATCGGCCGTTACCAATTTTTGTGACCGTATCGGCCGATACGGGGGCGTATTGGACCGTTACGGGGGCGTAACGGTCACCCGTAACGGTCAGAAAACGGCCACTTTTTTTTCTCTTGTTAAGCACTTTTTTTGCTGTTTTTTCCAAACTGTTTTTCACTCCTTCTAATAGTAATTTCGACCAACCTTGGCTAGTTTTTTGGGACAAAAACACATTATATTACGGATTTGGTTGAATCAAAGCTCGGTGGGCCATTTTTCAGAAATTCTTCAAAAATAGGTATTTACTTTCTTTAATATGTTTTTCTGTTTTAATCATGCCATATGATGTGTTAATCATAGTAGAACATGATAATGTGCATTTTACAGATTTGGGGTGCCATTTAATATTTTTTTTATATTTTTTTCTATTTACGCATGATTTTTGGGCCCTTTTTTTAAAATTCAAAAAATCAATTTTTAATAGTTGTTTTGCTGTTTTAATGATGCCATATGATGTGTTAATCATAGTAGAACAGCTTAATGTGCATTTTACAGATTTGGGGTGCCATTTTATATTTTTTTTATATTTTTTTCTATTTACGCATGATTTTTGGGCCCTTTTTTAAAAATTCGAAAAATCAATTTTTAATAGTTGTTTTGCTGTTTTAATGATGTCATATGATGTGTTAATCATAGTAGAACAGCTTAATGTGCATTTTACAGATTTGGGGTGCCATTTTATATTTTTTTTATATTTTTTTCTATTTACGCATGATTTTTGGGCCCTTTTTTTAAAATTCGAAAAATCAATATTTAATGGTTGTTTTGCTGTTTTAATGATGCCATATGATATGTTAATCATAGTAGAACATGTTAACGTGCATTTTACAGATTTAGGGTGCCATTTAATATTTTTTTTTATATTTTTTTCTATTTACGCATGATTTTTGGGCCCTTTTTTTAAAATTCGAAAAAACAGTTTTTAATGGTTGTTTTGCTGTTTTAATGATGTCATATGATATGTTAATCATAGTAGAACATGTTAACGTGCATTTTACAGATTTGGGGTGCCATTTAATAATTTTTTTTATATTTTTTTCTATTTACGCATGATTTTTGGGCCCTTTTTTTAAAATTCGAAAAATCAATTTTTAATGGTTGTTTTGCTGTTTTAATGATGCCATATGATATGTTAATCATAGTAGAACATGTTAACGTGCATTTTACAGATTTGGGGTGCCATTTAATATTTTTTTTTATATTTTTTTCTATTTACGCATGATTTTTGGGCCCTTTTTTTAAAATTCGAAAAAACAGTTTTTAATGGTTGTTTCGCTGTTTTAATCATGCCATATGATGTGTTAATCATAGTAGAACATTTTAATGTGCATTTTACATATTTGGGGTGCCATTTTATATATTTTTTATATTTTTTTCTATTTACGCAAGAATTTTGGGCCCTTTTTTTAAAATTCGAAAAATCAATTTTTAATAGTTGTTTTGCTGTTTTAATCATTCCATATGATGTGTTAATCATAGTAGAATATGTTAATGTGCATTTTACATATTTGAGGTGTCATTTTATAAATTTTTCTTTGTATTTTCGAATTAGTGACTTTATATTTTTATTTGCTTATATTGGACAGGTTTTGGAGCTTCTTAGGGTTTAGTTAGAACATAAAATTATCTTTATTAACATAGGTCATACACTCATACTCATATCCTAAACCTAAAGAAATGTCTGGGTCTGGCCAACAACAAGTAAGTGAGGATATTGGATGGCAACATTGTGAGAGGGTTGGTGGTACTAGGCACCAAATAAAGTGCAAGTATTGTGATAGGATAGTGTCTGGTGGAATTACCCGTCTCAAACAACATTTGGCACATCGAAAGGGTCAAGTTGCGCCATGTGTCAGAGTACCGAGAGAGATAATGCTATTAATGCAAGCTAGTCTGGATGAGTCGAAGGGTAAACGTGCTGCTGTACAAAAGAAGAGAGATGATACTTTAGAAGCAGCTCGACAGGAGGTGTTTGGTCCTGAATATATAGGCGTTCGTGATGAAGATATTATTGATTCTGACGAAGATTCAGATCGGGAATTAACCATAGCTAGGAGAGAGAGCGTGCGTCTAGCTCGTGAAGAAGAAGAACGCCACCGCATGTTTGGCACGCATGGGTCAGTGCGTGATACAGGAGGGGGCAGTGGGAGTGGGAGTGGGACAGGGAGTGCAACTGGAAGTGCAACTGCTTCTGCAGCTGGGACTGAGGGTAGGGGGGTAGGTTTGGTGGGTTACGACGTATATTTGGGAGCCGACGACAGACATCTTCACGTGATGCCCATATACATTTGGATGAAGAAGTAAATGAGCCTAAGAGACCCTCTATTGATCCAATCCTGTTTAGGAAAGAATCAACTAAACAAAAGAAGATAAAACAAATGTGGAGTAGAACTTCCGTTGAGAAATTAGGTAGAGCAGCAGCAAAGTTATTTATACATGCTAACATACCTCCTAACGCGGCCAATTCTCCATATTGGCAGGTGGTAATTGATGCAGCAGCAGAAGCAGGTGAAGGAATAAAAGCTCCCACGGCTAAAGAGATTAGGGGGAAATGGACAGATGCAGAGTATGTGGATGTGAAAACATACGTGGCTACCTTTAAACCTGTATGGCAAGCCAGAGGATGCACGATCATGTGCGATGGTTGGACTGGCCCAACCAGACGCAGCATGATCAACTTCATGGTGTACTGTCACTTGGGAACTATATATCACAAGTCAATTGATGCCTCAGAAGTAACAAAAAATTCTGATTATATTACTGGACTAATGGATAAAGTTGTGGATGAGATTGGAGAGGAGAACGTAGTTCAGATTGTGACAGATAATGAAGCATCATATAAGCTTGCAGGACATCTGTTGATGAATAAGAGAAAACATCTTTTTTGGTCACCATGTGCTGCCCATTGTATTGATCTTATATTGGAAGATATTAGGAAGAAGAAGAATGTTAAGGAAATGGTCGAAAGGGCAAGGGAAGTAACGACGTTTATTTACAATCATAATCAAGTAGTCGCAATAATGAGAAAGTTCACGAAAGGACGAGAATTGTTGAGGCCTGCGGCGACTAGATTCGCAACAAACTTTATAGCATTAGAGAGTTTATTCCAGCATAGGGGAGAGTTGAGTGAAATGTTTACTTCCCGACAATGGCTCAACACAAAACATGGGAAGAAGACATCAGGGACACCGGTCGACGTTGTGAACACCATACGGGACAACAAATATTGGAAGAAGGTTAAGGCGATCCTAAAGGTGATGGAGCCACTAATGAGGGTACTCCGTCTTGTTGAAACCGATGAAGCACCTACCATGGGCTTCCTATATGATGCCATGGATAAGGCAAAGCTTGCAATTCAATGTGATTGTAGAAGCTGGGAGACTTATTGGAAGATGATCGACAGGAGATGGACAAAACAACTCCATCACGATCTTCATGCAGCAGGTTATTACTTAAATCCTAGGTATAGATATGCCCAATCATTTATTGCGGATGATGAAGTTCGTGTCGGGCTAAAAAATGTGATAAAGAGATTAGAACCTGACTTAAATCTGCAAATAAAGGCGTTGAATGAATTAGATACATTTGGAAATCGCCTTGGTAGTTTTGGAGATGCTCTTGCACAGCATGCAGTATCTAGGTTGCAACCGGCCGAATGGTGGATTAATTTCGGAGAGAGTACGAAGGCTCTCCAAAAAATTGCAGTAAAAGTTTTGAGCCAGACAACATCTTCCTCTAGTTGCGAAAGGAATTGGAGTTGTTTTGCGTTCATTCATTCAAAAAATAGGAATAGATTGCAGACTAGAACATTAGATAGACTTGTCTTCATGCACTACAATATAAAATTAAGAATGCGACGACATCATAGGAGCATTACAGCTGCCGATGACGGAGACTACTGTCCAATAAACTTGGACAATATTTATGATGAGGATGACCCACTTCTACCTTGGTTGGAAACAAGGGAAAAGCAAATTGAAGAGGATAGTGAAGAATTGGAAATTGATGACCCAGAAATACGCAAAGCACAACAAGAGAGTCGTGCAGATGTGTTGGACCCAATAAGAGGGACAGCGTTTATGTCACGTACGGAAACGGCTCGAGATCAACAAAAGAGTACGAGTAGTGGTAGCGTGTCCGTGTCGGATGATGACCCCCCTGCCTCTGGTGCTGGCACTTCTGGTGTTGCTCAACGCCCTATTCAGCCGTCTACAGATCGCGATGCCGATGAACATCGACGAGGTGGTACACGAGGTCGAACCTACGAGTGTACCGAGTCACGATACAGCCAGCAGGAGGGTACATCTAGTGGTGCACCGCGTCCGGGAGGTCCGGAACATCAGCAGGCTCATGGTCTTGATTATTATGATGGATATTCTTATGGTCAATTGAATTATAATTATGATGGTTATACTGAGCCCGTTCCATCACATTCATGTTGGAGTAGCCCTTCCGATCAATATTCATATGATTATAGATATCCAGATCCAAATCCAAGTTACTCATCACAGCAGACGCACTCTCAATCTCAAGATTCTCAACAGCCTGAGTATGGTTACCAGTATGGCTATTCGACGGGCACTGGTGGATATCCTTACTCAGGGTCAGAGTCGTTACCTAGTCAGGATCAGTCATCCTCTGGTTTCGTTGATCTAGTATTTCCTTCTGGCACTGGATATTATGGATATGCAGAACCTACACCTATTGGACAGCCTCAGCCTGATGGTGACGATGACGATGATGTGGAGGTCGAGCAACCACAAAAAGGCAGATTTTCATTTTGGTGGTGACTTGTGATTGTGAGTATATATTTGTATTAAGGTAAGTATTTGCATTTTGCAGCAGACAGCTCACAAGTATTATTGCAAGAAGCCATGTAATTATGCACACACTTGACACTGCCGAACTTGTATTTAAAATAGCTCCCCTGACAACCAATCAAGTAATCCTTAATCAAGTTGCAGGGGAGTATATCAGACACTACTAATTTTATTTTTTTTAATATTCTTGACTTGAGGATGACAGGTCATAGACATGAATCACAGTCACCTGCACACTGCACAGGTATGTTCGAGAAATTCCTCAAAAATAATTGCAAACACACACCTAATGTAAGATATTTACATATTACATTCATTCTAATATATCTATCATTGGTAGTAGATAGTTAGAAAATTAAATATATGAATTTTGTAGTCAAATTCAGGTTATCTGGTTCATAAATTCATCAGACAGTCCGATACAATTTCTCACCAAAGAGTGGACCGTTACGCCCCCATAAACATGTTCCATTTTATAAATGAATGCATATTTGGAATGCTTAGAATATTCCGGATTTAATCCATATTTTTTCATATTTTTTTGGCAAAAAAAAAATTTTGCGCCGTTACGGGCCGTTACGCCCCCATATCGCCGTTACGCCCCCGTATCCGTATCGGTTTTGGAGGTCACCGATACGCCAACCGATACCGATACGGGACACTGCACGGTTCATCCTTGATTGGTGACACCAGATCAGTGGCTTAGATAAAGCAACAACAGGCCCCACATGAATAAATTAGGTACCAAAAAGGGAAGTTCCTTATTCATATTGAATAGGAAACTCGACCTCCACAAACATTAATGTGTTTGCAAGGGAAAAATCGAGAACCACTTTCAAGGACCACGATCGGCATTAATTATAGAATGACTGTTTTAAGCTAACTTATGAAATTTGAAATTCAAAATTCAGATCACATCATGAACAGCCCTCTCCAATAGTTCAATTCATTCAAAATTCACCGTTTTTGTTTTTTTTTTTTTTTTTTTTTTTTGTCAATCAAAATAAACCATTTTCATAAAGCTACTGGTGTCCCAGGCCAGTTGAAATCAATATAAGGCAACCAAATCAGGGACACAAACAAGATAACAAACAACAAAATAACAACATAGCTAATGAATAGCAGGTTTCCTTCATTACAGAAGACCATATGCTGAAGTTAAAACCAATGTTATTATAATGTGTGCATGAACACGGTTATCACCATACCATGCATGAGTTAAACATAAGATGAGAAAATTCGCTCTCATGGGCCAGTTTGTGGATAGGCCACAAGCCTGAAAAATACAGTGAGATAATCCTAGGGCCTGTTTGAATTCGCGTATAGTATTGTATTGTATTGTATTTGGGTACTGTTTATGTATACATTGGATGGTTTTCAGAATACATCCAAATCAATCAGATACTAATCAATTTTTGGATAGGAGGTATTGTTTGGCATAGTATACAATACGTTATACCGATCAATATTTGGATAGGACGTATTATGTCTGCGTATTGTACAATCTTAATTGGGTCGGGTGGCTTGTTTGACGTATGGAACTCTCTGATTTCTAGCCCAGATGATTTTCACGTTGAAATGTACCAAATAAACAGTCCCGATCTTACACTAAATAGGTACCAGATATCTTGTAATCGTACAAATTTCAAACTTCCATCCGCTGCCGAATACAGCGCAATGAATACGAAGTATTGACGGCAACAGAACCCACTGACAATACTCTACCGTTGGTTCGAAAATTTGCCTGGAGTTTGTATTCGCACGCATGGGATTCAACTCCTATTCACTCCAATCCAAACACGGTAAAAGTCAAATCATAACTTCTAATACGATACAATACATCCCAAAACGCGTTTCCAAACAGGCCCTAGGTGATTACTATTGAAAATTTTACGTGCCAAATTCAGACCATTGGTCATATTTTGATCAACCTCATGTTGATGTTCATCTGCAGACCACTGATTTTAGATGGCTACCATAGTCCAACCACTTTTCTTTTGTGGCATTGCCTACCCGCCCCACCTAAATCAATGGCCTTGATCACCTTACCCATGTACCAAGAGCACTTCAAAGCTTAGTGAAGCGCCAAAGAGTATGCATTATTTTCATATTAAAATTTCTCAAAAGAGTCTGAAATTCGACCAAAGGTCTGTAAGATGAAACTTAATTGCCTCACACAACCTTAAAAGCAACACACATGCCAACCCGGCATGTCTTTCTAACATCTAAGTAGCTTGTAAGGTGTCTCCCACCATAAAGATGACCATATGCAAAAGCATCCCATTATGCTTGTCAGGGGATCACCCCTAAATGAAAAGACCAGTCAGTTAAAAGAATTGTGCACATGGTCAACACTCAAAATACACGTGTAGCCAACTGATGAATAGACCAGCCCATTTTTAAGTCAGCTTCATGGAGCGGGCCACATTGTGTACCTGCTCAGATGTCCCACATATGCCAGGTTGACACCTTTGATCTGTGTAAAGGTGCATGTGCAGAGTGTTTCTTATGTGGCTAGCAGAACTATGAGATATATCGGAAACATAAAGAAATATACAACTCTTCTACCAAAAATGCATCATGAGTAACCAAAGGACTACCTACCCAAAACGAGAATGCCAGGTTGTGCACCTACTCAAATGTCACACATATGCCAGGTTGACACCCATGATGTGTGTAAAGGTGCATGTGGAGAGTGTTTCTTATACGGCTAGCAGACCTCTAAGATATATCAGAAACATGAAGAAATATACAAACTCTTCTACCACAAATGAATCATGATTAGCCAAAGACCTGGCTACCCAAAACGAGAATGCCAAAACAACAAGAACGACAAATCCTTCTAAGAAAGGTTTCAATAGAAGGTGCCATTAGAAAAATGTTTTTATTCATTCATGGTAGGAAAAGGAGAAAAAGGTGAGAATGGGAGAAAAAGGGGAAAGTTGAAGAGCTCCCCTCCCTTGGCCTCTTACTTACAATAAAACTCAACTACAAAGAGATAAGCATAATTGGCAACGAAAGATTAGAATACAAGAGACAAGAACAAAGAATTAAAGACACCATACACAATGTGTCACTTCCAATAATCTCCCTCAAGCTGGAGCACAAATATTACAGATACCCAGCTTGCCCAAGATATTTCTAATTCCATTCCATGCCAACTAGAAACCTTCATGAAGATGTCTTCCAATTGATTCTCTGTCAGACGAATGGCATAGTCAACAATTTGTCTATTACTTTTTCTCAAACCAACCTAGTTCAACATGTTTGGCCCACTCATGAAAGACCTACTAATTTGCAATGTGTACGGCATCTTGATTGTCGCAATGGGAATTGAAGTCCTAGGCATCAACACCTATTTCAAGGAGGAGAAACTTTAGCAATATGAGCCCATAACTTGTATTTGCCATTGCCCGGTACTCAGCTTCTGCACCTGATCGAGCAAGTAAAGTACAAGGGATTCTGCAGGTCTTGCACCTAGCATGCTTGAATCAGTAAGGAGATCAAGAATGTACTTCCTTTGAGACATGAATATCCCTTGTTTAGATCTTATTTTAAACAGCATCCCTTGCTTAGATCTTATAACTTCAATCCAAGAAAATATATCAAGGGTACAAGAACCTCTATATTAAGCACGTTTCTCATATATGATTTGACATTTAGAATCTCCTCATCATTGTTCCTCGTCAACCCTATGCCGTCAACACAAACGATTATGCAGTAATAGTGCCATTATTCCTTTAGTAAACACTGAGTGGTCAGGTGTTCTCTGTGGGTCTCCAAATTGAGATACAGGACTGCTGAATTTTTCAAACCATGCTATGGGAGACTTCTTCAGCACATAAATAGCCTTTTTCAACTTGCAAACTTTACCACTCTCCCTCTCATGACAAAAACCAGAAGGGACATAAAATCCCTCCTGAAGATCATCATGGAGAAATGCATTCTTGAAGATCATCATGGAGAAATACATTCTTTACGTGGAGCTGATGAAAAGGTTACTTCTGATTAGCAACAACAGAGAAAAGATAATTTAGTTGGTGGCTATGTCTGTATAGGGATCTTCTTGTACATTGTTCTCTTCCTTGGTTGATACATATTGTTGCTTTCTTTAAGGGTTTGGGATGATGCAAACCTTACCAATCTGGAGTTCTGTTATGTATGGTGATTTCTCTTGGTTTTCTCTGAAACCTATCAGTGGGGTTCACAAGTTAGGTCAAACTCCGGTTATGCAATTATCAATAGATCTCGCATGTTATCTCTTATTTCGATCATAACTTCACGCCCGCATATTGGAATGAGTTGAAATTAGGCTCATTGGAAAGATCCTTTGAAGGGCTACAATATGGACATATGGGTTGACGAATTTGAATTCTGAAACACGAGAAATTAGAACTCTAGATTGGAGCAGCATTGGTCCTTGTATGCGAAAAAGCTCTTTTGCATCCAAGGCCCATTTTTTCGGTCACATCCCTAGAACATGAAAAAACTTTTTTTTTCCATGCCCAGGGAATTTTCCCAAAAAAATGGGTGTGGGGCTCTAACTATGGTCAATCCAGGTCCCACACCTACTCTGATGAACTTGGAGGTCCTATTTCTTAAGTTTTGGATTATATTTTGGGTTAAAAAGTTTCGGAATTAGTCTTGAGCTTGAGGGTCGGTTGGGCTTAGGTTTGGCTTGAGCATGGGTTTGGGGTTCTAAGCATAGCCAAAATTCTACAAACTTTTCACCTTGATCCAATGCAAGACTCTCTCCATGATGAATGGGTTAATTAGCCTAAGCACTCTATTGAGTGGGGTGTTTACACATTGGCAAGACGTTCTAAATGCCCTCCCAAAAAATTGCCAAAAACTATAATGGGTTGGTTATTGTAATCTCGTTCTCATTTTTTTTGTGGTGGATGCATGGTCCCACCATATTTGGTGGCCAAACTTTTTTTAACAACAAAATAATAGAAACTTTATTAAGCCAAAAGCAAGTGAACCAAGTTCCCAATAAAGAGACACTTATTAGCCTCATTCCTGAAAAGGTTACACAAAATGTTTAGGTTGCAAACAGGGGCCCTGATTTCATCAAACACAAAAACCAAATCCCATAGGTCATCTCCTGCTTGCTTAGCGCAATCAATTACCTAACGATAATCACCTTTGACAATAACTTCCCCAGAAAACTATGATCCGAAAATGTGAAAGAACTCTTAAAGAGACCTTTTGCACATTTTTGGGGGAAGGGATCTAAAAAAGCCATTTTGCACATCATGAAACTTTTTCCCTCCCTTTCCTCCTAGGAATATATGGTTGAGAGGGCTGAACTTTTATTCTATTTAATGGGTGAAAAATGATGTAGTTTGGCTCCTTCCTAGAAGGTGGAACACATATTCATGAGAAATCAACATCTTAAATAGACTCTTCTTAGTTGGTCATGATGATAGAATTTTTTATGGTATTTATATTATTGGAATTTTTTCTTCTTCATAGTATAGGTGAACTAAGTTTCATACAACCATAATAATATTCAAATCATTATTCATCAAATCCAAACCATAAGTGAATCATCCAGTCATGATACAATTGACTTTACACTTTAAATTAAACTTTATAACTATAAATTCTCCATCTTCTTTCACTACAAATTCCTCCCATCACTCATTATCTTAATTCTATAGAATTTCCATCAAAAAAGACTAAGAACGAATTCTAATGAATGTAGCTGTCTAAGTATTCTTCATCTCCAGCTCATCTCTTATCCGGTAAATGTGTAATTGTTGTTGATTTGGTGAGCTAAAAGCCCAGTGGAATCATATCCACCACGAGTTTGATACGGACTCGATAGAGGCAAGTAAAACATAACTTAATGCAAATAAAAGAAAGTAGGAAGGATATTATGAATTCAAAGTAGACATGATAAGCACAGGTAAAACGAATAGCAATATGCAACATCTAGGGAGGCTTTTCAAGTGTCTTGTCTAATAAAATAATCTGAAAGCAGTGAAATGCGCCCAAAAAAGACATTAGTGGAAGTTCTAATGGCAACATATGGTGGCCCCATATGTGCATGTACGGTGGGCTCAACCCTCATAACATCAGCCGCTGATGTGCTGTGATTAGCTGGTTGTGCCCATGGCTGGTGATGGCCAGTTGGTCTTTGAATGGCCCAAATATCACAGTCGAGTCTAAAAATCAGGCAGTTTCGCCTATTTAGTAAGCAGGTGTTTGGTTGTTGGATTCTATATTTCTCGGTTTAGTAATTTCCTAATTTATTTTTTAATGGTTGACAATTTTTTCGTTAATTTTTACATTCTCATGAATTTTATTCCCCACTTTTCTCGCAAACAGCTTTTCCGAATGATAAATGAAAAACCTGGGGAATTTAAACCAAAATTTTAGACTTACCAGTTTCCTCAAGAAACCCAATGTATCAACCAAATCAAATTTAATCATTTCTCAAAAAAATAAATAAAAAATGCTGCCCACTGTAACATATCCTAGGAAACATAAAAATCAGTTAATGAATCCCTCAACAACCAAACAAGCCCATAGTGCTTTTATATAGAAGTAAGCCAGCTTCATTTTTTTTTTATCAGCCTACGTCTACAATTAGGGCTCACTAAATCCACTTGGTCCCAGTTATAGACATTTCTAACTGACACATTGATGCAGGACATGGAAAATTAAATATGATATGCGAGATTTCAGGCTTAAGATCACGTTAGTTCAGAAATAATTACACAAATTCAATATCCCACATAAAAATCCAAACATTCAATTAAGGGAAATCTATGCGGGTCCAGGCCTACACATGATAAGGCTGGAACAATAAGAATTATGAACCAAACGATACTCAAAGATAAGAAATAATCACCCACACATGCATAGTAATTAGCCCTTAATCCAAGGGATTCAGAAATTTCAATTCGGGGAACCCTGAACCAAAAGACGAACCCGCGTGTGGACAGAAACAATGGCCCAGACGCACGTGCGTGTGATCACGGCCGCACGTGTGTGGAGCCTACTATTCAGAAAAAGTCCACCTTGGCCCTGGTCGGCCAGGGATGGACTCCAAAACCCCCAAATATCAGCTCGATCCGATGTACGGTTTGTGCGTGGTGCTCCGCCAAAGTTTCAGCTCGTCGGCGGGTCGAAATCTGAAAATCTGCTGTAATGAAGAAATTTGATGCAACAAAAGGGACGAATTCGAAGTATAGATGGTGGTGGAAGATAAAAAAGAAGATGATGGAGGATGGGGGTGAATCGGGGTCAATGTGGCTTCGCACCACGGTAGTTAACCCTTCGATGAAGGGAGGGCTTCGCACCCAATTAGGCTTCACAACTCAGAGAGTAGGAAAACGCAGAATTTTTATTAATCTTCAATCAATGAAAAGAACTACAAGGGATGTTTATTTATAGGAAAAATCTTATACCCAAAACTCGCACCATGTGCGTAACCTATTACTTGGCGGTGAAGTAAACTAAAATTAAAACCAAATAAAGAAATCCAAAGCGTTCACGATGTTCTAAATAATAACAATAAGTAAAACCTAAAATATGACATCAATCCGACAAGTGGGCCACGATAATGAGATCTCATGATGGGCTTTTCTTGACTATCGAGCCCATCCTTTTGAACCAAAACTTCGTCTTCTAGCTAGCAGGCCCTCCCAGGACGTCGCCATTGAGCCAGATCGATGGTGGGGCCCTCCTTTTGCTTACGTACATGCGTAGGGGTGGTGTGCATGCGCATGTGCACATGATGTCCCCATCAATTCTCCCCGGCTGCGAAGATTTCGCCACTGGCGAAATAAAACTCCTGAACCAATCCAAGATGTCAGGATCAAGTCTCTGAAGCTCCTCTTCAGTGAGTCACGTGCCGTCTGAAGCTCGGCGTAACTTCCATTTAACCAGATACTTCTGAAACCCTCCGTCCGACGTTGAAACTATCTGATGGTTCAGGATATCTTTTATTTCTTCTCTGGGTGTGTAAAGGTTAGGTATGGGAGGTAAAGACTGGGAAGAAAGGTCGGGAAGAGTAGGTATGGGAGGTAGAGACTAGAAAAATAGGTCGGGACAGGTAAATATGGGACGTAGAGGCTGGGAAAACGGGTTGGGAGGGGTAGGTATGGGAGGTAGAGGCTGAAAAAATGGGTCAGGATAGGTAGGTATGGGAGGTAGAGGCTGAAAAAATGGGTCGGGACGGGTAGGAATGGGACGTAGAGGCTGGAAAAATGGGTCTGGAGGGGGCCATGGATCAAGGGAAAGGTTTGAGGAATCAAGATGGTTAAGCAAAAAGCTGGACAATGCATCAATGACCCCTTGAAATGCAACTAAATCCTCCACATTGAATGTGGAACTAATTCCCATGGAGGGTGAAAGATTTGCCACATACGCATTGAGACCGTTTCGTTTTATAATTTTGAATGGTCCAGCGCTATACACATGTAATTTTCGAACGGCTCCCTGAGGGTACCGCTCTGGCCTGATGCGGATCATGACAGTCCCTTACATTGAATTCATTGAAACATTTATGTTGGTCTGCAGAAAATGAGTAATATTCATGGCTAGTCATGATCTTCTGCCTGATTTCTTGATGCCATGAATGAATGTGATGCACAAAAAACTCTGCAGGCTTTGACGGCATATGGGACAGTGACATAGGGACAAGATCAATAGGTTTCCCTTGTTTATAACCAGTAACGACTTCATAAGGATTGAGACCTGTGGACCTATCGACAGAACTATTAAACGTAAACTCCGCTTTAGGTATTACGGTGTCCCATATTCTGGTGTGCTCTATATCCTTCCTAGGGGGAGACTCATCTGGTAGATCATTAGGAAGGACATCACAAAACTCATCCACTATGGGTAACTCTATACTAGCCACTGGTGCACTCTCTCCAGCCACAAGGCCGCACATGTTGTTTCCCTCAAAATAGTGGTCTTCATGTCCCTCATGGGGTGGGTGCACGGGTGCACGCCCATAACTGATTCCTTGGCCAACTTCATTCATTGGTCTATCCTTCTGTCTACCTGCCTGAGATTGGACATTCACCCCAATGGTGGGGTTTGTCCTAGTAGAGGTCCCAAGTTGGGCAATGCGCACATCAAGTTGTTCAAAGCATTGGTCTTTCTCCAAGCACTTAATCATAGACTCCAACTTCTGGGACAGCTTGTTTAGTGACTCTTGCAATTGTTCCATATTTAATGTAGGGTGTCAACCAAAATTCAGCAATATATATTAAGGACTATGGTTTTCTAACATCTATATATGATGGCCTGGATGCATGAAGGACTCAAATAAACTAAACCCTAAATATGTGGTGAATTCCCCTACAAGACCCTAGGCTCTGATACCAAATTTGATGCAAGACATGAAAAATTAAATATGATATGCGAGATTTCAGGCTTAAGATCACGTTAGTTCAAAAATAATTACACAAACTTCATATCCCACATAAAAATCCAAACATTCAATTAAGGGAAATCTATGCGGGTCCAGGCCTACACATGATAAGGCTGGAACAATAAGAATTATGAACCAAACGATACTCAAAGATAAGAAATAATCACCCACACATGCATAGTAATCAGCCCTTAATCCAAGGGATTCAGAAATTTTAATTCGGGGAACCCTGAACCAAAAGACGATCCCGCGTGTGGACAGTAACAATGGCCCAGACGCACGTGCGTGTGATCACGGCCGCACGTGTGTGGGGCCCACTATTCAGAAAAAGGCCACCTTGGCCCTGGTCGACCAGCGATGGACTTCAAAACTCCCAAATATCAGCTCGATCCGATGTACGGTTCGTGCGTGGTGCTCTGCTGAAGTTTCAGCTCGCCGGCGGGTCGAAATCTGAAAATCTGCTGTAATGAAGAAATTTGATGCAACAAAAGGGACGAATTCGAAGTATGGATGGTGGTGGAAGATGGAAAAGAAGATGATGGAGGATGGGGGTGAATCGGGGTCGATGTGGCTTCGCACCACGGTAGTTAACCCTTCGATGAAGGGAGGGCTTCGCACCCAATTAGGCTTCACAACTAAGAGAGTAGGAAAACGCAGAATTTTTATTAATCTTCAATCAATGAAAAGAACTACAAAGGGTGTTTATTTATAGAAAAAATCCTATACCCAAAATTCGCAATACCCAAAACTCGCACCATGTGCGTAACCTATTACTTGGCGGTGAAGTAAACATAAAATTAAAATCAAATAAAGAAATCCAAAGCGTTCACGATGTTCTAAATAATAACAATAAATAAAACCTAAAATATGACATCAATCCGACAAGTGGGACACGATCATAAGATCTCATAATGGGCTTGTCTTGACTATCGGGCCTACCCTTTTGAACCAAAACTTCGTCTTCTAGCTAGCAGGCCCTCCCTAGACGTTGCCATCGAGCCAGATCGATGGTGGGGCCCTCCTTTTGCTTATGTACGTGCGTAGGGGGTGGTGTGCATGCGCATGTGCACATGATGTCCCCATCACACATTGCTTTCCTCCAAGTACTTTGTTTTCACAATCTAGAATTTCTGCCAAGGCTGACCTCTCATGGATTGTTGCACTGTTTAGATTGGCCGTCATGACTCTTCTACTAGACTCTCCTAAAAAATATAGTTATAAACCAATTCTAGCGTGACGGTAATGACTTCCTTCCAATAACTTGCACCCTCTATTAACTCAAAGTCCAGATGAAGTCCCATCAGAAATTGAAAACAAAATTCCTCCATGGTTCCATTTGTTTCAAGGAAGGGCTAACGGTGATCCTTTGTTTTTTTTCTTTTCTTTTTCTTTTCTTTTTTTTTTTTTTTTTTGCAAAGGTAATGAACTTTTATGAAAGGAGACAAAAGAAAACAGCAAAACAGATAGCAGGCAGAGGCGGAAACTTGGCTACATCCCAAGAAAAAGAAAATTACATCCCTCAACTTAAGACTTGAAAGACCGGAAGCTCAATCAATCACGAGAAGGCTTGCCCTCTGGGAGGTTCGCTCCATCGACTTCGAGTCGTTAGTGAAGCACCTCGAATTTATTTCCTCCCAAACTGCCCACCAAACTGCCAAAAGAGACAAACAACCTCCAAAGCATCTTCTTTGTCTTTCCGAAACAAGCACCGTGCCAAGCATAGAGGAGGTTATCCAGTCTGCAGGAAGGTCATAAAAACCTGAAATCGATTCAAAATAACTGCCCAAACAGAGCTCGCAAAAGAGCAGTGTATGAAAAGGTGGTTGATCATCTCCTCATCACGCATGCATAGAAGGCAAATGTTCAGGAGGATCATTGATCTTTTCCGAAGGTTATCGATTGTTAGGATCTTTTTTCTTCCAACCAACCACCTGAAAGCAGCGATTTTGAGAAGCGCATTGTAGTGCATAGAAACAGTGATTCAATTCTTCCCACTGTGTTTCATTGAAGCAAATATTCTTCAATAGACATTTCTCCGTGTTGTATGTTTGTAATTTCACAATGAAAATGGTAGCCATGAGCCATGTCATCACCTAGGAATATGTCCTGGCAACCATATACTATATTTCTTGTTTTCAAAAATAATAATTCACAGCATGGAATGGAAGGGCCATGACATCACTATCAAATTATCACATCCCCAATCGTTGTAAGATGGATCATTTTCAGGCGGCTCCTTTTTGCTCCCAGCATACAGCCTAGAAGATTGGGCCCACTCCAAGTAATTCCCTACTGTCAAGTTCAACATTGGCAATCACTAAACAATGAGGATCATGACAACTACTGCCCATTAGGATGTCTTTTGATCGTCTCTTGTGGTGTTGTCCACCATTAAAAAAATAATAACCATTAATTTCCACCAGATAAATATACCATCAGCTTTGACATGAATTAATGAACCTAGGATATACTGAGAAATTTGGGGCCCACTGGGGCAACAGCAACCTGCCAATAGAAGTTTCACACAATCTGGTCAGGTAGGAGGATATGAACAGGTGAGATTTGCAAGATGATTTTGGGCTGTCAAAAATTTGCTCTTGCAAATGGAATGGGCAGGCTGCAAACAACAAGCAATGGTTTGATGAGTTCAGTGCCAAATCTAGTCATCAGAAAATATACTCAAAACAACAAGGTGCCAAAAAAATGCTCAAAACAACAAGTTCAATAGCAAATCCAACCACTGGAAAACAATATCGAATCTAAGAAGACACCTGCAGGTCACATTGAGGCTAGCCGGGGTGGTAGGCCCTATGGAGCCTGCTGATCAGGTTATTGGCGTTGTGGGGCCCACTGCTGCCTGCAGGTGGAACCTACAACTTGCTGAAAAGAAATAGAAAAGGAAGAAAAGAGAGAAGGACAAGGAGAACAAGAAAGGATGAAGAAGGGAAGGAGGAGGAGCTGATCAGATTCCCCTTGCATCCCACTCAGATATCATGTTTTTATTCATGGTAGGAAAAGGGAAAATGGAGAAAAGTGAGAATGGGAAGATAAGGGGCCATATGGATTTAAGTAGCAGGTTTGGAGTGTGACTCGCCTTGGTAATGACTCCCCTTGACTCAGTTCAGTCCCATATCAGTCCAGTGACTCATTTCGTTTGGGGACCAAAACCGACCGTGTCATATTGGATGATTTTTCAAACCATGCCTCTTCCTTAGCCTCTTATTTATAATAAAGCTCAACTACAAAGAGATCAGTACAGTTGGTTACAAAAGATAAGAATACAAGTGACTATGTACACTGTGTGTCATTTCCAACAAGAATAATGCTTTTATAATTGGGAAAAAAAAAACAATGATATTACTGCAGGAATAAACAAAAATCCATATAGAGATATTCATAAACAGAACCTTTTTATCGAGAAAAGCACCCAAGGCTTGACAGAGACCAACAGTAGTAGTAGACTTCCCTTCTCCAAGTGGGGTTGGAGTAATCCCGCCAACCACGACATAATATCCATCTCCAGACCCTTTAAGCTCATCGATCACAGATAAAAGAACCTACTAACCAATACCAACGTCACAAAATTATTAATAGGAAAAAAAAAAACACTGCTCTTCCAACCAAACAACAAATCAAAGATAAAAGCAACTATAAACCAATACACTTATCACCAAACTATCACAAAAATATAGATCTTCCAACCAAATTAAAATTCAGAGAAAAAGCACCAATAACATTCTAATCAATAAAGAGCACCTTAAAACCACTACCAATGTCACCAAACTACCCATAAGTATATATATAACAAGAAAACAATTCTTTTATTTTTAAACCAAACAAAAAAATATCACAGATAAATACAACAACAATGCAGCAACCATAACACCATATGAATTCTGGACCATTCCTCCATGCGCCAAAAAACCCACTGTTCAGGTGATCATAACCATTGAGTGGAGGCTTTTGCCCATTAAAAGTCAACCATTGATTGGTCTTTTTCCTAGCCATCCATTCATAATCATCAAAAGTCCGGCAATTTGTGGCTAACGCTGCCTGCCCAGCATGATTTTCATGGTACACACCATCCACCACAGGGCCAAAAAAATCAAGGGTTCAGATCTTATGCATATTTACTAAGAATAATAATATCACTAGATCCTCTATCGAAAACAACAACCCGAATCCCAAGTTACCAAACCATCGAAAAACATATAGTTTCTCTTCTAACCAAAGTAAAGATAGATAGAGAGAGCACCTATATCACAAACTATCTAAAAGGATAGATCTTTCAACACCAAATTGAGATGGAGTGAGAGAGAGATGATTGGAATGGGTTTCTTTAATTACATAAAATCCAATGCACATTTCACAAACTATCGAAGAAGTAACTCAGCCCAAACAAGATCG
Source organism: Magnolia kwangsiensis (assembly GCA_037074715.1). NCBI lineage: Eukaryota > Viridiplantae > Streptophyta > Magnoliopsida > Magnoliales > Magnoliaceae > Magnolia > Magnolia kwangsiensis. The sequence continues at coordinate 10,721,433 of CM073577.1, read as the reverse complement.
AGAGAGAGAGAGAGAGATGACATATGATTTTTCCTTAATTAAAAAAATCAAATACCCATATCACCAAAACTTTCAACATGATTAGTCTTTCAGCCAATTATAGAGAAAGAGAGAGATGAAATGGCTTCTCTCGAGTTAGATAAAATCAAACACCCATAACACCAAACCATCCAAAGAAAAAATCAGTTCTTTTTAGCTAAATCAATAGAGAGAGAGAGAGAGAGAGAGAGATGAGAAATGGGTTTTCTTTGATTACTTGAAAACAGTATCCATAACACCAGAAAATTCAAAAAAGAAGAAGAAGCTTCTCTAATCAAATCGAGAGAGAGGAAGAGAGAGAGGAGAAATGGGTATCGTTGGATTACCTTGGCCTTGTATTTGCCATAAAGATCGTAGTGTTTGGGGCTGAGATTGAGATCTTTTGCAATCTCCGAGATGTGGAATGGCTCCACTGAGTTCGCAATGTCTATATCAGCTGGAACTGGAGACACCACCTCCAATCTCCTCAGAGTCTTCGAACTCGCCATTACCTTTCTCTTTCAATCTTCCTTCTTCTCTACAATCTATTCTCTTCGATCTTTCAATCTCTGATTCTTCCTTTCTGAAATTTTCAAAAAATAACAGAAAAAAATCGAAATTTCTCGGAAAGAAAAGCAGCAGACCTCATGTGCTCTCCTTATCTCTGCACAATCAAAATGCGATGTACCGGAATCGCGTACATACGACACCTGTTTTACGCAGCGCCAATAACACCCATGCTGTGGGGGCCAGCATGTTGTATTAGTAAAACCGGGGTGTTCGGTCCATGTACCACAGATATCCTAAGATAGCCTAGAAACCCACTGCTCCAGACGAATCCGTGTGACCTTTCTAACTGTTTTTTCGGACCATTTTGCTTGGAATTGAACACGAGTTGAGCTAGCTCAGGAACTCATTTGAATCGACTGCGTTAAGTTCGATCTTACTCGACTCGCAAATTGGTTTGAGTCAAGCGGAGCACATAAGCAAGTAATATATATATATATATATATATATATATATATATATATATATAAAGAGAGAGAGAGAGAGAGAGAGAGAGAGTTGGGCATTGGTCCAGTTCGGATTGGATTGGGTCCAACTCGATCCGAGCCGGAATGTCAGTGGTTTGATCCGAATGTGATCTGATCCGGGACCAAGTTCGGGCCACCTGACGCGGACCGATCCGACATGTAGTTGGCCTGACCCAAACCGGGTCTAACTCAGCCAGGGGAATCGAGTCAGATCGGATTAGGTATGATTCGAATTACATGAATTTAATTTAACTCTTTCATATGGTGTGGTCCACTTCAACCTTTAATATGCCATCTTTTTGTACTCAATGCCTAAAGTGATATGTCAAAATGGATGAACGGCTTAGATAAAACATATACATCAAGGTGGTTCCCACATATCTCTGATGAACTTTCCATCCACTGTATCAATGTTTTTATTGGACTGTGTATCATGCTTTGTACGAAATCGCGGTAACTTGCTTTTCACGCAAGCACAGCTTGCACTGGGATTGACGTTACCGAGTTCCGTGGGCCTGAACATGGGGTATGTGTTATATCCAAACCGTCCATCCATTTGGCGAGCTCATCTTAAGGCTTGAGACAAAAAATAAGACAGATCTAACTATCAAGTGGACTACAGGAAATGTTTAACGGTGAAAATCATTCTCTGCTGCTATTTGTGGTGTGGTCCAGATGATCTTTGGATATTATCTATTTTTTGGATAATCCTCTACAATGATCTCTAAAAATATATGAACGGTGTAGATATAATAAACACGTCACTGAGGGGCCCATATAACTTTCATCTCCTTTAAACCGTTCGTACAACTCGGAGCTCGAGGAGCGTCAGTTTCATCTTCGCACACCAGCTAGCATAACTAGTTAACTACGGAAGCAGATTGTGTACTATGTAACTCAATTCACTAAGTGTACTGAGTAAACTTTGTGGGGTCCACCGTGATTTGTATATTGTATCTACTCCGTCCATCCATTTTAGCAGATAATTTTATGGTTTCCTCCCAAAAATGAGATACATCCAAATCTCAAGTGCACCTCACCACGGGAAATAGTGTAAATTGAAATTTCACTGTTGAAAATTTCTTGGGGCCAACAAAAGTTTTGGATCAAGCTGATATTTGTTTTTTACCTTCGTCCATGTCTCGTAATCTTATTTAGATGACAAATAAAAATCATTGTGTGCCCTAGTAAGGTTTCAATGGTGGAAGTCATTATTCGCATTGTTTCGTATAGTGTGGTCCACTTGAGCTTTGGGAATACTTCTCTTTTAGACTCAACCACTAAAATGATCTCAAAAATGGATGGACGGCGTGGATAACCCAATACATTCATGGTAGGCCCAACCGAGTTTACTCTGTACGATAAAAGCGTAACGGGTAACTCACTACGCAATCCTATTTCCCTACCTCCTAGTTCATAGGCTACAGTAGTAGCTAGTGTGTAACGCCCTGGAAATCGGGGGTTGTGTATATACTCGACTCCCGAGTTCCTGAGTGTCACTTATCATTAATTTTATGGTTTTATAATTAATCAAATTTAATTGCGCAACTTAGAATTTCTTGGAGTATGAAACACAACCACAACTAGTCTATTAGAATGAAAGAGATATATATACAGGTCCAAAAGAATATAAATGGGTTGCCCAACAAAAATCACAAAAAATATCATGTCCAAAAGAATAGGGCTGAGTCTGCTACTCAGCGATCCACTGTCTCCTCTACCGAGCCGACGGAGACCCGCTCATCATCTGGAAGTAGGAGAACTCGTCCTCCCCCTCGAGGCTCGCGTCTCCAGGCTCCTCATAGTCGGCATTACCTGCATCTACGGACGGGTCTGGTTGGTGTTTTAAAACACTGTCCCAGAGTGAGAGTGAGTGATCAACTCAGTGGGTGCTATTAGTCTTAAGTTATAACAGGCATCAATTATAATATGAACTTAATGAAAAGCAGTTAATCATAAACACCTAACTAATCTTATTAATGCGCATACATGATGGATGATATGATGCATGCCCTCGCTACAACGCTTCCTCGAGCGACTCCATCTAATGATCGCGTATGACCACACTCCCTCAGAGCGACTTCGACTGCCGAGTTGCCACCCTAGCTAGTGCGAAGTAATACGATAGTGTTAGCCGAGTTCTTAGTTAAGTCCATTCATCCAGTAATTTGAGGAATCTGATGCACCTCACGTATCAATGTCCTGAGATGGTTGCGAGGCCAAGGCCCGACTCTGCGGTCCTTGATCCCGTCGGGTTCCTCATCCCCGACTTCAAGCACATGAGGAGTGTCGAGAGAAAGGGATAACTCGCGATCACTACGGGGAGGCGCGACACCCCAGCGTAGGTCGACTGTTCGGATACAGTGTCTCATTCCACCATGCCCAGCTCACGAGGCGGTGGACCACAAGTGGGGTCCATTCCAGTTGTTGGGGTAGTTCTAGTAGCCCCCAGGCCATGAAACTTATAGGATAGGTGGTCCATGGTCCGATGAAGGGTCATGCAAAGTTTGGGAACGATCGGATATGGAGTTTGGTCGTACGGGTCCGATTTGCGATCAATGGTTACCGTGCCACGATCGAGTCCCAGATTTTGTGGACGGGCGAAAGAAAATACATTAGACCTTCAACGTAAATTTTGAAGAAATATAATGGCTAAAATGCTTGGAATCTCAGTTTCATTTGCAAGCGCCAGATTTCAATTCCGACCTTGGGTGGGTTGCATTAGACAAGTGCTGCCAGAACGACACGGATAAATAAATTCCTGGGTGTCCATTGAGTACATGGTCTGCGATGGACCACAAGCCCAGTGAGATCTATGGTTCCCTAAATTTTTATAATTTTCTGACCTTCCTGCATTGCGGTATAGCCCGTACGGGCTGTTGCTAAGTTTAAACGGTCATCCGGCTTGATGGCTCGCACTGGGTGCTATCATGACCTATCTGGTCTATTCTAATGGGTTAATCCTAGGTTAATTAACTTGTGGCACCCCACCACGAGTGGTTTAAATGAATGGTTCTGCGGCAAATCCTACGTATACGCCTCCGGGACACTGTGCTGGCTGGACGGGACGTTATATAGCGTGTGGTACTGGTATTGACGTTAATCCTAGATTAATTAACTTGTGGCACCCCACCACGAGTGGTTTAAACGAATGGTCCTACGGCAAATCCTACGTGGATGCCCCCAGGACACTATGCTGGTTGGACGGGACGTTACATAGCGTGTGGTACTGGTACTGACACTAACAGTTGGCTACTCCTTTGTTCGGTGATTTGTGGGCCCCACCATGATGTATGTATTACATTGATGCCGTTCATTCATTTTTACAGATCATTTTAAGTCTTAATACAAAATATCAGAGGTATAAAAATCTCAGGTGGACCACACCACAAGAAAACAATAATGATTGGATATCCTCCATTAAAATCCTCCTAAGGTTCAGGATCGGGTTGAATTTGATCGGATCAAGTTTCGGATCAGATCGGTCCGGATTGATCACAATCCAATCATGATCCGAAAATCATCCGGATTTGAAATGTCTAACTCGATCCACCCCGATCCATACTGTCAGTTTGGTTAGGATTGGGTCTGATTGGGTCAGATCCATTGGATCGGATCCATTTTGCCCAGCTCTCTATATATGTATGTGAGTGTGAGTGTGAGTGTGTGTGTGTGTGTGTGTGGTTGTTCCTGGTTATGTTAGGTTACGTTAGGGTTGGGTTATGTCAGGTTGGGTCAAGGTCAGGTTGGGTTGTGTCGGGATTAGGTTGGGTTGTGTTGAGTTGGGTCAGGATCGAGTTGGGTCAGGGTCAAGCTTGGGTCAGGGTTGGGTTGTGTCGAGATTGGATTGGGTTGTGTTGAGTTGGGTCAGGGTCGAGGTCAAGTTGGGCCAGGGTTAAGGTTGGGTTGTGTTGAATTGGGTCAGGATAGGGTTGGAGGTCGGGTTGGGTCAAGGTCAGGGTCAGGGTCAGGGTCGAGTTGGGTCAGAGTCAATGTCGGGTTGTGTCAGATTGGGTTAGGGTTGAATTACTTGAACTTCAATCTTGATTACTTGAATTTAAATTCTAAAATTACTTGAATTTGAATCTTTATTACTTGAATTCTAGACTTAAATTTCAATCTTGATTACTTGAACTACCTTAAATTGAGAAATTCTAAACTTATGTAGACTTATAGTTGATTACATGAATTTAATTTATGCTTATTTTAAGTATTTAAATACAAACTATATATTAAATATATGAATTGTAATTGTATACTTTAATTAAATTTATAGCGACCCCACTTGACATATGAATTTAATAATTTATCTAACCGCTTAAAAAATTATATACAATAAATTATATTTAAATCAGTTTTTGGTTTGATATTCTTTATATATATATATATATATATATATATATATATATATATATATATATATATATATATATATATATATATATATATATATATATATATATATATCTATGTGTGTATGAATTCTTTAATTGTCCAAGTTGAGCAATTTGGTAATATATTACGTACCTAATATTGCTTATATAATTTATATGGAGTTTTAGATTTGATGCATCAACCCAATTTATTATCTAAATATATGGTTCTCAACTGATTAACTACCTCCCCTCTATGAATAACAAATAATAGTGATGACACTCAAAAAGTAGAGAATTTTTATATATATTTGGAGATTTACGAGGAGATGCTGCCGAATTTTTAACTCGCGTATAAATTATGTGAGTAGAGTACATGATATATTACTAAATGGAATAAAATGTGAATTTGAATTTTAGACAAATCTTACGTCTTTTTTCTTATTTTCATATTTAAATATGGCTAGTATTGAAGTCCTTGCTATCCTTAGTGTTAGTGCATCTGTCACATCTCTTATAGTTGTTGATGTCCAACGAGATGAGGAAAACTTAAATTCAACTATGTCTAATAAATGGTCAACAATTTTGGACGATCTTGAAGAGGTTGAGGTAAAAGAGGGTGTGAACCATGTTATCAAGGTTAGATGTAAGCATTGCATGTCAACATTCGCAAAGCATTATGAGGGATCAACTTTACATTATCATAGACACGGTATTCATTGTGTTAAGAGCTCCAAAATCTCATGTTTAGGCCAACAATTGCTCTCATTTGCATCATCTGGAGGAAGCGACACACAAGCTGCTCTCATCACTCATAATTTTAAAAAAGACAAATTGAAAAAGTGATTTGTAAGAATAGTTATTCTTGAGAAGAAACCATTTAGGTTTATACATAGTAGAGTTTTTAACAAATACAACAGATACTTGAATCCCAAAATTGGAAAGTGCTCGCAGGTCATGATGAAAATAAAATGCATGAAGGTATATATGAATGACAAAACAAAAATGAAAGCTCTTTTTGTCATCTGTCTCAATCTCACATATAAGTCGTACTTTAGACTTGTGGATGATGTCCAACCAAATGAAGGGGTACATGTCACTAATTGCACAGTATGTGGATGCATATTGGAATCTACGTAAGACCATAAGACCATTTTCAACTTTCCTCATCTGGAGGAAGTGACACGCAAGCTGCTATCGTCACTCATAATTTTGAAAATGACAAACTGAAAAAGTGATTTGTAAGAATAGTTATTATTAAGGATAAAACATTTATGTTTATACAGAGCAAAGCTTTTAGCAAATACGACAGATACTTGAATCCCAAATTTGGAAAGTACTCGCAGGTCATGATGAAAAGAGAATGCATGAAGGTGTATATGAATGAGAAGACAAAAATGAAAGCTCTTTTTGTCATCTGTTCAATCTCTCATACAAGTCATACTTCAGACTTATGGACGACATCCAGCCAAAAAAGGGGTACATGTCACTAATTACACACTATGTGGATGCATATCGGAATCTACGTACGTAACGCCCTGAAATTTGGGGGTCATGCATACTCTCAACTCCCAAGTTTCCGGGTATTACTTATAACCACTTTTACTATTTTGCATTTAATTAAGCTTAATGCACAATATGAAATTACTTGAAACATGAATCACAATCACCACTAGTCTACTGAAATAGAAGTCACAAAATGTATCTATACATGTCCAAAAATATGATTGGGTCACATAAGCGTCGCCCAACAAAAATATAAAAGAATGATAAGTCCAAAAGAATGTTGCGCTGAGTCCACCACTTAGCGATCCAAAATAGGCTGCAAATCTATAGCGAGCCGCCCATCAGCTGGAAGTAGGACAGCTCGTCCTCCTCGTCAATGTCAGCGTCGCTCGGCTCCTTGAACTCATTGTCACCTGCAGCTACTGAAGAGTTTGGTTGGTGTTTTAAAATACCGTCCCAGAGTGGGAGTGAGTGATCAACTCAGTGGGTACTATTAGTCTTAAGTTGCAATAAACATCAATTATATTATGAATTTAATAAAAAGCATAGCATTCACAGATCTCTAACTAGTCTTGTTAATGCATATGCATATATTAATGATATGATACATAACCTCACAATAATACTCCCTCGAGCGACTCTATTTAACGATCGCATATGACTAACCACTCTCATTGCGACCTCAACTGTTGAGGCTTCAACCTAACTAGTGCGATGCAATCATGATCGTGTTAGCCAAGTTTTAAATTAAGTCCTTTCAAACAATAAATTGAAGAAACTAGTACACTCCATGATATCAATGCCCTCAACTAGTTACAAGGCCAATGCCCCTTAACGTGCGAGGCAAGGACCTCGCGATCCTCGATCCCATCGGGTTGTCCATCCCCGATTTCAAGCACATGGAGAGTGCTGAGAAGTGGGATCGCTCACGATCACTACGGGGAGGCTCGTCACGCCAGCGGAGGCCGACAGCTAGGACATAGTGTCCCATTCCACCTTGCCCGACTCTCGAGTTAGTGGATCGGTTTCAAATGGTTATCAATGGGCTTCAATGGTTGAAGGGTATTGCAGGTTCCATACAGGCGTAAGCAGACAGGGTTAACAAACAAGGTTGGTCGGTATGTAGACTAGACCGTGAGAGTCCAGGCGAGTACGTGACAGACGACATCGAGTACAGGTGACCCATGTAATCTAACTATTGTTGCCCACACATGCCCAAATCCACGGTTTTTAGCCTCAAGATAGTCCTACCAACGGGACTACCTTCACTCTCCTCAGTTTTCGGACCAACCTAGAGATTTAATGGTATTTAGTAACACTTCAAAAATTATGGTTTACCACCTAAACTTAAATAATATCATGCACTCATACATCAACATCAAAATCCAGATTTTTCCATAAATGTAAGTACTAATAGTATTACGAAATGAATGTGCATTTGTGTGGTGAGGGGTTAGCGGAGAGGTCAAGAATTATATATCCTCTAGCACAAAAATATAACAAGGGTAAAAGTATCATACATACTACAAGGAAGCATGGAACAAGAATACACATACGAGGTGAACATGCACTCACAAAATTCATGCCTAATCATGTTGAGGAACAACGAGCAATACAACATCATTCATATCATTTGGAAGATCTATCATGTGAGGGTTTGACTAGGTTCTCCCTAGGTTATTTAAATATTTCACCCAAACACTCATAATCATGAAATTCATACTTAAATTGGTGTTAGGCCACCTAAGCATAATAGTCCGCACTTATGGATCATTGAGATCTTGGGAAGTGATCTAGGATTGCCAACTTGCGGGTGGATTCGTAGAGATCATGAGTCAAAGGAAGTTGCATGTTAGGATTTCATGCAAAACCTAACTTAACACAAAGGATCACAAAAAGATGGGTGCTTACCTCTCCAATTGGTTGGAATTCGAACTTGGAGTGGTGGTGTGGGATCTCTTGAGGAAGAGGGAGGGAGTTGCAAGGATCGACCTCTCTTGGCCCCACCCTCAACTACGGCCCACCTTCACTCTTTTCCTTCCTCTCCTTTCTCTTTCTCTTACTTTCTTCACTCTCTCCTCTCCTTTGTTGTTTTAGTGGAAGTGAGTGAGAGAGAGAGAGTCAAAGAGGGTTTTATTTCTCAGGTTTTAGCCAATTGGCCCTAAGTTCTAATATTATTGCTATAATGACCTTCTAGGACCCTTTTTTGGCTTTGGGGTAGCTCTATCACCCCCTTAGCCACCAAATTTGGTGTGTAGGTGTCTTATGGCCCAATGAGGGGCGGTGCAAATTTTAGAGGCAAATGGACCCCAGATTTTCTCATATGGTTCTGATCATTAAATGGCCCTATGGGGTCCATTCTGACAGTTGGGGTTGACTTGGTGCCCCCTGGCTATACAATTTATGCGATAGGTGTTCCATAGCCCGATGAAGGGTCGTGCAAAATTTGAAGGCAAACGGACGTGGAATTTTATCGTATGGGTCCGATTTGTAATCAATGGTCACTATTTCACGATTGAGTTCCAGATTTTGTAGGCGAGTATAGAAAAATATTTTTGACATTCACTATAAATGTAAAAGATATCCGACGGTTACAAAGCCTAATATCTCAATTTCATTTTTAAAGTGCTAGATTTAGATTCTAGCCTTTGGGTCAAGGCTAGGGTGAGTTGCTCTTGGCAAACGCCGTTAGGACGGCATGAATAATTAATTTCTAGGCATCTACTGAGTCTGTAGCCCGCGATAAACCACAAGCTTAGTGGGATCTGTGGTTTTTCAAACTTTTAGATTTTTCTGACCTTCCTAAGCCGTTGCATGGCCCGCATAAGCTATTGTCAAGTACAAATAGGTTATCTAGCTTAACAGCCTGCACCCGGTCCGATCATAGCCAAATTGGTCCACCCTAATGGGCTAACTAGGGTCAATTTATTGGCAGTACCCCACACACAAGTGGCTTAAGTGAACTGTCTTACGGCAAATCCTATGTGGACGCCTCAGGACACTGTTTTGGTTGGACAGGATGTTACAATCTACCCCTCTTATAAATAAATTTCGTCCTCAAAATTTGTACCTGTTCGTATTGCTGAAGCAGACTTGGGTAATGCTTGTGGACTTTTACTTCCGTCTCCCAAGTGACCTATTCTTCATCGTGGTGGGTCTATAATACTTTGACTAATGGGATAACCTTGTCGCGTAGGACTTGCTCCTTCCTATTTAATATTTGAGTGGGTTAGAGAATGTATGTGGCATTTTTCTTGAGCCCACATGTTTTCATTTGATGATATGCGAATGGTCGGGGACGTACTTCTTCAAGATTGATCCATGAAAGACGTTGTGCACTCCAGCGACTGGCATACATAGGGCCAAGCGATAAGCAACTGCACCTATGCGGTCTAAAATCTGGAAGGGCCTAATAAATCGTGGCGTGAGCTTTCCCTTCTTACCGAAGAGTACAACACCCTTTATTGAGGAGATTTTGAGAAATACGCGGTCCCCAGCTTCAAATTCCAAGTCCCTCCATCTAGTGTCGACATAGCTCTTCTGTCTGCTTTGGGCCGTCAAAAGGCGGTGCCAGATAATTCCAATCTTCTTTAGTCAAAATTCGCACCAAATTCGGCCCCAATAAGCTTCTCTCACCAATTTTCTCTCAGCGGTGTGGGGCTCGGCACGGACGCCCATACAAAGCTACATAAGGCATCATGCCGATGCTAGCTTGGAAGCTATTATTATAAGCGAACTCGGTATAAGGGAGGCAGTCATCCCAACTCTCCTGAAAGTCTAGTATACAAGCCCGCAACATGTCTTTCAATATCTGATTCACCCGCTCAGTTTGCCCATCAGTCTGTGGGTGGAAGGCGGTGCTAAATTTCAGCTTCACTCTCATAGCTTCTTGGATATGCGTTCAGAAAATTGACATAAATCGAGTGTCTCGGTCAGACACAATCTCCAACGGGACGCCATGAAGTCGCACTATTTCCTTGATATGCAACTATGCTAAATCATCAGCGGAGCTCGAAGTCTTTATCAGGAGGAAATGACTTGATTTAGTTAACCAGTCCACAATCACCCATATTGAATCATGCCCCTTTCTAGTCTTGGGCAAGCCAGATATGAAATCCATAGATATGAAGTCCTACTTCCATTCAGCTAAGGGCATTAGTTGTAGAAGGCTCAGTGGTCGACGATGCTCGGCCTTGACCTATTGACAATTGAGGCATCGGGACACTTACTCCGCTATTTTCTTCTTCATGTTGTCCCACCAATAGTTTCACCTCAGATCCCGGTACATCTTGGTACTACCAGGATGCATTGCCAATTTAGAGTTGTGAGCAACATTTAGAACTTCTTCCCATAGTCCATGGAGCTCGAAGTCTTTATCAGCAGGAAATGACTTGATTTAGTTAACCGGTCCACAATCACCCATATTGAGTCATGCCCCTTTCTAGTCTTGGGCAAGCCGGATATGAAATTCATAGATATGAAGTCTTACTTCCATTCAGATAAGGGCATTAGTTGTAGAAGGCCCAGTGGTCGACGATGCTCGGCCTTGACCTGTTGACAATTGAGGCATCGGGACATATACTCCGCTATTTCTTTCTTCATGTTGTCCCACCAATAGTTCCACATCAGATCCCGGTACATCTTAGTACTACCAGGATGCATTGCCAATTTAGAATTGTGAGCAGCATTTAGAACTTCTTCCCATAGTCCATGGAGATTTAAAACACAAAGACAGCCTCGGTATCGCAATCCTCCATCATTTTCGACTCTCCACTCGGATTCCGCATTATTTTTCACTCTTTCCTTTATCCTTTTCAGCAATTCATCATCTTCCTGAGCTTCGATGATTTTGCTGATGACTAGCAACTGGACATGAACGTGGGCAATGACCTCATACGGTTCCTTCACGGTTAACTTCATGTCGAAGTTATATACGAATTTCACCATGTCCCACTCTCTCACCATCAATGAGGCCACAAATTTGAGCATTCTCTTGCGGCTCAAGGCGTCCGCCACCAAATTAGCCTTGTCAGGATGATATGAGACTTCAAACTTGAAGTCCTTCAGCGTTTCCATCCAGCGTTCTCATGTTCAAATCCTTTTAAGTGAAGATGTATTTGAGGCTCTTATAGTCACAGAAAAGCTCAAACTCTTCACCATGGAGATAATGTCTCCATATCTTTAAAGAAAACACTACTGCCACTAGTTCGAGGTCATGGGCAGGGTAGTTCTCCTCGTGCTTCCTTAGTTGTCAAGAAGCATAAGCAGTTGCCCTGTCCTTCTACATGAGTATGCAACCCAAGCCCACACGAGAGGCGTCAGTATAGACGATGTAATTGACTCCTTGCTCAGGTAACATGAGTATAGGTGCTGACGTCAGTTTATCTTTCAACTCTTAGAAGGCTGCTTCCGCCTTCTCACTCCAAACAAACTCCGTGTAAGCTGGGATAGCGGCCAGGCTATTTTTGAAAAATCCTTAATGAACCTTCGATAATAGCCTGTGAGACCGAGGAAACTTCTGACTTTCGTAATTGACTTTGGTTGCTTCCAATCTTGTATGGCTGTCACCTTGGCGAGATTCATAGAGATTCCTTCCTTGGACACCACATGTCTCAAAAATTTGACCTCATACTTCCAGAAGTCGCATTTTCTAAATTGTGCAAATAACCGATTTTTCTTAAGGGTTTCAAAGATCACTCTTAAATGTTCTTCATGTTCTTCGCGACTCCTTAAATACAACAATATGTCAATGAATACGATGACGAATCTATATAAGAACGGTCTGAAGACTTTGTTCATGAGATCCATGAACACCACTGGAGCATTAGTAAGTCGCATGACAAGGAACTCAAATAGGAACACCACTGGCCAAAACAGGTTCTAAAGGCTGTTTTCTGTATATACTCGTCCATGACTCACTGCTGATGGTACCCCGATTGTAGATCGATCTTTGATAAGTATTGAGCACCTCTCAGTTGGTCGAACAAGTCGTCAGTTCGGGGCAAAGGGTATTTATTTCTAACCGTGACTTGGTTCAACCTTCTGTAGTCCACGCACAATCGCAATGTGTCATCCTTGTTTTTCACAAATAGGATTGGAGCTCCCCACGATGAGATGCTAGGTTGGATAAAGCTTGACTCTAACAAATTGTCGATTTGCGTCTTAAGCTCTTTCATCTCACATGGGGTCATACGGTAAGTCGACAAGGAGATGGGTGTGGAACCCAAAGTTAGATCAATCGTGAAGTCTAGCTTATGTTAAGGAGGAAGGTATGACTTTAAATACATCTCAAAAATCTTGGACCACGGGGGTGCATGTTAGCGAGGGTCCATCATAACCCTCTTCTAATGAAATATAACACAAAATTCTACGTTCGCAGCTGACCTGGACTGGGAATGTGAAAGAAGTATCGTCGTCCTCATATTTTCACAGATATAGTATCACAATCGATTTCTGCCTTCATCATAGTCAACTAGTCCATACCCAGGATGACGCCGTAATGAAAAATCTTAGTCGCTATCAGGTCCACGAGTACCACCTTGCCCCCTAAGTCTATGGGACAATCACAACACATCTTTGTCGCTTCAGAGAAGTCCCAGTGGCGGCAATGATTTTCACCCCTACGATAGAAGTGAGGTGTAGCCCTAGACGCTAGACAGTTGCATGCGATATGAGAGAAGTAGTAGATCCAGTGTTCATCAAAAGAAACATGGGAGTACCTTGTATGTAGGTTGTCACCTCGAAGGCCATAAGAGTGAGGATGACCGCATCCTGGCCCTCTGCTACTAAAGCATGAACTTGAGCGTGCTGTGAAAAGTTCGGTCGCTACATAGGACATTGTGGCGGCCTAACTTGAGGTGCAGGAGGGCGACAAAATTGTTGGTCCAGTCCTATCGCCCTCAGTGGAGAAATCTGCACGGCTTGCCGTGAGGGCCTGTTGATACGCTGAGGGGGCATGAAGCTGTGGTCCCTCATCCTTGAGAAACAGAAAGGCTCGGAATGGCCAACCCTCTTGCAGTACTCACACACACAATTAGGTTATATGGATGGGGTCGGGTGACCGTAAGCCTAGGCAGGGAATTCAGGCGTGGCCCTTTCCCGACAAAAGATGAGGACGGTCCCTCCATCCTGCTTCTTGGGTGTAGTTGTGAACGGGTCCTTGAGATTAGCTCTTCGTCTTGTTCCGCTCGTATCAACATCTCTATCAGTTCAGCATAAGTTCTGATATTTGCACAACACATCTTCGATTGAATGCCGCTCCTCAGGCCCTCAGTGAATCGCTGCATCTAGGTCGCCTCTTTTGTAACTATTTGAGAAGCGTAGCACGATAATTCAGTGAAGCGGTTCTCATATTGTGCTACGAACATCACTCCTTGTTGGCGGTGCAAGAATTCATTCTCCCTCTCATGCCGATATATTTGCAGGAGGTATTTCTGATTGAAGCGAGCCTCAAAGGCTTCTCACGTTCATACTTGATTCTCGGAAACGACCCTAAGAACACTCTCCCACCATAAGTCGGCCTCCTTCTCGAAGAGGTAAAAGATGAATTCAACATTCTCCACTTCAGAACAGTGAAGACGCTGAAACAACTTGGTGACTCAATTGTGCCAGTATTCAGCTTCCTCTGGGCAGTGGGCGCCGTCGAAGGTAGGCAGCCTAAATCTCTGGAACCACTCGAATAGGTTGCCTGTGTTAGTTGCGGCGCGGCCAAGTCAGGTGATTCTGCTTGTTGCACCCCCATATTGTGGGCCATGGTTCCCATTATAGTGGTCAACATCATTATTGTTATTGCATAAGAAGTAACATTTGACCCATTTGGTCCATAGCCGGTATTGTGGGAGGTGTGGATGCAGTGGCTTGTGTTGGCGGTGCATCCGGGACCGTGTTATGAGAACCGGTCGCCCCTTGGTGGCCTACTTAGTTGTCGGGAATTTAGTCCCTCTTGACGAGGCCACTGTGAGGTAGGCGAACAAAACGAGCATCACCCCTGGAGCGCATTTTCTGGAAAGATGTTCCCTAGGGTGTTAATCACTAAAGCATTACGAACACAATGCATATACAACCCATAGGTTAATGTCATGAGTGTATCAATTATACAAAAAGGCATTCACCAGCAAGAAGAAGACTTCAAGACAATCCATGCGTTCATATTAAATCCAAAATGTCATTGCATGGCCAGTTACATTCTACGACATGGGTTACAAGTGTCATTAGATACTACAAACTTAAGGAAAATACAACCTAATCAAGCAAAGTTCAAACTATCTTCAATACATGTGAGTAACCCTAACTAACTCAAACAAACTACCATTTATTAGTAAGGTCAAGCTACTACTCTTCTGGGTCAGACGAGGACGGGGGTGCTTCCTCCCCCTTGCTGCAGCAGATTAGGGTCTTTTTAGCTCGATATATCTTCTTATTCCACTTCTCCTGCTCTACTTGGTGCCTTGCATAGGTCTCCTCCATCTTAGTCGGTCTAGCGTCGAGCGCATCCAACTTAGTCATTCTGGCGTCGAGCACATCCAAGCGCTCCCGTATGTTTGGAGTGGTGAGTAGCTCCCCGCCAACTTCTTCGATTTCCTCAGCTTCTTCCGCCTCTTCAGCTTCATCCTCATTCTCATCCCTGTCATTTTCATCGCTTTCCTCTTCCTCTTCATCAGGGTTTCCGTATTTGTCGACGTGGGCCTATCGCTGCTTGGGGCCTATTCCCATCTTATTTAACATGTTATCACCCAGTAATTGCATCGATATATGATTTCCAATCGATCCACCCACACCATATTGTTGAGCCAACCGAAAGACCGGGCGACCAAACGGGAGGCATGCACTCTTTCGGGTCGCCCTTGCGGCCCTTATGATCTGATGGAGTACTATGCTGGGGATACACACATTTGCTCCGTCTCTCTTAATATAAAAACTTTATCATATAGCGGGAGCACTCGGTGCGGTTCTTCAGCCTCGGGTATACATTATGGGTGCAAATGCGGTGAAATACTCGATACTCTGGGGTTAGGTTAGACGAGCTCGGGTAGACCTTTCGCTTCCACTGGGTAACCTATCCACACAAAAAGTGAGTTCACTCATCGCGGGCTCGACTCATATCTAAATTTCTCTCATCAATCTGCACCTCCCCTAGTGGTACTCCAAGTACGTCAGAAATGTCTTTCACCCCGAAGTGGAACCTCTTGCTACCCACTATAAAATCAAAGCCCAACAGCTTGAATTTAGGGTTTCTGATTCTGGTGTAGAAAGCCTTGGCTTGTCCCTCATCTACCTGGGAACCTCCATAAAATATGGGACCCCATTCCTTTTTCATAAGATGGTCGAATAGGGCGTAATTATCAAACAGATGCTCCTCTACAGAGGCTTCAAAGGTGACATTGCACATGCAGAAATTTCCCATATCTTCGACGGGCTGTTGGGAGGCTTGAATTGTGAGCTCCCTTTGGGGGTCATTTCGTCTCTTAGATCGGCCTTCTGAGCTTGACTTCCCTATTAGATTGGCTTTCTTCTTGCTACACCTTTCTCGGCTCGGTCCCGGCTCAGTGGGAGTCGGTCTCTTCTTCCCCATGAGGGAAAGGATCACCGAAATGGAGAAGAAAGAGGCAACGACTATCAAGAACACTATATCCCTCGACTAGGATGGATTGGGTGTGAGAAATGTAGGTGGGTCATTGGAAGGAAGATTTTAGGGATGGTTTGAGAAGACTTAGATGAGTTTAAGAATGGGTTTGGGGAATGTATTTGAGGAAGGTTTGTTAAGGATAGATCTTGAGAAAATGGGTTGGAGATGGATGTGGAATGATGGATTTGGGAATATATTTGAGAAAGAGGGTTGATGTTGGGTTTTGGGAATGAGTTTTGGTGAATGGGTTTTGTGAGTGGGTGTTAAGAGTAAATGGGTGGTGGGAAAAGAAATATGAAGAAGAAGAATGTAGTTTGAGAGTTGGTTTGAGAATGGGAAAGGGAAAGGTCTTTCTAGGGGTTTTTGAGGTAATGGAGGCGGTTAAAGGGGAGGAAAACGAGTCTATTGGTCCTTTATTTGCAAGAAAAGTGGGCCCCAAGCGAAGTTGCATTGTAGAAGGGGAAGGAATCACAAATGGGAAGCCGGGCGGGCGGGGGCCACGCAGGTCGGGCGGGGTCACGCCGAGCTGTTGGACCCCCCCGGTGGGGTCACGCCGAGCCGCTGGACCCTAGGGCAGGGTCACGCCTGGCGGGCGGGGGCGCGTGAACGGGGACAAGGGGACGGGCGGGGTCAAGCCCAACCCATTGCTTCCTCGGTGGGGGTCTACTTCATTTGAGGTTTCCTGGAAGCCGGTAGGACCCCTCGATACGTGTCACATATGATTTTGGGGTAGGAGAAGCTGATCTTTGCAATGAACCTAGTTTTTTCATGAGATTCCTCTCGGTTAGTAGCCAATCATTAAATTCTTCTACATTTTCACTATTTCCAATGAATTTTCATTCACCCCTAACTCTTTATCCCCAAATGGGCCGGAACAGTCATGTTCGGCCTAGTATTAGCTCGTTTGGTCTAGGATGACGGTTTCGACTATCTAATTGTTCAGTTTTCGATTTGTTTCTATCATTTGACTAAGATACTGTAAGGTTTTTGAATTTATTTTCTAGTGTCACTACTCTCTCTTGCTACCCAATCCTAACTCCTTGAAAGTCTTATCATCTGTCCAAGATTACCGGTCCAGGGCCTGTAATGGTTCATAGCATTTCTAAGTCTCTATTACATTTCATTCTCAAATCAGCGGACATGTTAGTGAGTTCATAGTCCACGGATCAATTAATTCCAAACCATTACTCTGATACTAACTTCTAATGCCCTGAAGTTTGGGGGTCGTCTTTTACTGTTTTGCATTTAATTAAGCTTAATGCGCAATATAGAATTACTTGAAACATGAATCACGATCACTACTAGTCTATTGAAATAGAAGTCACAAAATATATTTATACATATCCAAAAATATGAATGGGTCGCACAAGCATCGCCCAGTAAAAATACAAAAGAATGATAAGTCTAAAAGAATGTTGCGCTGAGTCTACTCAGCGATCCAAAATAGGCTGTAAATCTATGGTGAGCCGTCTATCAGCTGGAAGTAAGACAGCTCATCCTCCTCATCAGTGTTAGTGTCACTCAGTTCCTCGAATTCATCATCACCTGCAGCTACTGAAGAGTCCGGTTGGTGTTTTAAAACAGTCCTAGAGTTGGAGTGAGTGATCAACTTAGTATGTGCTATTAGTCTTAAGTTATAACAAATATCAATTATATTATAAATTTAATGAAAGGCATAACATTCACAGATCTCTAACTAGTCTTGTTAATATATGTGCATGTATTATGATATGATGCATGACCTCGCAGCAACACTCCATAGAGCAATTCCATCTAACGATCACGTATGACCAACCACCCTTATTGCGACCTCAACTGTCGAGTTGCCAACTTAACTAGTGCGATACAATCATGATCGTGTTAGCCGGGTTTTTAATTAAGTCCTTTCAAACAACAGATTGGGGAAACTAGTACACCCCATGATATCAATGGCCTCAACTGGTTGCGAGGCCAAGACCCCTCAACGTGTGAGGCTAGGACCCCACGATCCTCGATCACATCTGATTCTTCATTCCGATTTCAAGTACATGGGGAGTATTGAGAAGTGGGATCGCTCGCAGTCACTACGGGGAGACTCGGACATAGTGTCCCATTCCACCATGCCCGGCTCTCGAGTCAGTGGATCAGTTTCAAATGGTTATCAATGGGCTTCAATGGTTGAAGGGTGTTCCAGGTTCCATACAGGCGTGAGTAGATAGTGTTAATAAATAAGGTTGGTCGGTACGTGGACTAAACCGTGTGAGTCCAAGCAAGTACGTGACAGATGACATCGAGTACAGGCGACCCATGTAGTTCAACTACTGTCGCCCATTCGCACCTACCCAAATCCACGATTTTAGCCTCAAAATAGTCTGACCAACGAGACTACCTTCACTCTCCTCAGTTTTCGGACCAACCTAGGGATTTAATGGTATTCAGTAACACTTTAACAATTCATGGTTTACCACCTAAACTCAAATAATATCATGCACTCATACATCAACATAGAAATCCAGATTTTTCCATAAATGTAAGTATTAACTGTATTACGAAATGAATGTGCATGTGTATGGTGAGGGGTTAGTGGAGAGGTCAAGAATTATATATCCCTTAGCTCAAAAATATAACAAGGGTAAAAGTATCATACATACTACAAGGAAGTATGGAATAAGAATACACATATGAGGTAAATATGCACTCACAAAATTCATGCCCAATCATGTTGAGGAACAACAAGCAATACAATATCATTCATATCATTTGGAGGATCTATCATGTGAGAGTTTGACTAGGTTCTCTTTAGGTTATTCAAATATTTCACCCAAACACTCATAATCAAGAAATTCATACTAAAATTGGTTCTAGGCCACCTAAGCATAATAGTTCACACCTATGGATCGTTGAGATCTTGGGAAGCAATCTAGGATTGCCAACTTGCAGGTGGATTCGTAGAGATCCTTAGTCAAAGAAAGTTACATATTAGGATTTCATGCAAAACCTAGCTCAACACAAAGGATCATAAAAAGATGGGTGTCTACCTCTCCAATTGTTGGAATTCAAACTTAGAGTGGTCGTGTGGGATTTCTTGAGGAAGAGGGAAGGAGTTGTAAGGATCAACCTCTCTTGGCCCCACCCTCAACAACAGCCCACCTTCACTCTCTTCCTTCCTCTCCTTTCTCTTTCTCTTTCTTTCTTCACTCTCTCCTCTCCCTTGTTGTTTTAGTGGAAGTAAGTGAGTGAGAGAGAGTCAAAGAGGGTTTTATTTCGTAGGTTTTGGCCAATTGGCCCTAAGTTCTAACATTATTCCTACAAGGACCCTCTAGGACCCTTTTTGGCTTTGGGTAACTCTATCACTCCCTTAGCCACCAAATTTGGTGTATAGGTGTCTCATGGCTCGATGAGGGGCCGTGCAAATTTTGGAGGTAAATGGATGTGGGGTTTTCTCGTACGGTTCTGATCATTAAATGGCCCTATTGAGTCTATTCTATAGGTTGGGGTTGACCTGGTGCCCCCTGGCTATGAAATTTATGGGATAGGTGTTCCATAGCTTGATGAAGGGCCGTACAAAATTTGAAGTCAAATGGACGCGAAGTTTTATTGTACAGGTCCGATTTGTGATAAACGGTTACCGTTTTACAATCGGGTTCCAGATTTTGTGGACAGGCGTAGAAAAATATTTTTAACCTTTGTTGTAAATGTAGAAGAGATCCGACGGCTGTAAAGCTTAATATCTCAGTATCATTTAAAAGTGCCAGATTTAGATTCTAACCTTTGGGTCAAGGCCGGGGCGAGTTGCACTTGGCAAGCGTTGTTGGGATGGCGTGGATAATTAATTTCTAAGCGTTTATTGAGTCCGTAGTCCGTGATGGACCACAAGCCCAGTGGGATTTGCAGTTTCTCAAACTTTTAAAATTTTCTGACCTTCTTAGGTCGCTACACGGCCCGCACAATCTGTTGTCAAGTACAAACAGGTTATCTGGCTTGATAGCCTGCACTCGGTCCGATCATAACCAAACTGGTCCACCCTAATGGGCTAACTAGGGTCAATTTATTGGCGGTACCCCACACAAGAGCAGCTTAAGCTGTCCTGCGGCAAATCCTGCGTGGACGCCTCAGGATACTGTTCTGGTTGGACAAGACGTTACAACATAAGACCATTTTCAACTTTCATCACCTCACCCCCTCCCCCCCCCCCCCCCCCCCCCCCCCCCCCCAAATATCGATTTAGTTATTTCAAACTGCATATACAATTATCTTCAAGAGTAGAGCATCAAAAGTATAATATTTTTAATCGCATTAGATAATACATGTACAAATGATGTTGTGATTTCTTCTTTGCGGAGCCAATTCAAGACAGTAGGAAAATTTTATTTTAGAGAAAATGTTTTTCAGCTAAAATTTGTGTTTACATTTTTAATTTCATTGTGTAAGAGGCGCTAAAAATAATTGATAAAATAATTGAGAACATAAGAAAGTATAAAATATATAAGGGGGTCACCATCAAGACTTATTATCCATAATGATGTACTCCAACGTTTAAATGTTGGATCATAAAAATATTAAAGTTAGATGCGTGCACTCATTGGAATTCAACATATGAAATGTTGGATGAGCCAGTCAAATTGAAAATTACATTTTTAAAATTTACAGTTTGTGACAAAGAATATGCTTAATTACCTAATGAAGAGTATTTGAAAAAAGTTAAAGATATTCGTAGTTTTTTTCGAATTTACTATGATTTCACGAAGTTATTTTACAAAAATAAATATCTAATGGTAAATCTGTTTCTTCCAAAGATTTGAAAAATTAAAGATACTCTTCAGAGAAGTGTCATGACAGGTTCGGATTATATTCATAATATGGCACAAGTATGCAAGTAAATTTTGAAAAGTACTGGAGTAAATGTCATATGTTAATGACTTTAACTGTTGTTCTTGATCCTCGCTGCAAAATAGTATTGGTTAATTATGTTTATAAGAAGATTTATTTGTTTGACAAGACGGATCTAGTGCCCATATGGCAGTTGAAGAATTGTACTCTTCTTATGTGGTTAATTATACCATAAGACATGACACACGACTTATGCATGAATGTTGTGTATCCAACAATAAGTCCAATACCAATATATACACATACTATTAGAGATGACGAAGATATTTTAGCGTATATGATAAGCTGCAGTCAAATGACCAAAACTTCAATTACCAATGTATATAAGAGAAGATAATAAAATTTATATGTGAGGTCCAAGAACCGGTTCTCGAAGATTTGAATGAGCATCTAAGGACGGTGGATGTTGATTTAGAGTCGAGATTTCCAAATACCCCTCCAACGGTTGATGCAACCAGCCCTGGCCCTTCAGCCAATGTATCGAATCATGATCTATGGCTTAACAAGTGAGACATGCCAACTTTCTATCCATTTGGCAACAAAGATAACTTTGACATCCCAAGCCCTTTAGCCAATATACCGAATCATGAACCAAGACCCAAAAGTTTTGAGGGGTCATCTTTTAGGTTATTGGATAATGATTCCTACTTAGACATTTCTGAACTATCAACCGATGCACCAATATATCATATAAGACCTAAGAGTTTTGTGGGGCCATCTTTCAGGTCATTGGACAATCATGACTTTTTAGGCATACCTGCTCCATAAAGAAATTCACTAATACTTTTTTCTAAGGGTGGACGGTTATTCAGAGCCAACTTTTAAATAGTCGATTGTGAATATAATCCAAATATCCCACTCTCATCATCCAACATACATGAGAACGAAGTTGTATTGAATTACACAGAGTTTTTAAAAATTTCAAACTTTGTTGACAATTCCAGTCTAATTACCATTGGTCAGATGTACAGGGATAAGAATCATATTAAAGATGTACTTCGTAAATTTGCCATGTGATCTAACTTTCAATATAAGGTGGTAAAATCAAATAAGAAGATATATACAATTAAATGCATTGTAGAAAGTTATGGTTAGAGGGTGCATGCATCGAAACTGGACATATCTAGTGTTTTCAAAATAAGGACATATAGATTCGAACACAAATGTCCACAGGCTGCCAAGGTGATAACTTATCGACACAACTTCATTGGTAATATAAGGCGGTGATGTAACATCTCACATTTTCACGGCAGAGTTTATACTCGTATTCGAGAAAATCAGGTGTTAATAATTAAATGAATTGAATGCTTTAAAAATCGCACCTTTTTTTCATTTAAATTACATCCATTTACATTTATGAAGGTAACTATTCACGAGAATAAAATCGACTGTATTTATTATTTCATTTAAAGTAAAAGAGTTCAATAAATCATCAAATGTCCTCTCAGTGGGAACTTATTACATTATCGAGTTCGCAGCGAATATATAAAACTAAATCATAAAACTATCTTTTTATTCATTCAGTATAATCTTCCTTAGGGAGATGGTCCTCTCGGTCTTCGATCTGTACATCACTTGCATCATTTGTGCGATTAGAGAGGGTCAATGCATGTAACGCCCCGAAATTTAAGGGCCAGTACGAACTCGGCTCTCGAATTCCCAGGTGCCACGTATGCCCTAACTAGCCTCATATGCAATTGTATATAAAGTATCCTGTGGGCGATGGAGAATTAAACCAAGCATAGAATAATAATATATCATTCGAAAATGTCAAGTACTACTAATCATGTAAATATCCAAACATAAGTCCAAAATATCCAAAATAATATCCAATCAGGGATCTAATCTCATCCATACATATAACCCAAAATGACTAGGGCCCTGCCCCAATCCCGCATTCTCCAAACCTGAACTAGAAAGACCCACCGAAGGTCTGGAAGTATGCTCGCTCCTCCTCCTCATCGTCCACACCGGCATCCTCCAGCGCATCCTGCTCCATTATCCTTGCATCTATGACAGGTTCTGGTTGGTGTTTTAAAACACTGTCCCAAAGTGAGAGTGAGTAGCTAACTCAGTGGTACCATTAATAATAAGTTAAACGAATTATCATACATAATAATAAATTTAGTGAAAAGCATACATTCACAGAACCCTAGATACTCTGGTTAATGCAATGCATGATTTAATGAAATAATACATGCTAATTACCACAACACTCCATCTTGCGACACCGTCTAACGTTGGCGAACCAACACTCCCACGAGCGACCACGACTACCAAATCATAAAAGAAACCAATACATGTAGTGTACATGTTAGCTGAGTTGATTAGTTAGGTTCATTCATCCAGCAGATTGGAAAAACCAAAATTTCTCGATGGAACATTGCCCTAATTCGATCGCGTGGCTCTGATGGTCGTGGCCGTATGGCTCTCGCGATCCTTAGCCCTTGTGGGTTGGTCATTCTCATAACTTTTAAGCTCATACGAAAATAATTAGGACTTTAGAGTCCTACTCGCGGTCACTATGAGGAGGTCGTCACCCCAGCAAAGGTTGACAGCTCGGGCATAGTGTCTCATACCACCATCCCTGGCTCACAAGTCTTTGGAGCTCACTGGTCACTACGGGGAGACTCATCATCCCAGGTAGGCCGATGGCATGAGCATAGTATCCCATACCACTATCCCCAGCTCATGAGTCTTGTGGGCTGCAAATCATGATTATCAGTGGGCGCTAGGGTTAGAGGGTGCCTCGAGTTTCAGTAGGTATGTATAATCATGGTTAACATATAAGGATGACCAACCAGTGGACTAATCTACCCCCACGAGATGAACTACGGACTGCACGGCCTGAGAACAACGTCTCATGTAGTCCATCTACGGACGACACTTCATGGTTTGACTAATCGGGCCAAACTTACCTATGGGCTGACCCAACGGAAAGGTTGCCCAAAAGGAGTTCCGGTTGGTTGGCGATCCATAAAGGGGCGTGTGCGTAAGTACATAGTTTGTATTCAACAATTTTCAGGAGCTAATCTAGCAAACAAATAGCATGTTCTGAATTCCGACAGCTTGGACAGCAATACATTAGAACCCATGACACAATCGTATGTGACAAAATTGATCCTACAAGATTAATCGCAATAAAAATCAAGTTCAAACAATATTTCAGTAGTTCAACAAATTAGACAGTCATGCGCCCAATTCACATCAATTCAATTTATTGTACCAACATATAACATGCAAATCATCAAGCAACATCTAACATATGAATCGACAATAATCTTATGACATACAAATCAGCGAATAACATGTAATTTACAAAGTAGCAACCAACATGTGACATACAACTAGTAATCAACATGCAATGTACAAATCAGCCACATTTGGAAAATTGTAGTTGAATTTTCCTAAATTTGATCGACAGGTCAGCAACCTTCACATCAAGAGATCCTCGGGATCTAATTCCCTTTCCCATTTTTTGGGAAAAATCTTACGCATGTCCTAAATCAAGTAACATTTAAAATTCAACAACATATATCCACATATATCATCCAATTCCACTATGATTCACGCTAGGCATGATAATCAGCCACCTAAAGGTAATGGTCTGCACCTATTGTCGATTGGAGGTCCTTGGAGTCGCTCTAACGTCGTCGAGTCAGTAAACTTGACGTGTCGGAACCCCACGTCACATACATGTGGTTTATAGCTAGGGGGAGATGGATGGGAGTTCAAATTTTACCTTGGATCGGATGTAGCTAGATGCTACGGTGATCAGGTCAGGATTTCTGGCAATGTGGAGGTGTATGTGCGGGGAATTTCGGTCCCCAAGCACCACATGCACCCACACATGCTCTCTCCCTCTCTTTCTCTCTCCTCTCTCTCTCTTTTTCTCTCTCCTCTCTCCTCTCTCCCTCTCTCAGCAGTTGAAATTTCAATGGGAGCGAGTGAGGGAGAGGGTTTATGGGTTTTATACCCAGAAATTAAAACATTTGGCCTCGGGTTCTGTTAATTACTTTAAACGGTCTTGTGGGGCCCATTTCTAGCTGTTAGGGCTGCCTTGATGGCCCCTTAACTGATCTAATTCATGGACATGTGCCCCATGGCCCGATGAAGGGCTGGGTAAAGTTTGACGGTAACCGAACACGCGATTTTATCGCAATGGTCCAGTTTGCAATCAATGGTCACCGATTCTCAATTAAGGGTCAGATTTTGTGATGAGTGCAAGGAAATATTTACAACCTTTGGCATAAGTTTGGAAGAAATTCGATGGCTGAAATGCCTTAATTCACTAACTCAATCGGCGAGGCCATTTTTTTTTAATTCCAGATTTTAAATCCAAAGTTAGAGCGACTTGCACTTTACAAGCGCCGACTGGACGGCACGATTCTTTCAGTTCTGGGTGTCGTCCGAGTCTGTCGTTTATGACAGAACACAAGCCCAGTGAGGCCCTTGGCCTCCCTAAGTTTCTGAATTTTCGGTTCTTCCTTGGGCGGTGCATGGCTTGTACAGACAGTCGCCAAGTACAATTGGGCTGATTGGCCCTATGGCCCATGTTCAGTCCGAATGCAATTGGATTCAATCACATTAATATCTTAATTCGGATTAATTTATCGATAATAAATCAACATGTATGATTGAATCGTACGGTCCTTCATCAATTTACATGCAGACGCCTCAGGACACTGTTCCGATTGGGCCGGTTGTTACAATGCCCTACTTATAGTGATGGTTACCCTTAAAGATCAACAGTAATTCAAGAGATTTATAAAATAAGGTAAGGGTTTTGATACGTCACGTACTCTACCACTATGAGAGGTATCAGTATACGCAAACAATATATATATGAATGCATGCCTAGTAAAGCATGTGCGGATCATCATACATAGTGATCATCATAATGTGGAATACAATTTATAAAAAACTTCAGCTAGCCTCGCATTCTCATACTACGGACATTCGCCAGCATGTGCAATGCTACCGTGGATTTACGTGAACATCTCAAGACGGCACAATACATGAGTTGAATGAATTATGTGACACGATTTGTTCATGAAGTAAATATTTGCGACATCCAATCCCAGAAGTGATGTAACACGTATTGCAAATTACTTATATCGATTTATGCACCACTAACTAAATCCATAGAATTAAGCGTCAACCAAGAGGGTCTCTAACCAGAGCGCATTACATTCATGATAAAATATTTGAATCACTAGTTGTGATACATTTAACACATCACTTACATCAAAGAGAATGTAAACTGAATCATGAGAGCTTTGGGATTTCAAGACACATGCCCAAGCCTTAAAGATATATAATACACGGCTAATAAAATAAGAAGGAGAGTAGTAATGGAGAACTCAATAAAGAAGAGAGTGGCAATGGCCAACTCAACAAAGAGGAGAGAGTGACAATGACCAACTCAACAAAGAGGAGAGTGACAATGGCTATCTCAGTAAAGAGGAGAGTGGCAATGGCCAACTCAACAAAGAGAAGAGTAGTAAGGGCTAACTCAATAAAATTGGTAAAGGCAAGGGCAAGGCTTGTATCCATCGTCCCACATAAAAATAATGAAGATCACTCGTAATCATACCATAATTCCAAAGGGTAAATCATTGTTGGTGGTAAATTAAACAATTGTAGGGATATAATTATAGTAATACGAAAGCATGTAAAAAGGCAAGATCTTATCAACTTAAATCAAAGTAAGCTTAAAGGATTTCTCATAGAAATTCAAAAAGATCGTGCTTAATTAACATCACACCTTAATTATAATTTTCAAAGGATAAATAATTATTAGGGGTAAATTAAATATTTGCATGGAGGATTCAAAGCATGTGAGGGAACATAATAATTCATATTAACTCAAGTTAATATAGGCTTAAAGGAATCCCTCACCTTAGCCTTAGATCTAAACCTAGGTAGATATTTATGTAGGAAAGCTTCTACATAAATCACGGCATTCCTCGAGCAAGAGGGAGATACCAGATGTTTGGAGAAGAAAGTGAATGATGGATGTCTAGGCTTCTCTCTCTCTCTCTCTCTCTCTCTCTCTCTCTCTCTCTCTCTCTCTCTCCGTGGATGTTTGAGAGGTGGGCGTGTGAGTGGAGAGGGGAACACCGCCTCATTTTTAAAAGGGAATGGGTGTGTGAGAGGGGTGTGTTTCACATCATACTTGTATTGGGTTTATCCAATTTTTCATTTTCTGACGATCTTTCTTTAAATCTAATTCGTATATTATGTCAAAGTCGTCGAATAGGGTTGGGATATATGATTTTCTTGGTGATCCGAAATTTAGATTGACCTATCTTAAAAATTCTCCTAACGGGTGTCAAAACAAACTTGATCTCAATTAATGGTCCACACTTAATGATCAGGGCCCAATTTTAGAAAAAATGTGTAGTCAGGATGGGCAAATAGTTGGACAAAATTTGTTAGTTGATCAATAATGGAAAAGGCCTAGATCTAAAATTTTACTTTTTGTACCAAAATGAATGAACTGGCTTCAACCTTCAATGGTGTAGGATCATGATTGGGGCCTAAATTTTGTATAACCTCGCAATCATATAAGACCAAAGTATGGTCCAAATTTGAGTCGCGATGGACGAAAAGAAGTGGTTAAATTGGAATATTTAGATTTATAAGGAGTTGATAAGCCTCGAAAGGATAACTTTGCGCCTAAGGAAAAACTTCTCAAAGTGGAGTCTTTATATTTCACACTTAGTCCATATGATGGTCAATCCAAGTCGTTCATATGAAAAGAAATTTCCTAATACAACTACCAATGACCTTTCTTCACTCGATGGACACCAAAATTAATGGTTAAGGAGTTGATTTGTCAATTGAGTCATTTTTATAATGATCCAATCGCTTAAATTTGATGTGTATGGTTAATTTATGATGCATAGGCATGGTATAAAATTTCACATGAAACGGATCATGAGAACCATATGATCTAGAATTCAGGGGTGTAGGTTAATAGCATTTTCATAATTATTACTGATACAAGAGTTTTGAAAAATATAATGGTTGGTTTTACATGGTTGTAGGCACGTTTCTAAGTAATTCTTATAAAAGAACTTACATCTAAATCATTACGAATAAAGAATTATTCACAAATTAACTAAGGGAATGTACATATATCAACCAACATAATGGATGGTTAGATGACATGTTAAAATATGAAAACTTTATGGTTCGTGTATATAGGTATATGTACAATCAGTTTTGTAAACGGAAGAACACGAGGTGGGTTTCTGGAGTGATTAGAGGGTAGAACATGTGTATCTTTATATTCGAGTGTCTTGTTCACATGTGTAAGTTTCTCAGATTATAGTTCTGATGGTGGGTTAATCATATTCATAGGTGATGAACAAGATGAATGGATTAGAATCTCAACTTGATATGTGTATGAGCGGATATAGAGATCAAGTAGCTATTTTACTATAATTTGGTGGTGCAAAATCAAAGTGGACGGTTAGATGTCTCTATCTAGTAGTGTATATTTAACTGAGCAGATGATGGACAAGTGAAAATATTTAGATATATGATGATCTTATATTAAAATCAACGGTCATATAGCTTGATTTATGAATAGAGATTATTCCTAATAGTCAGATTTGTGTTGGAGAATAGATGTAAGGTTATGATAGCTAGATTGGTATCGTACACATGTTCATAATAAGTTAAATTTTATGGTAACATTCGAGAACTTTCAATGTTCAAATATTAAAAAGTTTGGGTTGTTACAATCTACCTCCCTTAAATAAAATTTCATCTCCGAAAATTAATTACTTATATCATTTGCGCTTATTCATTTGGTTTAATTTTTCCCTATATTCCTCGTGAGGTGAATATATGTCTAGGTGTTCGTATAATTGACTATATAAAATCGGGGCGTTACAGGTAATGTAACTCCTGATAAATCTAGTTGTCGTAAACGAAAAGTATCTATAAGCATAGGGAGACATCATCACCAGGATACTACGAAGATAAGCAGTGAGTTTACTGTTAGTCGCATAAGGTCAGGTCTACCAGTCAGGCCACATGTTATACAATATCGAATATATGAAGAATACAAAGTTAAGATCAGTTATATAAAGGCGATCAAGGGTAATAAATTTTCAATGAATGAGGTGATGGAATCCTATGAGATATCTTACTTCGTGCTTCCGGCATACCTTCACGAAATTTTAACAGATCTATACATAAACAACAAAATGAACTATTTCTAGAAATACTTAATTTCACTCGGACAATACATTAGATAAATTTTACAATATTTTCAGAGGGTTTTGTGAGTGGATGTGGCTCATTTGAAAGAAAAATATAAATTAATTTTGTTTATAGCTACAACATTATATGAAAATAATCACAATCGTATTTGCTTATGAGATTAGAAAGTCATAAAATAACGATAATTGAAATTACTTCCTCGACAATTTGTAAAAACTGATTAAATAGGTCAATTAAGGTCATTATTATTTCTAATTATCATAAAGGCTTGATGAATGTGAATGTCGTATTTCCATCTGCTACCCATGGGTATTGTGAATGCCATATTTTCACCAATCCGACTCATTCATTTAAGGACAACACATTAAATTGGTATTATTGGTCGACCACCAAGACATGCAAGAAAGTTATATTTGATGATCTAATGTGCTTGATAGGCTTACCCAATGCCTCTATATATAACTAGCTTGTTAACATCATAAAGGAAATATGAGTATTTTCTTGTTTTGAGAAAAAAAGATACAATATCATAACCATAAACATATCTAATAGTGTAAATGCACTTTTTAAGGAAGTATGGGAATATCCTATAATCACACTCATAGAAACATTGAGAAGCAAGATACAACAATTTTACCGAATTTATAAAGAAGATGGCATGGCATTCCTGAGATATCTAACTCCCTGGGCAGAGAATACATTGAAAGAATTATATCCCTCTTCTTGATAAGTGGTATGTATGTCAAGTTCAATAAATAAGTTCGAAGTGAATGCAAAGGGTTTGATTGATATAATTAGGCCGTCTTCTATGGAATATACATGTGGTGAGTTTCAAATCATGAGTATTGTCTTGCCTTCACGTAATTGCAACCTGAAGTAAGTACAAAATAGATCTGTTATGGATTTTACACAACAGACTTTACCATAGAATATACCAAGAATCAGTCTATACTCTCATTGATACTAGCCAATGGGATACCTCATCGGATATTAAAACGATATATGATCGAAAGTCTCCTAATACAGAAAAAAAAAAAACTAAGAACAGATGAAAGACTGTCAGGATTACTAGCCTCTGGGAAGTCATGCCTGTTGTAAGTGTGGAAATTACAGGTGAACGGGTCATAATCGATTAACATGCAAAATCCTTCCCATCGGGAGAGAAAATTAATTTTTTATATTTGAATAGGATCCTTGAAACCTACATTGTTCAATGTTTTACCATATATAATATGACTTTAAATTTTTTGTATTGAAATATATATGGAGTATTGACATCTATTTGAATAGGAACTCCTTATGCGAATATATATGTTTTATAATGGGTTCATTCATTTTTTAGGCGTGTCTCAATGCAATGGCTTAAAAAATGAGGCGGATCTAAAACTCCAGTTGACTACTATTGTTTAGCATTAAAAACCTAACAGGTTACAAAAGTTTTTTTAACAAGTGGGTAGTTTGTACCTTCATTCATGTCCGCGTGATGGCGTATAAACAGGTTGGATGGCATATAAACATTATGGTAGACGGTGGACGTTAAATCACTATTAATACCTGTGTTGTGGTCCACCTAAGATATAGATCTGTTTCATTTTTTATTTTTTATTTGCTCATGCCCTAGAAGGTTGGAAAATTGAATGGACGGTAGGGATGAAACACTTTTTCCGTACAGACCACCCAATCCGAGTCCATTGCAGGCGTAGATGTGTCCTGGGTGAATCCAGACCGTATATCTAACGTATAATTTCGTCAATGGACTTTAGCACAAGAAACACATGCGGTCAGACAATCTTAGCCATCCCAATATTGAATTATTTCCTTTCTATGTTTTGGACGGTGGATCGGTGCTAGTTTTGATTGTTTTCTTATCGGCCACAAATAGTACGTCTAAACTTCGAAATTTGAGTAACTTTTCCATTGACTTCCATCGGGAGTAAGTCCCACTAGATGAACGGTCCAGATGTTCATTGAGACCCTCGCTGTAGGAGCTAATATTTTACTATCAATTAGTGGGGAGCGGATTAGGTGTTACCCGGATAACACCTTAGTGGGTATCATCCTTACCGTGTGTGGCCAATCTTGATGAAATTGCTGTATATCCAAGCCGTCCATTCATTTTTTCAGCTCATTTTATCATGTTATCCCAAAAATTAAGCAGATATAAATCTTCAATGAACCACAACACTAGAAAAAGTGATGAATGACTATTAAAAACATTTTATAAGCCATATAAGTTTTGGATCAAGTTGAACTCTCTGTTGTGCCTTAATCCATCTCTGATTGACCTTATCAAGGGGTTGGATGGAAAATAAAAATTATGTATCTTCTTTATGTGGACCCTCCGAAGTTTTTAATGGCGGGCGTTCAATCACCACTTTCCTGTGGTGTGGTTTACCTTAGATTTGGATTTGTTTAGTTTTTTGACTAAGTCTTAAAATAGTCTAGAAAAAAATGTAGTGGATATACAAAACATCATCAAGGAGGGCCCCACAGTAAGGGTAACACCCAGTTGTTACCCATGGAAAGGAGTGTTATTAGATACTCTGACAACCTATGCTAGTTAATACGCCGGCACTCATAAATTGTAAACCAGGCATTCTCAGGTCGTCATACAACATTCAGAATGATCTGACGGCTCAAACATCTTATTAGTGGACATTTCTGTTGAATTACGACTGTTGATGACCGTCCAGGAAATGTCGATGAATTGGCAAACTACAAGTTCAAATCAATGCCGTTTTTGTCCACAACATCTAAGGTGGGACCCACCATTTGGACGGTTTATTTTAATATAATATATCTCACGTGTGCAATTTTCTAGTGCCTGCTTTCCAACTTTCACAGTTCATACACTGTATTTGGATGCTCAGATTTTGTGGAAAATCACGTGGGAGAGGAACCAGACACCCACGTGGGAGAAGGCTGCAGGGAGCTGTGGGGCCCCCTTTGATGTGTGTGTTGTATATCCACATGGTTTATTTATTTTTTTCAGCTCATTTTAAGACGTGGGATAAAAAATAAAATAAATTTAATTCTCAATTGGACCACATCATGAAAACAGGTTTGATTGAAAACCACCACTAGAAACTTCTCAGGGCTCACTATGATATTTATTTTCCATCCAATCCGTTGATAAGGTCACACAGATATGGATGAATAGAAAACACAAATATCAGATTGATCCAAAACTTTTGTGGCCCACAAATATTCAATCACTAATTTTCTTGTGGTGTGGTCAACTTGAGATTTGGATCAGCTTCATTTTTTGGAATAATGCACTAAAATGAACTGAAAATACAGATGGACAGTGTGGATATACAACAAACACATCAAGGTGGGCCACACCCCAACCAAGAATGCAACTCCGTAGCCTAAGGTGGGGCCCATCTATAGTAGACATGGACAAATGAACATTGGATCGAGACCGTCAATCGTGACCCCACTTTGGATGTGCCATTGAGATCGTGGCCATCCAAATTGACGGTTTAAAAAGTATAAGCGTGTCATTTAATAGCTTTTGATTTTCAGAAGCGACTTTGTAATACTACGTTTGGTTAATACATGTAATTAATTGCTTATTAAAAATCAATTACCAAATTATTTGCAGGAAACGGGGTATTTGAGGCAGGTGGAGCACGTGTGAAGTTCTTGTGTACACAACACACGTGCCAGAGATCCGTGCCATTTATCAGTTCTAAAGAACTTTGAAGATGTATCTTTAAACAAGCAGGACATCAAATAGGGCGTTATGGGCTCAGATAGGGTCTAGCCCCGGCCCACATTGAGATGGAGGGTGTGGATTGGAACAGTACAATGAAGAGTAAAAGAGTATATATTACAAAATTTAAACCGTAATGTGTTGATCCCAAAAGCTATCGTACGCTATCCAAACTTAACCCAATTGATAAATAGGTCTGAATTTTAAGCTGAACCCAACCCTTATACTTGATACTCTAGCCAACGGCTAAGATGGAAAGCCCGGTGGGCCAATCTCATAATAAGTTACTTTATTTTTTTATATATACTTATGGTGGTAGATAAGTAATATATTTGAGATAAGTAAGTTTGGTTTACAATAAATTATAAATAACTTTTTTTTACTTAAAGTTACTTAATCACTTCAGCTTAATAAGTAAAACTAAGATAAATTATTTGAGGTATAAATAACTTATTTTAAGTAACTAACCATCCAAATGATATTTGGAGAGCATGACCTTTTCCTTCTTAAGCCAAGGCCGAGTCAGTTGGACTACATGTAATAAACCCAAACCTAATTTTAAATCTAGGTTCAAAGATTCAATATGTATCCAATAGGCTAAAAGGTGGGCGGGCTAGGTTGGTGCTCAACTCTAGCTCAACCCAAGGTTCCTATGCCTCAGCCCCAACCCAACCCAAACCAACCCAATCTCGAATTGTGAATTCTCAACCCAAGCCCAACCTAAGTAGGCTCAGTCAAGTGGATACATGCTAATATTTTTGTTATTACATTAGTTTATTATATTTCAACACACGTCTTATTTTTTTTACCTATGATTTTATTAATTACATGTGTAGTTATTTATGATAAAGAACTTTATTTTTTACAAACAAACAAGCTAAAATATAGGATTACTTTAAAAGCCGTGTTGTGTAGTACGCAACTTATTTGAGAGAAAAATCTAGCATATCTTGTTAGATATAGTCATCCAAAATGATATGGACTAATGAAACCTGACGGCACTAGAATTTCTTATGCCTTCAACACAGATAATCCACATTCAATTGTCATATATATATATATATATATATCGATCGGGTTCGAGTTTGGTCAAGCGACTCGAGACCTCAATCCAAGCCTGACCCAACCTTTATCAAGTTGTTGTTTATATAGCCCAAGCTCAAGACCAAACCCAACACATACTACCCGAGCCCAACCCAATGTCGGGTCGGTCAGGTTGAACCCACCCGACTTTCAGCCCTAGTATCCAACAGGTATTAAAACCATGGTGTCAAGGTCTAGGTCCTAAAAACCATTACATGGACCAGCAAGACCAGATTCGACTTGACCCAGTTAAGCTTGGTACAAGTAAGATTGTGAGTTGGGTTGGGTTGGGTTGGGTTGGGTTGGGATGGGTAGGGTCATCCGACTTTGCCCATTGATGGTGGATTGGGTATCCAACCCAAACATAAATGGGTATCATTTTCTATCTCAAGACCGAGCATGGCTTAGCTTTTAATGGTTGGCCAGTCGATGGGTGTTTCTAGGGATGGTTATGGGCTGGTTTCGGTCGAGCATAGAGGTGTTGATATGGAACCCCTGGACTTGTAATCCTTCTTTATGTTTGGCACCCTAGAATATTTTGTAATATGAAATTAGCTGTGCATAGTATATCTATAGGGATTTGAAATTATTTATTAAATTAATTTTAATATCTCTAATTAATGTATGTTTGTAATGTTTGCCATAATGAATGTAACAAACCTGTCGAAATATATACTTTGCTCAAAAATGATGAAATTTCAAGTCCCAGATAGGCCACAAGGATAGGATCATATCCGAGTAACTAACTAATGATTTTAACCGTTGATTTGCACGGATAATATTTGGACAGCACAGATTATCCTATTAAAGTATTTATAGTGATGCAATTGATAATCTGATTGTTCTGAGGTATCTCAGTAGGTCATGTACCCAATAGATTAGTAACATAGTACATACATGTTATACATGCAACTCTTGGGAGGATTTTAGATACACTCTAAACTTCAACTTTGGATTTCAAACCTCCTCTGTGAGGGGATTTGAAATCTTCTCCCTAATTATTTTATGATGCCAAATATATCAGGGAATTTGAAATCCCCAAAATTCATGGTGACAAACATATTAGGGAATTTGAAAATCCATGGTGCCAAACAACCCCTAAATGTCATCCTTTTTTGTAACACCCTGGAAATCGGGGGTCGCGCATACGCTGAACTCCCGAGTTCCCAGATGTCACTTATAATCGATTTCGTTAATATGCACTAATTTGATTCATCTGCGCAACCTGAAAATACCTGGAGCATGAAACACAATCACATAATCCACCGAAATGAGAGCAACTCAGATACCTAAATATATGTCATATACATGTCCAAAAGAATACTGGGTCGCTTATGGCGAAACTCAACAAAATCATAAAAATAGTAAGGCCAAAAGAATAGAGCCGAGCCCACTGCTCGGCGGTGCGATCCTACCCATCATACTGACGATGAGCCATCCATCAACTGAAAATAAGATAGCTCGTCCTCCTCGTTGTAGTTTGCGTCACCCAGCTCCTCCTGTCCTGCTTCTCCTGCATCTAAGCACGGGTCTGGTTGGTGTTTTAAAACACCGTGCCAGAGTGGGAGTGAGTGATCAACTCAATGGGTACTATTAATCTCAAGTTATAATAGACATCAATTATAATATGAATTTAATAAAATACAGACATTCATCAATTCCTAAAAATTCTTAATTAAATGCATGGATGTGAGATGATATGATGCATGCCCTCGCCACAACGCTCCCTCGAGCGACTCTGTCTAACGATCGCGTATGCTACACTCCCTCATTGCGACCACGACTTCCGAGTCGCCACCCTAACTAATGCGATGCAGTGCGATCGTGTTAGCCGAGTTATTAGTTAAGTTCATTCATCCAGTAGATTTGAGAATCTGATACACCCCACAGATCAAATGCCTTAAACTGGTTACGAGGCCAAGACCCCCCAACGTGTGAGGTTGAGTCCCCGCGATCCTTGATCCCGTCGGGTTCCCCATCCCTGACTTCAAGCACATGGAGAGTGCTGAGAACTGGGATCACTCGCGGTCACTACGGGGAGGCGCGTCACCCCATCGTAGGCCGACAGCTCGGACACAGTGTCCCATTCCACCATGCCCGGTTCACAAGGCAGTGGATCAACTTCAAGTGATTATCGGTGGGCTACAACGGTGGTAGGGTGTTTCATGTTCCATACATGTGTGAGCAAACATGGTTAACAATCGGGATTGGTAGTAAGTAAACCAGACCACGCGAGTCAGGCAATCATGAGGCGAGCGACATCGGGTTCAAGAGACCCATGTAGTCGAACTACTACCCCCCATACGCACCTGCCCAATTCACGGGTTTGATCTTAGGGTGATCCAACCAATAGGACTACCATCTCAACTCAAGTTCTTGCTCAATCAGGAGTCGACAATGATTCATAACATGCGAATATCAAGGTTATCAATTAGCCTACAGTAGCATGATACCCACATTCCATCATACAGTTCAACATTCCTATATCATGTTACATAATCATAAACAAGGTGTGAGTGAGTCGTGAGGATTTGGTGAGGAAGTGAAACACTTCCTACGTTTCATGGAATGAGAACACACAAGAGCAAGCATCATACATGTCATGAGCAATATCATAGGAGGAAAATTACGCAACACATGAGCATAGGATCATCTACTATACCATCAAACATGTGAGAGACATTAACACGACAATAAGAAAGGAAAACTAAACAAACATGCAATTCCATACATCTCCCAAACCAACATCCATATCCTATGGTCTCTCTAGATGTCACAAATGTTTCATCCAATAAGTAAAATCATTAATCCCATGTTATATTTGATACTAGGCCACCTAAGATTTAATAGTCCGTACCTTGAACTCGTTGGAGACTCGGATGCGACCTAGAAATGGGGTTTGAGGGTTGACCAGCCGGAATTCCTAAAACCAAAATCTTGCATGTAAGAAATCTCATGCTAATCCCATCTTGATACTTGGATTTCAAGAAGAAATGGGGAGAGGTTCTTACCTAGATGGCCAACGGACGAGTTTGGAGGGTTGAGGCGGAGAATGCCCTCTTGGAGGGGAATTTGAGAGTTGAAAGGGTAGATGCCCTTGGCCCCTCCTTGATTTAGGATTCACACAAGCACTTCTCCACCCTCTTCTTCACCCTTAGCTCCCATTAGTCGTTGAAGAAAGGTGGAAGCTACGAAGTTGTCGGATGGTGGTGGAAGTTATGAGGAAAGAGAGATTTGGTTGTGGAAGGTTGAAGAAAGTTATGAAGGAGAGAGAGGGTTGTTGAGAATTGAAGAAGGTTATGAGGGAGAGAGGGTTGTTGTTGGAAGAATGGAGGAGTTATGAGAGAGAGCTAGGGCTTATTCCCTAGACTTGGGCCCCTTGGCCTTAGGTTTCAATGAATTCCCAAAATAGCCTCTTAGAGCTACTATTGTGGTTGTGGTGGCCCTAAGACTCCTGTGACCACCAAATTCGGTGTGCACGTGTCTCATGGCCCAGCAAGGGGCCATATAAAATTTGGAAACAATCGGATGAACGGATATGTGATCTGAGTAAGCGATCTCGATCTTTAAATGGCCCTACAGGGTCTATTCCGGTCGTTGAAGCAGTTCTGGTGGTCCCCTGGCCATGAAATTTATAGGGTAGGTGGTCCATGGTCAGATGAAGAATCATACAAATTTTGGGGTCGATCGGATATTTGGTTTGATCGTACAGGCCCGATGTGCAATCAACAGTTACTGTGCCACGATCGGGGTCCAGATTTTGTTGAAGGGCGTAGGCCCGCACATTAGACCTTCACCTAAAATCTAGAAAAAATTCGACGGCTGAAAAGCCCGGATTCTCGATTTTATTTGCAAGTGTAAGATTAAAATTTTGGCATTGGTGGGGTGCATATGGCCCGTGTCAGATCCTAGTTCTGAGTATCCATAGGGTCTGAGGTCCGCGATGGACCTCAAACCTAGTGAGATCTAGTGTCTCCTAAAGTTTTGTAATTTTCTGACATTCCTGCGTCGCGGTATGGCCCGCACGGGCTGTTTCTAAGTACAAACGGTCATCTGCCTTGGCGGCCCGCGTTAGGTTCTATCATGACCTGCCTAGACTACTCTGTAGGACTAATCCTAGATTATTTTAGGTGTGGTTTCCTACCACAAGTGGCTTTAATCGAACAGTCCTGCGGCCAGTCCTACGTGGACGCCCTAGGACGCGGTGCTGGTTACACGGGATGTTACATTTTTGTACGATGGCCCATCTATGATGCTCCACACAGTTAACTGATTTTGTTCAACAAATGTCTATTCTTTTCACTTTTCTTTTTAATCTTTTTAGGGTGCATTTGGTTATGCCAATTTTTATGAAATTTCTTGATATTTCAAGCTCAATAAGTCCAATTCCAGTATAATTTATGATATTTCATGAATTTTGGTGTAACCAAACACAATTTTAGAAACTTCGAAAATAATTGCACCTTGCTACTTTTTAGCGTCTAGTGTGTTGTCTTATGTTGTTGATATATGTCTTAAATTTGTAAAATCATCGGTCTATCAATGATAGGTTCGATGTCATCGAGCAAGTTTCGATGCCATCGAGTATTTTCCGGATTTCCTCTATCGGTTGTTAGACATATTGGTGTCATTTTTCAAAAATATCGAGGAGCGTTTGATGACATCAAAGATGCTTTCAATGCCATCGAAGCTGGGTCAAGTAATCGAAGATTTTCAGATAGTCTGTGTTTTGTCTTTGGGCAGTTTTGGCATTTTCTCAATGCCATCGAAGTTTAAGTGTCGATGACATCGAGGGTGTTCAATGATTTAAACGTTTTACACAGTATTTTACAGATCCGTCGGATCTATAAAATTTGTTTTTGATTTCGTTTGAGATTCTTTCCAAGGTTTATATATATATATATATATATATATATAATTGGGAGGTATTCTAAGAGTTTTTAAATCGTCCTAAAGTTTCAAAGAGTGTAGCAAGGATGAGATTCGAGGTTGTTTGAATCAGATAATTTCTTTTTCTTTATAATTAATTTATACTTTCATAGTGATATTTGTCATTTTGTGCATGATTTTTTTCCAAAAGAATTTTTTCACGTTAAAATTTTGTGTTCTTCTCCCTTTTACTTGGTGCTTTTGGATTGATATTCTAAATTCATCTACGTGTGCTTCTGTGGTTCCCTCAACATGTTGATGTATCGGGCACTATAGCAGCTAATGTGAAACTTTTATGGTTCCACACTATAGGAAATAGGGGAGCTGATTATTTTTTACCTGGCAATTGCTCAGAGGGCGTTATCCTTATCATGTGGGCCCACCTTGATGAATTTGTTTGGTACCCATGCCATCCATCCATTTTCTCATCCCATTTGAGGATGTTATCCTAATATTTAAACAGATCCAAATCTCTAGTGGACCACAAAAGTGTGAATAACCATTAAAAGATTTTTGTTGACCACAAAAGTTTTGGATCAAGCTAATCTTTGTATTTTACCCCAGAATCTTTTAATGGTGAATGTTCAATCATCACTATTTCTTGTGGTGTGATCCACCTGGGATTTAGATATGCTTAATTTTTGGCATCATGTCCTAAAATATGTTAGAAAAATAAATGGACGGAGTGGGTATCCAAAATGTCATCAAGGTGGGCCCTATGACAAGGGCAATGCCCGTAAGTTATCATGGGATAGCACCTCATCCACGCCTGAAAACCATAGGGATAAGCATCCACTGTAGAAACATATCAAAGGCCAACATAACGTTTATTTGTCATCCAACTTATTGATAAAATTGTTCAAACTTGGATGAATGAAAAACACAAATATTAGCCTGGTTGAAAACTTTTATGGCCACAAAAAAGTTTTCAATGGTGGACGCTCAATCACCATTGTTTACTGTGAAGTGGTCCACTTTTTCTTTTTAAGAAAAAAAGAAAAAAAAATTATAACACACACACACACCCCACCACACATTCATGCCATGGTGGGATTTCACCACCAATGGGTACTCGAACCTTTGACGAGGTGTTGAAACTCCCGAACAAGAGCAAGGACCCATTATGTGGTCCACTTGAGTGTTGCATATAAAGTTTCGTGATATGAGTTAAAAAGGATGAGTAGCATAGATATAAAGCTAGACTTGGGCATGAGACGGCTGGTTTCTATAGACTTAGCTTGTCTACTCATTCAGACTTGACTTGACCCAAACTAAGAGGGTGAATCGTTCTGAACTGAGTTGATTTCGTCCAACCTGAACGAGTCAAGTTCAGATCTCCCAATAACTCAACTTAACCTAAAATTCGACTTAGTACTAACTTGACTCAATTTGAAACCGGGCTCGTAAGTATATTAGAAAAAAATAAAAAAATACTCATATTTGACATTTTAGATATGAGATGTCTGAGTAGCACAAGGAGAAGATGCAATTCCGGCAGGTTAGGTTCTGAGCTGTGATTTTGGCTTATGAATACAGGCCACCCGACTAGGTGCTAACTTGACCCGACCTGATAGTTATGACCGGGTTAGACTTGGTCAGGGTTAGCCTAGGCTAAACTTGTACTCAGACCTGGACCGGGTCATCCATTCTAGACTCGGTACCGAGTTAGGTCAAGTTTCGGTCAGGTCCATTTCAAAACCCGCGTCCAGTCGGGTCAATCCTAAATCACCAGTCGGGTCAATCCTAAATCAATCCCACTCGACTCGATGCCCAGCACTATATAAAACACATATCTCAAGTTGGGCCCCACAGCTTTCAACACACCATGGCTTGGGGCACCTAATGCGCATCCCTACTGATCATCCCTGAGAGGGTCCACGGGTCTGAATCCTATTAAAACTTTTGATCACTAATATCTTCACAAGATCCTGGCCGTTCATCAAGCAGGGCCAAAGAGAAAAGATCAGCACTAGACATCCATTGATCATCTAAAATGAAGATGATCAGACCATTGGGTGGGCCACACATTGATCAGAGGTGGGATAAAAGAAAATATTTTGGAGATGCGGGGTATCGATCCCCGTACCTCTCGCATGCTAAGCGAGCGCTCTACCATCTGAGCTACATCCCCACAAGATGTTATTAATTTCCACGTGTATAGTTTTTTTATTATATACTCGTGTGAAGTCTGGTAGGAGAATTTGGACCGTTGTTGGATTTCTCATGACCGTTCGTTTTTTTTGTACGCCTGTTGATATGATGAGG
Source organism: Magnolia kwangsiensis (assembly GCA_037074715.1). NCBI lineage: Eukaryota > Viridiplantae > Streptophyta > Magnoliopsida > Magnoliales > Magnoliaceae > Magnolia > Magnolia kwangsiensis. The sequence goes on along the minus strand of CM073577.1, from coordinate 10,679,775 downwards.
GGCTCTGATCTTGCACCCATGTCAGTCGTCTACATTGATTAGGTAAGTACACTTTCAAGTGGGGCCCATGGTTTGCTGACCTGAGCTGATCATCAAGTGGGCCACGCCATTTTTATTGTTAGCTGATCACCTCTGAGATACATGAATTAGAAATTCACCATTGGTGAATCTCATTACTGCAATCAACATGCATCAGATCTAGGCCGGTCATCAAATGGGCCCACATGGACGGCCCAAATCGGGCCGTAGTAATTCCTTAGACTAGGGCCTAAAGATGGATGTCGATGTATCTTCTTCAAATTGAAGGGATGGGGATCATCCCCTGGCCTGTCTATGGGGACGATGCCTAATCTTACACCAGCGAATTATCTTGTGCACGTCCTCCAGGTGGGCCCCACAATAACGGTGTTCTTCAAGGTTTGCAACTAGCTGTGTGAAATTGGACTCGGATTGCATGGTGTAGTAAACATACCAACGTGGGTACTGGTCAGAGCTGAAAAAGCTCTGTGGACCCCACCATGATGTATGTGTTTTATCTGCACCATTCATCGATTTTTTAATCTCATTTCAGGGCATGATCCCATAAACGAGGTACATCCAAATCTCATGTGGACCACACCATAGCAAACAGTGATGATTGAACGCCCACCATTAAAAAGTTCTTAACGGCTACAAAAATTTTGGATCAAGATGATATTTGTGTTTTCCATTCATCCCGGTCTACGTGACTTAATCAACAGGTTGGATGGCAGATAAACATTACAGTGAGCCATTGGAAGTTTTTAACGGTGAGTGTTCAATCACAGCGGTTTCTGTGGTGTGGTCCACCTGAGATTTAGATCTACCTTATTTTTAGGCTCATGCCATAGGAAAATGGATGGGGGCGAATTAGGTGGGTGTTACCCTTACCATGGGACCCATCTTGATGACGTACTGTATATCCACATTATCAATCCGTTTTTGCGTAGCATTTTAGGACATAATCCCAAAAATTATGTAAATCCAATTCTCAGACTGACCACACCACAAGAAACAGTGCTGATTGAATGCCGTATCATTAAAAACTTCTCAGGGCCCACCGTAATGTACTCGTCTTTTGTACCTCACAACAAGTATTTAATGGTCATTCGCCACTATTTCCAGTGGTGCGATCCGCCTGTGATTTGGATCTACTTAATTTTTGGCCTGTGGTCCAAAAATAATCAGAGAAAACTGATAGACGGTGTGGATATACAAAAAAAATTCATCAGGGTAGGCCCCACGTAATTAGTATAACAACCACTAAGATGTTACCCGGTAATAGCTAATCTATTCCTTCCTCCATCAGTCCATTACCTACAAGTAGAGCTGGGCATGTCTGAATTGATCCGGTGGATTCAACTCGATTCGTCTAAATTTGACCCGATTCGAACTGAATCGACGGCTTGGATTGGTGTAGTTCGAGCAGGATCAGGTAGATCTGACCATTAATCGGATCAGATTCGGGTCAATATCAATTCGCATCAGACCGATCTGAAATCTGATCCGATTCGGATCGAACCAGATGTATTAATAACTAACCATATGATAAACAAAGGGACAAGGGATATCACATAGCACCCAGCGGTTGTCTCTCTATCTCCCCTCGCATTTTCAAACTCCTTCCAGGGAGAGGAAAAAAAGAAAACGAAGAAAAAAGAAAACCGTCCCAAATTTCTTGCAATAAGGAATGAGAAACAGCCATTGCGGAAGATCAAATGGACAATTTGAATAAAAATCTCTCTTTATCGGCATTAAGCAAACCTTCTACAATCCCAAAACCTGGTACTCTCTCTTTCTCTGTAACATCCTGAATTTTCACTGTCTTGGGTTTCCAAAAATTCTTGAAAATTATTATTATTATTATTAATTAACTTATAATATCAATTAATGACCATCAGTACTCAATGTTAGTATATGCAAGAGTGAAACCAGTAAAGAACATGTAACGTCCCGTCTAACTAGCACGGTGTCCTGGGGCATCTACGTAGGATTTGCCGCAGGACCATTCGTTAGACTACTCATGGGGAGGTATCATAAGTTAATTAACCTAGGATTATCTCATTAGAGTAAACCAGACGGGTCATGATAGGACCTAGTGCGAGCCACTTAGCCAGGTGGTTGTTTACACTTAGCATCAACCCGTACGGGCTATACCGCAGCGCGGAAAGGTCGAAAAATTATAAAAATTTAGGAAAACATATATCTCACTGGGCTTGTGGTCCATCGCGGAACACAGACTCATTGAACACCCAGAAATTAATGATTCGAGTCGTTCCTACAACACATGTCAATCCACCCAAGGCCAAAGTTGAAATCTGACACGGGATAATGAAACTGAGACTCCGGACTTTTTAGCCGTCGAATTTCTTCCAAATTTAAGGTGAAGATCTAATGTAATGTCCTACACCCGTCCACAAAATCTGGAACCCGATCGTGCACGACGACCATTGATCGCAAATCGGACTTATACGACCCAACCCCATATTCAATCGTTCCCAAATTTTGTGTGGCCTTTCATCGAGCCATGGACCACTTACCCTATAAGTTTCATGACTAAGGGGCCACTAGAACTACCCTAACGACCAAAGTGGACCCCACAGAGCCATTTAAATATCGGAACCGTATGATCAAACTCTACATTCATTGGTCTGTTTGCCCCCAAATTTTGCGTGACCCCTTATCGGGCTATGAGGCACATACACACCAAATTTGGTGACCAAGGGGGTGTTGGGTCCGCCCTAAAGCCAATAGGGAGCCCTAGAGGGCCATTGTGAGAATTCATTGAAACTTAAGGCTAAAGGGCCCAACTCTATAAAATAAACTCTGGCCCTTGTCTCATATCTCTCACCATTCTCCAACAACAACAAATCCCTCTCCCTCATATCCTCTTCCATTCTCCAACAACAAATCCGCCTCATAACTTCCTACAATCTCCAACAATCAAGTTCCCTCCTTCATACTTCCTCCATTCTCCAATAACCCATCTTTAGCTCTCTCACAACTTTCCCTTTTGCCACAACCACTAAGGGGGAAAGAGAGAGCAAAGGAGCAAAGAGGAGAGAAGAAAGAGAGAGAGTAGAAGAGATCTAAGGTGGACCCTAGATCGTGTTAGGCCCAAGTGAATTAACCCTTTCAACTCTTCATCCTTTCTTCAAAGGGAACTCTTCACCATAACCTCAACAATCGTCCATGGGTCGTCTAGATAAGATCTTTCACCCATTTTTCTTGAATCTCATGTATTGAGAAAGGGATTACATGGAATTCTAACATGCAACGGTTACTTTTAGGATTCCGGCCGTTTGATCAAAAATTCCACATGTCCTAAGTTGTACCAAGCCTTCAACGAATCCGAAGGTGCAAACTATTGTTTTTAAGTGGGCTAACACCAATTTTAGTACGAGCTTAATGATTTTGATTGTTTGGATGTTATATTTGAAATTTTAGAGAAACCCTAAGAATTATGTGTTTGTTGGAATTGTATGAATGTGCATGCTTAGCTCTCAAATTTGGTGTTGATCTTGCCTCTCATATGATATTATGTATGGATGATTGTATGCTCATGTTTGCTTGATCCTTTTTCCCATTGTGGTGCTTTAATGTGTGTATAATCTATTATCCTTGCGCATACGATTTCTTAAGATGGAGAAAGTGCTTCACATCCTCACACACACACACTCACACGCACTTGTTCATGATAATATTTGCTTACTTATAAGAGTATCGATTTTATATGATTGAGAACATATTATTGTTATGCTACTTGATAACTTGGAGAGTTGACATGTTATGGATCCCCTCACACTCTTGGGTTGGTCAGGAACCTGAGGAGAGACAGTAGTCTCATTGGTAGGACTATGTTATGGCTACACCTGTAGGTTTGGGCGGGTGTGTTCGGGTAGCTATAGTTCAACTACATGGGTCCCTTGTGCTCGATACCACTCGTCTCGCGCTCGTCCGATTCGTGCGGTCTAGCCTATTGCCTGATTAACCTTATTTGATTAACCCTGGTTGCTCACATATGTATGGAACCTGAACCACCCTACAATCGTTGTAGCCCATCAACAATCCACTTGAAACTGGTCCACAGCCTCGTGAGCCGGGCATGGTAGAATGGAATACTGTGTCCGAGCTGTCGGCCTATGCTGGGGTGTCGCGCCTCCCCATAGTAACCGCGAGCTATCCCTTTTTCTCGGCACTCTTCATGTGCTTGAAGTCAGGGATGAGAAACCCGATGAGATCATGAACCATGGGGTCTCGAACTCACGCATTGGGGAGTCTTGGCCTCGTAACCAGTTTAGGGCACTGATACGTGGGGTGTATCAGATTTTTCAACTTGATGGATGAATGGACTTAATTAATAACTCGGCTAACATGATCGCATTGCATCGCACTAGTTAGGATGGCGACTCGGAAGTGAAGTCGCTCTGAGGGAGTGCTGACATACGCGATCGTTAGATGAAGTCGCTCGAGGGAGCGTTATAGCGAGGGCATGCATCATATCATTCAGTTCACTCCCCAAGTGCAGGGTTGTGATGTAGTAATAACTCGGTAAGACCGAGGTCGAATCCCAAGGGACTGAAACTTGTACGTTATCTAAAACTAACCAGAACTAGAACTAGATTAAGATGAAATCTAAACTGAATGTAATTTGAGAAATAATGGTGAAATAATTATATAAACTTGAGAGAAATCAGAAGAAAGGAAACTAGGGATTCAGAGGATCCACTTGTAGAGATCAGGGAGAATTTATGCTTGCATCAAAAATTATGAAAATTACTGAACTGTCGTTGATCTAGTTTTCAAAGAGATGAAAGGTGTATGAATTAGAATGGATTCCATCACCAAACCATGCCCAAAAGACTATGGCAAACAACAGAATTAAACTAATTACCACCCAATCACATGTATGAAAGTTAGGAAGGGTACCGACATCCAACCATGCCCAGGAGACTATGGTGAACAACAGGGCTTCCTGACATCATAAACATTAAAGAGAACGAAAATATTCAAAGCCATTGCAGACCCATTGTAATTTCAGTCACAACAGACCATTAAAAACCTAAAACATTCCCATAATAATTAACTAAAATCAACGTCAATTCATGAATTAAAATTTAAATAAAATCAAATCTCCCATCTCACTACAAGCTTCACCTCTTAGCCCTAGCTAGGAGGATTTAGCCTGTCATGGATGGGCTCAATCCAAATAAATAAAGAGAAAAAGAAAAGGAAAAGAAAAGGGAAAGAAAAAACCAAGCTCCTCTCTCTCTCCTCTGCCCACGTTGAAACCCAAGCTTGAGCCCTCTGTTCTTCCTCCCCAGACCCTGAATGAATCTCCACACGTCCAAAAACCTCCTTTTATAGCTGCTGGAAGGCTGAAGTCAGTGACAGAGTTGTAGCAAGACACGGAGTGCAATTTTCGCAGCCAAGTTCGATACCATGAAACACGTCACGTTTCTCGCTCAAATTCCAAAGAAACACCGTCCCTTAGTACTTTCTTGGGTCCTCTACATGATATATGGTTCAGATCTGCCATATGATCAAAGATGGTGAGCCAAAACTGTCCGGAAAAGTAGGTTTTCGCGGATATGCAAAACCTTTCGCACCATTTCGCTGTTGTGATTGGTGGGCCCCACAGAAGCATTTTCTGAAAAATCCACCCCGTCCATTGGATTCAGAATGAAATTTCAGTAAAAAATGGGTGGTTTTGAACGTCCATTGACGTGTCCCAGAGAAGAAATAACTAAAAGATCAGATTTGAACGCTACCGGGCAGCCCTTTTGTGGCCTCTGTATCTCACACGTGTGCATGCATGGGTGAAAAGTGACAACATGGTTTTGTAGTGCTCGCAGCTGTCTACACGGTGGACGGCTTGGATTGAGCTTATGGGGCACGTGTGTGGCCCACAGCTAATCGTAAAAATCAGCGTCGGTCGGTTACGCGACCGTGAAAAACGAAAATTTCCGTTTTTTAAAAGATGATGCGGGTCAGCTCTTGCGCTGACCCATCGTTTGGTTCGGTGCACCTCGTATGCACGTACATGTGTAATGTACACACCATGTATACGGGCCCCATTGCAATGTATTTTAGAAATCCAATCCGCCCATTCTGTTCCTCATATTGCTTTACCCGTTGAGAACAATTATCAAGCATATCCAGTTGGCGGGTGGGCCCAGAATCAACGGTTTATGGGCTGATCTGTCAGTTGGGGCACTTCCCGAGATCTTCAATGGCTAAAATTTTATATGTACGGTTAATTTATGGTCCTCAGGCGACGTATGAAGTTTCGAGCCGAACGGATGGTGGGAACCTCGTGATCTTGCATTCTGGACGTCCTTCAGGCCACTTGAGCTTCAATTTCTAACTTTTCTCGAATTTCTGACCGTGTATATTTGTTAATCTTGGTCCCCTGGAGTGTGTCCCTTGACTTTGGCGTCATCAGATCGTTAAATCTCAACTTTTAACGTCCTTTTTCCATCCATGCTCATAAAATCACCTTGCAACACAAGAATGAGAAAACTAGCCATTAGATAGTATTATATTCGTAAATCCAGATAATATCTGGGGTCTAATATGCAATATTTGACCCTCAACACATTTCGCATGCATGCATTTTAATAAGACTTGCTAGGTATTGATGATTGGCTGCGTTTCATTAAATTCATATTATAATTGATGCCTATTATAACTTAAGATTAGTAGTACCTACTAAGTTGATCACTCACTCTCACTCTAAGACGGTATTTTAAAACACCAACCAGACTCTTTATTAGATGCAGGTGAGGTGGAGCTCGACGAGCCGAGCGAGATGAGCAAGGGTAGGAAAGAGGAGCTTTCCTACTTCCAGACTTTTGGCGAATCTTTTTAGTTGAGTTCGGGCCACCGCGGGGTATGGACCAGGGCCCTAGTCACCTTGGGTCATGTATGGGTGGGATTAGTTCCCTATTTAGATGATTTTGAATTCGTCGTTTGAATATTTTTAATTAAGTAGCAATTGATACTGCTTTATGGTATATTTGTACTTCATACCTTATTAACTCCTTCATTGTTTATAAGATCATCCAAATGTAATCAAAATATGAAGACCATTAAGGCACCCCTTATACCTAGGAATTCAGGAGCCGAGTTCTTACGTGGCCCCTAAAAACCCGAAGTATTACACACACACACTCTCTCTCTCTATGATTTTGAGCTCTTCGATAACAGATTTCTTTCCAACCGCTTCTCAGATATGAAACAAAGATCCTCTTCCGAAGACCCAAATGTAAATGAGATCGACAAGGCTGAACAAAATTCCTAGAAAGGAATTGCCCCAAAATCAGCGAATTCAAAGAAAGGAACCACAAACTTCATGTCCCCAGCAATTTCCATGGTTTCCAAGGCTTCTCTGCCAAAAAATAAGATCTTGGTCAAGAGGAATGATGCTTCCAGATTGATTTTCTCATGCACCCAGATTGATTTGAACCTTGCCTAATCCGATTCGACTCGATTTTTCTGACCGAGTCGGACCTGGATCGATTCAGACCAGCAGGGGTTCAGATCGGTTCGAGTCAGATGACCCGAACTCAGTCCCGGATCGGATCAAGTTCGGATCAGGCCATTTAGAATCCAGACTGAGTCGAGTTAGACCCAATCCAAGCCGACTCGGTCTTATGCCCAGCTCTACTGACAAATACCGATGAGGGCAGCAAACTGACAAATACCGATGTCGGCCGTTTGCTGCGCTACGCAATCCGATGTGAAATTAGAGGAAATCAAGGATATTGTCGGTAGGCACAATTGCTAGATCTGGGCCGTTCACCATGCCACCATGCCATGCATGTGCATGGATTGTGGACCACTCATCAAACTACTTTATCCGTCCATTTTCATTTTCCACACATGGCCCCACCCAAATGAGGAGATCAGACTAATTTTGTGCCAGGCCACGTTGACCGTGCCGACCACCTAATGAATGGCTCGGATATTAAACACGTGTCCCACTCACCATGGTACAAAAAGGATTTTGATCATATCCTTGATGCATGGAACCGGAATCCAGCAGAAAAGAAAGCACTGTTGGAAAGGAAACACTTTCCATGTAAGCCAGATCCTATTTTTCTCTTACCCACCAGAATTCACAGAGAGAGATTCCATGAAGGCGTGCCAAACACTTAAAACCAAGCTTTCCATGGAAAGCGCTTCCATTAAGGGTGCGTTTGGCTACACAAGATATCATGATATTTCATGATTAATCAGCTCAACTTGGTGCAACCAAACCATAGTAGCGAATCTCTCTCTCCGATTTCTAGGACAGAAATTTTTAGAGAGATTTTCAGATTTTGATGTTTTTCTCAGATATTAATGCTACCAAAAATAAAATATTTAAAATTATTATTATAAATTACTGAATAATTTTAAAAACTGAATATATTATAAAAGTATATATGAACTGAATTATTTTAACTTCAATTAAAAATAATTCATCCATTACAAACACTATAAAATCACTATTAACATATTAACATATCCAACACACTTTAATCACAAAATCCAAACTTCCAAACAACCAAAAAAAAAAGAAAAAAGAAAAAACCAACATCGACGCCTGCCACGATCGACGGCTACATCCTCTCTATTCAACAGTAGAAATTATATGTACTACTGCATTGCCAAACACTAGAAAAAGAGGGTGCATCTATCAATATTCACTCTATAAAAGAATAACAAATTTCTATAATTCAATCTCTAATGAAAGTGCATGAATTATTAACAAAACCATCTAATTCTTGAGACTATCATCGCATGTAGACTGTTGATTCAAGGACGTCGATGGTGATGATGAAGGTGACGGTTCTCCTCCAGGCGGTAAGTCCGAAAGGGAGGCTAGGATTCGACGTATGCTGACCGATCGGGCTCGCTTGAAGCTGAAAGATCTCATCTGGGTGGAGAAGACGTTGGATGAATTTGAGAGGATGAGGTAGACTAGAGCTTGAACTATGATGAATAAGGCTCCTTTTATCAAGATGTCTGCTAAACTAGCAGAGAAGCCTTCCAACACCATTTTCGTGGGATGTAAAAATTTGGGTGTGTGAGGTAGAGATTGGGAAATGAAAATTAAATGATTTGATTGGGATTGTATGATCTGAGACTGATGAATGGGGCCTTCTTATATAGAGAGGGTGGTGGAGCCGTCTCTTTGACTTGCAGGCGTTCTTACTTGGGAGGAAAGCTACACGGCGTTGCGTATGTCACAAAAGCATTAGGTTTTATTTTTTGAATGACTAAAATACCCTGTTGATTTTTTGACTGTAGTTGATGAGTACTTCCACCGCCAGGACGGACTCGGTCAGGTAAGGGCTTTGTGAGGCCCATCATGATGTTTGTGATTTATCTAAGCCGTCCATTAATTTTTCAAGATCGTTCTAATATGAGAAATAAAAATTGAGACATATCCAACACTTGATTGAACCACGCCATTGAAGCAGCGGTGATAATATGCATTTTGAAACCTTCTTAGGGCCCACCGTAATTTTTATTTTCCATCCAACCTCTTCATAAGGTCATAAGAACATGGATGAAGGGAAAGTGAAAGTTTTAGCTTGATCCGAAACTTCCGTGTCCTCAAGAAGTTTTTAACGGTGGGTGTTTAATCCTCACTGTGTGGTCCACTTGAGACGTGGATCTGCCTCATTTTTGTTATCCTATCTTAAATGATCTGAAAAAAATGGATGAACGGCGTGGATAAAATCTATAGATGCCAATGAGCGCCATAGAGTCCCTGCCTAACCCGAGTTGGTGTCCACGCAATCGGCTCTCTTGCTTGAGTGCACGGGTGGTGGCCGTTCCTTAAGGGTGACCAGAGCAGTTGGGCTGGTGGGCCACTAGATGTATGGTATGCATCAGGACCATTGTAATGATTGGAAATCAAATCCGTTTAACTTAACCTATCGAGTGTGGTACCGTTGCTCTGTTTAGATGCAAGTTTAGGAGGCCTGGGAAAAAGAAAGTTATATGGGATATCCGTGATGTCTGTACAAAATCTACTCCGTCCATTAGTTGTTTCAGGTCATGTAAATTTGTGATCACAAAAATCAGGAAGATTCAGAACTTAGGTGGGCCACACCACATGAAAGAGTAGGAATGGGGATGCCTGCCATTGGAAACTTCTTGGGCCCCACTGAAGGTTTGAATCACTATGATATTTGTGTTTTCCCTTAATCTAATGTTTTTTGTAAACCTTGGGAACGGGTTAAATGGTACATAAGCATCACGGTGGCCACGAAAAGTTTTCAGTGGTGGGTGTTGTCGTCCTCATATACGGGGCTCACCTTTTTCTATATAATCCATCTAGACCATTCAAAAAGTTTCCCTTAGAAGGATAAATGGAAAACCAAAAAATCTGTCCATTCAAAAGACTAAGGTGGGCCATACCAAGTGATTTCAGAGGTTTTAAGCATTAATGTCATGTGGTGTAGCCTACCCAAGTTTTTTATTATACTGAATTTGGGTAATAAGGAGAAAATGAAGGGATTCACATAATGGACAGATGGATTTGATGAAAACATCAAGATGGTCCCCACACGTCGAATTGTAGCTTTTCAGACGGTCCGGCCTCGTCATTCAGAAAGTAGAAGGGTGTTTTAGACATTTGGTTAAAGTCCCGAAGTGAAGAGGGTTGATTTCGCAATTTGACCTTCCACTCTTCCAAAGCTCCTTTATCTGGACTTGGCTTTTATTATGATTTTCCACGAACGAGCATAACAGAAATGCTGACTAGATTCACCCGAAGGAGGAGTGCAACCAGGGACACGTGTGTAGGATCCGGTCCACTCATCAGGTGGGAGCACAGGTCAGCATGCTCTTGCCTAAAAATTAAGAAGCGTCACATGGTACGTTGCCAACATCCTTCGCACTGAACATAGACCGTTGGATATTTAATGACCGTCCATCTTTCTCATCCTCAGTGGCCCATGTGATCAGTGGACTGTCAATGATCAATGGTGAACTCCAACTAATGAATGGACCGGATCTTTCACTCGTGTGAGAAGTAGTGCGAAGCTTTCTAGAGCTTCATTTCTGAGTCACACGCAACTCACATGAATATCCAAAACAAAGACGGTTGGGTTTCGTTTTCAATACCTTGCACGTCAGGATTTCGGTGCATGTGACCCACTCAACCTCGGCACTCCATTGCTAAACCTGCTGAGGCATGGAAGACCGTATATTGATAATCTAAACCGTTCATCGGATGGGACCCATTTTAGATAATTCTTCGGATGGAAGATGTCTTCCCTTTTAAGTACTCGACTAATTTTCGTTGAATACATACATTTTTTATTTATCTGTAAATAGGTAATTTATTGACATTTTAGGATTACATTTAAGATATTCATCATCCACTGTGGGGTCCATCCTATCAATGATTTGGATCGCCGAAATATATTTTCTCATCTACGTAATCTTACGCGTTAGCAAAATGTAACTTTACTTGCGAAGAGGACTATAACTCTTTTCGTTAAAGTCGCGAGATGATGCGGTAAAGTCGTTGTAACTGAATGACAGAGAGAATCAGCTTTCTCGGGTAACAGCTTAGTGGGTGTTACGCTTACCGCGTGGGGCCTACCTAAATGGACGAGGAACATGTATGTGAAAGAGACACGTGTCCTCTGTACACGTGGCAGATATAAGTTTCAATCAAGGTTGTGCCAATCCGGCCGCCGCGAATTGCCCGTGCCCCGACCACATAAGAAACGGATTGGCTACTCCCCCTGCCACTAGCCCGTGGCTGGTGGTCGGTGCTGTGTGGGACCTACTATGATGTATGTGTTTCATCCATTCCGTTCATCCATTTTTAAAGATAATTTTAGTGCTTGATACCAAAAATTAGAGGTATGTAAGTCTCATGAATTCCACACCACATGAAAACTATAGTGATTGGATATCCACCATTAAAATCCTCCTAAGGCCCACTGTACTGTTTATTTGATATCCAATCTGTTAATTAGTCGCAGATTAAGGGAAAAAACAAAAATTAGCTTGATCCAAAGCTTTTATGGCCCCTGAAATATTTTTAATGGTCGACTCTCATTCAACACTGTTTCCTGTAATGTGGTCCAGTTGAGATGGGCATATATATCATTTTTGGTCTCGTGCTGTAAAATGATCCGTAAAAATAGATAGACAGCATGGATGAAACACATACATCATGGTCAGGCCCACATAGCACCTACCACCAGCCATTGGCTGGTGTCAGGGGGAGTAGCCAATCCGTTTCCCACATAAGCGCCTCTGATGGAAGTTCTGTGGGCCCATAGAGATGCCTGTGAGAAATCCACTCCATCCATCAGTTTCTCAAGCTCAGAATAGGGTATAAGTATAAAAAATCATGCTGATCCAAGTCGAAGGTGGACCGCACACATGAAACAGCGTGGCCAGATGCATGCAATTGGAAACTTTGTGAGGGATACAGAAGTTTTGGATCAGGATTATGATTTTTTTAAAATACAGTTTTTCCTAGTAGTAATAACTTTATGAACGGTTTGGATGGCATATAAACATCACGTTCAGCTCCAAAAAGTTTTCAACGATGCACCTTCCCATTCTCAATGTTTCATGTCTTATAGCCCACCTGAATTTTACATTTACCTCATATTTGGATATATGTACTATTTCAATGTTTAGAAACTTATGGACGGAGTGGATTTGTCAGGGGCATCGCTTTAGGCCCCACATAACTTCCGACCACAGGAAGTTCATGTGCGCGGGGCTCTGCTAATTCACAAATCAATCGCGCCGCCTCACATTGAATCATTGATGACCGTGATTTTACCATCGTTTCTATTGCCTTTAACGAACAAATAGTTAACGGTAGAGATTCGTTGTTGAAAAATACTGAAATTTGACATCAGAGGTCCATGGATCAACGTAATTTCCTGCAAATGGATAACTAAAGATCGTGAAAGCAATATAGACGGTCCTGATTGAAACAGATCTGGTCCACTTGTTCGGTAAGACAGGTGTCAGTACCAATTTCCAATTCCACCGACTATATCTTCTAGTATCCCCTGAAGAGTTGGATAATTCCACACGCGTGTGCGAGCCGTACATATCCACACGCTGGTTCACGTGCCATAACCTGACAGAGTTTTTCCTTATGTGAGCTACTCCATTTAGACCTTCTACAGTCAAAATGAACGTTGGACCGGAATTATCTAAACAAATGAATGGTTAAAAAATGTTAACCGTCAATTCACTCTGTAGATTGTGGTCCACATAAAAAATGAAGTTATATAATATTTTGAGAATAAGATCTAACCACTAGTTTCAATCTTATGAAAAGCTCAGATCCCACAGATGAGCTTTAAGTTTGCATGTTTTTCTGGGTGTGGAACTGTAAATCTCTTCGCGCGTGAGGAATAGAAAACCACTGAGCTGGAATAGATAAGATCCGATGCAATTGACCGGGACAATATCTGCACGCGTGGGTTGTGTTTTAATAATCCATTAGCCAATGTGATAGATCGCAAGCTGTGCCTTAGGAAGGTTCCATGGCTCTGTATCACGCACATGCCACATTCTACGGTGATTGGACCGTTGTCTTGGTGGGCCATCACATGGATGTGTCGTGGCCCAAATGTGGAGCTAATCAGATGATCCTGATTGTTTGATTGGTGAGAGTTTTGCTGGCTGGATGTGGACCCCTGATGAGCTTCTGCACACCTTTGACCGTCCATTTAAGGGCTACTACTTGGATGGTTAAGATCAAAGAATTACTATCATTTTTGGGCCATCCTTGCAGTGGTTCTTTGGATCGATGGTTTCAAAAATTTGCACGTGTGACACGTACGGTGGATATGGTTAGGAAGGGAGCAAGTCAGCAAGCAGCCCCATCTTTCTTGCTGAGCTGTCATTTGTGTCTGGGATTTCAGCCATGTGTAAAATGCCTGGCGCAAAAATCAACGGTCCTTTCATCAGGTGCCCTACTTTGAAAATCAATGGACGTCGACAATCTGATCTAACTTGTGCGGCCCGGTTGTGACTCTGTCAGCCTGATTTTTACGGTGGGCCCCACCTTTTGCACCAGTTAGATCGATATCATTGGTCACCGGTCGTATCATCAACATAGTCAACATCTGAGTAATTCCAAACCTCCAACATAGTTATCACCTGAGTAATTCCAATCCATCAAGGTAGTGCCAGTTTGGATTCATTGAATTAAGACGTATTATATGGTATCAGGGGTGTTGATTCAACATTTACAATGTTCAGGTTGAAATTGAAATGTCTGAAATTTCAGCCGCACGAATACATTTAAAATCCAAACTTTGAATCTACAGTGGAGCGTTGCCAGACGGCGCTGTTGCCTTCAATAGACTCTCTTCAATGTACTGCATTCGTGCAAGAGAGGATTTGAGAAAAAAGGTTTCGTACACAACCTTGCATCATTACGACTGTTAACACACTCCTTAGTTCTCTCAAGAGGTCTTCACATGCTTTCAAAGCCCTCATCCTCACCATTACAGCCCTAGCATCTCTTGTGGCCCAGCAACTGACCATCACAAACTACTTTCAAATACATGATCAGGCCCACTAGCCATCTTCATGCCGGGCCATCCTCTCCAATGTAGCCACCTTCAGAATCCTACCATTGACCAATATCAAACTTCTCTAGACCATACTAAAACAATCCCTACCGCACATCGAACAGGCCACTATAGTGGCCAATGGCATCCACCATCGGATCAACAACCCAAATCAACAAATGGCTCTATCTGATTGCATGCTACTGATGGATCTATCACATGACCACTTGAAAGACTCCGTATCATCTCTCAACGATCCAACCGCACAATCTCATGCAAATGTACATTCATGGCTTAGTGGGGTCCTCACCAATCATGTCACTTGCTCATATGGGCTCCACGGATCCACCCAATCAATGATGATGATCGAGCTAGATCAATTGATGGCCCTGGCTAGTACTTCCCTGGCCATTATCAATGTCATTTCCACTTCAAATGGAGAAGAACTGATCGGACTGCGGGCTAGTGACTTCCCATCTTGGATCACGGCCAAGGATCGAAAACTTCTAGAATCTTTGCCAAATGACATTATAGCGGACGTAGTCGTGGCCAACGACGGAAGTGGGAAATACAAGACGGTGCAAGAAGCGATGAACGCCGCACCAAATAATAGCAAGTAGAGCTGTATACAAGTCGAGTCAAGTCGAGTATCGCCCTACTCGTACTTGGCTCTTAACGCCCAAGTGCTACTCGTACTCGACTCTACTCGGCAAACGAGCATGGACTTCCTGCTCGTACTCTACTCGCCCGAGTACGAGCCGAGTACGAGTAGTAAACGAGTCGAGTCGAGTCCGAGTTTTCGAGGTGAGTTCGAGTACGAGCAAAAATCGAGTCTAGTCGAGTGCGAGTTTTCGAGGTGAGTTTGAGTCCGAGTCTGAATTTGAGCCCAATTTGAGCCGAGTTCGAGTTATAAATTGCGATTAATTTGAATTTCAATTCGATTGTCAATTGGAATTCGAAGTTAAACGAAATAATAACATATATAAATACACATAATTTATGATTAAAAAACTTTGATAATTACATTAACATATTTACATAATTACATTACATTGTTCAAAATGACAATTTATAACTAATAACCTCCATAAGAGGAGTGTCTTCCTGTATTGTCATCTGATCCATCGGAACTGCTATCTATTTTTTCATATACAAATTGGTTTACTTCCTCTGAATTAGAAGGCAAAGAGATATTTCCTTCGTGCTCTTTTACACTTTGAATCAGATTTTTCAAACTTATTTTATATGAAGATTTGTATGTAGTGCCCAATGCCTTATAAAATTTATCGAGACGAGTCAGGAATTTAAATTTGTTACTCTTTTTCTTCTTCTTGTTTGTCGTACTCGAGTAACTCGACCCTGCTTCAACATCGTGTTGTTTTTTACTCGAATATCGCTGAAGTCTAGAAACATCTTCCATACTACGTTTTAAGGCCAGTTAGAATTGTTCTTCCTCCAAAGCTTTTAATCTGGCTTCCTCCTCTGCATCTTTTGTGGATGTTATCCGTGTACTAGATCCAGAAGTAGCAAAAATTTTGGATGGAGTGGAAGGTTTTCTATTTGAATCTAACAGGGCTTGAAAAAGAATTTGGACATCCTTAGGGGCATTGGGACATGATTTTGTATCACCACCTCGACATGACAAGTGTAAGCAAAAGCGATTAGTCTTGTTCACAAACTTTACGCCATACAAACCACACTTAATCTTTGTTTTTCAGACTTTGGTGGTGATTCAACTAGGGAAGCATAGGTGGTGATTCAACTAGGGAAGCATAGTCCCAAATATTTGTCGATGGGTCCGATGACAATGACGACATATCTACACTCAATTTTTAATAAAAAAATTAAAATATTGATAAGTAATTTGAACTTGATATAGGAACAAAAGAAAGCAATATAAATGTATCAAAATTCAAAAATAAAAGTAAATGAACAGGCATATCGCATATGTAAATAAATATCAAAGATTCAAAGTTTTCTAAACTACATTTCAAAAGGACCAAGACTTTCATATTTGCAGACTGCAGTTGCAGTGAAATAATATTACAGGTCATTCAACATTCAACTAAAAAGAATTGAAAAATCGAAAATAATTACTGTTCTGCAGGTAGAGACTCGTCACGAATCTCAATCTCCTCTTCATCATCATCATCATTCATATCTCCTCTACTTATTGAGCGCAACCAATCTTGCATACAAATCAATGCTTCACCTGTGTTTGGCGAAAGTGAGCTTCGATACTTGCTCACAACTTTGCTCCATGTGCTGAATGCGGATTTTGATGCCATTGTTAAAATTAGTATTGATAATATGTCCCATGACATCACAGATAATGTAGAATATTTTGATTCACTAATCCTCATCTTCCACCATTCTAACACATTAAATTCATATCGCACTACGATTGGCTTCTTGAGGTACATTTCTAACTCTGATTCCTTAATATCAACTCTCATTCGTGCTTGTGCCAAGTATGATATGTATTCATTTAGCACATCCGGATTACCAGGTACAGAAATATACGCATCTCTACTTTCTTCAACACCCGCTACAGGTAAAGTATTAACATACGATTTGTACAAATCTTTAAGGGCTTGACGAAGCTTAGACGTCTCTACTGTCAATCTTTCAGTATGATAAAGCTTCATGAAAATAAAGCTAACCAATCCCATATTACAATGGGGATCAAGAATAACTGCCAAGGACATCAACTGATGACATTTGTCCTAGTATTTATCGAACTTCGTCTTCATACCAACTGTCATCTGGCATATGAAATCTGGACCCGCATTAACATTTTTCTATAGAGCATTCTTAATCTTCCAAAGAGACGGAAGAAACTGATTCGTGGTTGGACACTAATTCTCAAAAAAAAAAATTCGTGCAATCGTAGAAAACTTTGAGAAATGTGTGAACTTGTTGTACTTTATCCCAATCATTTGTGCTTGGCAACTAAGAATACGTTCTGTCACGCACTGCGTATTCAGAAAATGCAAGCTGTAATTCCATTACCGTATCTAACATTTCATAGGTCGAGTTCCAATGTATACAGACATCCAACTTCAACAGTTTTTTAGATGGCACATTCAAACGTTGGATGATGTCATTCCATACACTCAGTCTCGATGACGACCCCCTTATACATTTCACACTTTCTCTTATGTTCTCTATAGTGTCGTCGATTGCTTTTAGCCCTTCTTGTACAATCAAATTTATAATATGGGCACAACATCTGACTTGGAATATTTTTTCTTTAAAAAATAACTTTCTTGTAGCCCTGAACTAGTTATGTAAGCATGAAATGATACTGTCATTTGCTGAAGCATTGTCTAAAGTTATTGTAAAAAATTTATTCTCAATGTCCCAGCCTTCTAGACAACTGTAGATGCAATCTGAAATAAGTAAACCAGTATGTGGAGGAGGAAAGTTGTAAAAGTTCAAAATTCTCTTGCATAGTTTCCAATCTTTATCGACATAGTGAGCGGTTAATGAAATGTATCCTTTTCTTTGATTGGACGCCGTCCATAAATCAAAAGTCAAAGCTATTCTAGTCACTGAAGGTAAAAACTTCTTTCAGTTTCATCTTCTCCTTAGCATATATCTTCATGCACTCTGTCTGCACTGTGACGCAGAGACATTCTCGGCCCGAGGATTAAGGAATTGACAGAAAGCCCTAAACCCTTTACTTTCTATCATTCTAAAGATTTTTCTTTCAGAATCACTAATCTATCATACCACTCATTCAGCTTCTCCTTGTCAAACTTATGAGTGGACACTATGCCTTGGGAGTCGTCCCCTTTTGACTTTGTAAATGACAACATCTGTTGGCCGGGAGGAGGGAGTCTTGTTTTCTTAGGACACGTCTTCAAATGTCTAATTAGATGTGTCGTAGATTCTCCTAGAATCTTACTAAATAACCATTTGCAGTGATTACACTTTATCTTTTGTACACCGTTAACTATCACATCTTCGAAATCATCCCACACCGTTGATCTGTTATTCTTCATTTTGCTTCAAATGTCTAATTAGATGTGTCGTAGATCCTCTTAGAATCTTACTAAATAACCATTTGCAGTGATTACACTTTATCTTTTGTACACCGTTAACTGTCACATCTTCGAAATCATCCCACACTGTTGATCTCTTATTCTTCCCTTTGCATACAGTTGACATGTTTGTGTCCTCTATAGTTAGAGGAGATGTGGCCGATGCACCCATTACAGGGGTATTTGGGCGACAGTTAGACCGCTAGACGGACATAATTACTTAACTGTCTAAATCAGTCACCCATTCAAAGTTAGATGGATTGTGATGCTTCATTTTTCAATTTAAATGTTACGCCGAAATTTCGGCAGCATCTCCCATTATCTCTTCAGAATATATTAATCTTGTATTTGATTCTCATGTCAATCATCAACACAAAGTGTGGACATTTGACAATAGAAATAAATATATGAAATATATCTAGAAAGAAAAAGGAAAGACGAAACCAGAACAGGCATATGCATTTAAATTGGAATAAATGAAGACATTACAATCTATCTAACCCTAAACTGTCCAAAAAGGGACAATTTGAACAATTTTTATACATCTAAGAACACATTGAATCTATATCTGACAACATATAAATCCTCAATGGACAACTGATTATCCTATACTACCAGTTTACAACTAGAAAAAATATAAATAATTCATATCTATGCAAATAAAGGAGCATGCTGAAATTAACATTCATCATCTAGCTAACTAATAAAAAAATATCAAATGAAAAACCAAAGGCATCTTAAAGTGGTAGGATTCAACACTAATAAAGTAACAGGTAAACTGTCATTTATAAAGTAAATTAAGAAACATGGAAAACATAACTATTAGGGCATGAGACTTGAATAGTAAAGGACAATAATTAACATATTAATAATTTCTATATTAACGTATTTCTATAGTAACATATTTCTATATTAACAATTTGTATTTAGGTTAATCCTAAAATCATATTAAACAATTTCTACATTTCAAAATCAGAAAGAAACTCGAGGATAATCAAAATCAGAAAGAAACTCGAGGAACTTTGTATTTCAATAACTTTTATACCTTTGTTACACTTGACTCTCATACCAAAACTATATGTACACTAATTTGAGATATTAAAGTTAATTTAGTATTCAAATTCAAATTTCTGTAATTATAGGTGACATAAAATGACTAAAAAATGTGTTACTAATAAAGTTTTAAACCATTAAATCTAACAACACCATGCTTCTAAAAATCACTTTCTGATTTTTAATTTGAGATATTAAAGTTGATTGGGCATTCAAATTCAATTTTCTGTAATTATGGGGTGACATAAAATGACTAAAAAATGTATTACTGATGAAGCTTTGAACAATTAAATCTGACAGCACCATGCTTCTAAAAATCACTTTCTGATTTTGAAATATTTAGGAAAAACATAAATATTAGGTTAATCCCAAGTCGTTCCTGCCCAACTCACCCGTCCTCGAGTTTCTTTCTGATTTTGAAATATTTAGGGGAATATTTAGAGAAAACACAAATATCAGGTTAATCTCAAATTCTCAATTCTAAAATCAGGTTAATCTCAAGTCGTTCCTGCCCAGCTTCCCCATCCTCGAGTTTCTTTCTGATTTTAAAATATTTAGGGAAAACACAAAATCAAGTTAATCCCAAATCTATATTAAACAATTTATATTTTAACATATATTAAACAATTTCTAAAAATAAAAAATCAAAAATAAAAAATAAAACCTACACATTACCGGGCGAGCTGGGCAGGGCGATGACGGACGACTGGATGAGCGGCAGCCTGGCAGGGACGAGCTACAGCACCGGGCGAGTGGCAGGGACGAGCTCCATCACCGGACAAGCCGCAGGGAGGAGCGGCAGGGTCTAGGCGTCTAGCACCGCAGGATAGGGGATAGGGGAGAGTGAGATGGAAGAAGAGGGACGGCCGGACGGCGCTGGGAAAGGGAGGGGAGAGAGGGGGGGTTTTTTTTAAAACGGCCGCTGGAGGGAAGAAGAGTTTCGAGCGGGTGCTTGAAAATGACGGACGACTGGGTGAGTGACTGAGTAGGGTTTTTTTTTTTTCTTATATATACGGGTACGAGTCGAGTACCGAGTTGAGTACCTCTAAACTCGTATTCTACTTGTAATCTGAACGAGTAGATGAAACCCGCTCGTACTCGGTTCTAACTCAGACGAGTCGAGTAGCAAGTCAAGTATTTTGAGTCGAGTCGATCAAATACCCGAGTTTAGCCTGCTCGTGTACAGCTCTAATAGCAAGGTCCAATACGTGATCTATGTGAAGAAGGTAACATATAAAGAGAAGGTCGATGTAGGGAAGAAGAAGAAGAACATAATGCCAGTAGGGGATGACATGGATTCCACTATCATTACCGAAAGCCTTAACTTCATTGACAGAACAATCACCTTCAGGACAGTACAATAAGCAAGCCTAATACGTCGTATCCAAACATTGAATAGTACAAGAAATTGTATACTTGCTTGGACAATACGTCTTATCCAAACATTGAATAATGGCATGCTAATTAGGATGTATTCTGAAAATCTTCCAAAGTATACATGAGCAGTACCCGAATACAACATAATACACCCTAATATGCGAATCCAAACAGGCCCTTAGGCTCTCTTCTTAATGTCACCATCTGCTTCTCACTTATACCATGGATACCGGGAGATTCTCTGCGCATTCAGAATCTGAATCTCTCTAAGCATCTCTAACAGTAAAAAAATACTCAAAATCTCTTACCCAGAATCCATCAATACTGCATTACCTAGATTCTTAGCCCAATTTTGAAATCGGAAGGTCCCCTGCTCTAGTTAAAGTCTCCTTTGTCTTCTTTTTGTGTAGATACTTGAAGGTCTAAATAGGGTGGACCAAATTTTTGCATCAACATAGCCAAATCATTTAAATTTTCTTAAATGTACTCATTTCTAATTCTATCAATTCTAGCCACTTTGTTTATCCATAATATCCTCATTTTAGCTATACTTATTTAATGAACCTGTTCAGTGATTACTTATCATTTGGTTTCCATGAAAACTCCAACACAAGTAGATACACTCGACATTCTACCTATAACACCTCATACCTTTGATACTCGGGTGTTACCTTTTAAACCCACAATTATTTTCGAGACCCGTCAACTTAATAACTTAACACGCACAGGGCAGGATTTCCTAAGTAGCATTGAGCAATCCACCACGACTCTGGAGACTTAGCTCACACTTCATAGCAATCAAAGAGGTAAGCATGATCAAATAACTTAAGCTAAATTAATTTTTAAGACAACTCGTGTTGGCATTATTTCAAAAACTCAATCAACGAAAGTCAACGGATAACCAACAGAGTATCTCTGCATTGTAGACACGTATTTAACCGTTGAAAACAAGTATCCAATTCTCTTGACCATCAGATCGCATTATTCAGGCTATATTCAGCCCTGAAAGGCATGATACAACTCACCTGGTCCTCGGTCTTGCCCCAAACCAGACCGGGCCCCTTGAAACGGGCCTCCAAGACAGTTGAACGGTGAAGATCAAGCACCTGAGTCACGGTGGGCCCCAAAGCTAGGCGCACGTACACCTCAAATGTTAGTACACAAGGTGCACTGGGCGGCCACCTGTGGTCAAATAGTGTTTGACCAAACTCAAAACACAAAATTCTCTTCCCGTCAACACCCTATTTGAAGTATCGACCTTTAAGCTTCAAAGTGGCCCACCCTGGCCACTTTACGGATGATCCACACCGTCCATGTCACTCACGTGAGTCCCCTGACCAAAACCGTATAGGGGTGGGACCCCTCGAAAATAAACGAAGGGGATCAACAATTGACCGTCCGTTTTACCACAAATACCAAGATCTGATCGGACCGTTGGTATCAACGGATGAGCGGCGTCGATTTACCTAATGGGTAGTCAACGTGCAGACGCCAGATTGGGAGAACCTTCTCTCTCAAACCAAATGTAGCTAAATCGGGAGGAATTACAAGCCGCCTTGTCCATTTTGGGAAAGACAAGAGCTGGCACCATCAGCTGCTGCATAGGGATTTACAGGGTCCATCCCAGCCACTGGACCTCTCCCTTCCCTGCCTATATGTAACACCCCAGATTTTTGCCAACCTGGGATTAGATGTTCTTAGGCAATGGGCCAACCATAACACCTTAGTAACCTCTCAGAACCCAATTCCAAAGCCAAAGAAATCATGTAGAACCAAATTCTTTAGAATTTAACGAGAATTAGCCAGCGCTACACTAGATTACCTGTGAAATAAGCACCAATCACTTTAAATACGATCTGTAAGACCCAAAACCTCTAGCATCATTGACGCTACGTTACCCTGAAATTCAGGATCAAACTCTAAACCGGTTTGTTCTCAAGAACCCTTTGAAACTTCGTATTTGATTTATACCGCGCGTCGGAAGTCCAATATCTACAATCTTAAACGATTATGACCGCTTAGCTGGACTTGACAATCATTTTGAAAATCAAGCCCAACCGATGTTCTGAGGCTATTTCATTGAGCCTGGACTGAAGAGAGTGAAAATAGGGTAAAGGTTTAGGATATTAATTTCAAATCTGGCACGTGTCGTTGTCCGTTATTATTAAGCGTTCTGACCGTCAGAATTCAGCCAAATTTCACCCTTGGATCAGGAAAAATTTCTCTTTCATATCATGAGACTTGTAGACCTGATTTAGGTACGATGACTGCTGAACTGAAACTGGACCGCCACGTGCGATCTGGGAATTCTACCGGTCTAAAAACTTCGTATGAGCAAGATCCAGTGCGCATGAGCTTAAGTCCGACCGTGTTCGGCCAGGGGACCTCCCGAAACACTCTTTTGGATCGAAAAAGTCCCGATTTGGTTATAACCCAAGTATACCTTTGTCTCAAGTCTATTTAGGTGAGTTTTTAGCCTACATAAGGGCTTTAAACCCTCTCATATCTCTTCCATCCGAATTTGCAACAAACTCTAGAAAAAGAAGAGAGAGAAAGAGAGAGATTGTGGAGAGTTGTGAGAGAATCTCCCTGCCACTTGAACCAGCTTCTACACGTATTTATCCACCACCTTCAAATCACTTTCCCGGTGATTCTAACTCACTTTTAGGTAAGAAAACCCTTACCTCTTGCTGTTTTAGGAATTCCTTTGATGCAAGTAGCGGTGTAGCTTATGTAACTTGTGATATAGGTCGCTTTAACGTCGTTGCTGAAGCGTTGAAATTCTGTTCGAATCCATACACGTCTAAGGCGAAAGGTGAGGATTTTAGACGCTTTGATTGACTGATTTCAAAGCTTTCAATGTTGTTTAATAGTAGATTATCGACGGCAACGCCGTTTGACATATAGAACATGCTATCCGTTTTCCGTTTCGTAAACGTATGGAAAATATGATATTTAGGGCATTTTAGTCATTTGTAGGAAATACTGTTTACATCCACATTTTGCTGAAATATTTTTCATGGTTATTTGTCATGTTAGGATATTAGGAATGCGTGCATGATCTGTTTGGCAAAGAGATTCGTCCAAATGCGCACTTTGAGTTGACATACGCTATGTAGACTAAAGTGTGTAGGCTAAGTGTTTGTATAAATGTTTGTATTAGTATGTATTGAGTAGATGGTGTTATGAATGAGTTTTGAGATTGAATTCTCAAGTAATATGCTGATGTAAATGATTTCCATCATGTTGGCTATATGCATTGATTTCATTATATACATGAAATGCATGTGTTAGATGATTTGCTTAAGTTGTATGTTATAACATGTGTCAACATGCTTATATTGTTGTATTTCATTTCTGTTACTCTCATATGATTACTGATGTTGATATTCATGTGTTTGGGGTTATACGTTAGTCCAAGCAGTCGGTAATGGATTGAATTCGTGGTTGACTTCTATTTGCCACGAAGGACGCGTCGATGAACGCGAGTCATGTTTTGAGTTGGCGGCAGTGGTTAGGCCACACGAAGTGTTTCATGCACTTCATGTTGCTCAGCTTGAGATGCGCTCGTACTAGTCGAGCCCGTCAAGTAACCCGACTGGCCATTGTATGTTCACCTTATGTGAGTCATAACTGCTTGAACTTAGGGTACTGAACTTACCATTGAAAACCCTGTTAACTATGGTACCTTGATCCATAAAGACTCATGAGCCGGGCATGGTGGTATGGGACACCGTGGTCGAGCTATCGGCCTACGCTAGAGCTACAAACCTCTCCGTAGTGACCAGTGAGCAACCCAGACTCGTGAACAGATTATGGTGGTATGAGACACTATATTCTTACTGTCGGCCTACACTGATCAGGTGACGAGCCCTTTGTAGTGACCTCGAGCGTATTCTGAGTCTGCGGGAGGCGACGACCCTTCCGTAGCGACAAGAGTACATTAGGCCTATATTGATAAGGTGATGGGGGAGCGGTGCAACGAGTGCGAGCAACAGCCCTTGCAGCGACCTACAAATATAACGTCGTATGAGATTACTAGGAGTGACGATCCTAGACAGGATCTGTGTTGGGATTGATATAAGGAAGGTACCCTAGTTTTCCAATCTGGCTGTATGAAAAGGACTAATAACTACTCGGTAATCATTATCCATATTGCATTGCATGTACCTGAAAGATGTGGAGCACTGAGGAACGTAAGCATGCCGCGGGCATAAGATGGTGCCATATGAGGGAGTATGTCGGTGAGGGCATCCATCATGTCATTTCATGCATGCATTAACAACAATATCTAGGAATGTTTGATTGTTTGCTTTACTATTATCGCATGATTAATTTGATAACATGTTAATCTTTGTTCTATAATTCCACTGAGTTGATTACTCACTCCCACGTTACGGGATGGTGTTCCGGACACCCACCAGTTCGTATTTTAGTTTCAGATGATGGCGCTGCTTGTGAAGCGGAGCCGGACTTGATGATGATGAGGAGGATCCCTCCTTTATGTGTGTTCTGATCGATGGGATTATAGGGAGGTTGATTAGACGCCTTGACACTTATCATTTTATATTTTTGGAGCACTCCTGTATATTCTTTTCTTTCCATTTTTGGAGTATACATGTATTTAATTAACCTGGTAACATGTTCACACTCTGGAGATTTATAATTAATTATATATTTTATGTATTCATCACAGTCTTCCGCTTGCTAATTTAACTGTCTCTGGAGTATGATATGCTGTTTTGGCTTAGTCTCAATCTTGTTTAATGTCATTCTATAGACAACATGCATTTATCATTATCTATGTTGCATAAGTGACATTTTGGAACTCGGGAGTTGGGTTTCTACCTGACCCCCAATTTTCGGGATGTTACACTATATAAGGAGAGGTTCAACCTCTCAGACTTCACACAAGAGAGAGGGAGAGAGAGAGAGTTGAGAAAGGAAAGAGAGAAACAGAAAGAAGGAGAGGAAACAGAGCATTCTTGGTGAGCTCGGTGCACACTGCCGCAACTCAGTCCGTGGAAAACGGACCGAGCAGAGTCAGTGTGGAGCCATAGCCGCACCATTTGAGTGGTGAAAGAGAAAGGAAAGTGAGATAAAAGAGAGGAAGAAGGTGAGGGTGGTGGGTGTGCGCGTGACAACCTAAGCTCGGGTTGGACCCGACTGAAACAAGTAAAACTTTCTTTTATTTTGAAGCTCTAAAATAAACATGAACTAAGCTCCACCATGCCCCACCTGTACCTCAAACAAACCGCCAGACAGGACCTGAATCATAGCTGAAAATAACCACTAACAAAACCATCCACAGAACCAAGAACAGGCTCTGTTTGAAGAAGGAGATAGCCTGCGTCCAAGCACTATTTCAAGGCCAAAATAAGCCTGAGTGTGGCCCTGTTCTGAGGCCAAGCAGTAGCATGTAAATGGCCCCAGATAGTAGCTGAAACTGGGCTAGGACAGCCTACAAATTAGGCCTTGTCAAGCTGTTGCACACCTCAAAACCGGGCTGAAAATGGCATGAGAGTCAGGCAAAAACGTCACTGCTCAGACCATCCTTGGGCTGAGGGTAACGCTTGCCGCCATGCTACCACTAGGCGCCAATGCAGGTCGGAAAACAGCCTAGAAGAGTGCAGTGTTTGAGCTAAAACCGGGGCCGAAAATAGTGCACTCCAGGGGAAGAAACCTGTGCACACTAACAGTGAAAAGAGGACCAGACTTTGGGCCTCACCAAAGTTCAACTAGGCCTCACCAAATTACAGGTGGGCCGCACCTTACAACCACAGGTGGGCCGCACCCTGCAACAGCCCAGGAGCTGCATCTAGTTCCCCCTCTCTGACCAGGTGGGCCACCTCCTATATAAATCTAAGTGGGCCACACCCTGCCAACATGGGCCCTGAAAAATAAAAGTGGGCCTCGTTCAAACGCCATGTGGGCTACATGTTTTGGGTCGTCCCAAACGAACAGTAGGCTCCCTGGACATGCACCTTACATAAATATAATGTTATTTTATTTGTATTATATATACATATGTACACATATGTACTTCTGGTGAGCCGCACCATCAGTCCGGTGGCCCGCACCAAAGATTAGACCATTCAGCAATGGACGTAGTGTCCAGGTCGTTCATGAAGAGACGTCCAGTGCTAGATGGGCCACTGTACACATTAAAAAAAAAAAAAAATGTTAAATAAAAATATAATATTGGTAGGTGACGTTTTGAGGCAGTGCACATGTAAAGTGCTACACATATGAGGTGGGCCCATATGGAACCCACGTTGGAATAATATTTAAATACATGTGAGACACATGAGATATATAATATTTAAATACATATCAGATGCATGTAATCTATAATATTTAAATATATATTAGATACCTGTGAGATTGATATAAATTTTATATATATATATATATATATATATATATATATATATATATATATATATATATATATATATACTTGATGCACATGTGGTAGCCCATGTGGGACCCATCTGATACGTATGAGGAATCCCGACCACCCCAAGGGCTGAGCACGTCCCCAGAGATGGTGGGCCACTCATGGGCCTACACAAATGCAGGTGGGCCTCACCAAAACAAATGAGGAAACCAGGTGGGCTCCTCTGCACCGCGCCCTACCACATTTGCAGGTGGACTGATGGTAAGTGGAGGGCCACGCCAAATCCCGTTCGTCCATCCATTTTGACAAACCTCCATCCTGGTCGTTCATCCCAGGACGTCCATTTATGAGCATCCAGTAATGGAGGTTTGGCATACACATTAAAAAGGAGGTAGATAAATATATAATAATACAATAATAGGTATCATACGACATAACCTATATACACGCATATGACACTATATAGTGGGATGGGCCCCACGTGCCGTGCTATGCCCAGTGGTTAGCGTGCGGGACCCACATTGATATAACATATAACATAGATATGTAAGCACATCTGCACCGTCCCTCTGGACGGTGCCTGAGAAACTCATCTAATGCATGTGGTGTATCCAGACCGTCTAAGGTCTGGATATGGCCCGCCTCTGATCTAGGCACTCCATCCACGAAGCATGAGGTACGTGGATGGCATCCAGGCTGACTGTCAGTAGCCTCTGAGGGTCTGATCAAAGCTTCATCCAAACCACCTATTTTCAGCCTCACATTGATGCGTCTAGGGTCATTAATCCCTGGACGTCTCCAAACCGTCCATCTGACATGATGCATGGGTCAGCCCACTTGGGTCAAAGTGGTACCCAACATCCAAGGCCAAAAAGGGCCCAGTTCGGCCTATAACGGTGAGGAGTTTCGAGCCCAGTTAGGCCACCTTACTAGGGTATATAGGTAGGCCTAACACAAAACCTAGAAGGCCTTGGTGTCCCTTCGGACCTTCACAATTAGTTGGACAAAACTATGAAAATGCTTGACAAATACAAGTTTTGATTTAGGAAACTCATTGGGAGACCCCAGGCCACAAGAAGACTCGGGCTGAGTTCGAGAATACTACCATACAGATAATGACTTTCTCATTGGGCTTTCCATTTCTAAATTAGCTAAACGTAGTTTGTACTAGATCACCATTATTGTGATACTTGCTCACATACTAGTTAATCCTTGATCATTATTCACATGACTTGGTAATATATCCTCATTAGTTATTAACTCATGATGCTTCCTTACATGCTTTAGTTGAAGTCATATATTGTCACATGTTAACATGATTTGCCTCTGTATATAACCTTTTAATGTTACACATGGAGGATTCCATGGATGTATGCAAGCCACACTTAGGATGTAATCAGACAAAATGTGTGGGAAATAGGGACCTTGAACTGGTGTCATTTTGATCCAGGTATCCTATTAAAACATTTTCATGAGCCGGGAATGGTGGTAATGGGACATTATGCTCGAGTTGTCAACCTACGCTGGGTGACGAGTCCCCCGTAGTGACCATTGAGTTACTTAAATTGGCTGATTGTAACTGGATTAATAATGACTGGCTAATCATGCGTTCATAGCATATTGGCGATGACGGATGGCTATTCTAGATGTTATAGCACGAGCCCTAGGGTTGTTGGGGTATCGTTTCGCTAGCTCCCAGACCATCGACTATCGAACCCTGTTCGACTGGATGATCATTCCCAGGTCGACGATTGCATGGGTGACGAGCCCGAGTCCGGCTGGATGTGCATCCCTATGCCGATGTGCATTCATACATCCATGCATTTAATAAGACTGCATATTTTTTATTTTGGGTTACTACTCATTTTCCTTTTAACTATGTTTGGTAAGGCAGAGATGTGTAATCTTAAAGGGATTTCACACTGAGCTGGCCACTCATCCATCAACTATCCAACCGTATAGAATATGCAAAGACAGAGGTAGAGGGTGTCGATGCCAGCGTTACTGAAATGACTGCAATGCCCGAGGAGGAGTATTACGAGAACGAGCCGCATCAGGAAGTTGCGGCATATTTGGGAGTTAATCAGTAGTTGATACTTTAATTTCAGTAGTTTGATGTTTTGGAAACTTATGAGAATTTTTGTAATTAAGACCCCCAGCTAGGCGGGTTGAATATTTGGGTTCACGTGATTATATATGCTTCTTTAGCTATCGCACTCTGAGTTTACATTCTGCTAATTATCTGAATTAAAAACTTTTGGATTTTTGAAAAACGAGTCTCGTACTCGGGCTTTAGAAATCGGGGCGTTACACTACCATTTTCACTTTTTTCTACTTTGACAATGATTTGTATGCTAGAATCACTTTTCTCTTCTTGGTTGTGTGATGTTATAAAGTGCATCTTGAATTTAGATCATTCGAATGGAGTTGCCACTAGCCAAGAACACTTCTTTTGATCCAACCATGCTAGGAATGCATCTGTGTCATGTTCTACATCAGACCTATCCACTTGAAAAAATTTTGACATCTAATTATACAATACATGTACTCATGCTCTCATTGACTTAGCTAGTATGGATTAGTTCCTTCGCTTGTACTTGTAAGATCTCACATTCTTTCTAATAATGTAGACAATTAGCAAACTTATCCATATGACAAGATCCATGTGGTTTTGTATATCTCGTATGAGAGGCAATTTATTAGGGAGTTTATCGAGCACAATCGCCTTAAACTCCTGCAACACTAGTTTCAAATCCTCTAGGATGTTCACCGGCTTCATATATTTTTCCTTTTTAACCAATGCATGTATATCTCATGTTTCCTTAAACTGTTTAACAAAAGTCATTTCTATTATGAGAGATTGTCCATCCACTTTAGAAGTCTGGGGTTGGTTCTCCGTTCCCATAGGGGCCACATGTCCGCCGTTGATGAATTCTGCAGCTTGTTGCAACTCCATTTTGACACGGTCATCTCTCGCCGATATATAATGGGATTTCTTTGCATAACTCCTTACTGATCGGTTATCCTGCCAAAAATTTTGGTTTTATTGGAATAATACTTAATCGTAATCTCTGGGAAGGAATCACATGCATAACAACTGCTTCATCCGCGATTACTTGTGAATTGACACCTTCATTTGTCTCATCCACTCGAGTTGAAGTTGTCCCTATCAAGATAAAGCTTCACCCTTCAACTTGTAGGTCACAAGTTTAACTTTCTTCTCTTTCACGATGTTCATATAGTCAAAGAAACATTCAACTTTAAAAAATCAATCGAAGAAGTCCTTGAAGTAGAGTTGGCCATTGAAACTAGGAACGTCGACTTTTATTTTGAATTCTTGATTCGTTCGATCTATCTGATCAATGCCTCGTCTAGGATGCTGTGGAATCATATCATTGGATCCCACCTTCCAAGGAGTGATTTTGTGGTTCACTGCCAGCATCGCCCTACGATCAATGCGATGACGAATTCCAGCACCTGTTAGTAGTGGATCACCGCTGTGAACATGGAATTGCTCTACGGCCTTCGTCAAGCGAGAGATGGAAGCTTGCAGCTCTTGCATGACTTATCGATCCTCTCGTTGGAAAGCTTTCATTCTTTCTGAAAGATAACAAATCTATGGATCACCGTTCACAGGATTTTGGTTCATACTTTCGTTGTTTGCTATCTATCCAGTAACGCCCTGAAAATAAGGGGTCAAGCAGGAGCCCAATTCCTAAGTTTCAACGCATCACTTATGCAACATATATAATGATGAGTTAAATGTTGTCGATATTAGTACTTTAAACATGAGTGAGATTAGACTAAAGCAACATACATACTCCAGAGATAAACTTAAATTACGCCAGCGGAAGACTGTAATAAATATGTATAAAGTATGTAAGAGGTGGTACGTCTCCAGAGTATAATCATGTTCCAGGTTACACAATTACATGAATCGTTCAAGATATAAAATGTCAAAATGCAGTGTTCCAGCTACAGTATCTAAAACCTGCTGCCTTATCAATCAGAATGATCTACATAAACCTGCCTAACAACTACATGTAAGAGAACGCCTCCTCATTGTCCTCGAAGTTGAGCTCCACCTCATAGGCATCACCATCACCTGCAGCTAAGACAGGGTCTGGTTGGTATTTAAAACACTGTCCCAGAATGTGGGAGTGAGTGATCAACTCAGTGGAGCTATAAGGTAAAGGTTAACATGTTATTAATTCAATCAAGCAGTAATGATAAAGCAAGACAATCAAGCATTCCTAAGTACTCTGGTTAATGCAAGGATGATATGTATTAATGATGTATGCCCTCGCCTGCACTCCCTCTGCGAACTTCATCTCACGGTTGCGGCATGTAATCACTTCCTCAGTGCTCAACTACAACGCCAAAGGCACATGCAATGCGATGCATAAGCGTGATTAACAAGTTCTTATTAGTCTTTTTCATACAATAAGATTGGAAAACTAAGGTACCTCCCTTATATCATTTCCCAAATAATGATTCATTCTAGGGTCGTCAGTCCTAGCAAATCTCATACGATGTTGCGATTTCAGGTCATTGCAAGGGCTCATCATCTCGATGCAGGCCTAACTTATACTTTAGTTGCTACAGAAAGGCTCATCACCTCAGTGTAGACTCAGAGTATACTCGAGGTCACTACGAATGGCTCGTCACCTAGTCGTAGACCGACAGCTCGAATACAGTGTCCCATACCACCGTATTCGGCTCACGATCTTGGGTTGCTCACTGATCACTACGGGTGGGCTCGTCACCCCGGCATAGGTCGACAGCTCGACCACGGTGTCCCATATCACCATATCCGGCTCATGAGCCTTAGCGGATCGAGGTATTAAGGTTAACGGGGTTTCTATTGGTGAGTTTGGTACCTTAGGTTCAAGCAGTAGCATCCATATATAGTGAACATACATCGAGTTAATCAGGTTACTTGACGAGCTCGATTGGTACAAGCGCACATCGAGTTAATCGACATGAAGTGCGTAAGCACTCCGTGTGGCCTAACCACTGCCGACAACCCAAGTACGACTCAGATTCATCGAACACGTCCTATGTGGTGAGACAACCTCAGCCACCTGATTAGAATCTATTACCAATTGCCTGGACTATATCATAGTCCCAACTACACTTAAACATAATAAGGAATCATATATGAATAGGCACCTCAGCATTAAACTAATACTTCAAACAATATCAAACATTTGTGCATTTCATGAAACATAACATAAACATGATTTCACACATATGCACTTCATACGTAAAACAGACAATATAATGTAAGTTGCATAGAGGGATTTATACACACAGTTAAGGTAGTTGAGAATCTTATCTCAACACCCATATAAAGTATAATTTACCAAATACTTACTCATACAAACATTTCTACAAACACTTAGACTACACACTACAACATACATGACGCATGTTAGCCATAACAGGTATTAGGGTAAATCCTTTCGCCAAGGAGTTGTTGCATATACAACAATCCTATATCCACGATGGATAATCATGTCAAACACGCATTCAATCATTTCGACAAACACATGGAATACACTATACTTAACATAATTTTTATATATCTGTAAAGTGAAACAAGCATCGCATTTAGCATATGAAATGACACCCACATCAGTTATAAATCATTAACCGACATTGAAAGCCTTGAAAACTATAACCTAAACGTTTATAGTCCACACCTTTCACTAGTAAACACGTAACAAATTCAGTTTAGACACTAAGTCTTTGTCAACGGCAGAATGACAATCAATAACATAAATTAGGTAAGCTATTTCATCACTTACACTATCTGAAATTCCAAAACAGATTAGGGTTAGATTTTCTTACTTAAGAGCGGATCGGAATCGTCCAAATAGCGATACAGGAATGGTGGATGTAAGACCCGTATCCTAGTTCGTACTATTCCGTCAACTCCCGTGATCCTTTCCGTCGAATTTCGGTAACCTGCGACCGATAACTGACATTTGCACGTGACCCTAAGTCGTGCCCTGTAGATTTGAGTCGGCTTGACCCAAGACTTGTACCATTGCGACCGCACCGTCGGCGTGATTCCAACACCGCGACTCGTTCACCGATCCGATTCCCTGGCAGGAAGACGGGAGTCGGCGTTTATTTCAAGAAAATACCGCGCGTTTGTAATTACAAGAGAATCTCTACCACATGTCAAATCAATCCCATCAATCACCTCTCATGTCAAGTACAAGACCCCATCCCCAAGCAACCTCAAAGTCAAAGCAACACATCCCTCTCATGTCAAAGTACACATCACTCCATCACTCATCACTCCATCACACATCACTTTCTCTGCTTACATCCTCTCTCTCTCTCTCTCTCTCTCTCTCTCTCTCTCTCTCTTCACAAATCCCAAGCAAGAGAGGAGGCTCACGTCCAAGCTCTCCCATGGAGAGAAAAGAATGATTTTGGTGGCCCATTTCTTCTCCCTAGATTCATCATCCTAGCCACTCAAACCTCATCTTCCACCATCAAAGTGAAGCTCTAGGAGACCGATTTTCCGACGGACCAAGAAGATCATAAGGTGGGTGCTTCTTCGTCTTTTTTTTATGATGATGATCTGTGGCCCACCTGATGATGCACGTAACATCCAGACCACCCATCCAGTGGGACCGGCCCACCTAAGTGCTCACCATCCAGCAGCCTTGCTTCTTGATATTTTTTTGGGGTCAGCCTGGTTATGGAAAAACACAAATAGTAGCTTGGTGTAGACCGTGTGGCCCACCACAGGGCCCCTACCATGATGTATCTGTTCCATACCATCCAGGGGTAGTGGCCCACTTGAATGCATGAAATCCACATCGTCTGTCCAGCGGGCAGACCTTCTACCTGTCTGTTTTGGACAAGCTGTATGAAGGGAAATACAAATACCCATTTGATCCAAATACTGGTGGGCCTCCACATGGCCCCACCTTGATGAATGTGTTGAATCCGCACCGTCTAGTAGGGCCGAATTGGTTTTATCTTCACCGACCATCTTTCGGCGTGGGACCCACATGATGTTCATTTTTGTCCACGTGCATGGACCCCACCCTGATGTATGGTACACCCACACCGTTGAGCCCAAAATGGGCCACCACGTGGACCCCACATGATCTATGTATTGTATCCCCACCATCCAGCCATGGACGATAGAGCCAATGTAATGTATGTATTATAAATCCACACCATCCAGCCGGCTGGACGGGGGGGGGGGGGGGGGGGGGGGGGGGGAATTCACATGAGGTACGTGTTTTATCTATGCCTTCCACATAGGCTGGACCCCATCACACGTACGTGGGCCATCCCAACTGTCTGGACCATGGGTCCTATGTGAGATATGTGCTATACCCAACCATCCAGACCATAGGGCCGGACCGCATAATGCATGCATTTTATCCGTGCTGGCCATCAGCGGTGGGGCCTGCTTTGATGGCACGTGATGAGCCACATGTGTGGGAGCCACCATGCTGCAAGTGTTTCATCCAGCCATCCGGTCCACTAGGCATGGACCCCACCAAAATGTATGTGTTCCATGTCCACGCTGACTACCCATAAGCTGGACGTGCAGAATCCACCTGTTGTACACACAGGGCCCACCTGCTGCATGAGTAGGCCCACCCCACTATGATGCTTATTTGCAGCCCAACAGTCAGCCTGCTGATGGGATCCACTATGTACATGTTTATCCATGTTGTCCATTGCCCGTGAGGCCCATATGCCACGTATAGGACCCACCCTGATGCGTTCTATGCAGGTCGTCCATTAAATGGACCACCCAGTAGGCCCCGTGATGCGTTTCATCCATACCATCTATTCGCTGGATGCCAAGGCAGGGTCAACGGCCAACACGGGATGACTGTCCAGTCCAGCAGGGCCTATCTGCTATATGTACATGGCCCACCTTGATGTGTGTTGTAAGCACAATGCCCATCCATTGTTGGGCCCACTAGCGAGGTGTGGGGCTCCCCCACACCTTCTAGCATTTTCCCATGGGCCTACTCTTTAGTATGGGCCCACCATGATGCAACAGATCCAAATCTTAGGTGGATGCCCACCAGAATATGTGTTGGGCTGGGGCACCCAACTGTGGCTACCCGTGAGGCGCACCATATATAATTTTCCCAGATTGTGTGTGGGTCGTAGACCTCATTACGAGTTAAATTCCATATTCTAAATAGGTCGTACCATATTGTATACACCATATCCATGCTTGCCACCTTTGGTGAGGTTCATTTATAATGTACAAGGGCCTCATTTTTGTATGATCAGCTGCCCATGGTACAATTGTGAGGCCCACTTGGACGTGTGTATTAGAACACACTGTCTATCTGTTTTCTGGGCCACAGGCTGCCCTATAAGGGCCTGTTATGATGTATGTGTTGCACATGTTGCCTATCTATTTTGTTGGATTTTATGGACCGCCCCATAAGGGCCCAATATGATACATGTTGCCTAGTTTTAGGCTAAATTGCAAAGCACACATTAGTGGATGTTGGTTACACCTTGACTATTTAATTGGGGCATGTGGGTTGCCCATGAAGTCCAACAAAATGCATGAGTAGGATGTTCTCCTTGGTTATGATGTTTTTGAGTCATGGGTTACCCCTCATGAAGCCTATTTGATGTATTTAGGCCTCGGGCCATTATTTGGAGCCCAACATGGTGTGTAGAATATTGTGGATAATACCCATTTACTTTTTCAGTTTTTGTGTGGGCCATGGGCTATTTCATGGGAACCTTGTATGAAGCCCACGAGAAGTGGCCCAAATATGATGCATTTATGGACCTTAAGCGAGGCCCAACATGATATATTAGGGCTCACGGATTGAGGCCCACCTTTGATATGTTTATGGCCCAATTGGTGTGACCCATTTGTTATATATAAGGCCAAGTTATGAGGCCCATTTGAAATATATAAAGCCCATGGGATTAGGCCCATTTGATATATATAAGCCCATGGGATCAAGCCCATTTGAAATATATAAAGCCCATGGGATCAGGCCTATTTAAAATATATAAAGCCCATGGGATTAGGCCCATTTGATATATATATATAAGGCCTATGGGATTAGACTCATTTGATATATATACAAGGCCCATGGGATTAGGCCCATTTTGATGTATTCTAAGGCTCATTGGAAATATAAGGCCCATGGGTTAAGGCCCATTATGATGTATTAGGGCCCATGGGTCGAGGCCCATTGTGATGTATTAGGGCCCATGGGTCAAGGCCCATTGTGATGTATTAGGGCCCATGGGTTGAGGTCCATTGTGATGTATTCAAAGACTCATGTGTTATGGCCCATTAAAATGTACATAAGGCCCATTGAAGCGGCCCACTTGATTTATATAAGGCCCATATGAGGTGGCCCATTTGATGTATCGGAGGCCTATGGGTCGTAGTCTAATGGGATGTCCTTAGGGTCCATTGCAACGTGTGATTCCTCCATAGTTCGTGTAATAATGGTTGGCCGTGCCTTGGGAGCAATGTTGGTTTGACGTCCACATTGTAAGAATAATGTTGGTTAAATGTCCGCATTATAACTCTCCCTAGGGCCCATTGATAGGTTCATACTTGTTGATAGTTCATTACTTTATAACATGCTTAGTATAACTCCATGATGCACAACCCATTTGTATTGGTCCATTTGATCGGCCTGCTTGTATCGGCCATTTGATTGATTTAGCCCATATGATTGATTAGGCCCTTCTTGATATATTTATGGCCTATTGCTGAGGCCATATATGAGGCCCATGTTATGAGGCTCACCCTGATATACTTGCAGATGGGTATGTTATGAGTAGGTCCACTTGTTGCTTGTGCAGGGCCCACCTGTCGTGTATATGAGACCCATTAATGCGGTCCACTTGATGTATATTGAGGTCCATGGGTCGTAGCCCACTATGATGTATAATGAGGTCCATGGGTCGTAGCCCATTATGATGTATATTGAGATCCATGGGTCATAGCCCATTACGATGTATCTGAGGACCAAGGGTCGTGGCCCATGATGATGTATATTAGGCTCATGCATTCAGCCCATTGTGATGTATATTCAACCCTTATATGAAGTCGTGGGCCAACGGTATGTTCGGCCCTATGTGGGACACTCCTTAAAGCAATGTTGGTTGATTGTCCCCATTGATGGGCAATGATGGTTAAATATCCACCTCGTGACCTTCCCTCAGGGCTTGTTAGGCCGATTATCATGATCGATTGTAGATTTCAATTGTGCAGGCCGATTCTAATTGTCGAGGCCACGTATCGAGGCCGATTCTGATTGTCGAGGCCACGTATTGAGGCCGATTCCGATTGTCGAGGCCGAGGTCGATTGTCAAAACCTATAGGATGTATGCGCGACCCGTAGTTGGATCCCATTATGATGTATTCGTGGTCTATGAGCAAGGCCATTGTGACATGTATTAGGCCCATGATGCATGACCCATTTAATGTATTCAAGACCCATGTGTAGGGCCCACATGTCATGTATTTAAAGCACATGAGCAGGGCCCACCTGTTGTGTATATGTGATCCTTGGGCAAGGCTCACTGTGTTATATATTAGGCCTTTGTGTGAGGCCGTGGGCCCATTATGTGTTTAGCTCTATGTGAACCATTTCTTAGGACAATGTTGGTTAGATGTCCACATTGTCGAGGCCGATTGTGGATACCGATTATGAGTATGTGACAGCATAGCATCATGATACATGCCTATACGCATCATCTGTATGTTTGTTATGAGATGTGATTGACCATTGCATATGTCATTGGGCAGGATGATATGAGACTCCCTGATAGGCGGAGGTTATCTCACATGAGCGCACGATATACGTAGGATTGGTGCATGACTGGATTGTATGACTCATGCATCTTGCATTGTGTGTTGTGATTACTGTACGCCCTAGCGACATCAGGGCTGTAGCCTCCACAGGCATATCTTGGATGGCCAGATGGGGCACCAAAAATGTTTGGTTCGAGCATCGGGCTGCTATACATGGCCCTGGGTGAAAATTCCTAAAACCCTCTTGGTTACAAAGGTTGCTCCAACGTCTAGACCGAGTGAGTAGATGAGCGTCGAGTGCCGATTACCAGATGGTTGCGCTCTCCACTGTGTCGTGGTCGGTTAGAAGGGGGTGTGGCCTTACCTGCCCGAGAGGATGGGGCAATGCTAGGCTGAGTCTGACCAGCTCGAGGAATGGGTCCGCTATTGACGAGCCGGGCCCGATATTGGCAGGCGAATAGTGAGGTCTCTTTCACTCACCTTGTTGCGCGCGATGGGGCGACAATCTGGTTTAGAGTGTAATAGACCCCGGTGATTTTTCAGAGAGGAACCATACTGATATGTGAACTTATCGAGTAGGAGTTGCATGCTCATTCATTCATTCATTCACTATCCACTCGGTATGGTGGTGCGTAACTAATTATTGTGTACCTTTATTATGGCAAGGATTTCGGTTGGACGCACGACCAACCTGAGATCAGGAGTTTACCACGTTGAGTCTAACTATCCAAATTTAAGTATGGGACTGGTTTGGATAGAAGTCCATTGTGGCGGACCCCGTAACCTGCGATATTACTTACTATCATCCCAACTTCACACTCCAAGCATGGTCATTTCATTCGCATCGCATATTGCATTACATCCGCAGGCATATGACATTTTGGGTTGCTATGTTTCTGCACTTATATGGCTTAGATAGACTTAGCAGGATTTATATATTGCATTGCATCCTCGGCATATGATATTTAGCTCTTTATGATTCTTTATTGCATAACTGTTTTGTATTGCGTATCGTGATATTTATTGACTTATGGACTTGTCAGTATTTCTACTTATTTCGATGATGTACGAATTATGAATTACCAGTATTTTCGGTATTGTATGATTATGACATTGCATTGAATACTTGACACTTACCTTGTGCACACACTTACACCACCCTCTAAGCTTTCTATAAGCTTATGTACGATAGATGCGTGCAGGTAATGTTAGGCTGCAGCAGTGTTGAGCTTGGAGCGTGCGGTGGTCTTCTGGACCTTGATTCTCTATTTATGTATTTCTCATTCAGTATTGTATTCAAATGATTATATTAGTGGATATGTGATGATGATGTTGCCGCTGTGAATTGGGTAATCTTGTGGTTATGCTTATTACTAGTTAAATGTACATTTCAAAAAAAAAAAAATCCTCCTTATAGGATCCCAGGATCAGAATCTGGCATATGAATGCTAAGAGCCGAGAATGGGGTATTACGGAGGCTGTCGGCACCGGATTCGGGGATCGGGATTCCTACGAATCCGATTTCTGGGTTTGGGGCATGACAATGGATAAACACGTGGAACAGCGAGATTGAGTCCCTAGAACAATCTCCTACACTCTCTCTCTCCTTCTCTCTCTTTCCTTCTCTTTTCTCTTTCTTCTCTCTCTACGGTTTGCAAATTCGTATGTGAAGGGAGAGAGAGAGTTTAAGACCCTTATATAGGCTCAAACATGAGCTCAATGGCCCCAGGGCCATGGTATACTTAGGTTATAGCCGAAACCCATCTGTTTCGGCTCAATGGAGCACTTCTGGATGCCCCTTTTTTGCATGCGGTCGGACTTAAGCTCCTTGACATTGGATCTAATTCAAGCTAAGTTTTTGGTCCGATCAAATTTACAGATCGACCGTGGTGAACCAATTTCAGTTCGACGGTCACCGGTACTTGATCAAGGCCACAAGTGCACTGACATGTGTTGAAAATTTTTCTTGATCCGAGGGTGTAATTGGGTCAGATTCTGACGGTCTGAATCCTTATACTTGGCATACAAGCGAACCGACTCAATTCACTTAAGTTACAGTTCATTTTCTAAAGATATTTACGTTTCTCACACACTTCGCTCCGGGCTCAAGTTATGCATTTCTGGATACTGTTAGGACTTGATTTCTGAGATGGTCGTCAAGCCCAGTAAGGCAGTCATATTCGTATAGTTTCGCGGTCATCGGACTTTCGACGTGCAGTCTAGGTCCGATACGGAGATTCGTGATGCTCCCGAGGGCAACTGGGTTTTGAGATGATCCTAAGTTTTAAGGTAGCGTAGTGTTAGCGATCCTATAGATTTTAGGTTTTACAGATCGTATTTAAAGTGTTTAGTGTTAATTTCACAGGTAATCTAGTTTAACACTTAGTTACTTCACAACTAATTTATAAAGGATTTGGTCCTTAGTGTTTCTGTCTGAGGTGGTACTCGGGTCTTTGTATGGATTTTTTGGGGACGTTATAACCCAAGGGGAGTCCTCACTCCGATACCAATTGACGCAAGGATGAATGTGATGAGGTCGATCACCGTCTTCCTCAAGGATAACTACTTTGAATCCATGAAGCTTCTTTGGACTCATCACAGAAACTTCTCAAATCCACGAAGAAAAAGCAAGAAAATAAAAATAATATTCTAGAAAGTTCGTAAATTGATTGATTAATAATTGTCTAATGTGTCCTTGTTATACCATTAATATATAAAAAACCAAAATTCGTAATTACCGAAAATAACGAAATTCTAACTTTAATAAAATCCTAATTTTAATAAAACTCTTTTAAAGCCTAATTTCTAAAAATAAAAATTCTAAATAAACTTTTTCTAGAAGATTCCTATCATAATTAAAGTAATTTATAAAAAGAATAAAATATAAAACTCTAAAAATAAAAAATATTAAAAAATCAAAATGACTAAAAATAGTAAAAAAAAAATTCAAAAATCATTTTTGATCCGAAAGCACACGTTTTTTGACGAAACGGACAGACACGACAACTATGTGGGTTGGTTCACCTCGGATGTCCTGTCTTAGTAAAGATTGATAGGTTATGCGCCTTGTAACAATACCCGGATCAAAAGTTATGATCAATTTACGGTCCACCTTCTTTTTATCCAACCATGCTAGGAATGTATCTGCACCATGTTCTACATCAAAATAGCTCGCGGTTGTGGTCCTTAAATAGACAAAAAAATGAATCATAATAAGCTATTTTCATATTATAGGTTTTCTCTATAGCTATAGGTTAACAACAGGATTATGGTATCTTAGTTTGCATTTTTTAGAGTTGTCTTGAAGTTGGCCTTTTAAGGGCCTTGTTTAAGGGTGGCTATTTTCTGACTTAGCGGCGAATGTGTATAGTGGTTTTGAGTTTTATGGTAGTTATGGTGCACAATCTAGATCCTGCCACTCGCATGTTTAAATATTGGATGATTGAATTTGGTGGTTGTTTTCTAGAGATGTCATGGATCATTTCGTTTGGATATTTGTTCATTTTTTGCATCATGGAGTCCAGAAAAAAAAAAGTATCTTGATTGATTTGTGACTCCTAGACACCTTAGGGAGCAGTTGAGATTTGGTTAAGGGGGCTGTAAGCTCGTTAATCCATTTTATTAATCATTTTTAGGTCATGTCGAGGGTCTTTCCTAGTTATCCCATCCGAGCTTTTGAGGTTTTTTGAGATAGTTGGAGGTGATGGCAGGCTCTTCAATTTGTCTCATTAGTTAGTTCCAAAATCTGCCTGAGTCCTACCCTATATGATAAGTATCGAGTTGTACAGATACTTTTAATTAAAGCTAAACCAAAGTTGAAGAGTAGTTCAAATCTCATTTATTGGGTGGGGTGTCTATAATCTCATTTATTGGATGGGGTCTCATAAATAGTGTTCGAAGTGTAGGTATTACTACAAGTTTCGTTGGTCGGGGATGTAACAAGTCATTTTTTTTGGGAACCAACCCCACCGTCCGCTTGCATGTGGCCCACCGGAGTTTTGGATCAGCCTCATTTTTGGCCTCATGTCCTCTCATGGTCAGGACAAGATGATGGATGGAGTGGTTTTATAAGCTCAATAGTGGGACCCACAACATCTTCTTTAAAAAAATTATTTACTTCCGCACATCACCACCAGAACCAACCCACTCCTTAACTCTCTCCGTTCTTCCGTCTTTTTCGTACGGCAATGGACGCTGAACCCTTCCACTAAATGAAACTGTCCCATATTCCCTACTCTTCCATTCCGTTTCTCACCCGCTTTTATTAATAATAATTTTTTTAAAAAAAAGGATAAGGAAACTTCTGTAGATCAAGAGAGAGATTGATATTGAATCGGGCCCTTTCAAGTTGGATCAACAGAAATTCTTTTTAAAAGGTAGGTGATCTTATGCGAACCTGAAATTTAATATTTCTATGTTTCTAAATTCAAATTTTCATATAATTTTATTTATAATTAAATAATTAAAATCCATATAATAGGTTAGTTAATCCTTTAATTTTTAAATAAATTATTATGTATTCTTGGTGTGATTCTAACTCATATATAAAAGTTTTAGATGCTTCTATTTATTAAATTTTTATTATAAAAATTGATATATAATTAATTTAAAATATAAAATTCTTAAGAATTATTTATTTTAAATTATTACTAAAAATGTTATGTAAATTTATGGTTTCCATTTGTTGTAATTTATAGGCTCTTTTGAATTGAATTGTTTTACCATCATTAATATAAAACCCAGTTTAAATTTATGAATTTATTAATTAATTGAAATTCCTTTATATCTAACTTCAGATGAATTCAGAAATTTATAAAAAAAATAATAATTAATGTTATAAGTTAATTAACTTAAATATAAATTACAAGAAATTTTGATGTATATAAATTAATCAGTAGCATAAATCCTCTTAAAAATTTTAAAATTTTAATTTGATGTATGATTAATATTTTGGAATAATTAATTCAATAAATCTAACATATACAAATATAGATCTAAGACTTTAGATTAGTTGATTTATTAATATAAATCAAGATTTACCTTAAGATGTTTAATTGAGTTATAAGTTTATATTATAATTTAATTTATAGTTACTATTTATAAAATTAATAGTAATTATACTCACTTGGAATACGAATTCAATTCAAATATTAAAAACTAAACCTATTTGAAATTAGTTAAATGAGATTAAGATTATTTATGGAATTGTTGAGAATTATAGAATTTGGTGTTTAGTGATTAATATAAACTTTAGTATATGTGGTTAAATAATTATTTAAGTTATAATTTTTATATTAATTTAAAATTTAAAAATTAATTAATTATATCAATATAAAAATATAAAAAGAAAATCACAAATTAAAAGCTCAAATAAAATTTTCAGAAATGTCAAGAGATTGACATAAATGTCCACACTATTACGAAACACAATCTGTACCTCAGAAGATTTAAATTTACTGTCGGTTACAATAAACAGTCTTTTTACAATTTTAGCGACTAAATTTTATCAGCATTAAATTTATGCACCTTGTATGGATTCTGCATTGTAACGTAGAAATTAGATTTATTAAATTATTTTATTGTTGATTTAAAAATTATTCATGTCATTTTTGCTCTTCTATTTTTTGATTTTTTTTTAAAAAAAAAGAAAGAAAGAAATTATATTTGTATCAGTAAGTAGGGTAATCGTGTCCCTTTGGTAAGAGACTTTAAAGCTAACAAGTAAGACAATTATGTCCCTTAAGTGAGAGACCATAAACTAGTAATTAGGACAATCATGTCTCTTAGGTGAAAGACCTTATAACTTGCGGATCCTTCGGAGTCTCCTTTATGTACAATGTATGAGTATAATTGTGTGCATGGACATACGTCAGAAGTATAACTGGAGTAGTAGTCTGACTAGTTAACGTATAAATGAGTCTCTCACCATGAAGTACCGATGCGTGGACGTTAATGCTAATAAACATAATAATAAGACTCATGCTAATAATCAGTACGATGTTGTAATTAATTCTGAATGTTTATTTAATTAATTATGTTGAATCATTAAATAGTATCGCATGCATATCATTTTTACATTTATTTTACTCGATATTAACATAAGTCTTATTATTATGTTTATTCTAAATATATTACTTACTTAAAAACATAAGAAATTTATAACTTCAGATTTGTATTTGAGACGATCCTACTGATTCGTTGTACTCACATTAAATTTAAACCATACAGGTGCCGAGTTGAAATATTTCGAGCAGGAGGGCCTTTATTATTAATTGCATTAGGTTTAGTTTGAAATTTCAATTTTAATGTAATAAATTAAGTTACTTAATTTAATTAGTTATTTTAGTTATGAATGTATGAACAATGTTGCTTAATTAAGTTTGAAAATTAGTAGTTATCCTTCTTTATTTTATATGCACAT
Source organism: Magnolia kwangsiensis (assembly GCA_037074715.1). Lineage (NCBI taxonomy): Eukaryota > Viridiplantae > Streptophyta > Magnoliopsida > Magnoliales > Magnoliaceae > Magnolia > Magnolia kwangsiensis. The sequence continues at coordinate 10,635,092 of CM073577.1, read as the reverse complement.
AGCTTTGTGGGATTGAGTATTTAATTATGCATTAATGATAACATATAAAATCTAGCTCATGTGCTTGAAATTTGGGTATTGAGTAGCCCTACTCGGGTAGCTAAATTTTAGGGCATGACAGGGGATAAAGGAAAAAATATCAATATCGTTGATATATAATATTGCTAATGTAATATCCTGGATTTTCACTGTTTTGGATTTTCAAAAATTCTTATTTTTTTTGTAATTAACTTATAATATTACTTGCTGACCATTAGGACTCAATGTTAGTTTATACACGGGTGGAACCAGTAAAAAACTGCACAAGTCCGATTAATCAACCGTAGGAAGCTAACGAATTTACCCGATCACTTGAACATCAAGTTTAGCCCCATGATTTACTCATATAGGGCCCAAATCTAACCGACTCATCACTAACTAATCAAGACAAATATAATTAAATTAAAGATCTAAAAGAAGCTGAGTCAGATAAGGCCCGAATTTTGACTAATAGACGAAATCAACCCCGTTACTCTTTTAACCTAAAATCGACGGTTTAGAGTAATTATGATTAAATCTCCACTTTCACTAGCTATAAATAGGCTACACTATGAACATAGTTAATCCAAACCATAATCATTGCCCACGAAAAATCTCAATACCTAATTCATTTCAGAAATGCCCCGATTTTCTGAACAAGCTTTAGACCGCTCGTTGGTAGACCACTAGTTCCCAAACTATAAAATAATGTCTATATTATTGGGTTTGACGTCCATCGCGGGAGTCAGACTTGGGTACTATTCAGAACCACTCAACTTGACCCAAAGGACGAGTGCATGAGAAGTGCAAATACCCTAAAGGAATAAGATGAAACTTTAAGTGAATTGAGTCATCCACTCTTATACAAAGTTAAGGATTTCGGACCGTCGGTTTACGACCAAACTTCACACATGGAGTAAGGATATTTTCTTACTCATATCCGTATAGACACGGTCCCAATCGACTATCGATGACCATTGAACAGACTTCTAATCATATCTATCGATCGGAGCATTCAAATGGCGGACCGATTATATCCATATGTAGATTATTATTATTAGGGCTAACTATCTTATGGTGTATATTAATATGTACGCCCCATAGTGGGCCCTAGATGTTAAAAAGACCCTCCCATAGGGTTAGTATAGTAAAAACCTAGCCCTTGGGGCCATTTACACCAAACCTGGCACTATATAAGGATTTCATTTGGGCACCCCTCTTCCCATACGAATTTATCCTAGAAGAAAGAAAGGGAGAAAGGGATAAGAGAAAGAGGAGAAAAGAGGAGAGAGAGAGGGAGAGCTTGCAAGCATGAAAGTTTGTACACCTTCAGCCTCTCATCTCCTCTATAGCAACATTGTCCTTCATTGGTGTCGATCTGGCGACGATTGAACATAAGTATTGAGTTATGTTTGTAGGTTTAGGTCTTGTGTTTAATTCCTTCCAATTCTTACAAGCTTGTATGCTTATTTAAACATTTTAATGATGATTTCCCAACACCATAACCCTACGGGTGCTGTGAATAAAGCAGTTCGTCACAAGGTGTGGACTATTATCCTTAGTTGGCCTAGCATCAATTTTACTATGAGTTTAATGATTATGAATGTTAGGATAATGTGCTTGAGTAATTTAGAGAGAACCTAGTCAAGACCATACATGATAGGTTTCTCTAAATCCCATGAAATGGTTAAGTGTTGGTTATTTGTTCTTCAAAATGATTGGGCTTGATTTGGAGTGACATGTTCATCTCATATATGATTTTAGTATAACTTTCCTTATGACATGTATGATTGCATAAAATTCTTGTTGTATGTTGGTGCTTGCATAAACTTTATTGTATGTTTGTGTTAGCATTAATCCTTATTGTATGTTCGTACTATGAATGATGTATAACTTTTGATCTCTTCGGTAACCCCACTCAACACGCACACACATTAATTTCGTATTTTTGTTAGTAGTTGCATTGTAGAAAATCTAAATTTTTATGTTTGATGTATGAATGTATGACTTTACTAGTGTTAGAAAGTGAATCTGGAATTGTTGGAATATTATTAAATATCATAAACCCCTGGGTTGTTTAGAGAACTGAAGTGGCAGAAGGTGGTCCCGTTGGTAAGACCATCCTGTGGCTAAACTAGCAGGTTTGGGCGGATGCGAATGAGCTACAGTAGTTGGACTACATGGGTCGCTTGTACTCGATGTTGTTCGTTACATACTCGCCTGAACTCACACGATCTAGTTCACTTACTGACTAACTATGTTTGTTAGCCATGTCTACTCACGCCTGTATGAAACCTGAAACACCTTTCAACTACTGAGGCCTATTGATAACCATTTGAAACTGATTCACTGACTCGAGAGCCTGGCATGGTGGAATGAGACACTGTGTCCGAGCTGTCGACCTACAGTGGGGTGACAAGCCTCCTCATAGTGACTGCAAGTGATCTCTCTTCTCAGTACTCTCCATGTACTTGAAATTGGGGATGGGGAACCCGATGAGATCAAGGATCGCGGAGCCTTGGCCTCGCAACCAGTTGAGGGCAATGATACGTGGGGTGTACCAGTTTTCCCAATCTACTGAATGAACGAAATTAATTAAAAACTCGACTAACACGATCATGATCGCATCGCACTAGTTATGTTGGTGACTCGACAGTTGAGGTCGCAATGAGGGAGTGTTGGTCATGTGCGATCGTTAGATGAAGTCACTCGAGAGAGTGTTGTTGCGAGGTCATGCATCTTATCATAATATATGCATATACATTAACAAGACTATTTAAGGATCTATGAATGTATGTCTTTCATTAAATTCATCATATAATTGATGTTTGTTGTAACTTAAGACTAATAGTAACCACTGAGTTAGCTACTCACTCCCACTTTGGGACAGTGTTTTAAAACACCAACCAGATCCTTTACTAGATACAGGTGAGGCGGAGCTCAACGAGACGACCAAGGTGAGCATGGATAAGGAAGAAGAGCTTTCCTATGTCCAACTTATGAGTGGATCACCGTGGACTGTGTGAGTTATTTATGGGTTGTTGAGCAGGGATCTAGTGCATCATTTCCTTTTGGGCATTTCTTATATAAATTTTGTCGAGCGACGCCTTGTGTGACCCGTTTGATATTCCCATAGACTTGTAATTTATTTTAGTAAATTAGTTGTGGTTGTGGTTTATGTTCCAACCGATTCCTTTATTATTCATTTAAACTGATTTATGTACAAATCACCATAATTAGGATATAAGCAACTCAGGACCAGTCGAGGGAACCATTTTTTAGCCTATAAATAAAGGACTTTTCTTAGCTTTTTTCATTCAATTCAAGCCAAATCATGTCTCCACTTTGAGAGAAAGGTCCCAGTGATTGTGAAGTTATTGTCTGGTAAATTAAGATTCTTTTATAATTTTTTTTTATTTCTAATTTCTTGACCTCTAGTTGCTTAAATATAATTTTATAAAAGGGTGTTCTTCTTTACCCTTTTTTGAGATCCAAGGAATTGAATCAAAGTAGCCCAAGGTTGGATTAATTTAAAATTCATTTAGACCTAAACCCCTTCTATTTGTATAATTAAACATTGAACATTTTCATCTTCATCTTCAAAGAAGCGGTTCTACCGGGCTATATCGAAGAAGAATCTTCAGATAGGTATTTTCATTTACAGCTATTGTGGTTTGTGAGATTGCTAGAAAATCTCTATTGTAGTTTTAACTGAGATAGCCATAAAATCTCAGCGTGGGATTTTTAATTGTGGTAGCCCATTAAAAACGCAATTGTAAAGGTTTTAAGGTGAACCCTGGAAAAGCTTCTTTCATAGTGAAAGCCAATATCACGTGAGTTATGATTATTGGGAGTGGAGTAGGTGTGGTTGTTTGAGAACAATTAATGTACACACCGAACCACTATAATTCTTAGAGTTTGGATGATGATGTTTGTGATGTATGTGTGGTGAATGCTTGTATTTATTTTATGTACATATAGTGAATGTTGTAATAGCTAGATTTGTTTCTATTGTTTCTTGTTTTAGTTTGAGTTTGAGTTTTTAATCCTTACTAAGTTCAAGATATCAAGTTATCCTACCACAAACTTTGGTTTTTGGTGTAAGGTTGTCCTTTGAACAACGTTTGAATCAACCTCTCAATACTATTACAATTGAGTTTATTATTTGATTCAGCTATCTATATTTATATTTCGCATTTATTTTTATTTGGCATAGTTCTATTTACCCTCCCCCCCCTTCCTTTTCAAGTGGTATCAGAGCTAAGTTGCTCATTCTATTGGATTTATTTCCTGAGCTTATCGATCTAGAGCTTTCAACATGTCAAATTTTGATATTCTATCTATTACTAGGCCTCCACCATTTAATGGCTCCAACTATGCTTATTGGAAAGCTAAGATGAAGAATTTTCTGAAATCTATTGATGAAAGTGTGTGGCAAGCCATAGTGAGTAGATGGAATCCACCAATGTCTAAAGTTCTAGGCAAAGATGGAACCAAGTCCCTAAAGGAAACACCGTTTTACATATGGATTACTCTTCAGAAAAATGAGAGCAGTACGAATGTTAAGGCTTTAAATGCAATCACTTGTGTACTATCACCTAATGAATTGAAAAGAATCATTTCTTTTGATACTGCTAAACAAGCCTGAGACATTCTTGAAATGACGCACGAGGGAACAATTATAGTAAAAAAGTCTAAAGTTCAAATCCTCACCAATAGGTTTGAGGAAATTCATATGAAAGAAAATAAGTCTTTCATGAACTTTTATACGAAACTAAATGACATAGTTAACTCTATGTGAGGTCTTAGAGATGGTATCTCAAAAAGCAAAATCTGTGCAAAAATACTGCGATTACCTCCTGAGAGATTTAATTCTAAGGTAACTGTCATTTAGGAACTTATAGACACGGATCATATGAAGGTTGAGGAACTTGTTGGTTCATTTCAAACTTACGAGTTAAATTTTAAAACTCCAAAAGATAAGTCTATAGCTCTTAAATCATCCAAATCTATTTTTCAAGATAGTAATGTTAATTTTGATTGTAAAAACTCAGAGGATGATATGACTTTACTTGTAAAAAAGTTTTATAAGATTTTTAAAAGTAAGAATAGACTTGATTTACAAAAATTCTCTGAGAAGAAAAAGGGTAAATCTAAAATATGAAAATCTCTAAAAGATAGCTAGTGTTTCAATTGTCATGAAATAATGGTTAGAATATGAATCTGAGAGAAAACTTAAGAGATTTATTCACCTTTAATGTCGAATTTCATTTCAACGTCTATGGGATAATCCATGTACACTTAAGAGAAATCCTACCCTCTCTTTATGGTGGGCTGAAGTTAAGAGAAGGCGAATTGACGATGAATATGCAAATCAACTTGAAGACGATTTATGAACCTGATCCAACTCGAGATCGAAGAAAAATGCCTTCGGTGGATTGGAGACACATTTAATAATATTGATGGATGGATTGGATGCCATGTATGCATCACAGTGAGCTAGAAAAATAAGAATGAAAGATGTAATGATAGTGTGATATTACACATCTTATAAATTACTTATTTATGAACACAATAAAATGTAGAAAAATAAATAAAGGCACTATAAAAGGTATTAACCGAAATTGGCTAGGTACATCTTGTTAGCTTGATTTTCTTCAACAACACAATCTCTTCTCTCTCCATGTGCTTTAATTTCTTTAAAAAATAAAACAATAGACAATGGTTGCAATGTACCTGTAAGAAGGGAAAATATCATTATCAACTTTATGCAAAACTTATGGGTAACGTGAAGTTTTCAACTGTAGGTGTTCGATCTCACTGTTTTCAGTGGCGTTGTCTGCTTGAGCTTTTGATATATTCTATTTTGGGCTCATGCACTAAAATTAGCTAGCAAAAGAGATAAATGGTATGAATAAATCACATACATCATGGTGAGACCCATATAGTCTGATTTTGCTTGTGTTCAAGTCACCACAACGTAATCTGCTTCCGTAAGCAGGCCCAACTATGATGGGTATGGACAATCCTAATACATCATCAACTTGAGATGATGCCAGCAAACAGATTGGTGGCTCGTCAATAGATAATTACAACCAATGGCTTACATTCAACATGAGAGAAAGGGCCCAATTGGATGGATGTATGAGGATATGCAAATACTCATTCAACATGAAAGAAAGGGCCTAATTGGATGGATGTACGAGGATATGCAAATACTCCTTATAGACTCGGAGATCCATTCTACGTATCTAATGAGCAACTCTCAATGGGCTATGTCAATAGAAATCTCCAGAAACCTTCAAGGTTGGAAATTTAAAGCAATGTAGATCATGCTCACCTTTTCACTATGGACCATTGTTGATTCCATTTTAACTGTGTATCTATAACACATAAATTCAAGGGTTAAAGATTGTTTTTTCAAGGAAAAAATTAGGGTACAATGCATCTACAGTAAAGTGTAATAGATTAATGGCCTTGATTACCTATTCATGTCCCCAATTAGAACTGAAAAGCCAGATAGGGCTTTGGTGGAAATAAGGAACTACCATGGGGTCCATTTTGAATTATGTGTTTTACAAATTTTAGGGTATGAGCCAAAAAATGAACTAGATCCAAAAATCTCAGGTGGACCACGCCATGGGAATTAGTGTTAGTTGAATGTCCACCATTCAAAATTTATTGGGGCCACAAAAGTTTTGGATCAAGCTCATATGTGTGTCTTCCCATCGTCATCTAGGTATATGTGACCCTATCAATTGGTTGGATGAAAAAAAATGTAAGGCCCGTATCCTAGATAGTACTGTTCTGTAGGCTTCCGCAGTCCTCTCGGTCAAATTTCGACAACTTGCGACCTTTAATCGGCATTTGCGCGTGACCCTGAGTCGACTCGACCGGAGAGTTATACCTTTGCGACCGCGCTGTCGCCGTGGTTCTAACACCGCATCTCGCGTGACGATGCAATATCTAGGCCAAGAGTTGTGAGCCCGTGTTTATCTCAAATAAACGCCGCACATTTGTAATCTCGAGAAAATCTTTTGTCACGCCCTAAACCCGAAAATCGGATTCACATGAATCCTGATTGCCGAATCCGGTGCCGACAGCCTCCGTAGTGCCCCATTCTCGGCTCCTGATAATCAAATGCCAGATTCCGATCCTGGGATCCTATAAGGAAGATTTTCAGAATGATTTTTTTTTTTATAATGAAGCATAACCACAAGCATAACCAAGTCACAAAACAACATCACCACATATCTACTATATCAAAAACTTTAAGTACAATGCGGAAAGAAAAATACAAGGTGATCGAAAAGCTCCAAAAGGTCCTGATACGCACTCCTGTCTCAGCGCTGCTGCTGTTCAACGCTACCTGTAAGCAACTGTCGTACATAAACTTACAAAAGCTTAGAGGGTGGTGTAAGTGTGTGCGCAAGGCAAACGCCAAGTGTACAATATCAAAGTAATGCGGAAGTATGCGGTAAGTCCATGAACACAATCAACCATACCAAGGCTATGTAATGCAATGCATGAATGTTATCGGCCATACCAAGGCTATGCAATGCGAGATATGAATGTCATCGGCAACACCGATGCAATGCAAGGCCTACATAACCGAATGTCATATGCGAAACGTAATCCAAGCAAGTCGGTACTCGTCATGTACACATATCAGTACAGTTCCCCTCTGGATATCACCGGGGTCTAATACACTTCGCAGAGACTGCCACCTCTCTAGCTGCACAGTCAAGCAAGCGGAATAGACCTCACTATCTGCCTGACCAGTAATCTGCCAATACCTACCCGGCTCATCGATAGCAGACTCATTTGTAAGATGGTCAAACTCAGCCTAGTTTATAGCCCCCTCTCTCAGGCAGATAAAGCCACACCCCCTTCCAACCGACCACGAAACAGTGAGAGATGCGGCCTACTAGTATTCGGCACTCGGGTGCTCGTGTATCCACTCGATTTAGACGTTGGAGCATCTTTTGGTACCAAAAAGGTTCTGGGACTTTCACCCAAAGACATCCTAAGTGCCCACAGTGCTAGAACCAAGTATTTTTGGTATCCGATAGAGCCATCCATGATGTACTGTGGGGCCACGGCCCTGATGTCGCTAGGGCGTGCAGTGATCAAGTCGCACATATGCGAGATGCATGAGTCACACCGTCAAATCATGCAGTAATCCAGCGCGTACTGCGAGATCATGTGGGGCACTCTGTCTCATAACGAGTCCCGTAAATGGTTGTCTAATGGCGTATGCTATGATCAGTCACTACTCATATCAAACATACATATGATGCGTATGGGCACTAGTCATGAGATTATACTAAGCATGTTATAAAGCGATGAATATTAACGAGTATGAGCCTATCAATGGGCCCTAAGGAGAGTTACAATGCGGACATTTAACCAATATTGTATATACAATGTGGACGTCAAACCATCATTGTTCCCTAGGCACGGCCCGCCATAAATATCATTACATGAACCATCGGAAATCACTCATTGCAATGGACCCTAAGGACATCCCATTGGGCCTCGACCCATGGACCTTAGATACATCAAATGGGCCATATCACATGGGCCTTACATTCATCAAATGGCTGCATTAATGGGCCTCACCAATGAGCCTTATGTACATTGCAATGGTCCATGACCCATGGGCCTTGAAATACATCAAAGTGGGCCTCACAACTTAGGCCTTAAATATATCAGATGGGCCTACACACATGAGCTTTAAATATATCAAATGGGCCTACTCTCATGGGCTTTAAATATATCAAATGGGCCACTCTCATTGGCTTTAAATATACTAAATGGGCCACTCCATTTGTGCCCCATGTACATCAAATGGGCTTAATCCCATGGGCTTTAGATATATACCAAAGTAGGCCTCAATGAATGGCCACAGTTTAATCAATATGGGCCCTATACACATGCCAAGGTGGGCCCTTTTGAACCATAGATCTGCCTTATTCTTAAGCTTATGCTAAAACAATGATCTTTCCAAAATGGATAGATGGTTTGGGTGCAACATATGCATCATGGTGGGGGTCCACATGAGCTAAGGATCTGGCTCATTCTTTAGCTCTCAAAATGGATGGACGGTTAGGATACAAATCATGCATCATGGTGGGTCCCACCATCCACACCTAGATGGTGTGAATAAAGCACATATACCACGGTGGGCTTCCACACAGTCCGCTGGACGGTGTGAAGAGAACACATACATCAAGGTGGGCTTCACCGTCTGCCTAGACGGTGGGAGAGAAATACATACATCACTGTGGGTCCCATGTGGGGCCCACCATAATGTTTACATGCCATCCAACCCGTTGATAAGGTCACGCAGACCTGGTCGAAGAGAAAATACAAATTCCAGCTTGATTCAAAACTTCTGTGGGCCCACAAAGGGGTTTCAATGTTAGACGTTCAATCTCACTGTTTCTTACAATGTGGGCCACCTGAGTTTTGGATGAACCTCATCTTTGGAGAGGGCCCACCACAGAGAGTGGGCCACCTTGTGGACAGTTCAGATGGCAAATAAACATCAAGGTGGGGCCCACACGGTCAGCCGTGGGACCCCTGGCGTCCGCCCGTTGAGAGCGCAGGACGCCTGCGCATCTGACACGTTAGAGGCAGCAGCCTCTACTGCTTGCATTATATATATATATATATATATATATATATATATATATATATATATATATATATATATATATATATATATATATATATATATATATATATAAGAACCCATCTTCTGATGTTTTACTCAAGTGGGGCCTGCATCTGATGAATCCACTCAAGCCGTTAGATTCTACGGCCCATAACCCATCCATCAAGACCAATATCAGACATTTTTCAGCGTGTAAAAAGAATCTGAAAAGGTTTCAATGGTAATGGTAATGTTTTTAAAACCATGGTCCACTAGATACTCGGATCATCCTCATTTTTCGGCTCAACACCTAAAATGAGTAGGGGAAGGGGATGGACGGCTTGGATTAAAAACATACATCAAGGTGGGTCTTGTACAAATGGGCCACCTCAATTGCCTTAACCAAGGCAATACATGCGCCTTCACATTCACGTCCAGAGACCATGTCTCTAGACTCTTTTTTTTTTTTATTGGCCTGCACGTATGTTAAGTTGGGCCCTTCATAGGTGGGCCACCACATGGTGAGGTGGTGTGGTTACAATGCATATGTAAAGTGGACCCCACCTTTAGATGGTTTGGATCCAATACATGCCCCATTGTGGGTTCCATCCAAGTAGGTCATAAGGCCATTTCATCACACAAAAATAAATAAATAAATGAAAAGGGAGGGAGAGATAAAGTGGGACACGCGTGATGGAGGGACCCCGGCACTATGGGTCCTCCGTTTCAACCATCCAATCATACATCTATAGGTCCCATTGCATATGAGTCTTCCAAATAAAAGATCAACGGTGGAAATCTTTCTCCACTAAAAATGGACGGTCTAGATGACCTCTTTAATGCAAGGAAAGTAAACATCATGATGGGGTCCATGGAGAATGGCCCCATCATGAAATGATATTGATGATCAAGATAGCCATCGACCATATCTTAGGGTCCCAAGTGAGATCCAAACCATTGATCGGTTGGCCTCACTTGGCCCATCTTAAAAATATAAAAAAAAAACTAGGCTATAGAAGCACCCACCACTTGATCTTCTTAGTCCGTTGGATAGCCTATCTCCTAGAGCTTCACTTTGATGGTGGAGATGAGAAATGGATGGCTAGGATGAGAGATTTAGGATGGGAAGTGGGCCACCAAAACTACACTTTTCTCTCATGGGAATGCATGGACGTGGGATGTTCTCCCTTGCTTGGAAGTGGTGTTGGGAAATGAGGGAGAGAGAGAGAGTTGTAAGAGAGATGAGGGATGGGTGTGATGGGTGAAAGGGTGAGGTGAGTGATGGATGTGGTACTTGACATGTAAGGTGGTGTAAGAGAGAGGGTGAAAGGAGTTGACTTTGGTGGTTGCTTGGGGATGGGGTGAAAGGTGATGTGTACTTGACATAAAGTGATTGATGGGTGATTGATTGATGAGATTGATTTGACATGTTATAGAGATTCTCTTGGAATTGCAAACGCGCAGCGTTTTCTCGAAATAAATGCCGACCCACATCTCTTAGTCAGGGTATCGGATCGGTACATGAGTCGCGGCGTTGAAACCGCTGCGACGGTGCGGTCGCAATGATATAAGTCTTGGATTAAGCCAACTCAAATGTATAGGATACGACTTACGGTCGTGTGCAACGTCGACTACAGGTCGCGGATTGCCAAAATTTGACGAGAAGGATCCCGAAAAGTAACGGAACAGTACGGATTAGGATACGAGTCTTACATCTTTACCAAATGTTAAATCAATCAATCAATGTACAAGTCAAGTTCATATCCATCATACCCATCCTTCTCTCACCCAAAGTCAAAGTAACTCATTCTTAGCCCATTCCTTTCTTACCAAAAGTCAAGAGAACCCATCCATTTTCATCCCATCATCACTCTTCCTCTCTCATTTTCTCATTCCAAGAAAATTCCAAAGGAAAGATCCAATGTCCAAGCTTCCCATGAGAGAGCTTAGAGTGTGGCCCACCTTCATACTCCAAGATCTTCCATCTCCACCCTCCAAACTGTATCATCCTCCATTAAAATCGAAGATTTGGAGCCAAGGATTCTATAGAGCTAAAGAAGAAGATGATCGGTGTGTGTTCTTATAAGCTTAGATTTTATTTTGATGATGAGTCAAGTGGCGCCTATCGATTGATGGTATGGATCTCACTTTGGACTCTAGGTGTGGCCGATGGCCCACCATGATTCTCATGATCATCCCATGATGGGGCCATTCTCCATGGACTCCATCATGATGTTTACTTTCCTAGTTTAAAAAGGATTATCTAGACCTTGTAATTTGGTGGAGAAAGGATTTTCACCGTTGATTTTGATTTGGTGGGCCCACATATAATGGGACCCACTTGATGTATGTTGTATGCATGGAAGGGAGAGCTCATAGTATCGAGGTCCCTCCATCACATGCGTCTTTCTCTCTTTATCTCTCCCTCTCTTTCATTTTTTATACTGATGATGATGCCTTGTGGCCCACCCGGATGGACCCCACTATGAAGTATGTATTTTACCCATGTTGTCCACCAAGTGGGCCCACATCGATGGTGAAATTCCACTACAACGTGAGTGTGGAGAGTGTAAGGGACGCTTCAGCGTCCCAACTTTCTTGGAGGGGAGGAGTGTGGAGCCCACGATTGGCCCCACCCATGATGCATGTATTTAATCCACACCGTCTATTCAATCTCCCAACTCATTTTAGGCGTTGAGCCGAAAAATAAAGATAATCTGAACCTCTAGTAGGCCACATCATAAAAAATAGTGATATGTAGTGTTAAAATTATTAGAGCCTGTTCTGATGTTCCTGTACGTCAAAACATATCAAATATTAGGCTTATTAGACCCGTCACGAGCCCAATAACCTAACTGGCGGAGTAGATCCTTCGGATATGGGCCCCACCTATGAACAACCTAAGAAAAATAAAAATAATAATTAAAAAAATAAGGGCTGGACACTACTTGCTGACAACATCCAGAGGACGCTGCAGCAAGCAGCGTCCTGCTACTTGAATGTTAGCAGGAAGGTGGGCCCCACCACAGGCTCTACTATGATGTATATTGCAAGTCAACACCGTGCATTTGATGGGTCCCCTCTTACAAATGGGGTGTGCCAAAAATCCGCCATATACGGAACTCAGGTAGTCCACACTACAAGAAGCAGCGGGGGATTGAACGTCCACCATTGAAACCCTTTTTTCCTTGGTCACAGAAGTTTTAGATCTATATGAAATTTGTTTTTTACCTCTTTATTTAGGTCTTGTGACCTTATGAGCAGATGAGATGGAAAATAAACGTTATGGTGGGCCACACATGTGGCCCCATCACGATGGATGTGTTGTATCCTCACTGTCCAACCTCTAGATGGTGGGAGGTTGGATCGGCAGGTGTACATCACGACAACTATATAGCTGTTATATTGATGTTGACGTCAACGAGCTATGGGGCCTGCCTTGATGGCACGTGTGGGTCCCATCATGATGTTTGTGTTGTATCTCCACCATCCATCTATTGCTAGACAGTGGAACGCCACCATGATGTAGTGTTTTATCCACTTTGTTAGTTTGTGGACCCCTCCATGTGGAATATGTGAAATCCACACCATCCAGCAAAGGATGGTGGGTCCCACCGATGTAAGTGTTTTATTCACTCGGTCCATCCATGGGGCCTACCCTGGTGGCAGGTGGCTCCACACGTGGGACCCACATAATGTATGTGTTTCATTCACACCGTCCAGTCTCTGGACGTGGACGGTGGTCCACTGATGTATGTATTGTATTCCACACCGTCCATCTGTGTGGGACTCGCCGTGATGTATGCGTCTTATCCACATCGCCTGTAGGCCAGGACGAGTAGGGCCCACCTTCATGTATATATTCTATATTTGCACCGACTATTTGTTGGGGACTGTGGGCCTCTTGATGCATGTATTCTATAACCAGCTGTCCATCTATTGCTGGATGTGGACCCTACCTTGAAGTATATCCACACCATCCATGGGGCGTGGGGTCCACCATGATGTGTATTAGGCCCATCTTCATGTATAGGAGGCCCATGTGATGCAGGGCCCACCTAATGTATATGAGGCCCTTTATTACAGCCCATGTAATGAGGCCCATTGTGATGTATATTAGGCTCATGTGATATGGCCCACTTGATGTATATGAGGTAGGGTTGAAAGTCAGGCGAGTTGGGTCGGTTTGGTGCTCAACCCTAACCCAACCCAAGGTTCCTATACCTCAATCCTAACCCAACCCAACCCAACCTCGGGTTGGGAGTTCTCGACCCAAGCCCAACCCAAGCGGGCTCGGTCGGGTTGATCGGGTATATACGTGCTAATATTTTCGTTATTACATTAGCTTATTATATTTCAATATAAGACTTATTTTTTGTATTTATGATTTTATTAATTATATATGTGATTATTCATCATAAAGAACTTCATTTTTTTCTTTAAAAAATAAGCTAAAATATAGGACAACTACTCCTTTAAAAGTCATGTAGCATGGCACCCAATTTATTTGGGAGAGAGAAATCTGGCATATTTTGTTAGCTTGAGTCCTTGGAAATGACGTGGACAAATGAGACCCGACATCACTAGTGTGCCTTCGACACAAATGATCCACACTCAATTATAATTTATAAGTAACTTATATATTGATTAGGTTCGGGTTGGGTCGGGCAACCCGAGACCTCAACCTGAGCCCAACCCAAGTTTTATCGGGTTGGTGTTTGTATAGCCCAAGCTTGAGATCGGACCCGATATATCCTGCCCGAGCCTAACCTAATGTCGAGTCGGTCATGAGTCGATCAGGTTAAACCCTCCCAACTTTCAGCCCTAATATGAGGTCCATTGGTGCGGCCCATTGATGTGGCCCACTTGATGTATACGAGACCTATTGATGTGGCCCGTTGATGTGGCCTAATGTGTTGTTTAAGAAGCCCATATGATGAGTCCCATTATGATATACTTGAGGCCCATTGGGATATATTTGCCCATTGTGATGTGTATGAGGCCTATGTAATATGGCCCACTTGATGTATATGAGGCCCATTTGATGATGCCCAGGTGATGTGTTTGTAACTTATTTGGCGAGGCCCAATATGATGCATTTGGGGCTCTTGAGTGAGGCCTGATGTGATGTATTTATGACACATGCCGAGGCCCATTGTGATGTATATATGTAGCCCTTGAGTGAGGCCCGATGTGATGTATTTATGACACATATGTCGAGGCCCATTGTGATGTATATGCGGCCTTTGAGTGAGGCTCGATGTGATGTATTTATGGTCCATGTGTCGAGGCCCATAGTGATATGTATAGGCCCTTGAGTGAGGCCCATGGTGATGTATATTAGGCTTTTGTGGGAGGTCATAAGCCCACTATATGTTTGGTCCTATGAGGGTCACTCTTTGGGAGCGATGTTGGTTAAATGTCCACATCGATGGGCAATGATGATTAAATGTTCACATTGTGACATTCCCTTAGGCATTTTGTTAGGCCGACTATCGATACCGATTTGAATACGCGATAGTATAACATCATGACACATGCCCATACACATCATCTGCATGCTTGTTATGAGGAGTGATTGAACATAACATGTGTCATTGGGCTGATTGTTTATGGAACTCTCTGAGAGACGAAGTTGCCCCGCATGGGCGCGCGGTACGTGTATGTTTGATGCATGACTGGATGGTATGACTCATGCGTCTCACATTTTGTGACATGATCATTTAGTGCTCTGGTGACATAAGGGCTGCGGCTTCCATAAGCATATCGTGGATGGCTAGATGGGCACCGAAAATGTTTGGTTTGAGCATATGGGCACTTTAGATGTTCATGAGTGAAAATCCTTAAACTCCCGTGGCCAGGGCACACTCCAACGTCTAAACCGAGTGGATACATAGTGCTTGAGTGCCGAATACCAGTAGGTCACGTCTCCCACTATGTCATGGTTGGTTGGAAGGGGGTATGGCCTTACCACCCGAGGGTAGGAGGCATAGTTAAGCTGAGTTTGACCAGCTCGTAAATGGGTTCGTTATCAACGTGGTGGGTAGATATTGACTGATTACTGGCCAGGTGGATAGTGAGGTCTCTTCCACTTGCACGGTTGCACATCCAGTGGGCAGCGATCGGGTGTAGGGTGTCCTAGACCCCAGTGATGATCTCAGAGATGTACAGTACTGATATGTGGACTTATTGAGTAGGAGTTGCATACTCGATATTTTACTCATTCATTCATTCATTATCTATTCAGGCTGGTGGTGCTCAACTAATTGATATGTGTACCTTCGCAATGACTAGGATTTTGGTTGGAGAGCACGACCGACCTGAGGTCAAGAGTTTACCACATTAAGTCTATCTATCTAAATTTAGGTTTGAGACTAGTTTGGATAGAAGTCCCTTGTGATAGACCCCATAGCTTGCGATGCTACGTACTATCATCCCGTCACACTACAGCTTGGTCATTTCATTTGCACCATATATTACATTACATTTGCGACAAATGACATTTTGGGTGGCTATACTTTTGCATTTGTATGACTTACATACGACTGACGGTATTCATGGACTCATCAGGATTTACATATTACATTGCATCTTCAGTATATGATATTTAACTTACTATGTCTCCGCCTTGCATAGCTGATCTGCATTGCTTCCTTAGTATATGATATTGATTTATTATGTTTTTGGACTTACCAGCATGTTTCCCCGTTACTCTGATATTACATACTTGACACTTATCTTGTGCACACACTTACACCATCCTCTAAGCTTTTAATAAGCTCATGCACGATAGATGCATGCAGGTGACGTTAGGTTGCAGCAACATTGAGCTTGGAGCATACGACTGTTTATTGGAGCTTTGATTTTTGATATATGTATTTTCCTTTCAGCACTATATTCAAATGTTTATATTAGTGGATGTGTGGTGATGATGTTGCCTTTGTGATTTGGGTAAACTTGTGGTTATGCTTCTTACGAGATAAATGTACGATAAAAAAAAATCCTTCTTATAGGATCTTAAGATCGGAATCTGACATATGAGCACTGAGAGTCGAGAATAAGGTACTACAAAAGCTGTCGGCATTGGATTCGGCGATTGAGAATTTTATGAGCCCGATTTTCGAGTTTGGGGCGTGATAAAAAACATTAAAGTGGGCCTTAGGAAGTTTTTAATGCAAAGTATTCAATCACACTGTTTCATGTGATATGGCACAACTAGAGTTGGGCATCAAGTCGAGTCGGACTGAGTTAGGGCTGACCTGACTTGATCCGATTTTAAAATAGGCTTGACTTGAACTTGACTAGACTAGATACCAAGTCCAGCATGCCTGACCCAATCCGAGTCTATAGGTTTGCCCTGGACTAAGCCATATAGAGTCCGACATGATCATAAGTATCAAGTCGGGTCGAGTTGGGTGTAGCGGATATCCACGGGTTAAAATCATAACTCAAGACATATATTCTCTTGCCATACTTGTCGCCTCTCCATCAGCTACACGACATCTCAGATTTAAAACATTGGATTTGAGTTATTTTATTTTATTTTATATATATATATATATATATATATATATATATATATATATATATATATATATATATATATATATGAATGAGTTGAGTTTCGAATCGAGTCAAGTACGTACCTGAGTTAGATTTTAGGTCGAGTCAAGTTGAGTTATCAGGAGACTCCAACTCGACTTGGTTTAAATTTATATTAGACGAAGTCAACTCGATTCCAATCGACTCACCCACTCAATTCAAATCAAGTCGGATATGAATAAGTCAAATAGGTCGGGTTGTCCCGTGCCATGCAACTCGATTCCAATCGACTCACCCACCCAGTTCAAATCAGGTCGGATATGAACGAGTCAAATAGGTCGGGTTGTCCCGTGCCCAACTCTAAGCACAACGGAGATTTGGATATGCCTAATCTTGGACTCACGTCAATCAAAACAGGAAAAAATAAAAACGGAGTCGATTGCATCTTAGCAGATTGCGAGGAGGCCTACCATGATGCATCTATTCATACATGTCGTCCAATCCTTTCTCTCATAATCGATCAAGGCATGGGCTCCAAAATAAAACAGATCCAACATTAGTTTTTTGGGCTCAAGGCCCAACTTGAAATGCTGTATCGGATGGGAATGGCGGGTAGTATGCACACATCACGGTGTGCCATTGAGGACAATACTACCTTAGGCGGTTTGGCTCAGTGATGATGACATGATCTATTCGTCTTGTCCACACTGTCCATCCCATTTTAGTACTTTATTACATAAATGGGGTAGATCAAAATCTGTGGTGGATCACACCGTGGAAAATGGTAGTGATTGAATGTCTACCATTAAAAACCTTTTAAGGCCCTGTAAATTAGGTCATACAGATATAGGCGAAGGTAAAAAATAAATATCAGTTTGATCCAAAACTTTTGTACTCCCAAGAAGTTTTTAAATGCGAGATTTCAATCAACAGTGTGGGCCACTTGAGATTTTGATCTACCTCGGTTTTGGTTTCATACCATAAAATTATCTGGAGAAATGGATGGACGGCATGGATGAGACACAAAAATCATGTTTGGGTCCACAGAGTATCGACCACTAGCCATTGGCCAGTGGCAGGGTGAGGAGCTGATCCGTTTCTAATACTGCCAGTATAGGATCTTTAGCCTCGTCCATGTCGTTTGGCTACCCTGATTGTTTACCACTATTTTCGTAGATTGTAGTCTCATCCACGTAAACTTTGCCTTAGAATTTTAATCATTTATTTTTAACCATCCAACTAAGAACCATAATTATTAGAATACTTGGTTTTGAACGTGGATGCTTCATCAAAAACATGACCGATGATTTAAATGGTCTCGATTGACTTACAAGCATGCAACTGTATAGACGGTGGATGAAATATTAACTTGAAAAACTGATCATGTTCTAACCGTAGTCTGTTCTAATCAATAGTCTCTTCTCTCCGCATACCCGCCGAGAGTGGATTGGCTTCTAACCCTTGCCACTAGCCCAGTGGCTGGTGCCGTGTATGTATTTCATCCATTATGTTTATATATATTTTTAGATCATATAAGTATTTAAGTATATGATCCAAAAAATGAGGTATATCCCAATCTCAAGTGGACCACAGTAAATAATGTTCATTTAACGTCCATCATTAAAAACTTATTAGGGCCCATAAAAGTTTTAAATCAAGGTGATATTTATTTTTTCCCTTCACGTAGGTCTGAATGATCTAATCAAAAGATTGGATGTCAAATAAACAAGACAGTGGGCCTTAGGAGGATTTTAATGGTGGGTATTCAATCACTATTGTTTTCCTGTAGTGCGGTCCAACTGGTATTTATATCTCCATAATTTTTATTATCAAGATCTAAATGATCTGTAAAAATGGATGGACGGCATGGATAAAACACATACTTTATAGTGGGGCCCACAGAGCATCAACCATAGCCAACGGGCTAGTGGCAGCGACACTAGCCAAACCTCGTCCATCAGCGCCTCCTCTATCAAAACCCTAAAACCTCCCGCATCGGCACCTCTCCTCTCAAAACCCCTGAAATGTCTTGCACTGGCACCAGCGGCACCTCCTCTACTCCGTGGAAACCCTAGTCTCTCTGTTGCTCGCGAGTCCAGGAAAGAAGCAGAATAAAAACTCACTGACTTGAAGAAGAAGAAGAAGAAGCAGAAGCAGAAGGTAATGCGATTTTATATATATTATTTCCTTCTTTTCTTAATTTTTCTCTGATTTTTTTTTTTTGGGTGACGATGAAGAATAAGAAGGTAATATACTTATAATTATTTTATTTTTATATATTTTTTTGTCTGATTTTGGGTCATGACAAAAAAAATTCGGTATTTTCTTTTATTTGGGGTTATTTTGTAGTAAATTTTTTTTTTTTTTCTGAATTTTGGGATTGGGAAGAAGAAGGGGGCGTAATGTACTTTTATTTATTTTATTTGTATTATTTTCTTTTTTGCTTTTTGCTGATTTTTGCGGTATTTTCTTGTTTTAGCGAATCTATCTTATATCAGAAAAAGATGAAGTCTTTGCAACGAAATGGTTCTACTTCCAATGATGCAACAGAAGAGAAGAAGAAGAAGAAGAATAAGAACCAAAGAAAGAAATCTCTGTCGGAAGACAGCGAAGCAACAGAGCCACCCACCCCTTCCTTTGACGAGGTAAGCTCAACGGCCAGCTCCTTGGCCGTGTTTGGAAGTACAATTGACTTAGATTGCGATGTCTATCAACTTGAAATGTTCCATTTCATCTGGTACTAGTAAAATGGATTTTGGAGTAGTGTTACGAAATATGATTGGATTGGTATTGGGAAACAAGCTGCGGGTTCATTTCCGTTTGCAGTTTAAGTGTGTTGGCTTTCGGAGGAAGTATGGGATTATGCCCCCTTTGATGCTTTGGTAATATGGACTTTTGTTTTTGTTGTGTCTGACTGTGAATAGGCCATGCCCCAAAAACCTTGGAAGGTCCTAGCTGCTGATCTCTTGACGTTTTTTCCCGTTGAATTTAGAGCATTGATGTATTGCTGTCATTGACTGTCTATTTGTAGGCTACAAGCTGACAGTTTGCATTCGTTAATTTTGTTTTTTGGGTGTGCACCATCCACAACTGAAGTTTATTGGACATCCAAATGCATCCTTGGTGTTTTTCTTTTGTATTTTTATTTTTTATTTATATAATTCATATGCTCTTTTTCAAGAGGAATCATAGGATTATGCCCCCCTGTTTTTTGTAGTGCATGCTTCAGTAGTCCAGACCATTGTTATGTTGTGTCTTATCATGGATAAATCATGTATGTTGTGTCTCATCATGGATAAACCATGCCACAAATATCTCTCTGATCGGAATACCCTAGCCACCAATCTTTCGACATTATTTTTTCCAGTTGAATGTGAACTGGAGGATCAATGTACTTCTGTTACACTATCTAATTGTAGGCCACAGGCTGGAACTTTATGATACCTCAGATTTTTTTATTTTTTTGGGTGTGGTCCATCCACAGTGGGACACAACAGACCAGTGACCTGGATTACCAAAGCAAGTGTCTTTGCCTGTTACAATTTAAAACCTACCTGTACCATGTAAAGCCTCCGACCGACCACGTATCCTATAATTCTTCAACAGTGTTAGATGAATTGTATCTCTGATACAGTTCAGTTAATTCTGACAGTATCCATTCCATACCATTGAAATCATGGGCTCCGTAAGGATTTAGTGTTGGCTATAACACTAGTCTGACGATTGCAACTGTCCATTTAACAGCCATCATTTGGATGGTTGAAAAGAAAATGGATGGAAGGTTTGGTTTGAACTTACAAAACCTGATGGTTAAGAAGAAGGTTGAAAATATTGGAATATATTGTGTAATATCAGGGCACTGCAATAAATTCATTGCATGATTTGACAAAAAACATTTGTATTGTGTTATGGAAGCCCCTAATGCCTAAAGTATCTCTTGTAGCAATTTGTCATCGTTGATGCATTACAGTACAAATGGTGATATCAGAATGTATTGGCCGTACATATAGGAATTTGCACTATGAATTAATATTTTACAGAGATTGATAAAGTTGGAATATGCCATATTCGATAAAAAATGTATCACTATAAATACATATTGCATTATGGCATTACAGGACATTCAAATGGTAATTTGCAACCTTGGTTAAGAACATCCTATCATGTTGCTTTCGTCACCTTTCAAAATTAAAAATAAAAAATAAAAAATTCCTATCATGTTTGCTTATATGGGCTATGCTCGCCATAAAGTGAGGTGCACAATTTGGATGGACTGGATTGTCATGCTTGAATGCTATGTACCTCATGTGAGTGGCCACAATTTACTTTATTGTGGAGAACTTGCTAGCCCCTCTCAATACTGCATAAGATAGAGAAATTGAAAGCATTCCAACAAGCTTGAAAAGTGCTGCACAAACTCTTTAATCACTTGCACTGTAGACAGGATGTACACAAAGTTCTCTATAATATATATCTATTGCTCCTATTTTCATTTTCTTAAGCTTGAATTGTCAACTTCTATGTTTTTTTATATAACTATGTTACGAAATTGCCATTCAAGTGCCAAAATTAGGGCACTTCTATTAAAATTTCAAGGCTAAAAGTTCTGAAGTCTCATAGTTGGTCAGTATTTCAGCTTGGAATGTTAACGCTATATCTGTTTCATGGAGTTCCATGGAAGACAACCAAAATATGTATACCATCATGGTGTTGCATTCGTTTACAAAAGTTAAGAGCGTTATTTGGTTGGCCAACTTGTCGATGGCCCATGGCCTAAAAATCTAAGTGGTTGGATGGCTTATGATAGCCATGCGATTAGTATACTGCAAATTGATTGATAATATAAGGTTGTGAGAATCACTTAAAAAAAGAGGTTGGGAGACAGTTTAGCTATTATCCAGAGTCAATGGGGAAGCTCACAATGTTGGCTGACTGGGATTGTCCAAGCACCATAATTTTTGTGCTAGGACACATTCACATGGTGTTTCAGCAAATAAACAATACTAATCACCATAAACATTCCCCACTTGCTTGATAGGGATCATGCTTCATGAAACTTCCCCAAAGATCACATTACATTTTCATTTCTCCATTTCATGCATTTCTTTTTAAATGATGAAATCTAAACCAATGAGCGATACAAGACATAAAAAATGATGATAAGAGGTCAGCTTGTGACAGGGAAATTTATTTATTTTTTTGAGAGAAGGAAATGCAGAATTTTTCCTTGACTAAAATCCTCGAAAACCAAAGTTCTCTGAGCCCGCTCAATGACTTTCTCTGGTGCAGCAATTTGGATTTTCGGCCTTTTAGAACTACATTTTGGAACACTGTTATTTCGCTCTTTCTAAAGCAACCATAACTCTCCAAGCAAAGTGAGATGCCACGAAGCTGGTTCCTTCTTTCCTAAGTAGATGCCCTCCCAAGCTTCAGAAAAGGGAAGAGATGGACCCCAACATTACCCATGACTCCTCAAATATTCTCTTCAACTGGTTCCACATAGATGAAGGAAGCTCCAAATGCATGAAAAGATGGTTTATTGACTCAACCTGCTTGAGATTTGAGACAAAGACCAGACACTAATTATCGCCATACCTCTCTTCCTCATATGATTTATGGTTAAGATGTCCTCCTTCATGACTAACCACACAAATGCCATCATGCTTTGAGTTTGAGGTTCCTGATAAGACCACACTAGAGTTGTGGAAACTTCCTTCTGGATCCTTCCTGAATCCTGACTATGGATGAATATAATTATCTCATTGAAAAAGATCCATTGCTTTCTTTGTCCCACCTCTATTTATCAATTACCTGAGGAGGACTATATTTGTTGAGAATCTGTAATAATCCCAAGCATTCATTGAACTTATTGTTCAATAGACCTCTTCTAAGCTGCAGGCTCTGTGAAACAGAGTTGCTGCATACACTGTGTTACTAGCACGCTAGCACATCCTTTACCCTCATAGCCCTATACAAGAGCAGAAATGCAAAACAAAGAGCACAATTACCACACCGGATGTTCTTCCAGAAGTGAATTCTTGCGCCATCCCCTAAAACAATTCAACATTTTGTAAGAAAGCCCCTCAATTATGAAAATTGCCCTTCACACTCTGGAAGCTCCGTGCTAAGCTGGAGCCGTAATAAGCCACTTGCCACTTTTTCCCCATACTTAACATGATCTGACATATCTCTATACATTATTAGTTTCTGTCCCAAATTGTCAAAGCCACAAGCCACTTCCCCAAAAGCGCAACATTCATTGCCTTCAACGACTTAGTGCCCACTCCTCATGCTCAATTGGTTTGCATACTTCATTCCAGTCAACAAGGTGGAATGTGTGATGGCTTTCCTCCCCTTTACAACGGATGTCCTTTTGGATTCTCTCAATCCTATCCAAAACTTACACATCACACTAGAAAAGAGATATTGTATTGCTATAGCAGGTGGATGAATAGCATGAATCTTTGAAGATTGCAAAGAAAACAAACGAAAAGGGTTTGCCTGCATGTTTTTTATGGGGACCAATTTATTATTAGTTTTTAAAGATTGCAGATTGTTATCAAAAGAAGACCTGGTTACGGGCAAAGCCAAAGTACAAGACCCAACATTGAATAGAAACAAAAGGAAGAGATGACCAGAGATCTTACCTGTCTTAAACAAAGAATTATCTCCACTTCCCCCACAAAGAGATCCCTGCTACAATCCCCGCAAGACCTAGTTCCACTAGCCTAGGCAATAACCTTCCCCTTCGCCTCTTGGAAATTATCTTCACCTTTAGCTGCTTAATTGTAGATTGTTCCATTGTTCCACTGTTGCCAAATTGTCCAAATCCCAGCCAACAAGGCTAACTTCCATAGAGAGATTCATAATTCACAATTTTTCAGAGAGAAGAGAAAGGGAGAGAGAAAAGAGGCATTTTGGAGAAGGGTTGTAGAGAATTAATTCTCACATGAACCCATAATATCCTTTTTAATCAATGGGCCGGGCTTGGGCCTGCAAAATCAGAATTTTGAATAGGCCCGGCCTGACGGCCCGACCCAGAACAGTTCAAAATCCGGGCCAAGACCAACCCCATGCCTGGCCCGTTGACAGCCCTACTTTTTATATAAAAATCCTCAAACAGAAAAGTTATGGTGCGCAACAGGAGCACCCAGAGACAATACACCCTCACCCAATAATATCCCATAAAAACATGTGTAAAATATAACACACACACACACACACTCTCTCTCTCTCTCTCTCTCTCATAGTGATTGGGAATATTCCAATGACCTGAGTGGAAGAGAGTGGGTCATCATTGCGGGGTAGAATTCCTTTTTGGGAGGATCGCTGGGTGTGGGAGGAAACTTTGGCCTCTTTTCTTCTACTTTATTCTCTATATCTTCTTTCTTTCTTTTCTTCTTATTCTTCTTCTTCTTCTTGTTTTTTTTTTTTGGACAAGTTTACTTTATTCTCTATATCGCCCTTGAAAGGGGGGGTCCATTTTAGGTAGGCTCTATGAGATCTTGGGGTGGAGTGAGACCACTTTTTGTTGAAATCTTAGAGGAGTTCCATGGTTTTAAACGACCTGATTGACGCGTTGAATGAGGTGCCCGTGGATGTGAATAATCCCTATTGGAAGTTGTGGAGGGCTCACAATGGCCCATTTCGTGTAGAAATCTTCTTTTTATTTTGCCAATGTTTACATGGTAATGGGGAGTCTCCCCCTTGGGCTAGAGTGTCGGGGCAATTCAATTCTGTTTAGGTGGAAGTATTCGAAAGGAAAAGTCTCTTAACTTGGACAATTTGCACTAAAGTCTTTTTTTTTTTCCTCCCTTCTCTAGCTTTTGCTTCGTGTGTTGAGAGAACCATTTGATCATTTGTTTCTACATTGCCTGTTTGTGAAGGAAGTTTGGAACCATTTTCTCACCCCAATCAGAATTGATTGGGTGTTGATCAAATCACTGAAAGGCCTCATTATTGGGTGTCTGGGGTGCTGCTTTTGTGTTCAAGGTGATATATTATGGAAGGTGCTTCCCTTTTAGTTGCACGGTCCTTCTAACTAGGTGCTACTCCCTCTTTGGATCGCACTTCAAACTCACATTCCCGCTCCCACTTCCTACCTGCTTGTACTTGAAAACTTTCCAATAGATGCTTCCACACTCCCTCACATGAATCCATTGCCGCTTCTCTCTGTGCTTTGTGTGACTATATACTTCCCTATCACATTATCTAGTGTCTATGGGAATTGGGAAGAAATAAATAGGAAGATTTTCAACAAAGAGGTCCTGTCTTGCGATGTTATAAGAAAATAATTGATTGCTTGATGGGCATTTGTGAGATGTGCATTTCAAGGCGTCTCAGTTTCAAAGATTGTTCACGAGAGTGGTAGCAGGAGAGACTTTGGTTGCCTTGCTTCCCCTAGGTTGTCTTTATTGTATTCCATTGTTGCCTTTTATTTTGGGGATATGGGATCCTCCCCAAGGTGCTGAGTGACAAGAGGGACGCTCGTTTTGGTTCACCTCATGGCAATCTTTCCTTGTTTTGATCGTCATTTACCGTGTCTTTGTTTTTCTCTTTTAGTAATATCATGGTTATTGTTCAAGAAGAAAAATCCACCATTTCCCTTTTCGATTATAAGTAGTTTTTTTCCCAAGCTTTGAAAAATGCAGCGATTGAACCTGGCATCACCCAGTCCAAAAAATAAAAAAGAAAAAGAAAAAGAAAAGCAAAGTGAAGAACTGCTTGATAAAGGTAGCAAGCTGACAATGCATAAACAAATGGCTTACGTCTTCTTCATTCAACAAACAAAGGATTCAAAAATTCATGATCATCATTTGTCTGCTCCCTAGAGTCTAGATGGCCAATTATAAGAACTTTATAATTATGATTAACTTGCTGTATCAGTCAATTTCTTTCTTTCATAGAGTAACAATAATTTGTCTATTTTTGCACCCTACAGTATGTTTACTCTTTTCATTGATGATGTTGGAATTTTGTAGGATCCTGTTGAGGATGATGGGGATAAAGATTCGTTAGAGGATGGATTTAATCAGGATGCTGCAGATGAGGATGATGAAGTATATCAGAGAGTGGAGGAGAGTGAATCCTCAGGAGACGAGGTACATGGTAATTTCCTGTTGTAAATTAAATCAGCGTTTGGTGCATAAAGTTGTCTGTTCAGAGACAAATTCAAGATTCTTTGTTGCAGGGGTTAGATAGCAATGACAAAGCTGGGGATGTGCATAAGGATTTTGGCCAGGAAGATCAAGATGAGGATACTGAAGAGCATCGGGGAGTTGAAGAGAGTGACTCCTCAGAAGATGAGGTCTGCAGTATATTCCTGCTTCAGAAATGGCATCTAATTTTGTATTTTTCATCTCTTGATCAGTCTTTTATTGTGTTGGACTTATGTTTTTTATTTTTATTTTTACTTTTACTTTTCCAGGTAGCTCCACGAAATACCATTGGAGATGTACCACTGAAGTGGTATGAGGATGAGGAGCACATTGGGTATGACATTACAGGGAAGAAGATAAAGAAGCAGGCAAGAAAGGATAAGTTGGATTCCTTTCTAGCAGGGGTTGATGATGCTAAAAATTGGTGAGCTTTTATGTTGGAGATGATATTTAGACCTCGTTTTTTCTATATGCTCACACCCCCATTTTCAACCTTTGGTGGTAGAATAACTGCTCTAATACCAAAAAGTAGTGTTGCTAGTGGTAGTTTGGGTTCCAGAAGTATCTCATGTCAGTTTGAATTGATATATGGGATTAATGTCATTGATCTAAATTCATGGAGATATTCTGCAAATTCTCGAAATATAGAGCGTGGTTTTAACTATTTTTGTGACAACTCAATGAGTTATTATTCATGAGGTATTTTACAATCCTCGGGCAGAGTGATTGTTCAGTAGCTTTCGGTTTTTTAGTTTGTGCAAGCGGTGACCATGTCTTAGTGGTCCAAACTGACAATATCATGGGCCTAATTCTGAATGGTCTTTGCTTCAAAAATTTCCTAGAGGGGAAAATCCTAAACCTATCAGCAGGGTGTGGATGAAGAAAGTGTTAAAAGGAAGTTACAGAAACAGTTCCCATTCAACCAAAGAAGGCCAAATATTCTATAGCTAGGATCTTCCAATCTCGGGGGTTTTGGTGTATGGGCCTTCAATGGTGAGTCCCATCATTGCGACATTTTGGATCACTGAACTATGGACCCTGATTGTACAAATGGAAAACCTGAATGTACTGTTCAATCGCTTGGCCTGAGCATTGTTTAATACCTCATTATTCAATATTCATAGCCTTTAATTTTGTATTGTTGGATTTGTTTTGTGATGTAGGATCTCCTGTTCTTAGTGATTATTGGCAAATTGATTGAGGACTCAGCTGTTAGTTAGTACCCCCTAGGTTTCGGGGTGGGCCCTTTCACCCTATTTTATTATATGTGCTTAGCGAAACGAGTGTTTTTTGATACACTGCAGACATGGATTCTATATGAACCAATGGATTGTGCCAAGTCAGTTTTCCATGAAAATTGTTCTTGGATACTGTGATGTTGCAATTGATAGAAATTCCTTTATCTTCGTGCTACACTGAGATGGTAGAGAATCTGCTTTTCAACATTGAGATCTTTGGCTAGGAAAAAAAAAAAAAAAAACTTAGGCATGGGTCCATGGTCTGATAATAAGAACATTGATATGGTGAGTATCAAATGGATGCTGGTGCACCAAAAATCTCCCATGCTGCAAATTTGCAATCTTCAATCCGTAGCCTTCTCATTGATGCTTGAGAAAAAAAAATTCCTTGTCCAACGGCCAAAGAATGAGGAGTTCAGTTTGTCGGATCTAGGAGTTTTTTGGGGACTCTGGTTTCTCACATCCAGAGTTGCATGCATCAGATCCATGCCATGGATTGCATCTTTGTTTTTAATTTCCCACTGCATATGAATTTGTTGTGTCTTTAACTTTTAATATTTTACATGGGTATGCTGTTCTTATTTATTTTATCAGTGCTGCTGTTAGCATTATGATTATTGTTTCTCTTGAAAGCATGTTTCTCCATGTTTGTAATATTCAGGCGAAAGATTTATGATGAGTACAATGATGAGGAGGTGGAGCTTACAAAACAGGAGACTAAATTGATCCGTAGGTTGCTGAAAGGAAGGACACCTCATGCTGGTGTCGATCCATATCCGGTCTGCAACTGGTCACTCTCTCTCGTTATCTATGTTAAATGATGCTATGTGGCTGTGATTCTTGATTATCACCGTCATTATCATTTTCCTTCATTCGATGCATGAAGAAATTTGAAAATTGTATATTTCCCATGCAGCCGTATGTCGATTGGTTTGCGTGGGATGAGAAGAATCACCCGCTGTCAAATGCGCCTGAGCCAAAGAGACGGTTTATTCCCTCTAAATGGGAACATAAAAAAGTAAGTCTGCGTGCCCCATTTGCAACCTAGAAGAAGTGATGAATATTCTGTATTATATGAGTATTGAAATGGTTTGTTGAGTCCCAATGCATTCATTACCTTTTGAAAGATCTATCCTTGCAAGTATTTCCTATTTTATTGCCTTTTAAACCCTTTGGTGGCAGTCCTTTTTCAGCTGAATATGGAGAGAGAGATGGCTTCATCTGCCTTTTGGGCTGGTTCCATGTTTCATGTTGTGCTAACTGCTTCTCATGAATTTAGGTTGTTGAGTATGTCCGAGCAATTCGGAAGGGGTTAATAAAATTCGACAAACCAAAGGAGGAGCCAAGCTTTTATCTACTGTGGGGTGATGATTCTAGCTCAAATGATAAATCACATGGATTGAGCTATATTCCTGCTCCAAAACCAAAATTGGCAGGTATTTACTTCTTAATGCACTTTCCCTTTTTCAAAACATGTAAAGCTTCTGAATACAATTGGTTTTGCTTTTAATTTTCAGAATTTCCTACCTGTCAATTCCTTTCTTGGTTTCCTTCAGGTTGCAGTCCACATTTTGCATAAATGCATATGTATTTTAATCGCCATTCTATCCATAAAAAATATATAGTCACCATTCTTGGGAGCCCTACTTTTGTTTTTCTGAGATTTCCCCCCTAGGCGCTCTTATCTTTAATTATGCGTAAAAAGTCTGGAGATCTGAATTTAGAATCTGGAGATTTGAATTTTAATCTAGTTTATATTCACAGGCCATGAAGAGTCATACAACCCTTCCATAGAATATATTCCTACACAGGAGGAGATCAATTCTTATCAGTTGATGTATGAGGAAGATCGCCCAAAGTTTATTCCAAAAAGGTATTGGTATCGTGGGCTTCTGCTCAACATATGCTTTCTTTGGCTTTTTTCGTTTTTGTTTTTCATTTGATGCATGGAATTTCTTAATCTTTTTTCACCCGTGTACTCAACAGGTTTGAGTCTCTTAGAGGTGTTCCAGCATATGAGAATGCTCTAAAGGAAGGTTTTGATCGATGTTTGGACTTGTATTTATGCCCCAGAACTCGGAAGAAACGTGTAAGTATTGAAATCCACATGCAAAGAAGTGATATCTATGCTCTATCAGTTGTTCTTTGGATTGTTCCTCCGTAGTTCTACACACCTTGCCTCTGAACTAGCCTTAATGCTGCATTGAGATGCATGACATATTGTGTGTTGGGTAGATGTTTGATGTTTCATTGAAATGGATAACCATTCGTTCAGCATATGATTTGAGTGGCTCGAAAACTTGTGCAGGCTCTTGAGCTGATAGTGTTGACAACTTGATTTACGCTCCCATCTGCAATTGCATGAAAAATGGCTACAGCCCATTTTTATGCACTTGCATTTTCAGTGGAAGCTTCTGCGCAGATACCGTGAAAACATCAAAGATGTCTTACTGAAATTTCCTTCTTCTATTCACTTGCTTAGATTAACATAGATCCTGAGTCTCTGAAGCCCAAGCTACCGAGTCGGAAAGATCTGAAGCCCTACCCATGGACTTGTTATCTCGAGTATAGAGGTCACAGTGGTGCTGTTCTGTCAATTTCAGTTGAATCCTCAGGTCAATGGATTGCTTCTGGTATGGGATACTATTCCTAGATTTAACTTTTTTTTTTTTTTTTGGGTTAAACCTTCAATTTACCCTTTTGAATATTCATGAATGAATATTCTTTAACCTGCATGTATTATTCACATAAGATGTCGTAACTCTTGATTATGAATTTCTGTTCCGAAGGTTCGATGGATGGAACCGTTCGAATTTGGGAGGTTGAAACTGGCCGGTGCTTTAGAGTCTGGGAGGTCAATGAAGCTGTCCGGCATGTAGCATGGAATCCTTTGCCCGAGCTTCCCATACTGGCTGTTTGTGTGTAAGCCCAATTGCATTGTTTCTTATAGTGGTTAATGTTGTCTGGGAAACCCTTTATGCTCTCCTAATCTGACTGTCCTATACTCTGATGAAGTGGGCAAGATGTGCTTCTTTTGAACACAGGACTTGGAAGTGCAGAAGAACAGCAAAAAATTAAAGAACTGCTGCATGTTGAGACTTCTCCAGTACCAGATGACTCTGGTCAGTTAATATAACTACCACCCTTTAAGTTTTTCAAGGAATTATGCGGCCATGATATCTATTTCCATGTATGTGGGGCCCATGGTTTGGTGATTTTGACATTGATTTGTTGGGCCCCACTGTGAATGGGGCAGGCCCAAAAATTCCCATATTTGCAGGTTGTAAGCTTTAAATGATTCCTACAAATAGATGGTTAAGAAAAGAAAATACATCAGTTGTCCACATTTCATGGAAAACAGGCTAAAGATTTAAGGGCTGGGATATTCTGATCTGAAATATTTTTGAGCATCTCCCATCCATGGCGGGGTCCATCAGATCAACGATCTGGATCACTGACTTGTGGCCCCCACATGCATGGAGTTTGGAGTTTCAACAAAGTATGCATCTTTTGATGCTCAGTGCCCTGTGATCCTCCCAGATGAATCTGTGTAACCTTTAGTGCCTGTATCTGCAGGTAGCACAACCACCGTGAGTTGGGTTCAACATGACAAGCATGATGGTATCAGGTTGAAGCATCTTAAGGTAATTCATATTATCTACTCTTGTGCTTGTTACACTCTTCCATTATCTATCTTACCTTACTAAGAGCTTTGTATTAACATCAACTTAAATGCTTTATTCTGCATTCTAATGAAAATCATCATGAGCTCTGGCAGACTCTGTCCTCAGTTGAGTGGCATCGCAAAGGAGACTATTTTACTACAGTTGTGCCGGGTGATATCCTTAGAAGCTTTTATTCTATTTTATTGGGTTGGTGATATTTTCTGAATGGTGGGTTGGGGATTTTCCAGGCTCATATCTTTGTGCCATTCTTGGAGTATTTCCAATATGATAACTGATCACCTACAGGCGCCTGCACCACTCCTTGTGGTGCAGGGCCTTTTTTCTGCTGTTGGACGCATTTAAGTGATCATTATTATTTTTATCTCACCCGTTTAATGCATCCAAAGGCTAAAAAGGCCCTGTACCATAAGGAGTGGTGTAGGTGCCTATAGATGATCAGTCCTCTTTTAATATCACAGCTACAGTCTCTACATTTGGCACTCCTTGACCTATTCGTGTACGTGACACAAGAGCAATACTGATACACCAACTCTCAAAGAAGCTCACACAGAATCCTTTCAAGAAATTGCACGGCCTTCCGGTTTCGGCAGTTTTCCATCCATCTCGTTCCGTTTTCTTCATTGCGACGAAGAAAACTGTCCGTGTTTATGATCTGTTGAAACAAAAGCTCATCAAGAAGCTTGAAACGGGACTTCGCGAGGTTTCTTCCATTGCAATTCATCCTGCAGGTAAGTTATTTTCAGATGTTGTTATATATATATATATATATATATATATATATATAAAGAGGGGGATTTCTGTCATTTTTCAGTGGAAAATATTTTTGAGGTGTCTTTTGTGCAGGTGATAATGTAATAGTAGGGAGCAGAGAAGGGAAACTGTGTTGGTTTGACATGGATCTTTCGTCTCAGCCATATCGGATTTTAAAGTACGTCTCTAAAAGTTAGGCAAAACCTTAAGTTCTTATTTGTTTTAACTTTGTGAAAATGCTTTTGACATCTCAAGTGCCTATTTGGAAGCTCCTCTGATTTGCAATCAGTGAGTGCCTGGTGGAGAAAAGGTTTGTTGTCCTTCTCTTCTAGAAAAGGGTCTTGTTGCCTGAGATAGTGCAGAATACGGAACCTGCTTCATGTGGCTTCTGTTCCCTCACTTCGTCAATCCTAAATCACACATGTGACAAGACCCGTGATTTGGACTGAATGCATCACGTCTTTCCACCCAAAGCCGAAACAATTGGATGCACCCTTGACAACATCTACATTTTTACAATACCCCAAGTTCGCCATTCAGTTGGTTCCCTCAATGTCGACTAATGAAGGTTACTTTAATGAGGATTTGTTAAAAAATGAGCAAAATGAAGCATATGATAACTGGTATGCTGATCATTCTATATTTCCAATCTTAAATCTTACCTCTTTCCTGCCTATTTATACTACGTTCAATTCTTAGTTGCACAATCCTTCTAAGTGCCACTCTAGCTTTGAATCGTGCTTCGGACTCACTCCCACTTCCTCTTTCCTGCCTATTTATACTTCGTTCAATTCTGAAACAGACGCTTCCCTGCTCAGTCAGCTGAATCTGTTGCCGCTTCACTTCACGCTTCGTGCAACTATAGTTTGGATTTGGCTTGGGCCATGAGAAAAATAATTTGTGATCTATGGAATTTCGAATTCCAAATTCATGAAATGGTGCTAGTGTGGATATGAAGGAGCTGCTTCTTTCCAATATGACACGCAGCCCCATTTTGCTATTTTTTGAAATTTCGTTAAGAAGTAGAAATTCCAAAATCACAAATTATTTTCTCCACCTTTGTAATGGCCATGAGCTAAATGCAGGATAGGGTGATGTTTGGGTGTTTCTTTTTCTGATGGTATAGGGGCTGCTCTGCTCCAATTTCTATTTAGATAAGAACACGAACCATGGTTTCTTCAAAAGCAGGAGGGCGGTATCTGCTTTATGCCATTTCCTGTTCTATTCAGTGCCAAATGAGCGGGTGGGCTCTGTTGAAGTAGCTGAACCATTGCTAATCTAGCGGCACTTCTGTATGGGCTGAAATCTGCTCACATTTATTTTGTTTTTGATTGACTGTGATAGTTTTGCATGTTTCGAATGATTTATGCCCTCTGGTATGAAAATCTACAGGAGTCACCCCAAGGACATTACGAATGTGGCATTCCATCGTTCATACCCTCTCTTTGCTTCATGCTCCGAGGATTGCACGGCATATGTCTTCCATGGCATGGTTTATTCAGATCTTAACCAGAATCCTCTTATTGTTCCATTGGAAATTCTCCGAGGGCACAATAGCACCGATGGCCGAGGTTAGTGTTGTATGGGATCTCTCTCTCTCTCTCTCTCTCTCTCTCTCTCTCTCATGTTCTGTTGTCTTGCTTGAGTGGTGCCCTGAAGTCAGTTTGGTGCAGAGAAATGGCATGTAGTGTTCTCAGGCCCTGATCCTATGTAACTGCGGCCATGTTTTGGTGATCCAGAACATTGATCTTATGTTAACTGCGGGCCTGCGGCACCTGCCTTTTATGAACCCTGCAAATGGATTGGATGGCTAGAAGTTTCCTTTCTAGCAGATTTTTGGGTGGTGGTTCGTCAACTGTGGGGCTCATAAGAGAAATGGTTCAAACCATCTCTGACCATAGGCCCCGTTAATACAAACACAAGGCCCCAGGACCCTGCAGATTGTCGGGCTGAGAACCACGTAATTCTTCTTTGGTGCAAATCCATTTGATCTATAGCAGTAACTGTGTGGGGTCTGGCTTTGGCACTCAACCAAAGTAGATGGATACTCCGTGGGACCTATCAGGGCAGGCCCCTGCTCTGTTGTGGACCATTACAACGGATGGGATTTTGCGAGGGGGCCTATCATTCCACAGGAAGATTATATCCACAAAGGGGAACCCCACGAACTTTAACCCGTTACCCTTAATTTCACGGTCACCAATCCAACAAGAACTCCGTTCAGTTGATGGTGTGATTTGTTTTGTTTGCAGGGGTAATGGATTGCAAGTTCCATCCAAGGCAGCCATGGTTATTCACTGCAGGTGCAGATTCAGTGATCAAGCTCTTCTGTCATTAAAATGTCATCATCACCATCATCTAAGCCTTTTCCCAACTACTTGGTGCCGGCTACTTTCACTAGAATGCACCGAGGGATATTTATTACGAGATCATATCGTTCAGAAGAATCCGGGGATGGATCTCTCTCTCAACCCAGAAATTTGTGAGCTGGTTATCAGAGATCAACGAATTAAAAGCAGTTGATTTTCTTTGAACGGGTTCGAAATGGCAGGGGAGCGTTGTATTGCAAGACGAGCTATGCGGAGAAGGTGCTGGCCACAGGTTTTACGGTGTGCTTGATGCTCATCGCTTGTAACAGTCTGCACTAGTATATCCATCTCTTAACCCTGATGTGTTTGCATCAAATTTTTGGATTTTGATCAAATTTGCGCGGTAATTGAGATTTAGATTGAATTAATGGAAAAAAGAGAGTGAGGTTCTCTCTCTCTCTCTCTCTCTCTCTCTCTCTCTATACATATATATATATATATAATTTGGAAAACAGTTACCTACCTTGCGGAGGTACCTAACAGGATCACTTTCTCTACTATGGGGAAATTGACTTTGTGCATAAAATCCACCTGGAACATCAGGTGCATCAGTCCTTGTTTGGCTTTGATAAAAAAAATTTTAAAAAAAAAAAATGAAGAAGAAGAAGAAGAAGAAGAATGGTTGAACAAATTGGTGGGCCATCTCATAAAACTATGCTGACAAAGCTCAAAATTTGGGTGTTATGCCCACTTAAGTATTGGGATACCGTGATTTTTGGGTAATTCTATCAAGTGGGCATAACATGCGAATTTTGAGGTTTGTGTGTGAGGGCCACCAGGGGTTTTATTTCCATCAAACCTGTTTATCTGTAATGTGGAGTGATATCACCGGAATTTGATATTTATGGTGATTTTCGTTGATTCGTCAAGCATAGTGGGTGTGGATTCCCTTCCTCTGTATTAATTAATGCACATTGTTTTTGGGTAATAAGGCGGGGCACCCTGATGTCGTAAAAAAAAATTAAATACAACTTATTTTTCAGCGGAAAATAGGTATATGGTTTTGTAGCTCATTAAAATCTATTTTTAATTTTGACTATAATATCTTTAAAATTATTTTAAATTTACGATTTCAGCCAGTCTTCAATACTTAAATTAATTTTCAATTCATCCAACAGGCATCTAAATATATAAAGTTCAGACTAATCTGAAACTAAATAAATATATAAAAATCAGATCAATCTGAAACTAAAGAAAACCAGGACTTGGTATAGTTAGTTTTGTGGGCCTCGCAATGATGTATTTGTTTTATGATGCGGGCATATTCAAATCTCGGGCCGTCACTACCACAGGAGACTGGTGATCCAATGCCACGAAAGCTTTGGATCAAGCTGATATTTGTGTTTTATCTTCATCTAAGTTTGTGTGATCTAATCAACAGGTTGGATGACAAATAAACATTATGGTGGGCCCTAGGAAGTTTTTAATGGTTGGCATCCAATCACCACTGTTTCCTGTGGTGTTGTCCACCTGAGATTTGGATCTGCTTAAGTTTTGGGGCCACGTACTAAAACGGGCTGGACAAACGGATGGAGGGCGTTGATGTACGAAAAATCATCAAGATGGACCCTACGGTAAGGGCAACATGGCTGAGGTGTTACTCGAGTAACACACTTTCAGTAGTGGTATATCTATGTGCCCGGGGTGACAGGCAATCCGCTTCCCTGTCATAGAGGGCTCTTGCATTTTGCAAGTGAAAGGGTGCTTGGACGCATGGCCCACACAACTAGTGGCTCACAGGGATTCCCGTGACAAATCCACTCCGTCCATCAGTTATGCAAGAATAGGACAGGAATCTAAAAATCAGGCAGATCCAAAACTTATATGGGCCAGACCACACAAAGCAGTAGGGATTGAACACCCTCCGTTGGAAACTGTGGGGCCAATGGTAGTTTTATATCAGGATGATATTTATGCCTATAGTTTATCTGAGTGATAATAACCCTATACACGGTTCGGATATAAACATCATTATCATGATCAGCTCCTGGAACTTTTCAACGGTGAATATTTCCGTCCCAACTGTTTCATGTGGTGCGGCGTTTTTGAGTTTTGAATATTGCTGATTTTTAGAATCATGTCCCATTGTGGTCTTGGAAAAATGATGGACGGAGTGGATTTGTCACGGGAATCTATGTGGGCTCCACAAAGCTTCTGATTACACCAACTTTCTGTGTCCCCAGTACACAGGCAATCCGCCGTGTGTTTGTCACCTGCAAAATAGAAAATATACACCCCAAGCAGAGGTTGTTTCTGCTAAGTTACGCCATAGGCTTCTGACTCCTCTCTCCCTCTCGCGTAAGAAAAAACCAAAACCGGCCGGTCTAGGTTTTTGAGATGGCTATTCAACACGATCGATCATCTCTTGAGAGCAGGCCCGGAATCTTCATCGTCGGATCTTCTAACGTCGGAAAGCGAACCCTTGTCTCTAGTAATCTCTCTCTCTCTCTCTCTCTCTCTCTCTCTCTCTCTCTCTCTCTCAGGATACCCATGCTGCAAATCTGAATTTTGTGTTTGTCATGGAAATTTCGATTCGGAAGTTAAAGCTGTGGAAATTGAATTTGAAAATCTCATATTTTATTTCGTTCTCTCTTAGGACACGTTTGGATGCCGGTAAGTTCATTTAAGTTGTAAGTAAATTACTTACAGGTTAGGGCCTGTTTGGATGCCTGTAACTTTTTTAAGTTGTAAGAAAGTTACATGTAACTTACTTACAGGTAATCCTGTTTGGATGTAAGTTGTAACTTACTTACAGGTAACTTTATTTTTGTGTTTGGATAACCTGTAACTTTGTTACAGGTAATAAGTTACATATTCATACTCGATAGAGTTAAAATAGAGAATCGTTGAAAAATCAGATTGACACATAAAAAAGATCGGTATAAAATTATTCCATTTTATTAAGCCCATGTAAATGAATAGTTTGGCCGATTCTTAGGCTAAACTAATCAACAGGAGGGCCATAAAAGTGGGCCCATGTTTTCAAAATGCTAGTAATGTGGGCAAAAAACTTGAGGTAAATTGGCATTTTCTTCACAAGATATGTTTACAATGCTTTAAGGGAAAGAAAGTCAAAAACAAATAACAAATAACAACAATCCTATCATTCCTTACCCAAGAAATGGAAAGAAACAAGAACATCAATCTTAAATCATCAAAACCCATAAATGGAAACTGAAAAATAGATCCTCATTTTTAAAAAGAAAAAGAAAAGAAGAACATGGAAAAGAAATTCATTACAACAATATCAATAGACCCAAATCTTCGGATCAATACCGCATAAATAAATAAACAACAGAAGTCATGAAGGCTATGTGACGTGTTATGTGGACCCACTATGATGTATTTGTTTCATCCATACCATCTATCCATTATTCCAGAAAATTTTAAGTCATCAGCCTAAAAATAAGGTACATTAAAATTTTGGGTAGACCACATCATTGGAAACAATGTTGATTGAACACCCACCATTAAAAACTTTTAGTGGGCCACCAATGTTTTCGATCAAACTGATATTTGTTTTGTTCCCTTCATCCAGGTTTTTATGACCTAATCAATAGCTTGGATGTGAAACAAACATTATAGTGGGCCCTAGTAGTTTTTTAATGGTGGACTTTTAATCATTATTGTTTTCGGTGGTGTGGTCCACCTGAGATTTAGATATCCCTCATTTTTGGAATCAAGCCCTAAAACAATCCAAAAGAATGGATGGACGGCATAGATAAAACAAATACAATATGGTGGGCCCCACAGATCATCTGCGTTATCCACGCCACCTCACCAAACTGCCTCCGTTAATGCAGAAGAAGAAAAAAAAAAAGAAGGAAAGAAAGTAAAGAAAGGAAAACACAAAAGAGAGAAAAGGGGTTCGTACCTTGTGGAAGCTCGATGGGAGAGGGAGAAGTAGACTGAGAGAGGGAGAAGGAGACTTGAGAGAGGGAAACGGATGCAGGTGCGATTCTTCCCAACGATTTTCATTTCAAAAATTTCAACCTAAGTTACAGGTAACTTGAAAAACGACTCCAGCGCCTGTAAGATTTTCGGCTCTTTCTCCTGTAACTTAGTTATAGGTTGAGAGAAAGTCACTTGTGACTTTCCTCCCCCAAACGGCAACTGTAACAAAGTCACCTGTGACTTACTTACATTTTAGAAAAGTTACAGGCATCCAAACAAGCCCTTAAAGTAACTTAAAAGATAATCTTGTTTGAATGTAAGCCGTAAATCACTTACAGGTAAGTTGGTCTTTGTGTTTGGGTAACCCGTAAGTTAGTTTCAGGTAAGAAGCTGTATATTCATACCAAACATATCTTGGCGTAGGGAATCGTTCCAAAATTTGATTGACACATAAAAAAATCTTGGCAAAAAGTATGTCATTTTGTTAAGCCTGCCTAGATGAAAAGTTGAGCTGATTCTTAGGCTAAACCAATCATCAAGTGGGCCATAAAGTGGGCCTAGGTATTCAAAATACTTGTAATGCGGAACAATAACTTAAGGTAAGCAACAAGAAATTCCTCAAATAGGTGGGCCCTGCAAATTCAAAATTTTCTACATGTGCCATGTCTCCAACAAGGTCCAACTCATGTAATATGATATTGAAGTAATACGAGAAATGAATGCTCACGTATTTCCACAATCTCTACTGCTTCTATTATAGGATTGTTATGTATGGAGGAATTATATGTTGTTTATAGTATCCTCGCATTTTCAGTTTGTAGAAGTGGTCAGGACTTAGTGATCCGGGCTGTTGATCTGATGGGTCCCACTGTGGATGGACCATGCCCCTGAAAGTAAGAGATTTGAGGATCCTAGCCATCCAATCTATGATGATTGTTTTTTCAGTTGGGTGTCGACAATTGCTGTGTTTCTCTTTAATAACCATCTATTTTATGGCCACAGGTGAAGTAGCCAGATCGTTGCTGGATCTGAGCCATCCAGTCCGGCCCTGGTGTTCGGCCTCACCTTTGTGGGCCCCATCTTTGGTGCCCTTCATTTCCTATTTTGTAGAAACACTATATTGATTCAAGTTACCAAGTTTAGAGATTCGATTAGGATATGTCATTAGATAATCACAGATTTGATTGGGTTAATTCAAAGTTTAGAGATTCCTCAGTGGCCTAGGAAGTGACTTCCCAGAATGTATTGAACTAATCTATCAATTCTTGCTTATTCCTTTGTGGAATCCCATGCTTTTGATGTCAACATGTAGACCCTGCTGATACTATTGCTAGTTTTCCTTTGCTGGAGTCTTGCCAATTTCCACTAATGTAATTGCCGAATTATGAAGCTTCACTATAGGAGATGCCCGGTGGTGGAGATTGATCCATCCCAACTCAACATTGGTTCTACACATAAGATAATCACAAAACTAAATCTCTGGATGCCCAAACCTGATGAAGTGGTTATGGAATTTAGGGTACTCGAGTACCGTGGAGATAACTCTCCCTTAGCCATGGTGGGTGTTGTGTCCACTTCATTCTTTCCCCATGGACCCACAAGAGAGCTTCCTTAAGGAATCCCTATAACCTGCTACCTATTTAATGCATAAGTATCACACATAATCAATGATAAAAGGGGTATGATCATCACCATATCTGTATCTGCTGCATGGAAAATGAGGAATCGACGGATCATCTATGCATTCATTGTCCATTTTTCCAGCACGTTTGGTCTGCCATCCTATCATCCTTTGGTGTCTCGTGGACTTTTCCTATCTCAACGGACCGTGTTCTTTCAGCTTGGCACGGTGTCTCCCTGGGCAAAGATAGATCTACGGTTTGGAGAATGTCCCTTTTGGCTGCCTGGTGGGCAATTTGGGAAGAAAGAAACAACCGATGCTTTAGAGATGTTTCCAATCCAGTGGTCTGCGTAATTAAGAGAGTCCATCAGTTTGTTATTGAATGGACTTGCAATGTAGTCAATCTCAGTAGGCTTCCTTTTTCTTGTGATCATTTCTTCCGGTTGTAATTTTCCTGTTTTTGTGGGATGTAATTTTTCTGCTTCATGAGGGCGTTCAGCTCGCTATCTCAGCGGGCTGTCTTTCCTCTTCTTTGTTTCTTCCTTTCTTTTAATGAATTTTTGTTGCTTCTCAAAAATAATAATAATAATAATAATAATGATGAAAGACAAAAGTATATTCCATTCGATTAAGTGGTCATCAATAAATAGGATCCATCAACATGTGAACTATTGGCTTTCGACCACATACATATCTAGTAGAAGTTGGATGATCTGAGGAGTTAATAGGAATGGAGAGAAGAAAAGTGGTGTTGTATTTTAGTCTCTTGACAAACACACATACATATATTAACTTGAGAGAAACATACAATGCTCCATAAGAGTACGAAATATACATATGTGCACAAACATAATAATATGTATTGCCACGTTCTGCCTTAAGCTGGAGCATCGAAATTGATCATGCCCAGCTTGAAACACATACGAATAAGATGATGACGATCATCATGGGCCGTTGCTCCCTTCAAAAACAAAATGGCAGGATATAAGATCTTCGATTGTTGGTTATCTATAGAATATCGCTTGAACTTTCTTCGTTCATTGAATTTTCTTTTAAAATCGGAGGCCATAACCAAACTTGACAACCATCGAGTTACCAAACCATCATTCACATGCAAAATCCTCTCATAAACACGTTCAATATTGCACAATAAATGAGTGAACTACACTCACAAGTCACAACACTTGAGAAGATACGTACACTGTGGCATGTGAAGACACTTGGTTGCAACACTATGTGATTGAATTACACCCTCAACTAACAATAAAGGCCCAATAAAGGAAAAAAAATGTTGGACGGAAAAAGAAAGCTTCACTAGTAGAAATCCTCTATGTCAAGTTGGGTCAAGTATTATGGCAAACAGTTTGTGTAGTAACTTTAACTACGGAATGAAAACACCAACTACGCAATCACCGTCTTCAACATAATTCTACACCTCATTTCATAGCTTCACAACATCAGAACA
Organism: Magnolia kwangsiensis; assembly: GCA_037074715.1. NCBI lineage: Eukaryota > Viridiplantae > Streptophyta > Magnoliopsida > Magnoliales > Magnoliaceae > Magnolia > Magnolia kwangsiensis. Next base: position 10,593,693 of record CM073577.1, on the reverse strand, counting down.
TAAAGGCACAAAGAAATTCCATCAAAAAACCAAAAAAGGGGCCGACGGTATCAATTTCTCATTAAAAAAACATCATAGCACACTCAAATCTCGACAAAATTTCACGATTCTTATTTTTGGTGATTGCACATGATCAACTGCACCTTTTATTTGTGAAAAATCTGCCTAAAAAACCCTTAGAAAAACAACGCATCAAGAAAAGCAAAATCTGATTTATTTTTTTTCCCTGACATTTCTCTATTTTCGCTGAAACACCGCAAAAAACTTATCAAGAAAGTACAGAAAAACCACTAATATTCTTTTAAAATCATTCTTTTTTTAGATCCTATAATTTTCAGCTTTAAGGGGCTGCTTGACCGTACCCTGCTGACATCATCCGTATGTACGATTGATGTCAATAGTGGGCAGGCCCCACTATCATAGACTGATCAGGTCCACAAACCACTTCAATACCAAGGAGAGAGATGTTGGTGCATGTGGCTATGGATCCTCAATCAGTTGCTAATTCTGGAGATTGATGGCTAAACAATGTCATAAGACTTGAAAGGAAATTAATTGGGGAGAGCCGTTTCGCCCACAACGGATAGGAAGTAGGAATCTGAACATTTCGTGGAGGATTCCAACTGTTATAAAATGGGATTCAGATCTCACGGAAGATTTTATGATCAAGAAAAACGTGAAAGAAGGAAAGGAAAAACGTTTTGGAAGATCTACCTTTGTGGGAAGTCACTAGTCCACCACAATTCTCTCCAGGAGCCAGCTTCATTTTTTAAACATCTGACTGAAGAAAATTTCCAATCCTTGGAATTTTTGATCCATGAGATCTTTTGGGGCATGGCTGATCCATGGTGGGGCCTGGATAGACAGACAGACTATAGATGAGTGGATAAGTGGACCATGGGCTCAAGTGGTTGTGAGACAGGGCCCTTGGATGCTATCCGTATTGTCGGATTGAGAATCTATAATTCCACACTGTGGTAAATACATAGGAAGTAGGCTCAGGAGTATGAGATGGATCTGTGCTTTACTTTTGTTGATAATGGAAGGAGTCACCTATGATAACAAACAAGAGAAATCTGTCCTCCTTGTGCTTGAAAAATTGTGGCATTTGGTCGTGCCCATCCTGAAAATTCTTGAGAAGTCCGAATTACTAGATTTAGTCATATTAAACATTGCGCCTTTCCCTACTAAATTGTGGTGAAAACCACATCTAGATGAAAATTTTGTGTGACACCCATTTTGGTGGACCCATTATCCAAATCAAGTGGATTTTTCTTAAGAAAGTCAATGAAGTTCATTCTGCGTGAGGTTCTTCTTGACACTATCAAACATGCAAGTGTTGAGAGAAAACGATGAAATTGTATCAGCGTGTTGGCATCTTCTTCTTCCTCTCGTTCTCATTCTGGTTTAGTGCCTTCCAACTACCTATTGTCTCGTTTGATGGCCACTAACCTGGTTGTACTTTGATTCTGTGTCTGAGTTGTTACTTGCATCTTGGGTCCACATGTGTTTCTTTTCAGTAATAATGTATGGTTCTTCAACTAAACTACTCTGTTTCTTATGAATATGTGGAAATAATGCTTCTTTGTTGCTGCTGTTGTCAGGAGAATGTCAAGTGATCTCATATAATTTTCTAAAATCATAGAACGTCTTCATGTTAACCGTCTTTATTTATTTATTTATTTATTCAGTTTCCAATCTCCTGTGGAACTATCTTCTTCTTCTTCTTCTTCTTTTCTTCTTTTTATTGCGATGTATTTTGTAAGAGGATGTTCAACTGCAACACAGTGCATAGGAGCTTCACATGCATGGATGCACACTTGCCAGCGTATCATGTAAAGGTGGGCCAACTATGAAGAATATCTGTCGGCAAAACCAGGTCAGTTCACTACTTAGGTGGGCCGAAAGTGTATGCGAAATCAGACTGCAGGTAGTTTTGATTTAAACCACCCATCGTTTTCATTTAGGGTTGCCCACACCCGATGAATGGCCCTACGGCCCTACCTAACTATTGGGGCCAGGTGATCTACATTGCGAGGTATGGTTCGGGCATCAAACACTTGAGGTATTAGCACCTCTGCATGCATTCATTGCTTGTGAAGTTCACCTGCAATAGATGTTAGGTGAACAGTTCTTGTTTGGTAATTTGTGGATTCTTTATTTTAAGTGCTGCTACATGGGGCTGTTTTCATACTTCAGCAATTACTTTTTTTTTTTTTTTTACTTTAGCAATTACTTATTACTGTTTCTGCTGCTTGCTTCTTCATTGTATTTCTTGCCTAAAGGCATTTGCAGTTAGTGAGTTGCCAGTGCATCTTTGTTTGTTTGTAAGCCATACAAAATCTGACAATTCTCATTTTATCTTATTGATTGTAGGGTTGCTTTCAGTTGATTTATCAGAAGCCTCAGAAGCCTCTGATTTATCATCAGAAACTCTTTGCTATGGGTACGTAAGTATTGTTTCTCCGACAGCTGAATGTTATGCATTTTTAATTCGTGTATGTAATAATACATGTTAATTTTCTAATGAGCTTTTCTTATACGGATTCATTTGAATAGGTGGACTATCGATACAAAGTATTATTCAGCAGATCTCTCGATATGGATGGCACATCTTGGTGATGGATTTTCTGAAGGGACATTGACAATTCCGGAGCAGGTGGCTTCCCTGGTGATGGTTTTTGACATGAGTGATGTTAGTGCCACATCTCTCTCTTATATATATATATATATATATATATATATGCGTCTTCAGTTGCTAGTACATGAGAACTTCCAAATTTGCAACTAATAGCCAGAAGATGTGCTAACAATGGGCTAGTGCAGATGATCTTACATGTGTTGACATTCTCTGCAGCAATCATCTTTTGCTGTTATCCAAGATTGGGTAGCTGGGATTGATATTCAGAAGTTTGAAATATTATTATGCATTGGGAACAAAGCAGATCTTTTGCCTGGTCACATTGCTCACACAGAGTATAGAAGACGTCTGCATAAGCGTGGGGAGTCCTCTAGCGATCCTCATCTGGAATATTTGGATTATGGAATTCTCGAAACTGAGGGAAGTAGTTTGTTAGGGGATGAAGAATCATCATGGGAGATGAGGAGATCATGTTTGGAATGGTGCAGTCAACATAATATTGAATACATCGAAGCTTGTGCATCCAATGCTGACTTTGACAAATGTGAGGTTCTTCTGTTTATTATCTGAGCCTTGAATTTTTATCTGTTCTTCTGCATCCTTTTTTCTTTTATGAATTTTCTGCAATCCTTATTTCTCTGGCTGTTCAGCATGAAATCCTCAGTGGTCATTGTTAAAGCACATTATTTAGTGCAGTCTCACTGGATGTATCAAAAATGTTCTTTTTCAATTTTAGTGTCGTCTTAGGTCACTCTTTATTGCATCAGGGTCTTATGTTTAATCCTTGAGCATGATTTAGGAGACATCTTGCAGCCGAAAATAAAATAAAAATCCAGTGCCCCTGTTTGGCCCCATATAGTGCCTCCCAACAAGATGAGACGTGTCATTTGGGCGGGGCACATTGTACTCTACCAATCATGGTGTGGTGGATTTTTTTTTTCTTTCTTTTTTCCAACATTTTCCCAGTATTGTTTCTCAAGTTAGCACAAGTGGAAGAAAGGGCTTGTTTTAGCCAATGGTGATCTAATTTCAAATGTCACAAGGTACCTACGGTTGATCCTTACTCAGCTTTTTTTTATTAGATCCTTACTCACAATCCATCCATTAGAATGGCATCACTGTATCAATGTCGTAGCCAAAGTAACAGGCTGATCCATTGGTCATGTGGGCCACAGTTTGCAAAACAAATGTACAGCTCTGAAAATATTAGCTGAAGTTTTCTAACACATCCACCTGTTTCCAGTACCGGGGCTCACATGTCGATTGGACCAGGTTTTATTTTTGGGAGAACTTGTACAAGATCAGACCAACCTGATGGATGGATTAGATCTTGCATGCTGTGGGCCAGGTTTTATTTTCTGACCAACCGGATGGATGGATTAGATCTTGCATGCTGTGGGCCAGGTTTTATTTTCTGACCAACCGGATGGATGGATTAGATCTTGCATGTATGTGCCATGTTAGTGCATGTGTGCAGTGTACGCGAGCTTTATTGCACATGCATGTGCACTTAGCGAAGCTCTGTTCTTGATGTATATACTTTTTTGTTCAAATTGGAAGGAGGTTTGGTTTCTAAGAAGTTCTTTCTGTTATTTCTTTTCTTTTTCTTTTTTCTCTGTTCTTGATGTATACTTTTTTTTTTTTTTGCTCAAATTGGAAAGGAGGTTTCTAAGTTATTTTGTTTCTTTCTTTTCCTTTTCTTTTGACAGGCTTGTCGGTTGATGGCGATTCGCAAGGAGTAGAACGGCTATATGGAGCTCTTTCTGCTCATATGTGGCCGGGGATGATTCTGAAATCTGGAAATGGGATATCTCGACCATTCCCAGTTGCAAAAGATGCGTCTGCCTCCAGTAATTCCCATTCCCTTCTAAAAATCATAAAAATCTTTTATTTTTACTATTGAAGATGATTGTTAAGTTGTTCATGATTACTCATTTTCCAAGTCATTTTATTCTTGCTCTCTTCCACCAGATTTGTCAGACGAAGAAGAATCTGATTATGAAATTGAGTATGAACTTCTATCCAGGGGTTCTGCTGAACCTTGGGATGGCATTGATGAATGGGTTGCCTTTAATGACTTTCCTCAACCTATAAATACAGAAGCAGGGCCATCGATTAATGGAAATGTTCCAATCCAAGGTCAGGATCAAAATCATGAGGCTGGCAATGCGGCAGAAGCTCAAACCCCAAACTCCAAAGTTCTCGCACAGGAAGAGACCGAAACTAAAGCCACCAAAGCACTGGTGCAGGAAGATTATGAAAGGAAAGCATCTGAAGCTCCATTACAGGAAGAGGCTGAAACTAAAGCCACCAAGGTTCTGGTGCAGGAAGGTTCTAAAGGGAAATCAGCGCAAGTTTCATTACAAGAAGAGTCTGAAACTAAAGCGCCTGAAGCTTCATTGCAGGTAGAGTCCGAAATGGAAACAACTGAAGTCTGTGAATTGGGGGAGGACATGCATTTGGGTTTGGAGGATTTGGAACAGTTGATGTGTGAAATTAGTAGTATGCGTGAGAACTTGAGACTGATGCCCGATTTCCAGAGGAAGGAAATGGCTGCGAAGCTGGCCATGAAAATGGCCACCATGTTTGCTGACACTGACAATGAAGGCTTCGACTGATGGTTGAAGTTAGAGTTACATTGAAGTTATTCAAAGGCAATGGGGATAGCTTTCAGGATGGGGTTTCTATTATGAGAGCTGATTTGGTAGAGGTAACAAATTACTCATCTTTAAAATTCACTGGTGTGGATTGTTGCTTGTTACTTTCCTGTATGAGGTAGCACATTAACAATGTTTATGTATCTATCATTAGTTGATTTCATATCAAATGAAGCTTGAATCATTGCCAATGGAAGGAGATACGTATGATGAAGAGACCAGATTTTGTGGCTAATGGTATCAACCCTGTTAATGGTAAAATCAGGTAATGCGTCCGAGTGAAACTGTAGGCCACTACAAGGGTGGGCGATGGATAAGAAAAATGTACTGATTTTCTGTTTATAAGCATTTGTTCCATACGCCTTCTTTCCTGGACCATTGCTCTGAACTGAACGTTTGGTTGACTGTCCAAAAATAGGCCATAGATTGATTGGATATGAACTTACAATATTAGTTTGGGGCACATGTTGGGCATGTTTTAGCCAATTCATGCTCATGGTGCGGACGTCATGTGGGCAGGCGCCAGCTGCAAGTCCAACAAACAGGTTCCAGCATGCCATGAGCCCAATTAGCAGTGGCTCACCATATGAAGGGAACACCATAGCATGACCGCCCCAATTCGTCCCAAAACAGAGAACAGCAGAAATATGCAACAGCTGCATGTGTGCATATAGACTAAAATATCTTATATAAACAGGTGATTGCATACACAACTAGCTAGTATATTATTATTATTATTATTTGAAAGATAACTGCAATTTTACTGAAGCGGCATAGATGAGATAACTGGACTGAAAAATCAACAAAATGCAAGATCAAAGAAGCTAAAGAAGAAGAAGATATGGCCTCAATTGGAGAAGCCCAAGCAGATACATCCAATTTCACCCTTCGAAAAACTCCAATGTATGACCTAGAAGATTGAAAAACTCCTTGTATGACCTAGAAGATTGAAAAACTCCTCTGTATGATTGCCTCTAGTTGTACTGCTAAGGGCCTGTTTGGCCGGATTAAGAGGGATTAGGAGGGATGGGATGGAAAAATCCCAGGATATGCCAAACGAGCCAAACAGACCCTATGAACTTGTCCCGGGATATAGCAAACCCATGGATCTTAAACCAATCCGCTGACATCACCATCATTACCTTAAAATTGATCCCATCCCTCCTAATCCCGTTCAATCATGCCTGGGGCGTGTTTAGTTGGACGGATTAGAAGGGATTGGAAGGTAAAATCGTGGGACATGCCGGGCGTGCCAAACAGACTCAATGAACTTATCCCCGGTATATAGCAATCCCATGGATCTTAAACCAATCCACTGACACCACCATCATTACCTTAAAATCCATCCCATCCCTCCTAATCCCATGGGATCCATCCGGCCAAACAGGCCCTAAACAATCAGAAAATAGAGCAGCTAGGCAAGATAAAATTCTACCAAATAAGTTAATGAAGGTAGACTCCTTGGAGTTTCTACACCGGGTCAAGGGTTCCAGTACCCATGGTGGTGAAATCCCCCGGCGTGCGTGTGTGGAGTGTGTGCGTGTGGCGTGAGTGTGTGGGGGTATGTGTGCGTGTGTTAAAAAAAAAAATTTAAAAAAAAAAAAAAAGTTAATGAAGGTCATTAGGAATGGAAAATGATTTTATACACTCACACGTACTTCCGTTCCAAGGCCTTAATTACAAAAGTGGCCTTGAATAGATAAATTGAGAGCAACATATGGGACCCACTAACTCAATGAGTCCACTCCCATGGTATTTTGGAGAAAAAGCAAAAACAAGGTGAAGTGATAGGAGGGCCCACTAGATCAAGCGTCCTGGTCTCCATTGCCAAGCTAATGAGAATGAAAATGTAGGTTGTCCCATCAAGAGTCCCAATCTCCATTGCGGAACTGACGAGAATGAAATGGTAAGATGGCCCACGAGATCAAGATTCCTAACCTCATTTCTAAAGCATGAAAATGTAGGATGGCCCACCAGATCAAGAGTCCCAAACCCATCCATACTTTGGAGAAAACGACGACGAGTGATAGGATGGCCCACCATATCAAGAGTCCCAATCCCAATAGGGAAAAAAATAATAATAATAATAAAAAAAAGATACGTCGCCTGAGAGATTCGAACTCTCGCGGGGAAACCCCATGTACTTAGCAGGCACACGCCTTAACCACTCGGCCAAAGCGACGGTTGGTAGTTATTTAGTTATTGGACAGATACTTAAAATGATTTTTTCTTCTGCAAGTATTCATACTCGGCACCTGCCGTGTGTGGGGCCCACCAAGGTTTTTTTTTTTTTTCTCCCTCGACCTATCATGAAGTCCGGACTGCCTGCATATCAAACTCATCCAACCATCATGTGGACCGCCACGTTAATTTGGAAGTTCTTGGACGGTTATCCATTATTTTCTATCGTGCGGTCCACCTAAGGATTTTACAGAACTGATTCTGGGGAATTCCATCATCGTTAGTAGGTTTATATATTGCACGGCTTGGATTGCATATACAGAAAAAGGTGGGTTCGAAAACTCAACCGGTGGACTAAAAAACTGGACCGAGTTAGTAAAAAATGTCTATAGCTGGTAAAATACACGCACCTGCAATGCAGAGCGTACATCCGCACTTGATAAAAATACATTCCTGTCCATTCATCAAACAGGCCACACGTAATTTTCCATGTGGGCCATTGTCAAGTCCGATCAAATCGTTTGGGAGATTTGCTAGCTCCACACGGACGTACCGGAGAGCCATTGTACATGCCACCCATGTGCCAAAAGTGGCACACGAGTGCAAGATCCAATCCATCCATCGGATGGGTCCCACTATGCAGATGACCTTGACCAAAAGTCAGGCCTGTCCACTCATCAGTTGAGCTACAATTTTCGACGGCCAGCCTTTTGCAAGCATCTGTTATCTAGGCCGTTCATCTGATAGTCCACTGGATACACCATGCTCCAAACAAACCGTCTAAATAATGTCCAATGCCAGCCATTTTCAACTAAAAATAACGAAAAGTTGGACGGCTAGGATCTTCCATTATGGGAGAGTTTTCGGCATGGTCCATCACAGTGGGACCACGCAATCCGTACAATGTTTGCACCACGGTGCCAGGCTGATGGTTGAGCCATCCGTGGCTGTAATTTGAGATTATCTACCCAGCACACGTGCCAATGTGTCACGGAATGTAAGTAATCCGATCCATGCATAAGGTGGGCCCCAATATGAAGATCATTTGGAGCTAAATTAGGACCGTCCGCTCATCAGCTTACCACCCTGTATTAGAACAAAGGATATTTTAAAGGACACAGCACGCCAGTACAATTCAACACACGTGTGGCCCACCGAAAATGGACGGTCCCGACCTTTTATCCAAATGATCTTCATGGTGGGTCCCACCTTACTCACCTGCTCGGATGTCATACTCACGTTGGCATGCACTGCGACTAGATTACTCTTTCGGAAACCATAGTTCTAATTGCTTTCTCTACAGAAACTGTTACGGACGCAGCTACTCATGTAAATATAGTTTTTTCAGCAATTTTCAAGTATCGGAAAAGATAGCTGGGATGCAAATCTTAGATTAAATAAATACAACTGCCCCAAATCAAATCACCATCAGCTGCACTTGTAGTACAACTGTAATGTAGGATAAAGTCAAGGACAATCTCATGAACGGCTAGGATTGAAAGAAAAGTGGTCAAGATTCTCAATCCATCCAACCTGTTGATAAGGTGATCACAACGACATGTATGGAGGGACCGCACAAATATCAGCTTGATCCAAAACTTCTGTGGCCCACAAGAAAGTTTTTAAATAGTAAATAACCAATGTTTCCTATAGTGTGGTCTACCTACGATTTGGATCTGCTTCTATTTTTGTATATTGATATGAAATGATCTTTCAAAACGGATAGACGGCGTGGATGTAAGGAAAATACATCAATATGGGCCCCAAAGTCAGAGATCCACCGAAGCCGTGTCCTGTGATGATGGACAGATAAAATGCCACATGGACATCGCAGTGGCCTCGGGGAGATACGCGGAGATTACAGGAAAGTCTCATTCGAACCGTCGGATAGCGAATGCCAGGTAGGCCCACTAGACAGACGGTTTTAAACCACTGTCCCACAGCCACGTGTACAACCTTAGACACCCGGCAACGTGCGAGGACGTGCGACGTGCGAGGATGTTCGAGTAGGGAACATGGGAGCTGACGTGGCAGGTCGTTGGGACGGTTGACAAAACCCTCTCCAAATAGCGGGAAACGCATTCCCAAACGAGCCTTCTGCCAAAAACATCTCTGCCCCATCATCCCTCCTTCTCTTTCTGACCGATTCCTCGACTTCTCATCTCATGGCAATCTAATTGGTATTCAGAAAATCTTAATTTCCCGTTTCTAATTGCATGCGTTTGGTTGCTTATTTCCGAGAATCGAAATTGATTTGAATTCCTTCTTCTTTTTGCTACGATTTATGTAGCTTTTGTGTAAAAGAACGCGTTTAGGGCTCATATTACAATTTGGGGAATTCAGATTCTTTGCAGTTTTCAGGAGGATTTGTTGGAGATGGTAAATTGAGGGTAATTTCTATTGATTTGCGGTGCGGGATCATTGATACTGTACAACGACATGTTGTGCTGTGGAGGCGGCGAAGAGGAGTTTTACGGTCAGCCCGTCAATCAGTACACGGCCTCACCGCATGGGAATTCACGTGGTAATATCCATACACGATTTTATTTATTTATTTTTTTTTAAAAAAAATAATTGTTCTAGACAAGTGGTAGGGCGATTTTGGTGAGGAGAGATTCGAGGTATGGTTCGCGGCACATGTGGGAGAGTTGTCAGCCATCCAGAAGGTGGGGGCACTATAAACATGCCCTGGCCTGAAATTCAGGATGGCTCATTTGTCAGGTGGGCCACACGTTGGAGAAAAATGGATGATTGTGAAGTAAAAGCGACTGGTAGTCTTTGTCACGGATGTGGCCCACCAAAAGGCCTGGGCATGTTCAGGATGGTATTTACCCAATGAGCGGCCTGGATCCTTGAGAAAATGAAAATGCCCTCGGTGTTTCTGTATGTTCTCTGTGTTTGTTCAATTTCTTTCTTGAATGAGTATTTGGGTTTGGCTAATTGGCTTAGGAAAATGTAAATTGATTGATGCTACTATGGTGGTTGATTCGTGGATTTCTACGAAGTGTGCATTGAAGCATCTCCATATGCATTGCACTTGTGTGCAGTGATAAGGGCTGTTGATTTGGCGGACCCTCATGTGGAGGGCTACGATGTGAAAAAAATCAAGGTTATGGACTAATCAGAGTAGCCTACAAGATGCATTGTTAACTTAAGAAGCAAACTGAAATGAGAACAGCCGGCATTCACTGGAAAAATGGCAACAAATGGATGGTCCAGATTATCCATTCACTGAAACTTTTTGTTCTTTGGCCTGTCCACATTGAGACCCACCACAACCACCCTCCTGAATCAATCAGCATGTGCATTTGTCCACTGCAACTTTTTCTTGCATGATTGGTGTTATAAACATTGTTTCCACCCTAGCCACTCTTAAGAAACCAAGGCCAGGCCTGGTCCACTAGCTAACAAACTCGACCCTGCAGTCACATGTACCCAGACCAACAGTCTTAAATGAATAAGAAAGGTGTGGGGCTTGCTGTCCAGCCTTCAGAGAGAATTAGGCCCAGACTTGAAATTTTGATCCCAAGTCCACCCACAACCTTCTAGCCTAAAGCCTAAAACCAGTCCAAAGCTGCCTGGACCATGTCCAGGATCGAGAAAGCCCATCCCATTTGCATCTCTGTGCCAGCCCCAACCCATGCAGTAAAGCTGCACAAGCAATTCATGTTTATCAGACAGCTCGACCAGTAAGAGTAAATATTGCATGATAATATGAGTCGTATGTGCAACTTGAATTGGTGACTTGACTCAGTCTTTAAAGTTTGAACCATGAAAGATACTGAAACAGACCAACATTTTAAAACCCAGACCAGACCTTGACTTTTTCTTATGGGCAGTTTGTAAGAACTCTATTTAGTGGGCCTCACTGATCAACGGTCTGGATTGTCATACGGTTGGACTGGATGATTGAGTAGACCAGTGGGCCCCACTTCAGGTGATAAACCACGCAGTCTATCTGCGCAGCTCTGCGTACTAGGGCTGGAATGCTATAGCTGTCTTACGCAGACAGTAGTTTGAGTTGAACTGAGATATTACAATGTGGAGCAAGGGAGGGAGAGTTTTAATGGGTTTCAAACTCTCTCTCCACAGTCTCTATAAAAGAGAGCTGGGTCCCCGATCCACCACCACACGGCAGATGTCTAGTTCCATCTATAGTTTTGCAGAAAGGGTGGAAGGAGAGGAAGATCCTAGCTCTATCGGAATTTCTGGTATTCTTATCCGGCTTTCATGGCGGCATCTAATCTAGGTACGCTATCTAAACCCCTGATCGCCATGTCCCATGCACAGACAAATCCGTGGGCCTATTCCGCATTTAGATTAAGTCCCACACAGTTAGGTCCAACCTGTCAGACCCGCTTGGTCCGTTTTGGCATGGAAATATGCTTCTTATAAATGATAGAAACAGAGAAGTTAACAGCTAATGTGTGGTTAGACTAGCAGTTAGAGCATTTGATTTTAAGTAGTTATCAGTTAGAGCTTTGATGGATTTAGTTTCATTTAAAAAAAAAAACAAAACAAAACAAAACTGACAAAATAGTTATCCCCATAACTGGCCTGGTTTAAGGGTGACACAGATGGTTTTGGTGGTTGGTTCTGGTCCAACAACTGTCCTGTCTGATCCAGGTTTTGAAACATTGATGTATGAATGTTGTCAGAGACAATACATATTTCTATATGAATAGCTGATGCAGTGCTAAAGATGGTCGAAAGTTCAAATATACACATGCGCGCGTGTTTTGTCTAATACATGTCAATACATATAGGTTCTAGAGCCCACCAATATGCGCTCCATGCTCTAGTACTGAAATTTTGAACCTTGCACTGAGCAAATGTACACCCTCGATCAAGATTTTGGGAGCATTTGGATGTAGCAGAATGACTGGGATGCTTTTACAGAAAATCATAATCTGGAACATTTCAGGCAGGGCCTGAAAAGTCACAGGTATTGATTTCAGTTTTAAAAAGGCAGAAAAATGGTACTCCAAACACAGTTAAATTGATAATTATCCATTTTTTTGTCAATTCCGGGAGCATCTAAACGCACCCTTTTGAATTCAGCAACAAGGATATTTCGCCTCAACCGTGTGGTAACCTTTGGATTGATCAATACCATGGATTTCATTGTCTAATGAATAATTGTCTTGATTTCCTTCATGCTTATATTCACTCCTTTTATATGATTTAGGCAATGATAGAGAGTCAAGGGGTCCGAATGCAGTTAGGAGTGGAGCTCCAGCAAAGGTCTTACCCATCGAAACACCATCAATACCATTGGATGAGCTGAACAGATTGACGGGAAATTTTGGCATGAAGGCCTTGGTTGGAGAAGGGTCTTTCGGTCGAGTTTTTCATGCGACTCTGCAGACTGGTGAGGCTGCTGCGATAAAGAAGCTGGATGCCAGTTCTTCACAAGAACCCGATTCCGAATTCGTAGCTCAGGTGACATTTTGTTAGAGGAATGTCTACTTCCTAATATGCAGTTGTAGCTATTTAGCATTTGGTTGCAACTTACTGGAGGAACAAAATGATTCCCAGACTGAGGATATGGATCATGTCCTCAAAGTCCTCGTTTTGTGCAAGTAGGTCCCATGGTTCTGTGATTTAGACCGTTGATCTGATGGACCTCAACATGGATGGACCATGCCTCAAAATTCCCCAATTGGAAAATTCTAGGCACAAAATTCTTTGCCCTTTTTCGGTTGAATGAATGTGCATGGTTGCTGTATTTCTTTTCTTATCCATCGAATTGCAAGATACGGATTGAAGAGTGAAGATTGTCTCATCAGGAAGATTTTTGGGTGCATGGTCAATCCACTGTGGGGACCATCAGATTCAGTCTGGAAAACCAAAACATTGGCCCTACCTGTACAAACAGAGTCATCGATGACAATGAATCTCCTTTGGTCTCAGATCATACAATCCCTCTTTCCAACCTGTGTGCAAGTCATGGATTTTTGTGTCCAGTGTCCTGCAAAAATCGGCCCTTTGCACAACAATCCAGTGATGGGGATTGTTCATCATATGGGCCCCACCATGGATAGGCTGCTATTCGAGCATAGCCCATATTGGACAATCCTGTTCATACCCATTGGTGGATTCCTCCCCCCCCCCCTCCCCCTCTTTTTCGATGTTTCGAGTGAGGTTTTCTATGACCAATCATGACTCACTGTGGGCCTACCAGATGAATGGTTCAGATCATAAACTATTGTGCAACACGACCATTTCATACATTAGTTAAATCTGTGCAATGAGCATGGATTAGGCAAACTATAATCGAGAACCAAAAAAATATATTCATGCCTTACCATAGTCCAAACTTGTGGGCCCCAAATGCACCCAACTATGGATAGCACATGGCCCCAATTTTCCCTGATTGAATGATCAGAACCATTCAAATAAGGGCCTGTAAAATGTACAGTTGGATCATTCTACCCTTACCATCCATTTTGCATGCCATTAATTGTATGGCTGTGATTATCCAATCATTAGGTCATTTGCAATCTACAATGGATGCTTCCTATTCAATGTTCTTTTTTTTTTAATAGTATGGGATCCACTTGGGCCCACATAGGAATTCACACCATAATCAGGTACGAAGAGTTCATTTATATTTTCTGTTCAAGGTTGCAAGTTTAACAACCTAATCATGATTTGAATGATCTCTCTCCTTGTCATGGATGATGCAGTTATCAACGGTTTCAAGACTTAAGCATGAGAACTTTCTTGAACTGTTGGGTTACTCTTTGGAGGCAGACAACCGAATTTTAGTATATCAGTATGCAACGATGGGTTCTTTACATGATGTTTTACATGGTACGTTTAACGAGATCAATATCACTGAATTCATTGAGGGCTACTAATTGCACACAAGTTCACATGTGGACATGTGTTAGATCCACAGAAGATTCAGATCACTCATCCAATGGGACCCATCATATACGGGCTATGGACCAAAAATCAAGCTGATTAATGATCCTGAGAGCTCAAACTGAAGAAAGACAACAACCAATACCCATTTGTTGGTCAATTATGATCAAGTGATTAGATCCATCCAACCAATGTCATTTCTGGGCTATGGACTGCATATGGTGGGTCCTAGCAAATGATCAATCCTGGTCTTGGACATGTCTCCCACTTTTTCTTGTTCCTTTTCTTTTGAACATTAATAATTTTATTGATACGAGGCCGAAGCCAAAAGAATACATACACCCCAAAACAGCAAACTTAAAGCTCAAGACAACTATTTGGAAATTGAGCTAAAACTTTTGCTGACAGAGCCCACTCCATTACACATGCTTTAGCCCGCCGAAATTCCTCTAATACTTGATTCTGACGATTCCTTAAACACCTTTCGTTTCTTTCCTTCCAAACGGACCAAATCCCTACTAATAGACTTAACCGCCAAACCTTTATCCCAATTTCCCCTTTACCCCCTCCATGCCGCATCAAAATTAGATGATCAATAGAACTAGGCATTGTCCATTCTACACCAAATAAGGTGAGAAAACTATCCCATAACCTTTTTGTAAATTGACAATGAATGAATAGATGATCCACCGATTCCTCACCTGGATAACATAGCAAGCAAACATTCGGAAGAATCAGCTTACTCTTTTGGAGATTGCCCATGGTTAGTACCTTCTTCCTCCCCACTAGCCAAGCAAGCACCACATCCTTCGGGGGAGCCCCATAACTCCATACAAATGTTGAAGGGCTGATCTCGCCGCCGACTGTCACCCCACATAACATCTTGTAGCAAGATTTAACTGAAAATTTACCGAGTATCTTGCAAGGCCATCTCATCAAATCTGATTCGGAAGTCATCAGATTCACATTAGACAGCAACTCAAGAAGACCAATAAGCTGTTCGAACTCCAACTCGTTTAACGCCCTCCTACACGGTGGGGCCCAACAAACTACGTCACCTTGGATAGAGCAGCATCTATCCACACTCACTTGCTACTACTGATAAATGTGGAATTATATCGTTTAGTTTTCAATCTCCCATCCATCTATCCTCCCAAAATCTAATCTTTTTCCCATCGCCCAAAGAGAATCCTATCCCTTCCCATATTTTGCATTTTACTGAAGCGACGGCCTTCCATAGATATGAAGCCCTATATAACGAACATGATTTTGTCTACCTGCTCTCATCATCAACCCCATATTTACCCCCGACCACTATCCTCTAAAAAGCACCTTCTTCTACTCCAAACCCATTTACCTAGCAAAGCTGTGTTTATAGCCCCTAACTCCCTCAAACCAGCTCCCCCACTTTCTTTTCTCTTATATGCTTCCTCCCATTTGATTAGATGAAACTTATGCCTATTTGCCGCTCCCCTCCATTGGAAATCCCTCAATTTTTCCAGCTTATCCAAAAGTGATTTTGGGACATTTGAATAACGACATGAAATAAACTGGAAGAATAGACATTGCCGCCTTGATTACAGTTAACCTACCACCCAGAGATAAATACTGACAGCTCCATTGTGCCAACTTACTTTGAAATCTTTCTATCACTTTATCCCAAAGTTGTTTTGCTAGTTTTCCAATGCATAGCGGGAGACCAAGATATGTCATAGGAAAATATCCCTCACTACATCCGAAAATTCTAGCAAAGATCCCCTCTTCTTCCTTACAAATGCTTATCATCCCCAATAGTTCACTTTTGTTAATATTCACCTTTAACCCCAAAACAGCCTCAAAGCTAAAAATACATGTCTGCCACTTGTCCCACTATGGCCAAAAAATCAGGCCGATCAATGATCCTGAGAGCTCAAATTGAAGAAAGAAATGACTAATTCCCATTTCATGGCCAATTACGATCAAGTGATTAGATCAGGCCAACCAATGTCATTTTTGGGCAATGGAACCACTTATCCCACTGTGGCGCAAAAATCAGGATGATCGATGATCCTAAGAGCTCAAATTGAAGGAAAAAAAAAAAACTAATGACCATTTCTTGGCGAATCAAGTGATTAGAATCCTCAAATCAATGTGATTTTTGAGCTATGGACAGCATGTGGTGAGTCCCACCAGATGAGAAATTCTGATCTTGGACACTTCTGCCACTTGTCCCCGCTAGGAACTCATGTGCAATAAGTGAGGGCAGTTAACATTTCTCAATTCTTCTACACTTACTCAAGTTCCATCATCCACCATGCAATCTCTTGCAGCTGAATCTTTGGTTAGTAAACTTTTGGTGCAGGGAGAAAAGGAGTACAAGGGGCAGAGCCTGGCCCAGTTCTCAACTGGAGCCAACGGGTGAAAATCGCTCATGGTGCAGCAAAAGGCCTTGAGTATCTCCATGAAAAAGTTCAACCTTCAATAGTCCATCGTGACATTAGATCAAGCAATGTTCTTCTATTTGATGACTACGCAGCTAAAATCGCTGATTTCAATTTAACTAACCAATCGCCCGACACAGCAGCCCGCCTACACTCAACTAGAGTCTTGGGAACTTTTGGCTATCATGCTCCAGAGTAAGATCTTTATCATGATGAATTACTACCATTTCCTCCATTAATCATACCTGATTATTGTCTAGAACAATCGGTGAATGTGGGTTCTTAAACCGCAGCTCAACCTTTTTATTTCTTTTACTCTGCACTGTCCATCTTTCGAATTTTTGACAGTTCAGAGGTTTGCTCTATAATGAGCACTTGTCTCACCAAACAAGTGGCAAACATGAGATTTGTCACTGTCGTATTAAGCTTTCATACGGGTTCTCAGCCTCAAATTATGATGAAAAACCAACAACAAAAAACAATCTAAATGAAAATCTATCAGACATTTTCAAAAAGACACTGCGTGTTGATAGTATTAAAGTCTAGTAATCTCTTTATGATATTCTTTTCAATATCATGATGCTCTTATATAATCTGAAATCTGATCTGACATGGACATTGTCATTGCTTATATACAAATGAAAGGATTCTCCAACTGAGGTTTTGTACATTATACTTGGGTTTTAAGTTCTGATTAGTGGTGCCTATGGCTCTGTGATCCAGACCACATTGGTTTGTTGCTGTCACAGTGGATGACCATGCCCCAGAAATCTCCTAGATAGGAGCATCCTTACCATTCAATCGATGGTTTACAAATAGATGGAAGATAAATATAATAATAGTCCACATTCAACTGGAAAAAAAAAAAAAAAAAACCTCAAGATTGGATTTAGGATCTTCTGATACGGGGGATTTTTTAAGTCATAGCTCCATGATAGGGCACAACAAATCGATGGTCTCGATTGGCTGACTGTCAACCTTGCTTCTCAGAACTCAAAACTCCAGTACAATGTGCAGAGCCTTATGTAGAGGATCCTATAGTTCCTCATGAAAGGAATTGGCATGTTAGATTCTGAACATTTGTTTCTGGATGTCTACATTTCATGGTTTTCAAGGTATGCCATGACCGGGCAGATAACTCAAAAAAGTGATGTTTATAGCTTCGGGGTGGTTCTTCTAGAGCTCCTCACAGGAAGAAAGCCGGTCGACCACACCATGCCTAAAGGACAACAGAGTCTCGTTACTTGGGTGTGTGCACTTGCTACTTATACCCAGCTATCATTTTCTTCTTCTTTTTGGGTGTTTGTTCGTCTTTTTAGTTGTAGTAATGCTATTGCAAATCACACGAGGAGTGATCAAGAGGTGAATCGTGGAACACGTGCCAAATTGTACGTGTGTGAGGGATCCTGCCATATGTAAGGTGGGGCTCAACATGTGCATGCTTTGTGAAAAAGAAAAAAGAAGAAGAAGAAGAAAGAGCCAGGGTGGTCAATTCATCATGTGGGCCATGTGTATCTTCAACATACACTGTTGGTGATTTCCTTCCCAACTGTCCATTTTTCTCGTATGAACGTGGCCAGGCCTGATTCATGGTCCAAGGTTAAGTTCAGGATTGTCAACACCTAATGTTTAGACCAGATGTCGCACACATGTGCTTTGTGAGCTCTACTTCGGTTAACCTCTTCAATCTATTCTCACACGATCATTGTAGCATTCCTATTCTTGCTGTCACTAACTACACTAAAAACAACAATACAGGCAACTCCAAGATTGAGCGAGGACAAAGTCAAGCAGTGTGTGGATCCCAAGCTAAACAATGAATATCCCCCAAAGGCTGTTGCGAAGGTGCTCTTTCTTCCTTTCCATATTCTCTTTCCTTATAAGATGGTTCTCTTCTCCTGAATGTTTCTTGTTTGGGAAGGTGAAACCATACATGTGGCATCTACATTTGACAACTGGAAACATTCATTCATCAGTATGGACCTTAAAATCACAATGATCAGACAATCCTAACCGGGTAAAAGAATGATGTTCAAACATCACTAGTTGTATTTTAGTATTTGTCAACATCATTTTTTTTAAATGGTAAGGATTGTCCGATCATCATGAATTTTCGCATATAGAAAATTCATGGTTGTCCTTAATGAATGAATGGGTTATAGACACAGTAATCACTGACTGAATTGTAGTATTTTCTTACATCATCTTTAAATGGCTAGGATTGTCCGATCAGTGTGATTTTTCACCTATAATTCACTCTTGGTTGGCCCTGATGAAAGAATGGTTTGGATCATCGTAAATACAACATGAATGGTTTAAAAAGTGGGAGGACAGTGTGGACAGGATCTCCACCCTTAGCTACTAGTGGATGCTACTTGAGAATCTTGGATGAGCTCATGCCTAAGTGCAACAGTTGCCCAATACCTTGCCTATGGCAGTGGATCTTGATTCCCCATCCAGTAGGACCTACCCGTGGATGGCCCATGGTTGAAAATAACAGCAATCAAATTATCCTGGCCATCAATTTCCCCCATTAGAAGGTCACCGATAGCAATAGGACATATAAGATTGTTCAACCACTGTCTTCCTCTACTTTTGGCTGCCCAAATGTAGATCCCACCAGATGGATGGTCAAGAGTCTCAAGACCTAGTGCCCCACCTTGAATGGGTCAAAAAATCAGGGGACTACCCTTGAGAAGAAAAGCTCATCTTGGTATTCATTGAAATTAAGGATCTAACATGCATTTATATTTATGAACGCAAGTCTCAGATGGCAGCAGTTGCAGCATTATGTGTTCAGTATGAAGCTGATTTCCGGCCAAACATGACAATTGTCGTTAAGGCTCTCCAACCTCTTCTTAACTCAAGACCGGCGGGGCCCGACACCCACACATGACATTGTACTCTTGTTTCATCCTCTCCAATCATTAGTGTTCTTCAATCACTTCAGATGTTCGCTAAGCCTTGCAAGCATATGTTTCAATATTGCACACGTATCTGAGATTCGAGCTTTCTTTCGGATGGGGCACCGTGCGTTAGATCCAATGGCCTTAAAAATCAGGCTGTTTCACTCCACAGATGGGCTACATTGCACATAAGAAATGCATGAGTTGGAAAACTTTGTTTTAGCCTACTGTTTGTGAAATGGCCTATTTTGAGTGAAACTATGTAATCAGTGTGGCCCACACAATGGAAATCTCATATCTCTCACATGTGTCTCATGTTGGCATGTGTGCTTGCATGTGGTTGGGGAGGTCAGTCATTCTCTGTAACATTGTAATGTACTTATAAGATAGTTATGCAAATAAACTTGCACTTGAAAGGCGCAGTTCTTGACAACTACAATATTAGCATTCGGCGGCAATGGATCCTTTCTAGGATGAAGGAGAGATGGAAGTTGAGTGTATTTGATGCACAAGTAGCTTCGCTTGATCGTTTGTCCGACGGAAGTCTTGTCTAATTTTTGCCACATCATCCGTATAGTGGGCCCCACCTGATGCATGGTTAGAATGTCTGGTATGTGCGCCTTCTAATAGATTCATGGGGGCCAATTTGGCAGATATTAGCATTCAGCCGCAATGGATCCTTTCGGGTCTAATGTGGGGGTGGTAATGGGTCCGGGTTGGCCTGGACCGAACATGTTACTGAATGGATCAAGATTTCAAACCCAACATGTACTAAAATGGGCCAACAATTCAAACCTGAGCTCAATCCAGAACCCCTCCTGGTCCTGGATCCAAGAAGAAGAAGAAGAAAGAGTCTGGAACATGATTTTCTAACTCGTCTGGTCCTGAGTAGAGTTGGGATCGGGTGAGTCGGGGTGACATGTCCGAGTCAGGCATCTAATCCATGTGGGTCTGGCTAACTAGCCCATGAGCCAACCGACCCACTTCTAGCAGGTCTTAGAGCCTGTTTGGTATAGATGCCTAAAAATGAGTTTATTTCATTTGAGTTAATTATAATTAGGTATTAAAGATCAAGATTTTTTTTAATACTTAACTAAAAAATATTAAAATAGGCCCTTATGGGTCTGGTCAGTACCGACACATTCCAGCCTTAGAGCCTGTTTGGTAGGCGCTACTCGTTGCCTTGAATTTTTTTTTTTTGTGGTATAGAGTGGTATTAGCTGAGTTAGAAAATAACCGGAATGCCTTATTTTTCTTTAAAATATATAAAGTCGAGGCATTGTAGGCCCATGTGGTGTTTATATTAGATCCAACCCGTCCAATTGGTGCATCCCGCTATTCTGATTATATAAACCAAAAATCAGGCCAACCCAACTATCAGGTGGGTCACACCCTAAAAACAATGTACACCACCTAAAAATTCGTTTTATTTGTGGTCCACCTGATGATTTGATCTGCCTGATTACTTATACATACGTACAGTATGGTGAGATGCATATTTTCAACGAGTTGGATGTCATAAGAACCTCACGTGGACCTCATAACGCTCCACTCCACCACTTGTTTTAGAAAAATAATAGAAGATACGGGACAAGTATTGGGATTATCCCAGGTGCGCAAACGGTGGGGGCAGATAATCTAGAGTTGAGAATAGGCTGGCCCACTCGTAAGGTGGGCCATATGGGTCTGTGAGTGGACCGCCCTGATCTTTTTACTCAGGCATATGGACGAGGGTGTATATATATATATATATATATATATATATATATATATATATATATATATGAGAGATGCTCTCACACACAACTAGTTGGACCGTGAGTTTTGGTCCAACTAGCTGGGCATTTAATGCTAATTAATGTCGAGAGAGAGAGGGGCGTTTGCTTCACGTTAGCCTTTTAAGAGGCCTTTCGAAAATAATATTTGACTTCGGTGGGCCCCACTATGCTGTTAATGTAAAATCCACCTTGACCATCACGTGTATCACCTCATGTTAGATCTAAGAACAGAAAATAAATTCCATCCATGGTTCAAGTGGACCACACAATTGAAAGTAGTGTTCAAAAAAAACTTACCTTTTAAAATAATTCCTTTTATGAGGCACACTTAAATCTAGTATGAGCCTGATTTTTGAGTTCCATGCCTAGCTTTTGATGTAACATTTAATGGTTGGAATGGATTTCACTTACTCATGATCGTTGGTACTGTAAAAATCAAAGGTAGATGTTTCTCCCTCTACCTTTTCTATTGGTGTGTCCTACCTAAATCAAAAGTCATCCTAATATTTTGTTTCTAGATGTAGAATAAGATCACACATTTGATGGTCCTAGTGGATCTAACATGCATGTCAAGACATCATAGTGGGCCTAATAAAAATAAGGTTAGACATTCCTCTTCCACCGTTAACCTTCTTCCAGCTTCCTTATAAGGAAAAAAAAGGCATGTTAGGGAAATTATCAAGAGTGGATTCAGTGCAGTCCATTGCTTATGCAACACCCCTGACCATATCACCCGCCTTCATGTATGTATTATATATCCATGCGGTTCATTTAAGGTGTCCCGTATCGGTATCGGTTGGCGTATCGGTGACCTTCAAAATCGATACAGATACGGGGGTGTAACGGCGATACGGGGGCGTAACGGCCCGTAACGGCGTAAAAATTTTTTTTTGCCAAAAAAATATGAAAAAATATGGATTAAATTCGGAATATTCTAAGCATTCTAAATATGCATTCATTTATAAAATGGAACATGTTTATGGGGGCGTAACGGTCCACTCTTTGCTAAGAAGTTGTATCGGACTGTCTGATGAATTTATGAACCAGATAACCTGAATTTGACTGCAAAATTCATATATTTAATTTTCTAACTATCTACTACCAATGATAGATATATTAGAATGAATGTAATATGTAAATATCTTACATTAGGTGTGTTTGCAATTATTTTTGAGGAATTTGTCAAACATACCTGTGCAGTGTGTACGTGACTATGATTCCTGTCTATGACCTGTCATCCTCAAGTCTAGAATATTAAAAAAAATAAAATTAGTAGTGTCTGATATACTCCCCTGCAACTTGATTAAGGATTACTTGATTGGTTGTCAGGGGAGCTATCTTAAATACAAGTTCGGTAGTGTCAAGTGTGTGCATAATTGCATGGCTTCTTGCAATAATACTGTTGTGAGCTGTTTGCTGCAAAATGCAAATACTTACCTTAATACAAATATATACTCACAATCACAAGTCACCATCAAAATGAAAATCTGTTTTTTTGTGGTTGCTCGACCTCCACATCATCGTCATTGTCACCATCAGGCTGAGGCTGTCCAATAGGTGTAGGTTCTGCATATCCATAATATCCAGTGCCAGAAGGAAATACTAGATCAACGAAACCAGAGGATGATTGATCCTGACTAGGTAACGACTCTGACCCTGAGTAAGGATATCCACCAGTGCCCGTCGAATAGTCATACTGGTAACCATACTCAGGCTGTTGAGAATCTTGAGATTGAGAGTGCGTCTGCTATGATGAGTAACTTGAATTTGGATCTGGATATCTATAATCATATGGATATTGATCGGGAGGGCTACTCCAACATGAATGTGATGGAACGGGCTCAGTATAACCATCATAATTATAATCTAATTGACCATAAGAATATCCATCATAATAACCAAGACCATGAGCCTGCTGATGTTCCGGACCTCCCAGACGCGGTGCACCACTAGATGTACCCTCCTCCTGGCTGTATCGTGACTCGGTACACTCGTAGGTTCGACCTCGTGTACCACCTCGTCGATGTTCATCGGCATCGCGATCTATAGACGGCTGAATAGGGCGTTGAGCAACACCAGAAGTGCCAGCACCAGAGGCAGGGGGGTCATCGTCACCATCATCCGACACGGACACGCTACCACTACTCGTACTTTTTTGTTGATCTCGAGCCGTTTCCATACGTGGCATAAACGCTGCCCCTCTTACTGGGTCCAACACATCTGCACGACTCTCTTGTTGTGCTTTGCGTATTTCTGGGTCATCAATTTCCAATTCTTCACTATCCTCTTCAATTTGTTTTTTCCTTGTTTCCAACCAAGGTAGAAGTGGGTCATCCTCATCATAAATATTGTCCAAGTTTATTGGACAGTAGTCTCCGTCATCGGCAGCTGTAATGCTCCTATGATGTCATCGCATTCTTAGTTTTATATTGTAGTGCATGAAAACAAGTCTATCTAATGTTTTAGTCTGCAATCTATTCCTATTCTTTGAATGAATGAGCGCAAAACAACTCCAATTCCTGTCGCAGCTAGAGGAAGATGTTGTCTGGCTCAAAACTTTTACCGTAATTTTTTGAAGAGCCTTCGTACTCTCTCCGAAATTAATCCACCATTTGGCCGGTTGCAACCTAGATACTGCATACTCTGCAGGAGCATCTCCAAAACTACCAAGACGATTTTCAAATGTATCTAATTCATTCAACGCCTTTATTTGCAGATCTAAGTCAGGTTCTAATCTCTTTATCACATTTTTTAGCCCGACACGAACTTCATCATCCGCAATAAATGATTGGGCATATCTATACTTAGGATTTAAGTAATAACCTACTGCATGAAGATCGTGATGGAGTTATTTTGTCCATCTCCTGTCGATCATCTTCCAATAAGTCTCCCAGCTTCTAAAATCACGTTGAATTGCAAGCTTTGCCTTATCCATGGCATCATATAGGAAGCCCATGGTAGGTGCTTCATCGGTTTCAATAAGACGGAGTACCCTCATTAGTGGCTCCATCACCTTTAGGATCGCCTTAACCTTCTTCCAATATTTGTTGTCCCGTATGGTGTTCATAACTTCGACCGGTATCCCTGATGTCTTCTTCCCATGTTTTGTGTTGAGCCATTGTCGGGAAGCGAACATTTCACTCAACTCTCCCCTATGCTGGAATAAACTCTCTAATGCTATAAAGTTTGTTGCGAATCTAGTCGCCGCAGGCCTCAACAATTCTCGTCCTTTCGTGAACTTTCTCATTATTGCGACTACTTAATTATGATTGTAAATAAACGTCGTTACTTCCCTTGCCCTTTCGACCATTTCCTTAACATTCTTCTTCTTCCCAATATCTTCCAATATAAGATCAATACAATGGGCAGCACATGGTGACCAAAAAAGATATTTTCTCTTATTCATCAACATATGTCCTGCAAGCTTATATGATGCTTCATTATCTGTCACAATCTGCACTACGTACTCCTCTCCAATCTCATCCACAACTTTATCCATTAGTTCAGTAATATAATCAGAATTTTTTGTTACTTCTGAGGCATCAATTGACTTGTGATATATAGTTCCCAAGTGGTAGTACACCATGAAGTTGATCATGCTGCGTCTGGTTGGGCCAGTCCAACCATCGCACATTATCGTGCATCCTCTGGCTTGCCATACAGGTTTAAAGGTAGCCACGTATGTTTTCACATCCACATACTCTACATCTGTCCATTTCCCTCTAATCTCCTTAGCCGTGGGAGCTTTTATTCCTTCACCTGCTTCTGCTGCTGCATCAATTACCACCTGCCAATATGGAGAATTGGCTACGTTAGAAGGTATGTTAGCATGTATAAATAACTTTGCTTCTGCTCTACCTAATTTCTCAACGGAAGTTCTACTCCACATTTATTTTATCTTCTTTTGTTTAGTTGATTCTTTCCTAAACAGGATTGGATCAATAGAGGGTCTCCTAAGCTCATTTAATTCTTCATCCAAATGTATATGGGCATCACGTGAAGATGTCTGTCGTCGGCTCCCAAATACACGTCGTAACCCACCAAACCTACCCCCCCTACCCTCAGTCCCAGCTGCAGAAGCAGTTGCACTTCCAGTTGTACTCTCTGTCCCACTCCCACTCCCACTGCCCCCTCCTGTATCACGCACTGACCCATGCGTGCCAAACATGCGGTGACGTTCTTCCTCTTCACGAGCTAGACGCACGCTCTCTCTCCTAGCTATGGTTAATTCCCGATCTGAATCTTCGTCAGAATCAATAATATCTTCATCACGAACGCCCATATATTCAGGACCAAACACCTCCTGTCGAGCTGCTTCTAAAGTACATCTCTCTTCTTTTGTACAGCAGCACGTTTACCCTTCGACTCATCCAGACTAGCTTGCATTAATAGCATTATCTCTCTCGGTACTCTGACATATGGCGCAACTTGACCCTTTCGATGTGCCAAATGTTGTTTGAGACGGGTAATTCCACCAGACACTATCCTATCACAATACTTGCACTTTATTTGGTGCCTAGTACCATCAACCCTCTCACAATGTTGCCATCCAATATCCTCACTTACTTGTTGGTGGCCAGACCCAGACATTTCCTTAGGTTTAGGATATGAGTATGAGTGTATGACCTATGTTAATAAAGATAATTTTATGTTCTAACTAAACCCTAAGAAGCTCCAAAACCTGTCCAATATAAGCAAATAAAAATATAAAGTCACTAATTCGAAAATACAAAGAAAAATTTATAAAATGACACCCCAAATATGTAAAATGCACATTAACATATTCTACTATGATTAACACATCATATGGCATGATTAAAACAGCAAAACAACCATTACAAATTGATTTTTCAAAATTTAAAAAAAGGGGCCAAAATTCATGCGTAAATAGAAACAAAATATAAAATAATACCCAAAATATGTAAAATGCACATTAACATGTTCTACTATGATTAACACATCATATGGCATCATCAAAACAGCAAAACAACCATTAAAAATTGATTTTTTAAATTTTAAAAAAAGGGGCCAAAATTCATGCGTAAATAGAAAAAAATATTAAAAAAATATAAAATGGCACCCCAAATATGTAAAATGCACATTAAAATGTTATACTATGATTACCACATCATATGGCATGATTAAAACAGAAAAACAACCATTAAAAATTATTTTTTCGAATTTTAAAAAATGGGGTCAAAATTCATGTGTAAATAAAAAAAAATATAAAATGGCACCCCAAATATGTAAAATGTACATTAAAATATTCTACTATGATTAACACATCATATGACATGATTAAAACAGCAAAACAACCATTAAAAATTGATTTTTTGAATTTTAAAAAAAGGGGCCAAAATTCATGCATAAATAGAAAAAAATATTAAAAAAATATAAAATGGCACCCCAAATATGTAAAATGCACATTAACATGTTCTACTATGATTAACACATCATATGCAATCATTAAAACAACAAAACAACCATTAAAAATTAATTTTTCGAATTTTCAAAAAAAAGGTCAAAATAAATGCGTAAATAAAAAAATATATAAAAAAAAATATAAAATGGCACCCCAAATATGTAAAATGCACATTAAGCTGTTCTACTATGATTAACACATCATATGGCATCATTAAAACAGTAAAACAACTATTAAAAATTGATTTTTTGAATTTTAAAAAAAGGGCCCAAAAATCATGTGTAAATAGAAAAAAATATTTAAAAAAATATTAAATGGCACCCCAAATTTGTAAAATGCACGTTAACATGTTCTACTATGATTAACATATCATATGGCATCATTAAAACAACAAAAAAACCATTAAAAATTGATTTTTCGAATTTTAAAAAAAGGGCCCAAAATTCATGCGTAAATAGAAAAAAATATAAAAAAAAATATAAAATGGCACCCCAAATCTGTAAAATGCACATTAATCTATTCTACTATGATTAACACATCATACGGCATCATTAAAACAGCAATACAACTATTAAAAATTGATTTTTTGAATTTAAAAAAAAGGGCCCAAAATTCATACGTAAATAGAAAAAAATATTAAAAAAATATTAAATGGCACCCCAAATCTGTAAAATGCACATTATCATGTTCTACTATGATTAACACATCATATGGCATGATTAAAACAGAAAAACATATTAAAGAAAGTAAATACCTATTTTTGAAGAATTTCTGAAAAATGGCCCACCGAGCTTTGATTCAACCAAATCCGTAATACAATGTGTTTTTGTCCCAAAAAACCAGCCAAGGTTGGTCGAAATTACTATTAGAAGGAGTGAAAAACAGTTTGGAAGTAAGAAGTTTGGAAAAAACAGCAAAAAAAGTGCTTAAAAAGAAAAAAAAAAGTAGCCGTTATCAGACCGTTACGGGTGACCGTTACGCCCCCGAAACGGTCCGATACGCCCCGTATCGGCCCGTATCGGCCGATACGCGTATCGGCCCTTACCGATTCCGTTACGTATCGGCCGATACGTAACCGATATGGGACACCTTGGGTTCATTGGTTTTTTTGGCTCATTTTAGAACATTGATAAAAAAAACGAGCCAATTATAAATCTCGAGTGGTCCACACCAAATATAAAATAGTGAAAATTGAACTTTTACAATTAAAATTTCCTAGGGCTCACGGTAATTTTTTACATGCCACCCAACTTATTGATAATGTCACAAAGACCTTGATGAAGGAAAATAAAATTAAAAATAAATTTCAACTTAATCCAAAACCTTTGGCTCACAACAAGTTTTTAATGGCCAATCACCACTATTTCTGTGGTGTGGTCCACCTTAAATATGTATCTTTTTCGTTTTTGGAATCCTATCTTATCCTTAGCTAAAAATATAGATGTAGAGAATGGATATACGATACCTTTATCAAGGTAGGCCCAGGATGAGGGATGCACAGAACCGTATATGTACAAGCTGCACCCAATGTACTCCCACTTTTTTTGGGAACAGGCACCTTTTTTCTCGAGGAGTACAAAGAAGTTTAACAGCAAGGAAAGAAAGCTTACCTCGATTTTTTATATGGCCCACCTTATCATGTAGGTAAGATCCACTCCTACCATTAGATGTGCAATCTCATTGTAAGTTTAAAGAGAAAATATAAGGTAGATTTGTAATTCAGGTGAGCCACACCAATGGAATATTTGAAGGGAAGATATCCACCTTTGATTTTTATCAGTCCCCAATTATGAGCATGTGAAATCAGCTCCAACCATTAGATGCGAAAGTAAAGACTAGGTGCAGGACTTAAATATAATATCCATAAGTGATTCAAGTGGGCCTCATCAAACAATCATTTTGGAGGGTGAGCTTTTTTAGCATGTTGTTTCCAATTGTGTGTTCCATCCGAGCTAACAATGGGGTTTATTTTCAACCTATAAGTTTAACATGATGTGACACATGTGATGGTCAGGGTGGATTTTACATTAACAGCACAGTGAGGCCCATCTACGTCAGAGATCATTTTCATAAAAAGTTCTTAAAAGGCTAACGTGAACCAAACACCCCTCTCTCTCAACATTTATCAGCATTAAATGTTGAGCTAGTTGGACCAAAACTTAGGGTCCAACTAGTTGTGTGTGAGCATTTCTCTCTCTCTCTCTCTCTATATATATATATGAGAGATGCTCACACACAACTAATTGGACCGTGAGTTTTGGTCCAACTAGCTGGGCATTTAGTGCTAATTAATGTTGAAGGAGAGGGGCGTTTGCTTCACGTTATCCATTTAAGAGGTCATTTGAAAATGATCTTTGACTTGGGTGGGCCACACTGTGTTGTTAATGTAAAATTTACTTTGACCATCATGTGTGTCACCTCATGTTAGATCTAAGAAGAGAAAAGTAACTCTATCCATGATTCAAGTGGACCACATAATTGAAAATTGTGTTAATAAAAACCTCAACTTTTAAAATAATTCCTTTCATGAGGCACATTTAGATCCAGTATGGGCCTGATTTTTGAGTTCCATGCCTAACTTTTGATGTGACATTTAATGGTTGGAATGGATTTCACTTACTCATGATAGTGGGTATTGTAAAAATCAAAAGTAGATGTCTCTCCCTCTACGTTTTTTATTTTCTATTGGTGTGTCCTAACTAATCAAAAGCCATCTATATGAGAGATGCTCACACACAACTAGTTGGACCGTGAGTTTTGGTTCAACTAGCTCAGCATTTAATGCTAATAAATGTTGAGAGAGGGGCGTTTGCTTCACGTTAGCCTTTTAAGAAGTCTTTTGAAAATGATCTCTCACGTAGGTGGGCCCCATTGTGCTATTAATGTAAAATCCACCCCAACCATCACGTGTGTCAAATCATGTTAAACTTATGGGCTAAAAATAAACCCTATTGTTAGCTCGGATGGAACACACAGTTGGAAACAATATGCTAAAAAAGCTCACCTTCCAAAATGATTATTTGATGAGGCTCACTTGAATCACTTATGGACAGTATTTTTAAGTCCCACACCTAATCTTTACTTTCGCATCTAATGGTTGGAGCTGATTTCACATGCTCATAATTGGGGTCCGGTAAAAATCAAAGGTGGATGTCTTCCCTTCAAATATTCCATTGGTGTGGCTCACCTGAATTACAACTCTATCTTATATTTTCTCTTTAGACTTAAAATGAGATTGCACATCTAATGGTCGGAGTGAATCTTACCTACCAGATAAGGTGCTCACGCTGTTAAACTTCTTTGTATTCCCTCAGAGAAAAGGTGGCTGTTCCCAAAAAAAAGTGAGAGTACATTAGGTGCAACCTGTACATATACAGTTATGTCCATCCCTCATCCTGGGCCTACCTTGATAAAGGTATCATATATCCATTCTCTACATCTATATTTTTAGCTAAGGATAAGATAGGATTCCAAAAACGAAAATAGATAAATATTTCAGGTGGACCACACCACAGAAATAGTGCTGATTAGCCATTAAAAACTTTTTGTGAGCCAAAAGTTTTGGATTAAGCTGAAATTTATTTTTAATTTTATTTTCCTTCATCAAGTTCTTTGTGACATTATCAATAAGTTGGGTGGCATGTAAAAAATTACGGTGAGCCCTAAGAAATTTTAATGGTAAAATTTCAATTTTCACTATTTTCATTTAGTGTGGACCACTCGAGATTTATAATAGGTCCGTTTTTTTATCAATGTTTTAAAATGAGCCGAAAAGACCAATGGACCACACGGATATACAATATATACATGAAGGTGGGTGACATGGCTAGGTACAAACTGTGTTGCATAAGCAATGGACTACACTGAATCCACTCTTGATATTTTTCCTAACATGGCTTTTTTTTTCTTAAGGTTAATCGTGGAAGAGGAATGTCTAACCTTATTTTTATCAGGCCCATCATGATGTCTTGACATGCATGTTAGATCCACTACGAACATTAAATGTGTGATCTTATTCTTACATCTAGAGATAAAATATTAGGATGGCTTTTGATTTAGGTACGACATACTAATAGAAAAGGTAGAGGGAGAGACATATACCTTTGATTTTTATAGTATCAACGATCATGAGTAAGTGAAATCCATTCCAACCATTAAATGTCACATCAAAAGCTAGGCATGGAACTCTAAAATTAGGCTCACATTGGATTTAGGTGTTCCTCATGAAAGGAATTATTTTTAAAGGTAAATTTTTTTTTAACACTATTTTCAATTGTGTGGTTTACTTGAACCATGGATGGAGTTGATTTTCTGTTCTTAGATTTAACATGGGGTGACACACGTGATAATCAAGGTGGATTTTACGTTAACAGTACAGTAAAGCCCACCCAAGAAAAATATCATTTTCAAAAGACTTCTTAGAAGGCTAACGTAAAGCAAATGCCCGTCTCTTCCCCCATTAATTAGCATTAAATGCCCAACTAGTTGGACCAAAACTCACGGTCCAACTAGTTGTGTGTGAGCATTTACATATATATATATATATATATATATATATATATATATATATATATATATATATATATATATATTTGAATCCTGTGTGTTTATTGATGGTTGACTAAAATAGAAGGCATGGATCATGCCACTGATTTCAGGCCTCAGGGTCCTGCTCATCAGCAAACGTACTGTTTGTGATGCGGGGGATTCCATACATCTGGAGACACGTTCCAATGATCCGAACTGTCCATATGACGGGCCTCACCTTGAATACTAACCATCACCTTAATCATTTCCTGAGATTTTCAAGGCAGTCCTCATCAATTATCCATCTCATCAGGCCAACGGTTTGGATCACCGAAGCATGGCTCACTTGTACGGATCCATGCACATCAGCAATTGTATTTTTTTTATTTTTTATTTTGGCTGTTAAGCAGGACCTGTAGTTCGTCCATTAAAGAGTATTTACTTAGAAATGATAGTTAATTATCTAATTTTCTTGATACTCTGGCTCTGGATTAGGTTCTGTGGCCATTATATTTGAGTAAATAGTGGGTCCGGGCCAGATCTGGGTCGTCCATAAAGTGGGGCCCACCATGAACATTCCTTAACCGGAAAATCATGCTGGCCCATTAAACAAGTGGCTAAAACATGCATTCTGAGAAAACAGAGAAAATGCTGGAAGTTCTACATCCATGCACATGTGTGGCCCAAAGATTTGTGGACCAGCCTGATTTTTGGAACAACGTACTTTCACATTGGGCCCCACCTGATGAATGGTCTGGATCTCAAGAATATGAGTTAAGTCATCGTGCATACCCTTCCATTCACCTCTTCACAATATCTCGCGTGAATCGCCTTAATTTCTAAACATTGAAATATGAAACATTACCCACCCTTTTCTGATAGATACACCCTCTCTTTCTACTTTTCACTGAACTTATTTTATTACATTAGAAAAATAGAAAGAAAAGGGTGTATATATCAACGGGGTGGGTGTAGAATAGATACACCTCCTTTGTACATTTTCCCTAAAACCTAGGGCTGTCCACGAGCCAGACCTCTGGTAGGTCTCGGCCCAAATTTTGAACTATTTCAAGCTGTGCCGTTGGGCTGACCCTATTCAACGGGCCCAAGCCAGGGCCATTGGAACTCCTAGATTTGAAGCTTGAACTCCTGTGTGCAGCTAATCCTTTCAATGCAGACTCGCTAGTAGCTACATACTACAAGTCAACCGTGACATCAATCTCAACGATATGCTCCTGCTCACAACAATCCGTAGAAAATATGTAATATTTAAACATTTTGACATAGAGTATATAATTAAGTAGTACCGACTCAACTTACTACAATAAACTCCAAAAAAAAAAAAAACACAAAAACAATCCACTACACTCATATTCCCACTATTAAAATCCAGCAAAACTTACCATCGAAAGCCATTGAAATTTATAAAATAGAATCATTGGATTAAAAAATACCTAGAAGTAATTCTAAGGAGTTGTTTGCATCTTGAATTTGAGATTTCAAATCCCCTTGTATGTTTGAAGGGGTTTGAAGGGATTTGGGGATATTGATATCCCCTATGGGAGCTTGGATTACATCTAAAATCTTTTTAAGAGTTGTATGTGTGACATGTGTGTCATTAGATTATTAATCTATTAGGCACATGGTAGATGATATCTCAAAATAATTAGATTATCAATTGCATCATTATAATTATTTTAATATGATAATATGTGTCGTCCAAAACATTATCCATGTAAATCAACGGTTAAAAATCATTGGTTAGTTACTCGGATGTAATCTTGTACTTGTGGCTCATCGGAGACTTAGAATTTCATAATTTTCGAATAAAGTATAAATTTCAGCAGGCTTATTACAACCATTGTGTCAAACAATATATATATATATATATATATATATATATATATATATATATATATATATATATATATATATATATATATATATATTTCCGAGGTTGTCACTAAGGGTCTACACGACTCGCTCAACTCAACTCGAAAAAGCTCGATTCGACTCGATTTGAAGCTGAGTTTGAACCGAGTCGAGGTGATTTTTGAGCTTGAAAATGAGTTGGAGCCAAGTTAAATCACGCCCCAGCTCGAATTGACTCGACTCAAGTCGAACTCAGATCGAACCAGTTAAGTGACTCGGTTATTTTGCCATTGATGTTGCTCACCAATTGTTTGATAAAATGACCTAACGAAGTGTAGCTGGTGGCAAGAAAGGTATATACATGAAACAAATACTCTTTTTTTTCTTAGTTTTTCTTGACTTTAATGTTGTTTAGAAAGTGTTTGATAAAATACCAATAAAATTATTGTTTCTGTTTCATATAAAAAGAGACTTTAAAGGTGCAGTTCAAGTGTTTATAGAAATGTTGCAACGATGAATTCAACTCAATCTTAGCTCGAACTCGACTCAAATTGGCCCGAGCTGCTTACTGAATCGAGCCGGACAGTAAGGCTCAAGGACCGAGCCAAGCCCAGTTCGAGCTGAGGCCAGCTCGACTCAGTTAAACTCGATGTATACCCCTACTTGTCACAACTGATGATGTAAGTTCTCTCTTTGTTCTCTCTCTCTCTCTCTCTCTCTCTCTATATATATATATATATATATATTTTTATTTTTTATTTATTTATTTTTATTTATTTATTTATTTTTATTTTTTATTTTTTTTTTTGCTACAATTGATTACATACTTGAGGTGAGTTATATATCTGTCGGAGTTGGCCGAGTTTCTTATATATCTACCTTGGTAGGTGTTATCCTGCTCGTGTGAGCTTCACCTTGATGAATGTGTTGTATATTGACACCGTCCGTCCGCATTTCCAGATTATTTAAGGATGTGAACTCAAAACTTAAGGAGATCCAAATCTTAGGTGAACCACACCACTAGAAATAATAGTGAATGACCATTAAAGACTTTTTATGGGCCACGAAAGTCTTGGATCAAGCTAATCTCTGTATTTTCCGTTCATCTATGTATTCTTTATCTTATCCAAAGGTTGGATGGAAAATATACATTACAGAAACATTACTGTAGGCCTAGGAAGTTTTTAATGGTAGAGTGTTCAATCACCACTGTTTCCTTTGGTGTGGTCCATCTGATATTTAGATTTGCTTAATTTTTTAGGATTATACCTAAAATGGAATGCAAAAATAGATGGACGGCGTGGATATAGACCACATCATCAAGGTGGGCCCACGGTAAGGGTAACACCCCATCCGCTCCCAAACCGTTGTTTGTTGATCTAAAACCTCAGCTTGGAGATTATGATATGGTAGAGTCAGGTGGAGACGTCTCTTCACAGTACACGTGGCGGGATGCCGTTTCATGATTTTTTGTAACATGATCCATCCATGATAAGGCCCAGTGGATGGATGGACCGGATTGATTCTACCCCATCATCTCCCGCCTTTTTCTAATCCGCAAATGTTTTTTTACTTTTTGAGAATTTTACAAAATAGCACTTCATTAATATGGTATTAACATCTCAATAGCTTTTTTAAAGAATTAATTTTTCATTAAGCTGCCTCACTTATCAAGTTAATGCAAACGGGGTACCTTCCGCAGTTTTATCTAACATCTGTCCGCTTAAAGTATGATTTTTTTAATAAAACGACCAAAGTGCCAACAGAACCTTTAAACTGGATGCGGATTGCATACGGTGCACTGTGGGCCCACTATGATGTATGTGTTTAATTTACACCGTCCATCCGATTTTCCAAATCATTGAAGGGTACGAGTATAAAAATAAGGCAGATCCAAGTCTCAGATTGACCACACAGCTGGAAACAGTGGTGATGAACGGCCACCATTAAAAACTTCTCGTGGGCTATAATATTTTTGGATCAAGCTGATATTTGATTTTATCCCTTCATCCAGGTCTTTGTATTTTTATCAACAGGTTGGATGGAAAACAAATATTATGGTGGGCCCAAGGAATTTTTAACGGTGGCTGTTCAATCAGCAATGTTTGCTTTGGTATGGCCGGGCTGAGATTTGGATCTTATTTTTGGTTTCATGCCTAAAAGGATCCAGAAAAACGAATGGACGGTATGGATATATAATACATACATCAAGGTGGGCCCCATGGGCTGAGGCCGTACCAATTTGGAAAGCCTTTAACATGCGGCAAAGACGGACGCAGTGCTCCCACTCTTTTTGTAGTAGGAAGCTGTGTGGGGCCAACAAAGATTTTTGAAACAAATCCACTCCATTCATCAGTTTTTCAAGATAATAAAAGGACATTAATATAAAAATCAGGTAAATCCAAAACTCATATGGGCCACACAAAATGGAAAAGTGGGGATTAGACGCTCACAAATGGAAACTTTGTGGGCCCACAGAAGTTTTGAATGAGGATGATATTTCTGTGTACAGTCTATTATACTGGTAATAACCCTATGAACGGTTTTGATAGCCTATAAACATCATGGTCGGCTCCAGGAAAGTTTCAACGGTGGATTTTGTTTTCCCACTGTTTTATGTCATGTGGCCCACATGATATTTCGATCTGCCTGATATTTAGAATTTTATCCTATTGTGATCTTGCAAAACCGATGGACGGAGTGGATTTATGACGGGAATCACTGTAAGCCTCACATTGTTACGACTACATGAATTTTTGGGGATCCGCGACGTGCCCTTAACCTGGCGCTCATACGGTGCTATGTGGGCCCCACCTTGATGTATGTGTTTAATCCATACCGTCTATTTATTTTTTTTCAGATCATTTTAGAGCATTATGTTAAAAATGAGTCAAATCTAAGTCTCATGTGGACCACGCCGAATGACACAGTGGTGATGAACTCCCACCATTAAAAACTTCTTACTATGTATATATAAAATTTATTTTATTTTATTTTTTCTTTTATCTTTTATCCATCGGGCAAGTTTATGTGACCTAATCAACTGGCTAGATGTAAAATAAACATTATTGTGGGCATTAAGGTATGTCCCAGGAAGTTTTTAACGGTGGTCATTCAATCACGACTGTTTCCTTTGGCGTGGCCCACCTGAGATTTGGATCTGCCTATTTTTGGGTTTAAAGCCTAAAATGATCTGGAAAAATAATGGACGGCGTGGATACAACATGGTGGGCCCTATGCAATCCACCGTGGAGATGTTTCTCCTTGTTTAGAAATTTTTTTTATATAATAACACATATTTATATCAGCTACTTATTTAATTCTCATCAGTCAACCTCATTAATGGGTGGGCATTTTTGTCATTTTATGAAAAATTATTCTTCGGGTAGCGTAAAGCATCCTTTTTACAAAGACACGGATTTCCAGTTAAAGGCTTTCGCCGGAAGCTCCTCTCTGGGATGCTATGTGGGGCCTACCGTTATGTTAGTGAGAAATCCATCCCGTCCATCCATTTTTCGAGATAATTTTAGACATTATCAAATAAAATTAGGGGGATAAAAAACTTAAGTGAGCCACACGAGAGGAAATAGTGAAGATTTAATGACCAGAGTTGGAACATTCGTATGGACACAAAAGTTTTGTATCAGGCTATTTTTTTTTGTGATTTCACTTCATCCCAGTGGGAATGACCTTCTAAACGGTATGGATGACATGTACACATCAAGATGGAGCTGTAGAAGGTTTCAACAGTAGGCATTTCTTTCCCTGATTTTCCCTCTCGCGTGGCCAACTTGAGTTTTGGATCCGCATCCTTTTTAACAAAATATTTTTAAATGATCTCTAAAAACGGATGGACGGGTTGGATTTCTGAAAACAAATATCAAGATGGCCTCACCTAAGCATCACAGGAAATTCCTTTGAAAGGCTTCGCATGAAATCCGTGTACTGTTTTGTAAAATTCTCTTTTTTAAGTTCTACGCAGAAGGTAATTGATATCTACACCCACCTTATTGATTTACATACAATCTTTTTCCATTTTCAGAACTGAAATTGTACAAAAGTGCATAGTTTCAATTCCCAAAATGCAAAGTGGGTGTATGAAAATCAGGAATATTGTATGTAAATACTCTTTCCCGACGTAGAATCTACATAGAAGTAGCTCAAATGATCAGTGAAAATTTTCTTTTTTTCATGGAAATGTTTCAGATACTGAATTGAAAAGGACCCAAATCACACTTTTGTCGGATTTCAAAGTGGCGAATGAGTTTTTGGATTTTCATTTGAGAAAAAACAGAATGGAAGACAGTCCAGAACTCAGTACTCCTTTAATCAACAGGCCGGGGCCCATGGAAGTGCGTCGTATGAACCGTAGCAGTTCTGCTAATTCCATGATGGGAGAATTCTATTCGAAATTGCCTGAGAAAGTGAAACATGCAGTCAATCTGGAGCAGCCTTTTCAGATCGATTTCTCAAGAGTGAATGGGTTGGTAGAAGGTAAGGTTTGTGTTCTTGTTGTTTCAGTTTTCTTTTTTCCTTTCTTTCTTTTTTAAGTGTTTGGATGGATTGAATTATGGGAATTGGTATCTACAGCTACTCTGATTGATTTCCTTTCAAACACTTCTGTACTACTTCGATTCAAAAAGAAGGAAAATGGGTGTGTGCAAATCAATTAGGCGGTGTGGATTTTAGCTGATGAGATGATTGTTTTGCTTCTATTTTCTTCTACTCTAAATCCAATTAGAAATAAGCTAAAATTTTAGTAGGGGACGATCGGGTTCGATTGTTTTCTGCCAAATTCTGTACCTTTTTTTTGGGTCAATCATAAAATATTGGGGTTCCTGATTTCGAGTTGAAAATATGAAAATCTAAAAGCCTACCTAATTTGGGTTAAATGTGATATTTGTATTTTTGACATTTCCCAAATGCATGGAATGGTTATGCAATTCCCTTTAAGAATCTAAAACCCTACCTAATTTGGGGTAAATCCAAAGGGAGTGGATTAGGTGCCATAGGGGCCGTGGAGCCCACCTTGATGTATGTATTGTATATCCAGCCCATCCATCCGTTTTGTAAGGTCGTTTTAGGGCATGAGCCCAAAAATGAAGTAGACCCAATTCTCAGATGGACCATACCATAGGAAACAGTGGTGATTGACCATTTGATGGGCCACAGTAGCTTTGGATCAAGCTGATTTTTTTTTCCTTCATCTAGATTTGTGACCTTATTAACTGGTTGGATGGAAAATAAACATTATGGTGGGCCCTAGGAGGTCTTTAATGGTAAGGCAATCGATCACCATTGTTTCCTATTGTATCGTCCACCTGAGATTTGGATCTTCTTCATTTTTGAGCTCATTCCCTAAAATGATCTGGAAAAATGGATGGCCGGTGTGGATATAGAATACATACATCAAGGTGGGCCCCATGGCAAGGGCCACACCATCTTGGGTGAGACCTGGGGCCGCACCTAATCCGTTCCCAAATCCAAATGGGCCCTGCAAAAGAAATTCAAGTGCATTTGGATTATTGCAGTGAAGATTTTGTTATCTAGAGCTGGGTATTAAAAAATGCTCATGTGTGGGGGGTGTTGTATCGGCCTGTATTGGTTGTCGGGAGTGTTGTATCGGCCTGTATTGGTCGTCTGTATCTGTGCCGTTAGAAGCCGATACAGCCATGAAGGACCCATTTAAAAGAAGATTTTCCACCTTTTTCTTCATTCAACCAGGAAGATCCTATTTCTGATATGAGCAGTTGACAATTGAATCCAATGTTTCCATTATTTTTGTATCCATAATAGTGCAAAAAGAAGGCCCAGCTCCAAGTTGTTCTGGAATAGTGGCATTGAGTTTCTTGACCATTTGCCTTAGGATTAATCAGTTCTATTTCTCAATAGGGTTTGGGTCACTTGTTTGTTGTTGATAGACTCAGTGATTACTAAGAAATGAAATGATTGGGAGGGGGCCCCAACACAAGAATTTTGACCAGTGAATCCTTCTGAAGAATGGTTTGAGCCTTGGTGCGAGACTCCATATTTTTTGGAAACTGAACTAATTGCCCTATGTGTCTCTTAAGAAGTATAAAGAAAGCTCCTAAGATATATATGATATGACTCCATGCTTCGCCTCAATTTATGATGAAACTAGTTCTGGATCTAGAGACTCTTGATTCTTCAACCGGTGCCCAGATGCTACTTGCCGACCTCGCTTATCCGGCTTCTAACGATGGGCGATCAACTGCCTATGCCTCTACAAGTGTTATCTAGGCTTCTATGGGGCTTCCAAAACCCGAGGCAGCTCAGCTCCCAGAATGGAATTGCCTGACTTACCTCTCTAGCTACCAACTCCGCCTTTGCTATTCCTATGGCCCATATCATATCAGCCAGTAAGCTGACCAATACACCGGGCAATACCTTCCCTAGGTACCTTGATCTAGAGAAGAAGGGATCTTTGTTATCAGGTCCTTAGCTTATAGACTGCAATGAACTTGCTTCACCCCTGCCGGCCTATCACCCTACTTGTAAGGTGCTTGTAACATACTCTGCCAGACAGAAATTATGATGTAATGGAATTATTCAGGTTACAAGCATCATTTCACACAGCAGTCTTGATGAATGGAATGTAGATTTTAGTTAGCTGATCTTCAAGTCCCAAGGCAGTCTGTTAGACATGGTTATAATACTCATCAAACCGAATCAACTCTTATCTTGGTTGAATCTTGAGCTGAGTTGCCTTCTTGAATCGATTTGCTATGCAGACTCTCTTTAACAGAATTATGTGGAAGAAAAGGCAGTTGAAGTGAAATAACTAGCTGTGGATACCCTTTTTCTTCTTTCTCATTCCTACATTCATATGTTAATTCACGAATAGGAGTCATTCCCGTCTACCCAACCGTCTGGACAATGAGTCAACTTGAATTTTTCAGATTCTACACTTTTGAGGCAACTCATTCCAGAGATTTTTCTCTCCTTGCGGATTTGAGGATTATCAACTTGAAGAAGACAGTGGTCTTCTTCATTTTACACACACACCTGCTATGCCAAATTGGAACATGAAATGTTATTAATATCATTTCGATCACTATTAAATTGTTAAATGCCATTGCCAAACACAAGTTTACTTTTTTAGATTTTATTTTTTCTATTATTTATTCCTTTCCTACAAAGCCTCCTTCACCAAATTCAAATTAGTAAGATTTTGTGTGTAGGGGAGAAGGAATACTACGAAAGACAATTCGTTACTCTAAGGTCCTTCGAGGAAATCGATTCTTTACAAGCATTAGATGTCATCGACGAGGATCAAGACCGTGAAGAGCAACGACGCCATGAATTTGCAATGAAGATCTCAAACTACTCAAATATTATTTTGCTGGCCTTTAAGGTAATTCAATTTATTTCTTTGTAATATCATCGTGAAATATTTCAAGATATCAACACAACAAAAAGATCTTCAATTAAAACTTTGATGATTTGATGGACTGGGCACATAGGCAGTGCCAACCTAGCAGAGAGACATGTGGGTCTCAATGCCTATGTAAACTAATCAAACTGATGAGTGGATAAGATTAGAACCTGTTTGGATGGATTGGAATTTGGAATCCTCTACAACGCTTGTTTTACCCAGTGCGTAAAGCACCCAAGTCTGTGAGGCCCACCATGTTGTATCTGTAAATCTACTCCGTCTATCAGGTTTTACCCTCAATGTTAGCCCCACGGACCAAAAAAATGAGCTAGATCCACAATTCAGATGGACCACACCACATGGAAAAATGGCGTGAGATGCCAACCATCAGTTTCTGAGTTAGGCCACCATGGTGTATATCTTTTATCAAACCTGTTAATCAGGTATGACTCACTGGGATGAAGAGAAGATACAAAAATCAGCCTAATACAGAACTAAGGTGGGCCACTCCGTATGAAATTAGCAGTTTTGGGAGTAATTTTACATTTTTCATCTCAACATGCAGGTCTTTGCTACATTCAAGACTGGATCCTTAGCAATTGCTGCTTCAACACTAGATTCCTTTTTAGATCTCATGGCGGGCGGTATCCTTTGGTTCACACATTTGTCGATGAAGGACATAAATATCTACAAATATCCGATCGGCAAGCTGCGTGTACAACCAGTCGGCATCATCATTTTCGCTGCTATCATGGCTTCTCTTGGTGAGTGTTTTTATTTGTATCCACTCATTTTTATGATGATTTTGATATTATGATCATTGTTACACCAAAACATAAATTTTCAATTTTCAATCAATACTCAGATTCAAAAGAAGAGATTACTATGTTTTCGAAAATAGATCAGTTTCAAATGACATGGATCTACACATTCTTTGACGAATTCGAATGATCATGAGGCTTATATCAGCTTATGCTGTGTTTGGATGAACAATTGGATTAAATTGCAATAATTAGTTCAATGTGGTGGGAATAACCAAAATCTACCAATAAGCAGGCATGCATTCGCTAATAAGCAGTCAGTTAAAAGATCTTACTACCGTTCTTCAATCAATGGAAGTGTCTTGCCCACCTGATGACAGGACCAATGGTTCACAATGGACAGCCTCATTTATGGCCATGGAAAATAAACAATATGGCATGGATGATAAACAACCTGGATCATGCACAAAAGTTCTACGTTGGCACATGCTGTAAGCTGGCTCTAGTGAACAAACTCTCTTTGATGTTTCTTCGGTACCGGGTCCACTGGTGCCTCTCATCTCGTTTGTAGGATTTCAAGTACTGGTCCGAGCAATAGAGCAACTGATTGAAGACAGACCTTCTGCCAAGATGACAATGGAACAACTGGTGTGGTTATATTCAATCATGATCGTGGCTACTGTTGCAAAACTCGCACTCTGGTTCTATTGCAAAGGCTCGGGAAATGAGATCGTCCGTGCCTATGCAAAGGTTTTCCTACTCAAATCTGTAGTTTCTGAAATGAGAAATGCTGGGCTAATTTGTGCAAAGGTGGCACCCACAGTAGGATTTGGAACATTCATCAGGTGGAGCCACATTGAATGTGCTCTGGCTGAAAAATTAGGACAGTGATCATTGGACAGCACACGTTTATAGTGGACCCCACCTGATGAATGGTATGGGTTTCACACAAATGTGGCACATTTGCACATGTGCCGCTAAGTCACCTTCGCATTTCTGTTCTGAAATACTTCATTGCATACATGATTACAACGATGATGAATGTACTTGTTTGTCCAATACTGGCATCCAGGATCATTACTTTGATGTTGTAACGAACGTCGTGGGCTTAGTCGCTGCCATTCTCGGTGATAAATTCTACTGGTGGATTGATCCAGCTGGTGCTATTATCCTGGCAGTCTATACAATTTTCAATTGGTCTGGAGCTGTTTTGGAAAATGCAGGTATCTTGTTTTCTCCCATTGAAAATGCAGCTATGAGAAATGCCGAGGAGACCCAGTCGAAGATAATCGATGACCCTCTTCACAGATCTAGTTATGATTGGCGATGGGCCACGGCCAGGCCACTGCTAATCAAAACCCAAATTTCACTCGATAGTGTGGCAACGAGCATTTTGAAATTTCGGTATGAGATGCTTCAAGGCCCAGCATTTGATGCTACTAGATCTAGTTGTCCTCTGCATTTCATTTTTTCTTCTCTTGAAAAATCTTTTTCTATCTTCTTGATCTATCGACTAATTACCTTGATGGTTCTCCTGATGCAGCATCATTGGTGGGCCAATCAGCCTCACCTGAAATGCTTCAGAAACTGACATACATCGTTGTAAGGCATCATACACGAATCAAGCATGTAGACACAGTTCGAGCCTACACCTTTGGTGCTCTTTTTTTCGTCGAGGTTAGTATTGTCTGTTATTAATTTTGAGAATTTGTTCCTACAACTCCTTGCATGGTAGCTTGCAATGCATACCAGCCCGAAAAGGTGTGTATAGAGAGGGGAGAGATATTGAAAATTCTGGCCATTAAGGGCTGGTATGCATGTCTAATTACCCTGCAATGGGTTGTGGGTTTTACAATCCTGAGAAATTACCTCATACAGGCACTGTATGTGAACTTCCATACAACCATGTCTTTCCTGATAATGTGTCACATGTGTGGAAAATTCAATCTGTGCAATGTCGGGCCACACGATGATGTAGATTGCTGGATAAGTTGACTGCCTCGGGTGTGATCATACCAACACTAATGCATCGGATTCCATCAGGCCACGCTTGTTTTCACACCAGGTGGTCCTGGTGATGTAGCCCACCTTTTGCGTGGCTCTGATATTCCAGACATGTGACCCATCGGCACGAAAGACTAGGATGGGTTGTGAAAGCTCATGTACAATGCCTGTATATGTCCATTTCTCCATCTGGTTAAAGTGTCATAACACAACGCCCTTAAATCAAAACCATGCTATTGAGTGCCAATGTAGCTAATGATCATGGTTTTAAGACTTAGACAAACCTGATGTGACTCGGACTCAGTTCGACCCAATCCAGTTTGAGACCATGACTCAACCCCAACTCCAGCGAGTCGGGCTGATTCAGCCCGGACTCAACTCGGGACTGAATGAATCAGTACAAGTCGCGAGTCTTTTAACCATGCTAATGGTACA
Organism: Magnolia kwangsiensis; assembly: GCA_037074715.1. Lineage (NCBI taxonomy): Eukaryota > Viridiplantae > Streptophyta > Magnoliopsida > Magnoliales > Magnoliaceae > Magnolia > Magnolia kwangsiensis. The sequence goes on along the minus strand of CM073577.1, from coordinate 10,549,823 downwards.
TATTTTCTTAAGCAGCTTCTTCTGTTCCCAATGCTTGAAATATTACATCCTCTGTGCTTTTTATTCTTTTCTTTTCAACATAAATATTTTACTAATAAAATTAAAGGAGACAAAAAAGTAGTGGGAAGTATGGATTAGTATCTAATCAGTTTCGGAGTGTTGAATCATCCAGAAACTGGTACAACTTGCATGGACTTGTTCTGGCTCTGACTCAGTCCTGTTTTGGTCCCATATCAGTCTGGTGGCTCATTTTATTTTGGACCAAGACCGATACAACTTAGATGATACTGAGCCATATTAGACGATTTTATAAACCATGGAGGGAACAAATTCCATCCAAATAAGGTTGACGCCAGGTGGACAGCCAGTAGAAGTGATGATATTGGACGCTTCATATGCAAAATTCGGCCCATTTGGACACACTTCTGTAAAAAGGGGTTTTCATGCCTGCTTTTTCCGGTCAACTTGACAAAAATTAATCCAATTAGGTTTGTTGAGCGATCGATGAGGCGAGGTTAACATAGGGTCCAAGAAAGTATATTCAAACATACAACGCAAACGGGAGTTTAGCCCTGCGTCATGAGTGCATCCAAACAGATACTAAACTATAACTTGCCTTTTGGAGGATGAATTGACTAACGTGCTCTCCTAGATTTGTTTTATGGGTAGTGGAGTCAACCATTATGTGCCCACAATGGTATGTGTATGAAATCCAACCCGTCCAACAAGTGCACCTCACCGTGATGATCACATTTTGCAAGCCCTTTATCAGATGAGTGTGATTATATGACCAGGATGGTTTGGATGTGCAATCCGTGATGGACCCATCCTATCGAATGGTCATCGGTGACCGCAGGTAGTGCATCCAAGTCCCATAGAGGGATCTGCACTGCAAGACAGTACTAGGAATTTTTATTAGATCATCCTCTATCCACAATTGTAGTTTTTTTTTTTCTTTAACCACTGCCTCAACCAAAACAGGTGGACATCGAACTGCCTGAAGATCTCCCATTAAATGAAGCACATGCCATTGGAGAGTCTTTGCAGACGAAGATCGAGAGTCTTCCAGAAGTCGAGCGGGCATTCGTCCACCTTGATTTCGAGCGTGATCATAAGCCAGAACACCGCGTTCTTAACAGGCTGCCTGACACTCAGCCTTGAATCATGATGATGAGCTTTGAGGCCAACTTTCAGTTGCTGTGATATACTCTTAAGCCTTTGGATCATTTTTCTTCTAGGAAAAGAACTGGAACATGTAGAACGATATTGGATTTCACCAGCAAACGAATCATCTATACTTGACTTGATTGTTTGAGTTGCAAACAGCTGGGCCACACATTGGTCTGGTCTGAAAACTTTAGCATAAAGGGGGAATGAGAAATGCAAACAAGTGGGCCACAGATGCACACTACATGTGAACCTTCTGACTAAGTCTTTAGACGGTCCAGCTTTCAATAGGCGTCAGGCAAACTTGATCATGGGCTCAACTGTAGACAGAACATGGCCTCAATCCACACTTATAGGGCAGTATCAACCATCCATTTTCTACTACTGAATTCTAGATCGCTGATCATTTTCTTTTCCAATGGCACTATAAAGAATTTACAACTCTTTAAGAATTAAGTCAGAATAAACAGATTTCTCCTCATATAGACCTAAGAACTCTCCATGAATTGTGTCAATTCATCCAACAATCAGGAGTACTCGAAATCTCTGCACGACCCTACCATAGAATAAACTACTCTGTAATTCTCTCCACCTTTCCATTAGACTCCATATTATTGAAGATTTCTGAAACAAGCCTAGTACAATGAGCAAGAAATTGCCAGATTCATTAAGGAACCACAATAGAGAGATCTGCAAGCGTAAGGCATTTCAGTGATATAAAATCATCCTATGAGAAATTGCCAGGTCCATTGAGGAACCTCCATAGAGAAAGATGCAAGCGTAAGGCAATCCAGTGATACAAGCCAAGATCATTCATTGGTGCAACCCACAATGAATGTCGACGCACCCCCAAAGATCTCCATCAGACCAATCCCAACCATACACCCAGTTTTATAAAATAAAATAAAATAAACATGCACCCATGATTTGGAAATCACCTATATGATGGATACATGGCCCATCTTTACAAGCAAGAGGAAACAAGGGTTGGATAATCCAGACTGGTATAGGTCCGGTCACCCATGGATGTATAGTGCGAAAATCTCACATGTTTGAAAATCCTAGCCGCCAGTATTAAATCATTGTTGAATTGAGGGGGGACCACTATCATGATACTCTTGTAAACCATCGATCCAAAAGATAGATCCGAAAGTCAAAGATTGTATTACAAGTTTTTTTATTTATATGTTTGGTGAATCCACAGCAGGACAAATAGACAAATGCCTGGATTACCGAACCATGATCCTCAGTTGTCACGCTGCACATGGATGAGATATTTTAACCCACGGTCCATGTTCAGTGAAAGAAGGATCCATCATTCAGGTTTTCGAGTTGTGAATTGGTGGCCATTTACAATTCTAATTCTTTAACTGCCCCATTGTTAGCCAAAACTCTCAATCAAACTGATGTTTAACCATGGGGGCATTCACAAACAGGACCATTTGACAGAGGTTGAATCTACACAGTGATCCCCTTACACGGCGTAAGCACAAGGCGACCTGAATTTCGATGAATTACTGGAGTAATCAGTGGCCTGATGTGCCAGTCATACAATCGGGGCCATGTCTGGTGATCAAGACACCATGGTAGATATTCCCAACTTGGAAGTTACCCTGAGAATAGAATACGGTAAATTTATAGAGATCCTCAAGAATAAAAAGGCAACAAAAAACAAAAAAGACATGATCAGACAGGTAGGATCTGCCAATCTAGAAATTTGTTAGGCAACCCCACATTGGGACTGAGGTCCCCCAGATCGACGGTCTGGATTGCCAAACCATAGGCCCCGCTTGTACTGAATGGGTACATCAGAACACCCTATACTGCATGGTTATGCAATCTTCCTAAAATAAATCACAACCACAAGAACACCCTCTTCTTATTGGTGTCCTTAATCTTGGGTCTTTATAAACAGAAACATTGAAAAAACATCTCCATCGGGCAAAAATGTGTCGATGAGGAATGGGACCATATAACCATCAATGGCTAATTTGGGTAGATGACAACCCGAGCAGTAGTTCGGAGACAGTTATTAGGATCGACGGACGAAATGAGAGGCTGAGAAAAAACTGGTAACTCATGAAATTGCAATCACAATCATTTCAGTTTTGCAAACAGCTTCGTCGCAACCTGCATCGTTAAGGCAGTTTAGCACAGGGCTCCACCAACTATGTGTTAAAGAGGAATTTACACTGCCCCTTGTCCCAAGTACATAACATGGTGTCCTTGGATTCAGTTTGTACAAGTGTGATGATTGCTCTGATGGGCCCCACCCTCAATGCCTCATGTCCCAAAAAAATTACTTGAAGGAACAATCCTGACCCCCTTTGTAATTTGAATTGTCAAGGAAACATAATCCTCCAATTAGTGGCCAGCAAACAGACAGGAATCACAAAGAAATGTCCAGGTTCAACCAAAGAAAGGCCAAAAGATTAGATGGCTAGGATTGTCCAATCTGGGAGACTTTTGAAGGAGGATCCATCAGTGATTGGCCCCATCTCCTTAATGGTCCCGGATCACAGAACCATGTATCCAGGTCTAAAAACTGAAACCAAGAAAACTATGCATGTTATCAGGTAGAAGCAAACAAGTCCTGCTATATGAATCACAACCCATGTCCACAATGAAGAAGAAGACTTACACATTTATCAACGCATGACCAGTAATCGAAGTACTGCCCGGTACAATGCTTGTGCCCAGATTCATCACCTTCGATCCTCTTAACACATGCCTGTAAAGAAAATGAGACAAGCTCTTAAATACACCATATATTACAATTGTATGGCAGTCATCTGCTTAACTAGTTTTCTTCTCACATACCCTAATTCCCAGTTTATGGTACAACAGAATGCAATTTGGAGTACAACCAAATGTCCAAGAAGATTGCCATGTTTCCTTTCTCTATTGCAGTTACTTGCAATCAGTTGCCTTAAGATCAGATTATTAGCTAACCTCAGTGGGGCCTTACAGATGACTGTTAGTGATGAGGCATGACAGGTTGCAAGCAAATTATAATCGCCCCACGCCAAGACTAACCCTAAGGCATTAGTGAATACGGAGGTCATAGGGTGGGGTCCTTTGCATGCCTATGTCAGCCATGTTGGCACACCTTGTTCTCTTTCCTTTGTTTTCCCCCTTTTACCGACGTAGTCCATGAGCCTGTAACAACATGGATATGCGTATTGAGGGAGAAAATGCAAAATCTGCAGCAAGGATCTGAAGAAGGGTGTTGGATATGGGTAAGAGGATAATAATAATATAATGCACGTCAGCACAGTGACTAGGTGTTCTATTCTTGTAACTTGTAAGCAACTCTCATCCATTAGTTTAATGGATGGAAGCGGGAGTGGGAGCGCAATTCCAAAGCATGACTTTAAGTGGGAGCCATGCAACTAAGGTTCAAATACTAACCTTTAAGTTAACAAAATGGCTTGTGCAATATCACATACCCAAGAAATATCCTACTAAGCCAGGTGATCCAAGCCAAATTGGAGGATCCAATTATTAGAGCTCTCTAGCATGTGGCATAAAAATATTTTCACCCCAACAAATTTTTTTTCTAGTTTAAGACAACAAAGACACATACAGTTAATTGAATAAAATCCAATCATAACAGCATCCCCAAATATCCGAAGAAGCATAATTAGGTATATGATGATAGGTGAAACAATCAAGGTGATCATGCTGGTAATATTTGAATATCTGAAAATTCAATATGCCAGATATTACCCGGTACTCAAGAAGAGGCTTCACACACTTTGGCTTGCAAGATTCCTCGAGGTATTTCTTCTGATCAACAGGCTCCTCATCCGCCCTTAATTGACAAGAAACATGTAACTTACGAAGTTCACACAGTTATTCGAATCAAATTGACTATGAGGAATATATTGGCCCATAAAAAAAGAAAGAACAAAAACTACCAGCAGGTTATTGTGATTGTCATTTACTGAGGTGGAGCATTCAACACTCAATCGTACAGGATAAAAAGCTATGAGCAAGGCGAATATGGACATGCATGAAATTCCTTGACCAAATAGTATTCAACAATTTGGTGTAATACCGATAACTGCTGGATGGTAGATATATCAAATGAGATTATCCATTTAAAGCAAATATGTCAATGAAAGGCTGGTAATCACAGAAACACACGAAATTATAGCCCACAGAGTCACAGACCACCGCCATACAAGGTGTCCACCCATCCATGATCAGGATTGTTTATTCGTCCTCCCACCAATGACAGAACAATCTTACTAGCTCCCCTAAGCCCCTGCAAAAGGATGGCTAAAATCAAAAGGGCATTATTAACAGTCTACAAGATTAACCAAGTCCACTGGATGGCAGGATTGTCCTCTCAGTACAACTTTTGTGCAATAGGCCACTCTTTCTTTTGAAAGGAACACAAGATAAATAGTCTGAACTGACAAGTGAAACAGGGGGGCCAGAAGACTGCAATTTCAGGTGATCCAGTGGACTGCCAGATCAGTCTGAGGGGTAAATCAAATTTAACATCTTTATTTTACATTCCAAAGACACTAGTTTGCCAAGGTTCGAAGAGAGTAGTACCCAATAGATAGTTAAGAGTTGCAGCTGGCACACAGGCCAGAACAAACGCATATCTTGAATTCATAGGTTCTAGTGGTCAAATGCAGATATTTGCATTCGCAACTTCATTCAAAATAGAAGGATAAAAGCCCCAATGAAGTACATAAGCCTTGCATGATTTTTTGGGATTTTTCCATATGGCTGTCTGCCTTTGTGCCATGGACCGAAAAACTCCTGCTTTTAAACTATTTCCACAGAATTGCCTGCCTGTTGCACTGTTAATCAAGCAATCCCCTGCTATTAGTCTTGCATATAGTTTGAATCTCGTATTTTCATATTGAAGAAAGCGACCTCAGTGCACTAACCAGCACTAAACCGATGCTGGCTTGCAACCCCCTGATGTAGGTGGGACCCACTCTGACGTTTTTGAGAAATTCACCCTGTCCATCCATTTTGCCAGCTCATTTGCGGGGGTGGGTCCAAAAATGAGGCAGATCCAAAACTCAAGTGGACCCCAAGAACAGGCAGATCCCAAACTAACGTAGGTCACACAAGGGGAAACAATGAGAAAGGAAATGCAAACCATTGAAACCTTCCGAGGGTCCACCATGTTGTTTATATGCCATCCAAACTAGTAATAAAGTCATTCCCACTGGAATGAACTGAAAACCCAAACATAGTAGACAGATCCAAAACTTTTGTGAGCTTGAGCCCACAACTGCCCCATGAATGTATCAAACGTTCAATACGAACCACCATCCAAACTAGTAATAGAGTCATTCCCACAATTGTTTCCTACCATGTAACCTACTTGAATTTTCAATATGCCTGATATTTTGCCCACCATCTAAAATGATCTAGCCAAAATGGACAGGATCCCTCGGAAACATCGAAGTGGGCATCAAGTGTTTGAACAGTGGCAGTTCAATCTCCACTGCTTGCTGCCCTACAGTCCACCTGAGTTTTGGATCTACGTCATTTTTGGCCCACCACCTACCCTGAGCTGGAAAAACAAATGGATGGCCAGGACGGGGTGGATTTCTCATAAACATCAAAGTGGGCCTCATGATTGTTTCAACGGCGGACGTTCAATACCAACTGTTTCCTACCATGTAACCTGCTTGAATTTTCAATATGCCTGATTTTTGGGCCCACCCTCTAAAATGATGACAGGGTGGATTCCTCAAAAACATCGAAGTGGGCCTCAAGTGTTTGAACAGTGGCAGTTCAATCTCCACTATTTGCTGCCCTATGGTCCACCTGAGTTTTGGATCTTACCTCATTTTTGGGCCCGCCCCCTAACATGAGCTGGAAAAACGAATGGATGGCCAGGATGGTGGATTTCTCAAAAACATCACGGTGGGCCTCACAATTATTTTAACGGTGGGCATTCAATACCCATTATTTCCTACTAAGTAGCCCACTTGAATTTTAGATATGCCTCATTGTTGGGCCCACTGAAATGATCTAGCTAAAATGGTGGACGATGGATTTCTCAAAAACACCCCCGTGGGCCCCATGACTTTTTCCACAGTCCTTGAATGAACACCAAAGAGAATCAGAGAGAGGCAAAGTGTTTCAGAGGTGGGCATTCATTACCCACTGTTTCCTGCCCATATGGCCCGCTTGAGTTTTAGATCTGCCTAATTTTTTGGCCACCCCCTAAAATGATTAAGTTTAAATGGTGGACGGTGGATTTCTCAAAAACATCATGGTGGGCCCCGTGTGTTTGAACGGTGGTTCAATCTCCACTTTTTTCAAGCATGTGGCCCACTTGAGTTTTGGATCTGCCTCATTTTTGGGCCCACACCCTAATATGAGCTAAAAAACAGATGGACGAGGTGGATTTCTCTAAAACATCACAGTGAGCCCCATGACTATTTCAATGATGGTCGTTCATACCCATTGTTTCCTACCATGTGGCTCATTTGAGTTTTGGATCTACCTCATTTTTTCGCCAACCCCCTAAAATGATCTAGCTAAAATGGTGGACAGGTTGGATTGCTCAAAAACATCATGGTGGGCCCCACAGCTTTTCAGCAGTACCTAAATGGAAACCAGGGAGAGGCAAAGTGTTTCAACAGTGGGCACTCAATACCCATTGTTTCCCACCATGAAGCTAGTTTTGGATCTACCTGATTTTTGGGCCCACCCCCTAAAATGATCCAGGAAAACTGGCGGAATGGTGGATTTGTGGGGAGTGTTTCAACAGTGGTCGTTGAATCTCCACTTTCCCCCGTGTGGCCCATTTGAGTTTTAATCTGCCTCATTTTTAGACTCATGCACTAAAATGATCTGGCGAAACTAAAGGACATGGTGGATTCCTCAGAAACATAACAGTGGGTCCCATGATTATTTCAACGGTGGGCGTCAATATCCACTATTTCCTGCCATATGGCCCACTTGATTTTTGGATCTGCTTCATTTGAGGGCTTGGGCCATAAAATTTGATCTAGCAAAGCCGAACATGGTGGATTTCCCACAAACATCACAGTGTGCCCCACAACTGTTGCAACGGTGGGCGTTCGATGCCCACTGTTTCATGTTATTTGGCCTGCTAGAGTTTTGGATCTGCCTCTTTTTTAGGCTCACGAAATAATTTTTTTGGGGCAAACCTAGTGAAGGAGATGGATTTTCCGGAAACATAACGGTGGGCTCCGAGTGTTCCAATGGTGGGCATTCAATCCCCGTCATTTCCTGCCGTGTGGCCCACTCAAGTTTTGGTTTTCATGCCCTAAAATGGTCTAGAGAAACTGATGAACGAGGTGGATTTGCACAAACATTGCAGTGAGCCCCACCTAGGCAATCCTTGTCCCCTTTAATGGCACGTTTGACTAACCTTAAGTACCTTGCAGTAAGCCCCACCTAGGCAATCCTTATCCATTTTAATGACATGTTCAACAAACCCAACTACCTTCTCTCTACTCCGCTGCTGACCCTCTCTCAGCTACCACTCTCTTAGCTCTCGCATCCAATCACAATCAGGGCCCTAGCATGGATGGCCTAGGATTCAATAATCACAGCTATTAGACAATCTTATCCATCTGATGTGCGGCCACTAAAGCGACGAAAGAAAACAAAATCAGTTGAAAGGTCACATATGCAATGGGTAAACTGTTTATAAAGTAACAGATGAGATTTTTAAATGGCTTTTATTTTCGAAACACAGATCATCTTTCCTGATGCCAATACATAGGTGGACACCATCAATGCATGGCTATGCGCACACCCGGTATTGAAACCTTCCTAGGGCCCATCATGATGTTTACTTGTCACCTAATCTATTCATAAGGTCACACAGACCCGGATGAAGGGAAAACACAAATATTAGTTTGATCCAAAACTTCTGGCCCCCAACAAGTTTTCAACATTAGGCATTCAATCCCCACTGTTTTGTGAGATGTAGTTTGTTGTTCCCATTCTCAAAAGAATGGACAGCCTAGATGTCACACAGAGAATGCAATGGCCCCACCAAACCTGATCGTATCACATGTTCTCATCTTACTCCACAAAATTGTGCAGTGGCAATATTTGTTGTTGAAAAGGAAATCTCTCCCATCAAATAAGGTAAAACTGTGAAACGTCATTTTCATACTTAGTAGCTACTTTTTCTAACCGTTCATCAATCAAAGTCAACACAGGCAACTGAATTACCGTATCTTGAAAAGGCAATCGGTTCTATGAAAATAGTTTAAAAGTATGCGGTTTTCGGTTCATAGCCCGAAAGGCAGGAATTTGAATCGTGTGAATTCAATTCATACTATTTCAAGATATCAATGAAATTAAAAGAATTCAAAGATCTAACCTTTTAGACCATTAAAAAACAAAAGTTTTTCATATAGACACATTTTATGGACCGAAAACCGCTTACTTTTAAACTATTTCCATAGAACCATTTGCCTTTTCAAGATACGGGCACCCAACTATCTGTGCTGACTTTGATTGATGGACGGTTTTAAAAAGTGATCATTAAATGTGAAATGACATTTTTGCCCCTTGTGGTGATCACTTTCCACGATTTTATCCCTTTCAATGAAGGTCGAAGGGGGTTGGCTTCTTTTTCAATGAGAACCAATGTCATTGCATTGCGCTACTTCATGAAGCGCAACAAGAACATGATGTACAAGCAAGTTTGGTAGCTAGGGAGGCCACCAAAACTCGAATAGGCCGCAATGCAAGAAACAATGGGTATTGAACACCCACCGTTGAAACATTCGATGGCTTCCTTCTCAACGAGAACCAGTGTCATTGCACTGCTTCATGAGATGAGACAAGAACACGTGGTACAAGTGAGTTTGGAAGCCAAGTAGGCTGCCAAAACTCAAATAGGTCGCCAAAACTCAAATAGGCCACAACGCAAGAAACAATGGGGATTGAACACCCACCATTGAAACATTTGGTGGCTCAACGTGATGTTTCTGACAAATCCATTCCATTCACCAGTTTTGCCAAAAAACTTATGGCGTGAGTCCAAACATGTGTCAAATCCAACTCCAGTGGCCCACACAGCATGAAATAGTGGGCATTGAACACCCACCATTGAAACAATCATGGTTCTCACTATAATGTTTGTAAGAAATACACCACGCCCACTAGCTTTTCTAGATCATTATATGATGCGAGTGCAAAAATGAGCAAATCCAAAAATCAAGTGGGCCACACGACAGGAAGTGATGGGTCTTGAACACCCACCCTTGAAACAACCGTGAGGCCCAGAGTGATGTCTTGGAGAAATCCATGTCATGGTCATCCATCCATTTGTCCAGTACATGTTAGGAGGTGGTCCCAAAAATCAAGCAAATTCAAAACTCAAGTGAGCCGCATGGCAGGAAACAACGAAGATTGAACGAACACCGTTCAAACACTCGAGGTCTACTATGAGGTTTCTGAGGAATCCACCCCGTCTACCATTTTAGCTAGATCGTTTTTGAATGTGGGCCCAAAAATCAGGCATATCCACAATTCAAGTGAGCCAATGAGCAGGAAATAGTTGGTATTGAACGTCCACTAGTGAAACATTCATGGGGCAATCGTGGGCTCATAGAAGTTTTGGATTAGTCTATTATATTTGGATTTTCAATTCATCCTAGTGGGAATGGCCTTATAACCGGTTTGGATGGCATATAAAAGCACGGTGGACCCCAAAGGTTTCAATGGTAAGCACTTCCTTCCTCCTTGTTTCCTCCCATGTGGCCCACTTGAGTTTTGGATCTACCTCATTTTTTGGCCCACCCCCTAACATGAGCTGGCAAAATGAATTGACTGAGTGGATTTCTTAAAAACATCACAGTAGGCCCCACCTACAACAAGGGGTCGCAAGCCAGCGGCATGTTAGTATGGGTTAGTGCGGTGAGATTGTTTTGATTAATATAAAATTACGAGAGTCAAACTGTATGCGAGTAGGCGGTTGCTTGAATAACGACATAAAAGGTAAGTTGTTTTATGAAAATAGTTTAAAAGCAGAAGGTTTTCAGTCCATAGCCCAAAAGACAGGCCACTATATAGAAAATTCCTAACAAAAAAACTGTCCACAAATAGTGGATTTTTTTTAATTGTGATACAAATATCTCCAAATGCAACCAAAATTTTAATTCTAGTGTCCAACCAAACAGCTCCTAAAAGAAAGTTGAACACTATCATATCATGACGGGGTGTGTGTGTGTGTGTGTGTGTGTGTGTGTGCGTGTGTGTATTCACGAGGCAAGAGAAGTCATAGAATTCAGAAAATGATTCAGTCAATTGCAATACTTTAAACCAATAATAATTATAACAATAATAAAAAGATGGGAGCACTTATAATACATGCCAAACCAACACCCCTACAAACCTATTTCCAATGCATATATCACAAAGAAAATGAAGAGACCAATCGAACTATTCCCTACAAAAGAAGGGAATGCAAACAAGTGATAGGAAATCAAAAAGAAGAAGAGATACTCACATAGTGAGAGAATGTAGATATCACCAACAAAAGGCAAAAGAATCACCGATTTAACCTGCAGAAATGAAACCGTCGTTATCATAATAATCAACTATCAGGCATATCGAGCATAAAACAACCTAAAATAAAGGAGTTCATACGTAATTACTATAAGTGATTATTTACCTAATTTGTTTAGTTCACAATTTGTCTTTCTACTTTATTTAGACTGTGCTTGGATGCACACATGAATTGAATTGCGAACATTTGGTTTAATTAGAGGTAATGAAAAAACAGTAACGACAGATCCCAGCATTCGTATTGAGGAAGTAGCCCTCAAATTATGATTACGATCCTTCCAAGGATGACAGATTGGCAGTGGGTCAGACCAGCCTCTTAGATCTTTGGCCTGGTGCAACATGGGTCAGGCTTTGGGGGTGGATTTCTAGGCTCATTTTGACAAGTCAAAAAGTTTGCCAGATTAGTAATTGGCTGTGCTCGATCAAGCTCATTGCTCCATTGGATCAAGTTGGCTTGGGTCGTATCAGGTCAAGCTGGGCCCAGACCATGATGATAAGTGTGTGTCAAGCATCTGTGTGTGTATTACACCATGATGATAAGTGTGTCAACCATCTCTGTGTATTACATTCCACTAACATGCATGTATTGATTGCTTGATAGAATCAGCTTGCAAAGGTTTTAATCGGATCTATTGGCGATTAAGAAAAACTTGACCCATTTTTTAGTTTTGACAGCCTGACCCCAGCCCTGGCCTGTTAACATCCCTACCTTCAAGCCGAACTTGAAGGTAAGAAAATGGCAACTTGGTGTCGAGACCATTCGATATAGTACTAAGGGAATTACAATTTGGTTCTTTCCATTTTCTTAAACCAATTAATTGCAATTCAATTTGATAGTACAGCTAAAAATTCCCTTTAAATTATAGTCTTAATGGTCAACAGGAAGTATTTGCATCACATATATCCATTTCATGCTAGACAAACATCCAAAATACATATTGGCAATTGAAGTCCACATATTGTGCCTATAGTTGCACGAAGCATGGAGCAAAGTGGCAACAGATTTGGGTGTGGGAGCAGGGAAGTTTGTGACAAAAAGTTTTCAATTACAAACTGGTAGGAAGCAGGATAAAGCATGATTCAGAGCAGGAGAGGGAGTCTTAAGCATGATTCGAAGCGAGAGTCTAGAGCACTATTTGAAGCGGGAGCCATGGATTTAAATATCCATATCGTATTGGCTGAAATGGGCATATCTGCATCGCCTCAACACAATACACAATATGCGCCAATACAGCCATAAAGGCCCAAATTTGAATTATTTTCCCCCACTTTTCTCTACTTCTCTTCTCTTTTTCATTTAAACCAAGTAGGAAGCCTAGACTACATCTAGGCCTATTTTATTGATTAAAACCAAAGATTTGAGGGGGACTTGACAAATTGAAGTGGAATGGACAGCTATGGAAAAGGGGCAAACCATCACTTTTTATGTTTTCATCTTTTTTTTTCCATTGTATTTCAATGTAATGGGCCCTAATTTACCAAATTCTATTTGATTGTGTTCAGATAGGGCTCATTTGGTTGACTCCAAACAGGTCAAGCTGACAACCAGCATTATTATCAAAGATAGGTCAGATCCACTATCATATACTTGTCCAAAATGAGAGAGAGAGAGAGAGAGAGATATTCTTGAATATCTGATTATTTCCCTTTTTTCTATTATTTTTCCTTAATTCTTTTGGCTCGATATGGACCAATACCGTAAGTGATGCCCATATCGTATGGTTTTTCGAGCGGGTAAGATACACTCCACAAGACTGATATTCAGAAACACGATGGAAGCACCACTTGGTGAAAAGGATCATGCAACAAAGATCATGCTATAAAATCAAAAGACGCCATACAAACCATAAAACAGTTTGAAGTTTGCAGAATAAGTACCTACAATAGGTTGTGGGTTAGACTAACATACAGAGCCTAGTTCACATCCCAACTTGTCAAGTGACGCAGCACAGGCAAGGCCCACAGTAGGCGGAAGCCACCACAAAGATCACCTAACACATGAACGAGGCCATCCGCAAATTGGACCTACCACCCGTACAAAAAAAAAAGGGACTGTTTAGATCAAACATTTCAATGATTAAATATGCTTGTGCCATTGTGATGCCCAATTAATGAGCACACTAGCCCGATCTTTGTGCAATGTGATCCTCGTGGTGGGGCCTACCTTTTTCTCAGCTCAGTCATTGGCAATGTTGTCAAAATCGTTACCAAATCGCAAATCATAATAAGGGTTGAATCGTTTAGAATCGCAAATTGTGTCGTAAATCATAAGATTTTATTATTTTCTTAAAAATCTGAACAAAAACAACAAAATATGAATAACTCATCAGTCATTCATTTCCCATCCATATGCACCATTATACCTCCTATATCATGATGGAGTTAGATGATTCCTGTTTTGTCATTCAAAAAAGTTACCTTAAAAACATACAAGAATCCTTCAACAATTTATGATCTTTTTACCTTTCTCGAGCGTAAAATCACATTGGAAAAGCAACATTGGGTCATGTAGACCGATGAAAAAAGAATTGATTTTTAACCATCATTACCATAATATATAGGTCAACACGATCACAACCATCTATAAAAACATTCGAGATACGTTACACATCAATTTGGTGCTTTGACCAATTAAAAGGTAAGAAATGATAATAAAATGCAAAACAACTTAACATTGAAGAGTATCCATCATGTAATTTCTTATAAAGAACAAAATAAAATAATTGACCTCTTTCAAATGAGTCTTAAGGCTCCCACCAATTTAAAAACATAAAATGAAAGCCAAGTAAAGCTTAAAATAAAAGACAAAAACAAGTACATTTTGAATTGTAAATCAGGATTTGAACCATAATCGTAGGATTCATCTACAAAGGGATCTAAGGTGGGATTCAAATTGTTTTGCTTGAGATTCGACCTAAATTGTAAATCGTAGGGCCTATTTAGATGGGTAGGAACAAGTCCATCAAGACAAAATACTGTAACCAGGTTGTGATGACAGGAAATTGTTTAGGGTCTGTTTAGATGGGTAGGAAAATCCTTGTTTTTCACCCCGATATGCACTTTTAGAGAGAATATGGCTCATCTCACTTACGTATCTGGGTGCTGCTCTACTTTCCCATCTGCACAAGGCAGGAAATCCAAACTGGCCCTTGGTTAGTCGAAATAGTTGTTTGTGACTTTATGTTGCTCAGTTATTCAATGTATGGCTAAAGCATCCCAGATTTCTTAGGTAATATCTACTATACTAGCCCAAATCATCACAAGCAGACATTGCAGTTTTCTGTATTCACAGAATTAGCATTACATTTTTGACCTATGCCCGCCTAACTTGGTTGGGTACTTTGAGTTCACACACACATGCACAGACACATGGATAAAATCTAACTCAATCTAATAATTAAGCAACAATTGTAGTCCAGAGAAGTTAATAAAAAAAAAAACTTTGTTTCAAATCCTGTAACTAAATATGTACCTACTCAAGAAATTGGGTATATCATTCATTTGTTCTTAGTTGTTCGAAATCCTGTACAAATAGAGTCAATAGACCAATAAACAGACAGACATTCCCTGAGATCATGAGACAGTACTGTCATCCAATATGCACATGAATTGTGAGGGGAAAAATGATGAAGGATTACAACTCTATCTATGGATGCGGCAATCTCCTATACAATAGAAGATCGGTACAATTTGGTTGGTCAGCAATTTTTCACATATAGACAATATATACTACTAACTTTTTGGTCAATATGCCAAGTGAACCTACAAGTGAGTTTACAAATTATCGATATCAGGTATTGCAAGGGAGTCAATCATTTTTCTCTCTTTTCCTTCTCGCCCAAATCTATCTCTTCATCATCCATACCCTTCTCTTTATTTTCCATCTTCCATATTCTATGATCTATCCTTCAAAAAAAAAATAAAAAATCCATGATCTACTGACCAAACTGAAGAACAAGCCAAGCTCTGTGCTATCAGGTCAGCTGTCTACTCATAGGCAAAGGTTCTGAATGCCGAAGGTCCTAGCATACCCTAGGACAAATTATTTTACATTTCTCGTATGGGTGTGTTGGCAATCTGATTTTTAAAAGCCTTTGTGAAGAAAGGGTGGAGAAAGTGAAGAAAAAGGAAGAAATCCAATTTATTAGACTTATAACTGCAATTCAATTCAATAGTCCAGCCAACCACACCCTTACATTACTGATTATAGTGTTATTCATCATCAGAAAGTATTTTTAAATCGCAAATATGCATTTATTGCTACAAGAAAACATCCAAAATACACATTGGCAATAGAAGGCAACATATAATGCCCTAGGATTGAAAATTGCTCACATCCCAACTTGTCAAGTGGTGCAGAATAGCCAAGCCATGCAGCATGTGGCACCTGCCACAAAGATCAGCTGGCACGGAAGCGAGGCCATCCGCACATCAGACAGGCCACCTGTGCCGAGACAAGGGAATGTTTAGATCAGAAACTTCAATGATCTGATTAAATGTACTCATGTGACCCAGATCGATCAGCACGCTGGCCTGATCTTTGTGCCAGGTGATCGTCATGGTGGGGCCCACCTTTTGCACGGCTCAGCTGTAGGCAATCATTACACCACGTAAAAACAAAAAACCAAAAAGGAAAAATTTAAAAAAAATATATATATATATATATATCCCTATGCTTTGAAAACCAAAACCCTAAAAAGGGCAGCACAGATCCAGATCACTGCTTATTTTCAGAAGAAAATTTTTAAAATTTTGTAAAAATGAGGGGAATTCGCTTACATAGACACATCAAAGTACGGAGAAAATGCGAGAATTACATCTCATTTGTGGGGTTCATTTAAACGGATTTTCATTGGAAAAACCAGATTTACATAGACATGCAAAGAAAACACCAGATTACATCGAAATGCAGAGAAAACTACGAGCTTTGCGTCAAAATACAGTGAAAATACATGATTCACATCAAAATACAGAGAAATGAAAAGGCAACAGTACAGATCTGATCGGAATCTGACGAGAGAGAGAGGGAGAGATTACACTGTCCTACCTTCGAAATTAGGGCACGCTTCGTTTCTCCGTCTCACTGCTGAGGTGAAAAACAGAAGACGACTGACCAAAAAGCTCTCTCTAGATTTTAAACATGCGCCAAAGGCGATTCGCGCGAGGATAATTGGAAGAGCAACTGCCGGACACGTGTGCGACGTCGCGATCGTTCATCAAGCGGAAATGTTCGTAACCGAAACGGATTGGCTACTACCCCTGACACCATCCCGTAGCTGGTGGTCGGTGCACTGTGGGCCCCACCGTAACGTATGTATTTCATCCATTACGTTCATCCATTTTTAAAAATCATTTTAGGGATTTATTTCAAAAATAAGAGGTATATAAATCTAAGGTGGACCACACCACATGAAAATAATAGTGATTAAATATTCATCATTAAAATCCTCCACAGGCTCACTTTACTATTTATTTGACATCCAATCTATTTATTAGGTCATACAGGCCTAGGTGAGAATGAAAAACAAAAATATTCTTAATCCAAAACTTTTATAGCCCCCAAAATGTCTCTAATGGTTGACGCTCATTCAGCACTATTTCCGTGGTCCATTTTAAATTGAGATATATCTCATATTTTTTCTCATATCACAGGATGATCTTTAAAAATAGATGAACACTATAAATGAAACACATATATTATAGTGGGGCCAATAGATCACGGACCATCAGCCATTGGTGGGTGTCAAGGTAGTAGCCAATCCGTTTACCTCCTTGGGAGCTAGAAACAGACTGGCTCTCGAGGAGGTGAATGGATTGGCTACTCCCTGTGATACCAGCCAATGGCTGGTGGTCAATGCTCCATGGGCCCATTATAATGCATGTGTTTCATCTATGTTGTACATCTAATTTTGCTGATCATTTTATGGAATGAGGCCAAAAGTAAGGTTTATTTCAATCTCAAGTCGACCACATTACAAGAAACAGTGTTGAATGAGCGTTGAACATTAAAAATAATTTGGAGGCCATAAAAGTTTTGGATCAAGTTGATTTTTATTTTTTCCCTACATCTGGGCTTGTATGACCTAATCAACAAATTGGATGTCAAATAAACATTACAATGGGCCTTAGGAAAATTTTAATGGTGGATATCCAACCACTATTATTTTCACATGGTGTGGTCCACTTGAGATTTATATCCCTCTCATTGTTTGGATCAAGCCATAAAATGATTCATAAAAATGGATAAACAGAATAGATGAAACACAGATTATTATGAGGCCCACCGAGCACCAACCACTAGCCATGGTGCTAGTGTCAAGCCAATCCGTTTCCAAAGCGGGACGCAAATTTCCTGCGAAAGGTTTTCACTTGAAGTTACTGCACTGTAAACCGAAGTGGGGACCACTGCGATGTTAGCGAGAGATCCACTTTGTCCATCCATTTTATGAGCTCATACTTGTTGTAAAATATTGATTTTAATAAAAATATTTTAATAATAAAATATATGAAAAGTTGTTATTTGAAAAAAAAATTTAGGGCTTTGGGAATAGTCCCATATGGGAAAGAGAAGAGAAAGAAAAGTGGTTTAAATGATAATAGTGGAGTATTATAATATTTGCTTACCTAGTCCGTGGACCATGGGACTTGCGTGTTCATGCGCTCGCGCTCGGGCTCGATCACGGCCTCGGTGCGAGGGCGTGGGCATGTGAGGCAGTGTAGCTGTAGAGGCGCTAGTGGCGCGAACCGGAACGAGACGTGTGCGAGTCGCGGTGCAACTAGTGTCTAAGGCAGATGGTTGGTTGGACGAAAATCTAAGGATTGAATGAGAGTCCCTCAGAATATATAGAGGGATAGAAAAGAGCTGTTGAAGAAAATCCGTAACAGCTGTGCAATAAGTACAGGGTCCAGCTAAAACTGCTGCATGGCTAGCCCCAACAGCTATAAAACGGCTAGTTGTTGTCTCACAACAGTCAGCATGCAGCAGCTTAAATGGCCCATGCACAACAGTTAGAAAACGACTATAAAACGGTTAGTTTTCTCAACAGCCAGAAAACGGTCATGGGATTTATTTCCCTGGACCATAACCCCCAGCCACCATGGCCTATAAAAGGAGGGCCTAGATGGGTTTCAAAACAATCTCAACTCACTCTAGCAACTCCATACGAATTCTAGAAAAACAGCCTCTCCACTCATATATTCTAAGTGTTATCCAGCAACATACCAAGGTGTCAACCTTAGCTTAAAGGACAGACCAGCGGTGTAGTCTAGGACGGTTCAATCGAACCAGCAGCTGAAGATTATAACTTAATTGAGTAGAATTCTAAACCACTTTTCTATTTTCTTCTTTTCTTCTTTTGAGATTTTTCCTTTATATTGTAATACTGCCAGAAATAGTGAAATTGAGTTCCATTTGGTGGGCCTTCGTGTTTGCTGAACGCAAACCCACACCAGGCTCGTCGTATCCTAGAAGCAATTTTCCTGTAACCTATCAGCATACTCAATTTACTTGAGTTGGGGCAAATAACGCTTTAAGGACAACGTTTTCAGACGTGCTTCAACCTGTCCATATTATTTTCGATTTCCATATTATACAGAAACTATATTAATCTATATAAATTTCTCAACAATCTTAAAGCGTTATTTTCTAAAATGGAAGCCGATAGCGTTTCATCTATTAAGTTGATGAATCAGGGCTTGATACGTCTTGATCGGTTCGATGGAACCAATTTTATAAGATGACAAGACAAGCTGAAATTTCTCCTGACGGCGCTGAAGATCTACTACATACTAGATTCAAATCTGCAAGCACTGCCTGAAGCAACCGACAAAGACACACCTGAGCAGGTGGCTGCCCGCGCTAAAAGAGCCGAAGACGAACTCTTGTGTCGTGGACACATTCTGAACGCACTCTCCGACCGCTTGTATGATATGTACCAACAGACATCATCAGCAAAAGAGATCTGGGTGGCACTGGAATTCAAGTACAAGGCTGAAGAAGAAGGGACCAACAAATTTCTCATCGCCAGGTATTTTGACTTCAGCATGGTAGATAATAAACCACTGTTGCCCCAAATCCAAGAACTGTAGCTAATAGTAAACAAAATTAAAGCGATGAAAATCGATCTTCCTGAATCATTCCAAGTCGGAGCTATAATCGCTAAATTATTACCGATGTGGAAAGACTATAGAAAGAAGTTGTTGCATAAAACCAAAGACTATACACTGAAACAAATCCAGAAACACCTAAGGATTGAGGAAGAATCCCGTAACTACGACAAAAATAATGATAACGGGAATGTCTCGTCCAAGGTACATGCAGTAAAAAACACCAATAACAAGAATCTCGAAAAGGACGATTCCCTAAAATCTAATAAAGGGAAATTCAAGAAAAACGCCCAAAAGAAGAATGGAAAGTTCAAAGGCCCATACCATGTCTGTGGAGAAATCGGGCATTATGCTCGAGTATGCCGATATCCCAAATCTAAAAAAGAGGCAAGTGCAGTAGAAGAAGGCGATATCGTGGCTATGATCACTGAAGTGAATACCATCCAAGGCAAAGTTCCAGGCTGGTGGTATGATACTCCCGCTACAGTACATGTGTGTTACGACAAATCAGCCTTCAAAACCTATGAAGAATTGACCGATGGTTAAGAAGTCCAAATGGGAAATGAAGTCCGATCGCAGGTCGTCGGTAAAGGAATTGTCGAACTGATATTCACTTCTGGAAAGAAAGTGATTCTGACTAATGTACTGCACGTCCCAGACATGAGGCGAAACTTAATTTCTGGGGATTTTTTGGAAAAACCAGGTATAAGGGTGGTATACGAGTCAGGAAAACTGATTTTATCCAAGAATGAGAATTATGTTGGAAAGAGATATGCTTGTAACGGAATGGTTAAGTTTTCTCTGAATGAAAGTAGCACTTCTGCGTATATGGTTGAATCTGCTGGACTGTGGCATGATAGACTAGCCCATATAGGGTATAATACCTTGACGTTCATGGCTAAGAATGGTTTAATCTCATATACAGATAATGAAACTGATAAATGTGAAGTGTGCATACGATTCAAAATGACGAAAAAATCTTTTCCTAGTGTTGAAAGATCGTCTCAAATACTGGATCTTGTGCACAGTGATATCTGTGAGTTAAACGACATTTTTACTCGTGGAGGTAAACGGTACTTCATAACCTTTATAGAGATTACTCTAGATATGTGTATGTTTATCTATTAAAGAGTAAAGATGAAGCATTAAACATGTTTAAGATATATAAAGCAGAAGTAGAGAATCAACTAAGTAAGAAGATAAAAATTCTCCGTAACGATAGAGGAGGAGAATACTTCTCGAATGAATTCGATAACTTCTGTGAAGAACATGGACTGGTACATCAATGTACAGCTCCATACATACCTCAACAAAACGGAACAGTTGGAAGGAATAATAGAACATTAATAGAAATGGTCAACTCAATATTAATAAGAGCAAAGTTGCCACTAAGTCTGTGGGGTAAGGCACTGCTTGCAGCATGCCATATAATAAACAGAATTCCATCTAAAAAATATAAAGTATCTTCATATGAAATATGGAGAGGTAGAAAACCTAACCTAGGATATCTTAAAGTGTGGGAGTGTCTTGCATACTGCAGAACCCCTGATCCAAAAAGAACCAAGTTAGAACCAAGAGCTATTAAGTGCACCTTCGTATGGTATGCACAAAATAGTAAAGTTTATAGACTTTTAGACATGGAGTCTAATACAATTATATAATCAAGAGACGTTGAATTCTTTGAGAACTCACTATCCTTGGAGTCAAAGGATAATGAAATCCAAACTCCTAATAGAGAACCAGAAAGCACAGCTCCACATATAGTGGAAGCTCTTATAGAACCTCGTATGAGTCAAAGAACAAGAATAGAGAAGAGTCTTGGAGATAATTACATAGACTCACAACGCATCATTTTCCATCTGGTAGAAGCAGATAGAGAAAATGTTATAAGACAAATAACTATAGTAATGACTATATAAGATGATCCTAAAACATATAAGGAAGCTGTATCCTCTAGAGACTCAGCTTTTTGGAAAGAAGCTATAAATGATGAAATGAAATCCATACTATCAAATCAAATATGGGAACTAATAAACTTACCTCCAGGTTCTAGACCCATAGATTGCAAATGGGTATTTAGGAAGAAATATCACACTGATAGGACTATCCAAACCTTTAAAGCTCGACTAGTAGCTAAAGGTTTTAGACAAAAAGAAGGGATAGACTACTTTAACACATACTCACCTGTAGCTAGGATAACATCCATTAGGATATTATTTGCCCTAGCTTCCATACATCATCTTCACATCCACCAAATGGATGTAAAGACTGCTTTTCTGAACGGTGACCTCAATGAGGAGGTATACATGGAACAACCTGAAGGTTTCGTTCTACCAGGAAATGAAAACAAAGTATGTAGATTAGTCAAATCGTTGTATGGATTAAAACAAGTACCTAAACAATAGCATGAGAAGTTTGATTCTAAAATACTATCTCATGGTTTCATGCATAATGTAGCTGACAAATGCATATATTGTAAAGTAGATGGTAGTTATATCGTTATTATTTGTCTATATGTTGATGATATGTTAATAATAAGTAATAAAATGGAAGGTGTGACTGAAACAAATAAATTTCTTTATTTCGTATTTAAAATGAAGGATCTTGGACAAGTTGATACCATCTTAGGTGTCAAACTTAAAAAATATTGTGGGGGTTATGCTTTGTGTCAATCTCATTATATTGAGAAGATACTAAACAAGTTTAACCATCTAAATATAAAGGAAGCAAAAACCTCATTTGATCCAAGTATCAAACTAAAAGAAAATACTGGAAGAACAGTTGCACAATTAGAATATGCGAGTGATATAGGAAGTTTTTTGTATACTATGCAATGCACTAGACCTGATATCGCATATGCTGTGAGTAAACTTAGTAGGTTTATTAGTAACCCCAGTAATGAACACTGGAATGCAATCAGTAGAGTCTTTGGTTACTTAAAAGCAACCAAAGACTTAGGACTATTTTATTTAGAGTTTCCTGCCGTATTGGAAAGATATACCGATGCGAGCTGAATATCGAGTGCAGGGGACAACAAGTCTACTACAAGGTGGGTATTCACCCTAGGAGGTGCTGCTGTATCTTGGGGATCCAAGAAATAGACTTTCATAACGCACTCGACTATGAAGTCTGAATTTATAACCCTGGCTGCAACAGGCAAAGAGGCTGAGTGGCTAAGGGATCTTCTATTAGAAATTTCTTTTTGTGTAAAGCCTATATCGACTGTATCACTACATTGTGATAGTGAAGCTACATTAGCTAGAGCCTATAACGACAATTATAATGGTAAGTTTAGACATATTAGTCTTCGACATGATTATGTCAAACAATTGATTCAAGATGGAATCATTGCTATTTCCTATGTGAAATCAAGCAACAACCTGGTAGATCCTTTCACTAAACCTCTATCGAGAGAGGTAGTAAAGGCTACATCTAGAGGGATGGGGTTGAAACTCTTCAACCAAAATTTCACCAGTGATGGTAACCCAACCTAAAGTCAGAAAATCTCTAATCTTGAGTTTAATATGTAAGAACAAGTCATTGATATGTGGAAAGTTTTCAGCACTGAATTATATAACCTCATCCATAATAGATAAGTGCTGAGCGTTACGAAAGAGGGTTGAGTCTTAGAACTCTTAATGAAATCCAGTCTTTAGGACAAGTGTCTTATAGTAACAGAGACACTGGAGAGATTTCACCTATATGAACGTAGAGATGTTGCCATCTCTCATGAGAGTTAGGAGTTTTCTCTCGGGATCGTTCACGAATTAGGATACGCACATGGCCATTAATTGTGCTGAGCAAGATTGTGGGAACTCTAACAATATATAGCGAATATGTGTGTGGTTTCTCTGACTCTGTTATCTAGGAATAACCAGTTCAAAGTTGCGGCTACCAGTCATTTCGATAGAGTTTTGAGATACTTACACTAAGGGAAGATTAAAATCGAAAGATGTCTTTCTTTATGCATATAAGCTAATTATTCTGGCAGTATGTTTAACCGAGAAAATATTTTTATAAAAAATCAAGTGGGGAATTGTTGTAAAATATTGATTTTAATAAAAATATTTTAATAATAAAATATATGAAAAGTTATTTTTTGAAAAAACTTTTTGGAGCTTTGGGAATAGTCCCACATGGGAAAGAGAAGAGAAAGAAAAGTGGTTTAAATAATAATAGTGGAGTACTATAATATTTGCTTACCTAGTCCGTGGACCATGGGACTTGCGTGTTTCAGTGCGAAGCACTGGAACACCGCGCATGCGCTTGCGCTCACGCTCGGGCTCGGGCTCGGTCTCAGTCTCAGTCTCAGTCTTAGTCTCGGTTTCGGTCTCGATCACGGTCACGGTCTCGGGCACGGGCTCGGTACGAGGGCGTGGGCATGTGAGGCAGTGTGGCTGTAGAGGCGCTAGTGGCGCACTTTGCACTTCGTACGTGCGCATCGTGTCGCAGAGGGTCCCTCCCTTCGCAAACCGGAGTGAGACGTGTGCGAGTCGTGGTGCGACTAGTGGCTAAGACAGATGGTTGGTTGGACGAAATTCTAAAGGACTGAATGGGAATCCCTCAGAATATATAGAGGGCTGGAAAAGAGCTGTTGCAGAAAATCTGTAACAGCTGTGCAATAAGTACAGGGTCCAGTTGAAACTGTTACATGGCTAGCCCCAACAGCTATAAAATGGCTAGCTGTTATCTCACAACAGTCAGCATGCAGCAGCTTAAATGGCCCATGCACAACAGTCAGAAAATGGCTAGTTTTCTCAACAGCCAGAAAACGGTCATAGGATTTATTTCCCTGGACCATAACCCCCAGCCACCATAGCCTATAAAAGGAGGGCCTGGATGGGTTTCAAAACAATCTCAACTCACTCCAGCAACTCCATACGAATTCTAGAAAAACAGTCTCTCCACTCATATATTCTAAGTGTTACCCAGCAACATAGCAAGGTGTCAACCTTAGCTTGAAGGACAGACCAACAGTGTGGTTTAGGACGGTTCAACCGAACCAGCGGCTGAAGATTAGAACTTAATTGAGCGGAATTCTAAACCACTTTTCTATTTTCTTCTTTTCTTCTTTTGAGATTTTTCCTTTATATTGTAATACTGCAAGAAATAGTGAAATTGAGTTCCATTTGGTGGGCCTTCGTGTTTGTTGAACGCAGACCCACACCAGGCTCGTCGTATCCTAGAAGCAATTTGCCTGTAACCTATCAACATACTCAATTTACTTGAGTTGGGGCAAATAACGCTTCAAGGACAGCGTTTTCAGACGTGCTTCAGCCTGTCCATATTATTTTTTGTTTCCATATTATAAAGAAACTACATTAATCTATATAAATTTCCCAACAATATTTACAACGTGAGACAAAATGTAAGCAGGATACAAGACTCAAGTAAACCTTAATAAAAGAAAAGGTGGTCATGGAAATTCTTACTGTTAAAACCTCCTTGGATTGACAAATATATTTACATGCCATACATATCGTTCACAACGTCAATCATATTCTGATTAATTGAAAACATAAATATTATAATGATTCAAATCTTTGTGGCCCCACAAATATTTCAATTGTGGACGTTCAATTCTCACGTTTTCAACTCACTAAAGCATTTGATCTGGTTCATTTTTTCTCTTTTATCTTAAAATTAACTCACAAAAAGAATAAATAGGGTGAATTTCTCACAAACATCACACTAGGCCCCACATGGTTCCCAGTGCAGGAACACCGATTAGCTACTGAGAGGTTGAGCAGCGAGACAGGCTACTGAAGTGAAGTCACCAAGTTATGTGGGGCCATAATGAGCTATGTGTTGTATCCACATCGTCCGTACATTTGGATATATTATTTTAAGGCATGAGCCAAAGAATTAGGCAGCTCCAAAGCTTTAGCATATCCTGTCGTAGAAAACAGTGGGGAGAGTGATTTTGACCGTTGAAACCTTCCTAAGGCCCATCATGATGTTTATTTGAAATCTAAACTGTTCACAAGTTAATAAAGACATGAAAGATGGTAAAACACAAGTATTGGCTTGATCCAAAACTTATATGGTCTTTAGAAGTTTTTAATGGTGGTCATCACTCTTCCCACTATTTTTGGTCGTGTGGTTCACTGAAAATTTTGATTTTATTAATTATTTGGATCTTGCCCTAAAATTATCTCTAAAAATGGATTTACGGCGTGAATACAAAACATTCATTATCATGGGGCCCACAGAACTTGGCGACGTCACCTCTGTAGTGAGTCTCACTACTCGACTTGTCAGTGGCTAATCCGCGTCTTTAGCCACACTCGCTGATGAAGTGGCATGCGGATTGTCTACGGATGGCTACTGGCAGTACTCTCTAGGCCCATCATGACGTATGTGTCTTAATCCATGCCATCCATCCATTTTTTTCTAAATTGTTTTAGCACATGAGCTTAAAAATAAGGTAGATCTAAATCAGATATGGAACACACCACGGTAAAGAGAACACTCATTGTTAAAAACTTCATAGGGCCATGAAAGTTTTGGATTAAGCTGGTATTTGTGTTTTCTCTTCATCTTCACCTGGATAATAAAAAAGTTAGATTAAAAATAAACAGTACAGTGAACCCTAGGAAGTTTTTAATGGTGGACATTCAATCTCCATTGTTTTCTTGTGGTGTGGCCCACTTGAGATTCAGATCTCCCTCATTTTTGGGCTCATGTTTTATAAAAACCTGAAAAATTAGATAGATGGCTTGGATAAAACAAATATATATTATGAAGGCCTTATGGAGCACTGTCAGTAGCAAGTCAGTACATATTTGCCAATGTTGAAGTGTTGTCACCAAGTTCTGTTGTCACCAAGTTCTGTGGCCCTACCTTGATGCATGTGTTGTATCTACTTTGACCGTTTGAGGAGAGAATTTTAAAATATGATCCAAAAAAATGAGGTAAATCAAATATTCACATGGAATTACCACATAAAATAGTGGGGACTTTCACTGTTAAAACCTTCCCAGGATCTACTATGATATTTATTTGAGATCCAATCTGTTCATTAGTTAAGATAGACACTGAATAAGGAAAAACACAGATGTCAGCTTAATTAAAAGTCTCAATTGCCCCCAAGAAGATTTTAATGATAGGTGTTTAATCTCCATTATTTCCAGAGATAAGATTCACTTGAACTCAGGATCTTCACTTGTTCCTTGTGTCATGCCGGAAAGTGGTTTCTTTAAATGGATGAACTGTATAGATATAATACATATATCATGGGTTTTAATGGTAAGTGTTTAATTCTAGTTGTTTTATGGGGTAGGGTTTATTTGAGTTTCGAAATTAGCTTATTGCATAAGTCATTCTTTAAAATAATCTCTCTAAATGGATAAACAGTGCAGATACTACGCATATAATAACTCAGGGCTCCTTTGCTAACGCTGAAGACTTTCACTTAATACGGGATATGGAAAACAACCGATGTTAAGCGGTGTTTTGTTAACACCGATCAAAGAAATTGCTTCGTTTTTTTATGCTGAATTTTTCGATGAATGAGGTCTCACTTAACGGCGATTCTAGAAAGCGCTCCGCAAATTTGTTTTTTTTTAATCTAATATTACCCTTCACGAACGAATATTTTCTTGTTTACGTAATAAATAACTCAACTTTTTACATGTGATACTTTTTTATGTTCACCATGAATTATGTGTTACATCCACACCGTCTATCAACTTTTTTGTATCATTCCAAGGCATGATCCCAAAAAATATGCACATCCAAAGTTCAAATCAACCACACCACAAAAAGTAGTGGGAATGGAATGACTACTGTTAATACCTTCCTAAGGTCCACCGATGAGGTTATTTGCCATCTAACCTCTTTATAAGGTCACACATACCACTTGAATGAAGAGAAAACACAAAAATGAGCTTGATCAAAGCCTTCTATGGCTCTAAGAATTTTTGAACGGTAAGCACCTAATTCCCACTATTTCCTGTATTGTTGCCTAAATGAGCCTTAGATCTGCCTGGTTTTTTATTTTTTTTTCTAAAATGATATGAAAAAATGGATAGACGGTGTAGATATAACATATACATCAAGGTGGACCACACATAACCCTAGACAGGACTGTTGTCTCTTGCCCCGCCCGGATTTGCAGGGAAAAGCCGATTGTGTGATGTGCCACAAGCGGACGCGGATTTCCTGAGAGAAACTTCCAACTGTATGACCAGTATAGGCCAATTGCCGAGACGAAGCCCACACTATTTTACTTTTCAAGAATACTCCAGGGGTGTACGGATGCATTCCCAAAGGATGAAAATGCCCCTACCTTTTCCTTTAAGCGGATCGGCCGCTGCTCGAAGACGAGCGCTGACGCTCATCGAACTCCGGATTATACCAACGGTTCAAAAGAGATCAGCGTTACATGGGCCTCACAGTCATGTATTTATTATAGCATTATTCCATAAAAAAATATCATATCCAAATATTAACTGGACCACACCCCAAAGAGCAACAGAAAATTGATTTTCACCGTTGAAACTTTTATAGGGCCCACTATAACATTTATTTTCCATCTAATCTATTCATGACGTTACAAAAACCTGGATGAATAAGAAAAACAAATTTCGTAATGATCCAAAACTTCTGTGACCCATGAAAGGGTTTCAACGATAGACGTTCATAGCAGAATGACAATACCATTTGCTAAGGTCAAAACTATAACTACGGATTATAACCGTAGCTATAGATATCATAATCCGTAGTAATAAGGTCTATCTGGAGTGGGCACACTAAACTAGCAGCCCCCCGTGCCACTTGCTGGCGTGTCCGGCGCGACCACGCCGATCTAGTGGGGCCACGCCCATAGGGTGGTCCCTATGGCTACGGATAATAACCGTAGCTAAAATCCGTCGCAATAGGTTCTTTATTTTTTTTTAATATTTTTTTAATGATTTATTTTTTTTTGTACATGGAGAACTTTATTCTACTTATAATTTTCTCTAACACATATTCATATAAATATGTATATATAAGCATATAAAAAAAAATTTCTCTTTTTTTCCATTTCTTTCTTTATTCATTTAACAAGAATATCTTCTAAACTAAAATTAGTTACTTGATGTACCCTATATGATTTTGGGGTAGGAGAAGCTACTTTAATCAACCAATCTGGTTATTTTTCAAGATTTCATTAGCTCGTTGATCGAAAATCCATTTCATTCACTTAGCGGTCAATTTCGTTCATTTCATTTGCATACATTTCACGGTCATTTCGCTTCAATTCATCATCACTTCCATGCATTTCATGGTCATCCGAAACATTTTCGTGTTGATTCACGGTCATTTCGAGGCATTTCACGGTCAAACTCCTTCACTTCACGGTCATTTGCATGCATTTCACGGTCATTTCGCTTCAATTCATCATCACTTCCATGCATTTCACGGTCATCCGAAACAATTCCGTGTTGATTCACGGTCATTTCGAGGCATTTCACGGTCAAACTCCTTCACGTCAAGGTCATTTGTATGCATTTCACGATTAATTCGCTTCAATTCATGATCACTTCCATTCATTTCACGGTCATCTGAGACAATTCCATGTTGATTCACTGTCATTTCGAGGCATTTCACAGTCAAACTCCTTCACTTCACGGCCATTTGCATGCATTTCACGGTCATTTCGCTTCAATTCATGATCACTTTCATGCATTTTACGGTCATTCGAAACATTTCCGTGTTGATTCACGGTCATTTCGAGGCATTTCACGGTCAAACTCCTTCACTTCACGGTCATTTGCATGCATTTCATGGTCAATTCGCTTCAATTCATGATCACTTATATGCATTTCACGATCATCCAAAATAATTTCATGTTGATTCACGGTCATTTCGAGGCATTTCACAGTCAAACTCCTTCACTTTACGATCATTCACATGCATTTCACAGTCATTTCGCTTCAATTCATGATCACTTCCATGCATTTCACGGTCATTCGAAACAATTCCGTGTTGATTCACGGTCATTTCGAGGCATTTCATGGTTAAACTCCTTCACGTCACGGTCATTTGCATGCATTTCACGGTCATTTCGCTTCAATTCATGATCACTTCCATGCATTTCACGGTCATCCGAAACAATTTCGTGTTGATTCACGGTCATTTCGAGGCATTTCACGGTCAAACTCCTTCACTTCACGGTCATTTGCATGCATTTCACAGTCATTTCGCTTCAATTCATGATCACTTCCATGCATTTCATAGTCATCTGAAACAATTTTGTGTTGATTCACGGTCATTTCGAGGCATTTCATAATCAAACTCCTTCACTTCACGGTCATTTGCATGCATTTCACGGTCATTTCGCTTCAATTCATCATCACTTTCATGCATTTCACGGTCATCTGAAACAATTCCGTATTGATTCACGGTCATTTCGAGGCATTTCGCGGTCAAACTCCTACACTTCACGGTCATTTGCATGCATTTCACAGTCATTTCACTTCAATTCATGATCACTTTCATGCATTTCACGGTCATCTGAAACAATTCCGTGTTGATTCACGGTCATTTTGAAGCATTTCACGGTTAAACTCCTTCACTTCATGGTCATTTCGCTTCAATTCATGATCACTTCCATGCATTTCACGGTCGTCCGAAACAATTCCGTGTTGATTCACGGTCATTTCGAGGCATTTCACGGTCAAACTCCTTCACTTCACGGTCATTTGCAAGCATTTCACGGTCATTTCGCTTCAATTGATCATCACTTCCATGCATTTCATGGTCATCTGAAACAATTTTGTGTTGATTCACGGTCATTTCGAGGCATTTCACAGTCAAACTCCTTCACTTCATGGTCATTTGCATGCATTTCACGGTCATTTCGCTTCAATTCATCATCACTTCCATGCATTTCACGGTCATCCGAAATAATTCCGTGTTGATTCACGATCATTTCGAGGCATTTCACGGTCAAACTCCTTCACTTCACGGTCATTTGCATGCATTTCACAGTCATTTCGCTTCAATTCATGATCACTTCGATGCATTTCACAGTCATCTGAAATAATTCTGTGTTGATTCACGGTCATTTCGAGGCATTTCATAATCAAACTCCTTCAGTTCATGGTCATTTGCATGCATTTCAAGGTCATTTCGCTTCAATTCATCATCACTTTCATGCATTTCACGGTCATCTGAAACAATTCCGTATTGATTCACGGTCATTTCGAGGCATTTCGCGGTCAAACTCCTACACTTCACGGTCATTTGCATGCATTTCACAGTCATTTCACTTCAATTCATGATCACTTTCATGCATTTCACGGTCATCTGAAACAATTCCGTGTTGATTCACGGTCATTTTGAAGCATTTCACGGTCAAACTCCTTCACTTCATGGTCATTTCGCTTCAATTCATGATCACTTCCATGCATTTCACGGTCGTCCGAAACAATTCCGTGTTAATTCACGGTCATTTCGAGGCATTTCACGGTCAAACTCCTTCACTTCACGGTCATTTTCATGCATTCCATGGTCATTTCGCTTCAATTCATCATCACTTCCATGCATTTCATGGTCATCTGAAACAAATTTGTGTTGATTCACGGTCATTTCGAGGCATTTCACAGTCAAATTCCTTCACTTCACGGTCATTTGCATGCATTTCACGGTCATTTCGCTTCAATTCATCATCACTTCCATGCATTTCGCGGTCATCCGAAACAATTTCGTATTGATTCACGGTCATTTCGAGACATTTCACGGTCAAACTCCTTCACTTCACGGTCATTTGCATGCACTTCACAGTCATTTCAGTTCAATTCATGATCACTTCCATGCATTTCACGCTCATCTGAAATAATTCCTTATTGATTCACGGTCATTTCGAGGCATTTCACGGTCAAACTCCTTTACTTCACGGTCATTTGCATGCATTTCACGGTCATTTTGCTTCAATTCATCATCACTTCCATGCATTTCAAGGTCATCCGAAACAATTCCGTATTGATTCACGGTCATTTTGAGGCATTTCACGGTCAAACTCCTTCACTTCACAGTCATTTGCATGCATTTCACAGTCATTTCACTTCAATTCATGATCACTTCCATGCATTTCACGGTCATCTGAAACAATTTCGTGTTGATTCACGGTCATTTCGAGGCATTTCACGATCAAACTCCTTCACTTCACGGTCATTTCGCTTCAATTCATGATCACTTACATGCATTTTACGGTCGTCCGAAACAATTCCGTGTTGATTCACGGTCATTTCAAGGCATTTCACGGTCAAACTCCTTCACTTCACGGTCATTTGCATGCATTTCATGGTCATTTCGCTTCAATTCATCATCACTTCCATGCATTTCACGGTCGTCCGAAACAATTCCGTGTTGATTCGTGGTCATTTCGAGGCATTTCATTGTCAAACTCCTTCACTTCACGGTCATTTGCATGCTTTTCACGCCCATTTCGCTTCAATTCATGATCACTCCCATGCATTTCATGGTCATTTCAAACATTTTCGTGTTGATTCACGGTCATTTGCATGCATTTCATGGTCATTTCCACGCATTTCACGGTCATTTCCATGCATTTCATGGTCATTTCCACGCATTTCACGGTCATTTCCATGCATTTCATAGTCATTCCCGGCAATTTCGTGTTGATTCACGGTCATTTCCCTAAACCTTAACCTACACCCTAACCTAAACCTATACTTATAACCTAAATCTATTGTCAAATCCCAAAACCTATAACTTAAACCTAAACCTAAACCTAAACCTTAACGTAAATCTATAACCTATAGCAAATGACCTTAACCTACACCCTAACCTTAACCTATAACCTATAACCTAAAACTATTCTTAAATCCCAAAGGTTATAGGTTTTGGTTTAGGTTATAGGTTATAGGTTTAGGTTTATGTTTTGGGATTTGAGAATGGGTTCGGGTTTAGGTTATAAGTTTTGGTTTCAGTTTAGGTTATAGGTTAATGTTTTAGGTTAAGGTTTAGGTTTAGGTTATATGTTTTTGGATTTGAGAATGGGCTCGGGTTTAGACTATAGGTTTTGGTTTTAGTTTAGGTTATAGGTTTTGGGATTTGAGAATGGGTTCGGGTTTAGGCTGTAGGTTTTGGTTTTGGTTTAGGTTATAGGTTTTAGTTTAGGTTATAGCTTTTGGGATTTGAGAATGGGTTCGGGTTTAGCTTATAAGTATAGATTTAAGTTAGGTTACAAGTTAAGGTTTAGGGATTTGAGTTTAGGTTTAGGTTAAGGTTTAGGTTTAGGGAATTGAGTTTAGGTTATAGGTTTAGGGAAAGGTTAGGTTTAAGTTATAGATTTTGAGATTTGAGAATAGTTTTAGGTTATAAGTATAAGTTTATGTTAGGTTATATGTTAAGGTTCAGAGATTTGAGTTTAGGTTACAGGATTAGGTTTAGGTTTATGTTTAGGGATTTGAGTTTAAGTTACAGGCTTAGGTTTAAGTTTTAGGTTTTACGTTTAGGTTTAGGTTTGGGTTTGGGTTTAGGGATTTGAGAATGGGTTCGGGTTTAGGTTATAGGTTTTGGGATTTGATAATGGGTTCGGGTTTAGGTTATAGGTTTTGGTTTCGGTTTAGGTTATAGGTTTTGGAATTTAATAATGGGTTTAGGTTTAGGTTATAGGTTTTAGTTTTGGTTTAGGTTATACGTTTTAATTTAGGTTATAGGTTAATGGTTTAGGTTTAGGTTATAGGTTTTTGGATTTGAGAATGGGTTCGAGTTTAGGCTATAGGTTTTAGTTTTGGTTTAGGTTATAGGTTTTGGTATTTGAGAATGGGTTCGGGTTTAGGTTACAGGTTTTGGTTTTGGTTTAGGTTATAGGTTATAGGTTTAAGTTAATGTTTTGGTTTATGTTTAGGTTAAGGTTTTGCATGCATTTCATGGTCAATTGGCTTCACTTCATGGTCATTTCCATGCATTTCACGGTCATTCCCGCCTATTCTGTGTTGATTCACGGTCATTTCGGCGCATTTCACAGTTATGCCCCTTCATTTCAAGGTCATTTTCGCGCATTTCACGGTCCAATTGCTACACTTCACCGTGAAATGCATCGAAATGACCGTGAATCAACACGGAATAGGCAGGAATACCGTGAAATGCATGGAAATGACCGTGAAGTGAAGCGAATTGACCATGAAATGCATGAAAATTACCGTGAAGTGAAGGGAATTGACCGTGAAATGCATGGAAATGACCGTGAATCAAAATGGAATCGCCAGGATTGACCGTGAAATGCATGAAAATGATCATGAAGTGAAGCGAATTCACTGTGAAATGCATGAAAATGAACGTGAAGTGAAGGGAATTGACCGTGAAATGCATGGAAATGACCGTGAATCAAAACAGAATCGCCGGGATTGACCGTGAAATGCATGGAATTGATCGCGAAGTAAATGAAATGAGCAAAATTGACCGCGAACTGATTGAAATTGACCATGAAGTGAATGAAATGGATTTTCGAGCATTGACCTGATGGAATCTTTAAAAATAACCAAGTTGGTTGGCCAAAGTAGCTTCTCCTACCCCAAAATCATATAGGGTACGTCAAGTAACTAATTTTGGTTTAGAAGATCTTCTTGTTAAATGAAAAAAGAAAGAAATGAAAAAAAAAAAAGAGAGAATTTTTTTTTTATATGCTATATATACATACATATATAAATATGTATTAGAGAATATTGTAAGTAAAATGAAGTTCTTCATGTAATAAAATAAAAAATAAAAATTAAAAAAATTTCATAGAGGGGCACAGACTACAGTTATGGCTACGGTTATAATCCGTAGCTATAGGAGTCGCCAGGTGGGCATGGCCCCGTCAGATCGGTGTGCCCACCCCGGACAGACACCTTTGGCTACGGATTTTTCTTGATATAGCTATGGTTATAATCCGTAGCAAATCACTTTGTATCCAATAAAATAAAAATCTTTTTTTTTTTGGGTCCCATCATGAGGTCTATGTTATATCCAAACCGTACATCTATTTGGCGAGCTCATATTAAGGCTTGAGATAGAAAATAAGACAGATCTAATTATTAACTGGACCACACTTTAAAAGGCAGTGGGAAATTGAACGTCTACCATTGAAACCCTTTTAGGGGTTACAGAAGTTTTGGATCATTATGAAATTTGGTTTTCCTCTTCATCCAGGTCTTTGTGACCTTATGAATAGATTGGATGGAAAATAAATGTTATGGTGGGCCCTGGAAAAGTTTCAATGGTGAAAATCAATTTTCTGCTGCTCTTTGTGGTGTGGTCCAGTTGATCATTGGATATGATTTTTTTTGGATAATGCTCCGAAATGATCTCGAAATATGGATGAACGTTATGGATATAATAAATACATAACTGTGAGGCCCAATCTTAAACCCAAACTTAAACCCAAACCTAAACTTGAAAACCCAAACTTAAACCCAATCCCGAACCTGAACCCGATTTCCTAAACCTAAACCATAACCCATTCTTAAATCTGAAAACCTATAACCTAAACCTAAACCAAAATCAAAACCTATAACTTAAACCCGAACCCATTATCAAATCCTAAAACCTATAACCAAAACCTATAACTTAAACTCAAACCCATTCTCAAATCCCAAAACCTCTAACCTTAACCTAAACCAAAACCTATAACCTAAACCTAAACCAAAACCAAAACCTATAATCTAACCCGATCCTATTCTCAAATCTCAAAACCTATAACCTAAACCTAAACCTTAACCTATAACCTAAACCAAAACCAAAACCTATAACCTAGACCCGAACCCATTCTCAAATCCCAAAGCCTTAACCTAAACCTATAACCTATAACCTAAACCAAAACCTATAACCTAAACTTAAACCTTAACCTAAACCAAAACCTTTAACCTAAATCAGAATCAAAACCTACAACCTAAACCAGAACCCATTCTTAAATCTCAAAACCTATAACCTAAACCTAAACCAAAACCTTAACCTAAACCTATAACTTATAACCTAAACCAAAACCAAAACCTATAACTTAAACCCGAACCCATTCTCAAATCTCAAAACCTATAACCTAAACCTAAACCAAAACCTTAACCTAAACCTATAACCTATAACCTATAACCTAAACCAAAACCAAAACCTATAACCTAAACCCGAACCCATTCTCAAATCCCAAAACCTATAACCTAAACCAAAACCTATAACCTAAACTAAAACCAAAACCTATAGCCTAAACCCGAACCCATTCTCAAATCTAAAAACCTGTAACCTAAACCTAAACCTTAACCTAAACCGTTAACCTATAACCTAAACCGAAACCGAAACTTATAACCTAAACCCGAATCCATTCTCAAATCCTAAAACCTAAACCTAAACCTATAACCTATAACCTAAACCAAAACCAAAACCAAAACCTATAACCTAAACCCGAACCCATTCTCAAATCCTAAAACCTATAACCAAAACCAAAACTAAAACCAAAACCTATAGCCTAAACCCGAACCCATTCTCAAAACAAAAACCTATAACCTAAACCTGAACCCATTCTCAAATCCCAAAACCTATAACCTTAACCAAAACCAAAACCTATAACCTAAACTAAAACCAAAACCTATAGCTTAAACCCGAACCCATTCTCAAAACCAAAACCTATAACCTAAACCCGAACCCATTCTCAAATCCCAAAACCTATAACCCAAACTAAAACTAAAACCTATAGCCTAAACCCGAACCCATTCTCAAAACCAAAACCTATAACCTAAACTCGAACCCATTCTCAAATCCCAAAACTTATAACCTAAACCAAAACCTATAACCTAAACTAAAACCAAAACCTATAGCCTAAACTCGAACCCATTCTCAAATCCAAAAACCTATAACCTAAACCCAAACCTTAACCTATAACCTAAACCGAAACCAAAACTTATAACCTAAACCTGAACCCATTCTCAAATCCTAAAACCTAAACCTAAACCTATAACCTATAACCTAAACCAAAACCTATAAAAACCAAAACCAAAACCAAAATCTATAACCTAAACTCGAACACATTCTCAAATCCTAAAACCTATAACTTAAACCAAAACCAAAACCTATAGCCTAAACCCGAACCCATTCTCAAATCCCAAAACCTATAACTTAAACCAAAACCAAAACCTATAGCCTAAACCCGAACCCATTCTCAAAACCAAAACCTATAACCTAAACCCGAACCCATTCTTAAATCCCAAAACTTATAACCTAAACCAAAACCTATAACCTAAACTAAAACCAAAACCTATAGCCTAAACTCGAACCCATTCTCAAATCCAAAAACCTATAACCTAAACCCATACCTTAACCTATAACCTAAACCGAAACCAAAACTTATAACCTAAACCCGAACCCATTCTTAAATCCTAAAACCTAAACCTAAACCTATAACCTATAACCTAAACCAAAACCTATAACCTAAACCAAAACCAAAACCAAAATCTATAACCTAAACTCGAACACATTCTCAAATCCCAAAACCTATAACTTAAACCAAAACCAAAACCTATAGCCTAAACCCGAACCCATTCTCAAATCCAAAAACCTATAACCTAAACCTAAACTGTTAACCTATAACCTAAACCGAAACCAAAACCTATAACCTAAACCCGAACCCATTCTCAAATCTCAAAACCTAAACGGTGAAATGAACACGGAATCGCTAGGAATGACCGTGAAATGCATGGAAATGGCGATGAAGTGAAGTGAAATGACCACGAAGTGTGTGGAAATGGCCGTGAAGTGAAGTGAATTGACCGTGAAGTGCGTTGAATTGACCGTGAATGAACACGGAATCGCAGGGAATGACCGTGAAATGCATAGAAATGATAGTGAAGGTAAGTGAATTGATCGCGAAGTGCTTGGAAATGACCGTGAAGTGCGTCAAATTAATCGTGAATGAACACAAAATCACCGGGAATGACCGTGAAATGCATGGAAATGACGGTGAAGTGAAGTGAAATGACCGCCAAGTGCGTGGAAATGGTCGTGAAGTGAAGTGAATTGACCGTGAATGAACACTGAATCGCTAGGAATGACCGTGAAATGCATGGAAATGACGGTGAAGTGAAGTGAATTGACGCAAAGTGCGTAGAAATGGCCGTGAAGTGAAGTGAATTGACCGTGAAGTGCGTCGAATTGACCGTGAATGAACACGGAATCGCTAGGAATGACCGTGAAATGCATGGAAATGACGGTGAAGTGAAGTGAAATGACCGGGAAGTGCATGGAAATGGCCATGAAGTGAAGTGAATTGACCATGAAGTGCATCGAATTGACCGTGAATGAACACGGAATCGCTAGGAATGACCGTGAAATGCATGGAAATGACGGTGAAGTGAAGTGAAATGACCGCGAAGTGCGTGGAAATGGCCGTGAAGTGAATGAATTGACCGTGAAGTGCGTTGAATTGACCGTGAATGAACATGGAATCGATAGGAATGACCGTGAAATGCATGAAAATGACTGTGAAGTGAAGTGAATTGACCGCGAAGTGCGTGGAAATGGTTGTGAAGTGAAGTGAATTGACAGTGAAGTGCGTCGAATTGACCGTGATTGAACACAGAATCGCTAGGAATGACCGTGAAATGCATGAAAATAATGGTGAAGTGAAGTGAATTGGCCGCGAAGTGCGTGGAAATGGCTATGAAGTGAAGTGAATTGACCGTGAATGAACACGGAATTGCTAGGAATGACCGTGAAATGCATGGAAATGACGGTGAAGTGAAGTGAAATGACGGCGAAGTGCGTGGAAATTGCCGTGAAGTAAAGTGAATTGACCATGAAGTGCGTCGAATTGACCGTGAATGAACACAGAATCGTTAGGAATGAGCATGAAATGCATGGAAATGACGGTGAAGTGAAGTGAATTGACTGCGAAGTGCATGGAAATGGCCGTGAAGTGAAGTGAATTGACCGTGAAGTGCGTCGAATTGATTGTGAATGAACATGGAATCGTTAGGAATGACCGTGAAATGCATGGAAATGACAGTGAAGTGAAGTGAAATGACCGCGAAGTGCATGGAAATGGTCGTGAAGTGAAGTGAATTGACCGTGAAGTGCGTTGAATTGACCGTGAATGAACACGGAATCGCTAGGAATGACCGTGAAATGCATGGAAATGACAGTGAAGTGAAGTGAAATGACTGCGAAGTGCGTGGAAATGGCCATGAAGTGAATGAATTGACCGTGAAGTGCGTCGAATTGACCGTGAATGAACCCGAAATCGCTAGGAATGACCGCGAAATGCATGAAAATAACTGTGAAGTGAAGTGAATTGACCACGAAGTGCGTGGAAATGGCCGTGAAGTGAAGTGAATGGACTGTGAAGTGCGTTAAATTGACCGTAAAATGAACACGGAATAGCTAGGAATGACTATGAAATGCATGGAAATGACGGTGAAGAGAAGTGAAATGACCGCGAAGTGTGTGGAAATGGCCGTGAAGTGAAGTGCGTCGAATTGACCTTGAATCAACACGAAATTGCTGGGAATGACCGTGAAATGCATGGAAATGACGTTGAAGTGAAGTGAATTGACCGCAAAGTGTGTGAAAATGTCCGTGAAGTGAAGTGAATTGACCGTGAAATGTATTTTTAACCATCAACCCGATGGAATCTCAGAAAATTACTATGTTAGTTGGCTAAATTAGCTTCTCCTACTCCAAAATCATATATGGTATGTTATGTAACTCATTCTAGTTTAGGAGATATGCTTGTTAAATAAATAGACAAAGAAATGAATTAAGAGATAGAAAAATATTTTTATATACTTATATATACATATTTACATAATTATGTACTTGAGAAAAATGTAAGGGAGAAAAAGTTCTCCCCATTAAAAAAAAAAAAGACAAAAAAACAAACAAAGAACCTATTACTATGGATTTTAGCTACGGTTATTATCCGTGCCATAGGGATCACCCTATAGGCGTGGCTCCGCCAAATCAGCATGGCCGCGCCAGATAGGCCAGCAAGTGACGCGGGGGGCCGCTAGTTTGGTGTGCCCACCCCGGATGGATCCTATTGTTATCGATTACAGTATCTATGGCTACGATTATAATCCGTAGCCATATGTATAACCGTAGCAAATGACATTGCCATTCTGCTTTGAACGTTTACCGTTGAAACCCTTTCAGGGGTCAGGAAAGTTTTGGATCATTACGAAATTTGTTTTTCCTATTCATCCAGGTATTTGTGACCTTATGAATAGATTGGATGGGAAATAAATGTTATTGTGGCCCTATAAAAGTTTCAACGGTGAAAATCAATTTTCTGTTGCTCTTTGTAGTGTGGTCCAGTTGATCTTTGGATATATATATATATATTTTTAGATAATGCTCCGAAATGATCTCAAAATATGAATGAACGTTGTAGATATAATAAATACATAACTGATGGGCCCATGTAACGTTTATCTCCTTTGAACCGTTCGTACAACCGGGAGCTCGAGGAGCGTCAATGCTTGAAGGAAAAAGCAGGGGCATTTTCGACCTTT
Source organism: Magnolia kwangsiensis (assembly GCA_037074715.1). Lineage (NCBI taxonomy): Eukaryota > Viridiplantae > Streptophyta > Magnoliopsida > Magnoliales > Magnoliaceae > Magnolia > Magnolia kwangsiensis. Next base: position 10,509,513 of record CM073577.1, on the reverse strand, counting down.
TGTAATGCGTCCGTATACTCAAGAGTATTATTGAAAAGTAAAATGAGGTGGGCTTCGTCTCAGGAATGGGCCTTATAGTGGTCGTACAGTCGGAAATTTCTTAATTTCCTGCGAAAGAAAGTACCCTGCGCAAGGATGCTGGTTGGGGCCCACCGAGATGTTTTGAGAGATCAATTTAGGTCGAGACGCCGAAAATCAGATGTATAAAACAATTAAGTGGGCTACACGAGAGTAAACAGTGGGCATTCAATAACCACCGTTGAAGCATTTTTATGGTCATAAATGTTTTGCATCAGGCTATATTTTTGTTGTTTTTACTTAATCCCATTCGGAATGACCTTACAAACGGTTTAGATAGCATATAAACATCAAAGTGGAGCCTGGGAAGGTTTCAACGCTAGGAATTTTTTTCCCTATTTTATCCTCTCGTGTGAACCACTTGAGTTTTTTATCCACCTAATTTTCTGTCGGACGTCCTAAATTACACTCTCAAAACGGATGGACAGAATGGATTTCTCAAATACATTGCAGTGGGCCCCACACAGCATCCTTCTGCAGGAACTTTTGCAGGCTTTCACATGAAATCCGCCCCGCCACAACATGTTGACGTCACCAAGTTTTGTGGGGCCTACCATGATGTATGTGTTATATCCACACCATTCATCTATTTTGTGAGATTAGCATAGAGCACTACCCTAAAAATAAATCATATTAAAAGCTCAAGTGGACCATGCCACAAAAAGCAGTAGGGGAAATGATTCCCACCGTTGAAACATTCATAGGGCCAAATATAAGGTTTATTTTCCATCCAAACTGTTCGTAAAGTCATACAGACCTGAATGAAGGGAAAAACCAAATATCAGATGGGTCCAAAACTTTTGTGGTCCCAAGAGGGTTTCAATGGTAGATGTTCAGTCCCCACTGCTTTCCGTGTGATCCACTAGAGCTTTGGATCTGTCTCATTTTTGAGCTCAGGCATTGAAACGTTCACACCAAATGGATGGATAATTTGGATATAACACGTACATCATGGTGGGGCACTAAACTTATTGACGTCAACAAAGCATAAGGTAACCTCATTGGCTCCCCATGCTGATTGCCTACTGACGTGGAGCAGGCTATTGGACAGGCTCCTCCCTGATGTATGTGTTTTATCTATGTTGTCCTTCTATTTTTTCAAATCATTTTATAGCGTGAGCCTAAACATATCCAAATCTAAAGTGGACCACACCACAAGAAAGCTTTATAGGGCTCGTTGTAATGTTTATTTACCATCCAATGTGTTCATTAGGTCACGCTAACCTCCATGAAGTTGAGGGAAAACATAAATATCAACTTTATCCAAAACTTTTAAGGCCCTACAACACCATTTAATAGCTAGGGGCTACTAACATCGATGGTATCAGGATCCACTTAGGTGAGTAGGATTCTTGACTATGGGGCCTACTTTAATGTTTGTGACTACATCTATGTTGTCCATTCTTATCGAAAGCTCATTCTTAGGCATGATTCAAAAAATGAAGTAAATTCAAATCTCAAATGGGTCATAGTACATGAAACTGTGGTAAATGATAATTAAAAATTTATTGTGAGCTACAAAAGCTTTGTATTAAGATGATATTTATGTGGTCTCTTCATTAAGGACTTTTTGGCCTATCAATAGGTTGGATGGCAAATAAAATTTTGGTGGAATTCATGAAGTTTTTAGGAGTAGAGATTCAATCATGACTGTTTCCCGTGGATACAGGCAAATGTGTCAAATTAACATATTTTAGACCTTTTGAATGTTAGTTAACAAATAGGTTGTTCTAGACTCAATATTTAATTTTCTGACTTCAAATTCAGACTTTAGATTCAAATTTCATATTCAGCTTCAGACTTCAGATTTAACAAACTACCCTTCACTTCAATAGGGACTCGCTACTGCCGCTACTGCCTTATTCAGTAGCTAATATGCATCCATAGAGCAGATTATGTGAGACTACGGCCAGACCCAAGATGGTGCAGCCCTTACCATGGGGCCCACCTTGATGTGTGTATTATGTATCAACGTTGTCCTTCTATTTTTCCATATCATTTTATGATATTCTCCATAAATGTAACAGATTCAATCATCAGGGGGACCATATCATGGGTAACAAAGTCGATTGACCATTAATGGGCCACAAAAGTTTTGTATCAAGCTGATATTTGTTTTTATCCTTCATCCAGGCTTATTCGACCTTGTCAGCAGATTTTATGGTAAATCAACATTACGAAAACATTGAGGTGCGCCTTAAGAAGTTTTTAATGGTAGGATGGTCAATTCTCATGGTATGATCCACATAATAATTGAATCTATTTCAATTTTGAGATAATGCTTTAAAATGATGCTGAAAAATGGATGAACGAGGTGATACATAATATATAGATCAAGGTGGGCCCATAGTAATCCCATGGTAAGGGACCATGGTCTTGGGTGAGGATGGGTCTCACTGAATCCATTGGCCCAGAGCCTAGGGAAGCTAATTGGCTGGTGTACTACACACCACCAACCTAGCTTGTGTGGGTAAGTGTTTGCGCTAAGAAGAGTACCAATGCTCCAAGTTGTACAAATGGTTCAAAGGAGATCAAAATTATATGGGCCCATAATGATGTATTTATCATATCCTTATTGTCCATCCATTTGGCTAAATCATTTTAAATATTGATCTAAAAAATAGTCATATCCGAGGCTCGAGTGGACGACACCATGAATAGTTGTGAGGACAATGATTCTCATCATTAAAACATTCGTAGGGCCTACCACATCCTTTATTTTCCGTCCAATATGCTTATTAGGTCATGGAGAGGAAAAACAAATATCATGTTAATTCAAAATTTATACAAGTCCCAAAATTGGTCCACTTGATTTTTAAATGTCTTATTTTTCAGCTCAAGCCTTAGGATAAACTCGCCAAGTGATGGACAATTTGGATATAACTCATACCTCATGATGGGACCCACATAACTTGGTGACATCAACACATCACCTAGATCAGTGGTGTGTGGTACACCATCCAAGGGACACGGATTCCCTGCCAAAGTCCTTTCACGGGAAGTTCTTGTGATAAGATCCAAGGTGGGGCCTGTAAGAATCCTATAAGATGGGCCTTATTGATCAACAGTCTAGATTTACTTAAAGGTTGGATAATGTGATGTAACATCTTGAATTTTTTTACTATTTTGGATTTTCAAAAATCCTTGAATTTTTTTTTTATTAACTTATATTATCATTTACTGACCGTTAATACTCAATGTTAATTTATACACATGTTGAACCAGTAAAGAACCGCACAAGCCCGATTAATCAACTGTAGGAAGCCAATGAATCTACCTGACCACTTGAACATCAAGTTTAGCCCCATGATTTACTCATATAGGGACCCATAACCAACTAATCAAGACAATTATAACTAAATTAATGATCTAACTGAAGTCGAGTCAGATAAGGCACAGATCTTGACTAATAGACCAAATCAATCACATTACTCTTTTAGCTTAAAACCGACGGCTTAGAGTAATCATGACTAAATCTCCACTTTCACTAGTTATAAATAGGCCACATTATGAGCATAGTTAACTCAAACCCTAATCATTGCCCATGAGAAATCTCAGTACCTAATTCATTTTAGAAATGCCCCGAATTTCCAAACAAGCTTTTGACTGCTCGTTGGTCGGCCACTAGTTACAAAACTATAGAGAAATGTCCATCTTACTAGGCTTGACATCCATCGTGGGAGTCGGACCTGGGTACTGTCTATAACCGCTCAACATGAGCCAAAGGACAAGTGCATGAGAAGTGCAAATACCCTAAAGGAATAAGCTGAAACTTAAGTGAATTGGGTTGTCTACTCTTGTGCAAAGTTGAGAATTTTGGACCGTCGGTTTACGACCAAACTTTACACATGGAGTAAGGATATTTTCTTGCTCATATCCATATAGCCTCGGCCACGATCGACCATCGGTGATTGTTAAATAGACTTCTAATTATGTTCGTTGATTGACACATCCAAATGGTGGGCCGATCATATCCATACGTAGATCATCATTAGGGCTAACTATTCTATGACATATATCAATATGTACACCCCATAGTGCACCATAGAGCTTAGAAAGACCCCCTCCATAGATCTAATATAGTAAAAATCTAGCCCTTGGGGCCATTTACACCAATTTTGGCATTATAAAAGGGCCTTATTTGGGCACCCCCTCTCCCCATACGAGTTTTCTCTAGAGAAGGAAAGAGAGAAGAGAGAAAAGAGAGAAAGAAGAAAGAAAAGGGAGAGTGAATAAGGGAGAGAAAGTGGGCCATAGATGAAAGTGGGGCCCAAGAGAAGTCGATCCTTGCAACTCCATCCTTCTTCTTCAAGAATTCCCACACCCACCACTCTAAATTTGAATTCCAACCGATTGGAGAGGTAAGCACACATCTTCTTGAGATTCTTTGTGTTGAGTTAGATGTTGCATGTAATCTTAATAGGAAAAGTTTCTTTGACTCAGGGTCTCTACGAATCCACCTGCAAGTTGGCAATCCTAGGTCGTATCCCAAGATCTCAATGATCCATATGTGCAGATTATTATCCTTAGGTGGCCTAGCACCAATTGTACTATGAGTCTAATGATTTTGATTGCTTGGATGATGTATTTAGAGAATCTAGAGAAAGCCTAGGATTTGAATGTTCTTTGGGGAATTGCATGAAATTGTATGTTTTATTTAGTTATCATATGATGTTATTCGTACTTCTCACATGATTAGGTTACCATGGATGATTTCATGTTTATGTCCTTTTTGATTTCTCATATGATGTTGCCCTATAACATGTATAATTCATTGACTCTTGTATATTTTGGTTCTAAGGGATGTAAGAAGTGCTTAACTTCCTCGCCAACCCACACAACACACACGCACCTTATTCATGATATTGTTAGTTTTGCTTGCTAGGAGAATCTGAATTATATGTTGAGAAGTATGGACATGATGTTGTTCATGCTAGTTAATACATTGATAGTTGGTATGTTATGAATCACCATCAAAATCCTTGGGTTGGTTAGGAACATGAGAAGAGGGAAGGTAGTCCCGTTGGTAGGACTATCTTGAGGCTAAACCCATAGATTTGAGCGGGTGCATGTAGGAGACAGTAGTTAAACTACATGGGTCGCTCGTACCTGATGTCTTCTGTCACGTACTTGCCTGAACTCATACGGTCTAGTCTACTGGCTAATCAACCTTGTTTTGTTAACCCTGTTTGCTCATACATGTATAGAACCTGGCACACCCTACAACCATTGTAGCTTATCGATAACCACCTGAAGCTGATCCACCATCTTGTGGGCCAGACATGGTGGAATGAGACATTATGTTCGAGTTGTCAGCCTACGCTGGGGTGACGAACCTCCCCGTAGTGACCGCGAGTGATTCCTTTCCTTAATACTCCCAATGTGCTTGAAGTCGGGCATGAAGAACCCGACGGAATCAAGGATCGCGGTGCCCTGGCCTCGCACATGAGGGGCCTTGGCATCGCAAATAGTTGAGGCATTGATATGTGGGGTGTATCAGATTCCTCGACCTGCTAGATGAATAGACTTAAGTAAGAACTCAGCTAACACCATCACATTGCAACGCATTAGATAAGGTGGCGACTCGACAGTCGAGGTCGCTCTAAGGGAGTGTTGGTCATATGCAATCGCTAGATGAAGTTGCTCGAGGGAGTGTTGTGGCGAGGGCGTGCATCATATCATTCGTCATACATGCTCATTAATAAGATTAAATAGGTGTTTATGAATGATTATTTTTCATTAAATTCATAATATAACTAATGCTTGTTAGGATTTAAGACTAATAACACCCACTGAGTTGATCACTCACTCCCACTCTGAGACAGTATTTTAAAACACCAACCAGACCCTTTTCTAAATGCAGGTGAGGTGGAGCTCGATGAGCTAAGCGAGGTGAGCAAAGATAGGGAAGATGAGCTTCCCTGCTTCCAGACTTTTGATGAATCCATTTAGTTGAGTTCGGGCTACCCCAGGGTATGGACCAGGGCCCTAGTCGCTTCGAGTCATATATGGGTGAGATATTTTCTTATTTAGATAATTTTGGATTCATTATCTGGATATTTTTTTATATTTAGCAGCAGTTAATATTGCTTATGATATACTTTTGCTTCATGCCTTACTAAATCCTCCATTATTTATGAGATCATCCAAATGTAATTAAAATATGAAACCTATTAGGGCACCCATGACACCTAGGAATTCGGGAGCCGAGTTCTTACACGACCCCTGAAAACTTAGGGTGTACATGTGATCAGGTGCACCAGCGGGCCCCACTAAGTGTCGATACATTCAGAAATTCATATAAGGGGTGGTGTGCTGCTACCATGATACACAATAACATAAGAGAACTGGGATTCTCAATTTCGTGTGGAGCCTTTAGGGAGAAGAGTTTTAATGGGTTTCAAGCTCCTCTACCCTCACTAGTATTTAACAGAGCTAGTTCTCCAATTTAAATGGTGTAAGGAAAGCAAGACTCTGGCGATCTGATTCTACAGTAACTGCGTCTCAGATAGATAAGCTATATTCCCCTTTTTCGATCTCCGTATCCAATGCGCAACAAGATCCTTTGACAATTCCGCATATAGATCTAACATGGCCCACTGTAATGTTAGTAAGAAATCCACCTCGCCCATACGTTTTGCAAGCTTATTTTAAAACATGCCACATAAAATGAGGCGCATCGAAAAATACAAGTGAACCATAGGAGAGGAAAAAGCAAGGGAAAAGAAATCCTACTGTTGAAACCTTCCAAGGCTCCACCTTGATGTTTATATGCCATCTAAAATGTTCATAAGGACGTCACCATCAAGACTAAGTGAAAACACCAAAAAACAATTGTTTGATACAAAACTTTTGTGGCCATACGAATGTTTTAATGGTGGTAACTGAATTTCCATTGTTTCCTCTCATGTGCATGGTCCATTTGAGTTTTCAATCTATCTCATATTTTTTTGGCACGTCCCAAAATGAGCTCACAAATGGGCGGGATGGATTTCTCACAAACATTACATTGGGCCCCATCTTGGATCCCACTGCAGGAACTTCCTGGGAAAGCTTTTGCTGGGAATCCGTGTCCAAAAGGATATCATGCTTAAGCCTTTCGCAACAAGTTCATGCGCTTGAATGCAAGGTGGGGCCACTATGATGTTTATGAGAAATTCATCTCGTTCATTCATTCTGCAGGCTCATTTTACGACATTCCACCAAAAATGAGGTGGATCCAAAACTTAAGTGGGACACACAGAGGGAAAATTAGGGAAAGAAATTCATGCCATTGAAACCTTTTTGGGCTCCGCCTTGATGTTTATGTGCCATCGAAACCATTTATAGTGTAATTCCCACTAGTATTAAGTAAAAACACAAAAAAATCAACTTGATACAAAAATTTTGTGGCTAAGTGAATGTTTCAACGATGGTTAATGAATTCCAACCGTTTCCTCTCATGTGGCCCACACGAGTTTTGGATCCAGTAAACAAATCGTGTGTTTGGCTAGCCTATAAAATGTTTATAATGAATAAAGTAGGTATTCATATTAGAGAGCTTGGGTGGTGAATTGTAACACTCCAGGTTTTCAAGGGCATTTGAGGAGCGCCCCTTCATTGATCCATCTTTCTTGCTTGCTACTCATGGTCACTTGATCTCCGAAATCACTATTCTTCGTCATGCATGTGAGGACATGGCTCGTCGGTTGGCAGTGGGGTGACGATATGATGAGAGTATGCTTGCGATGCACCACTTGGAGAGGGACGAGGCCTTCGAAAATTATCGAAAGCTCTGATGCTCATGGTGCTGGGCTTAAAAGAGGATGGTTCTATCCTCAACCGTTCGGCAGTCCTTAGAGGGCAAACATTAAGGCCACTATCAATGAGCACGAGTGGGACTTTGAGATTCTTTTGACGGGTCATTATGTTCAGTGAGCGCCCGTGCTTGTGCCCCTCAGGTGGTAATTCATCATCAGAGAAAGTGATGGCTCGTGGTGCGAGGAGTTGTCCAATCATACTTGCCACCATTTCGGGGGGCACGTCAGGAGAGATATGTGCATCATTCAGGGTCTCCGCAAAGATTTCTCGATGCGATCTTGATATGCATAGGAGTTTCCAGATGGATATTTATGCGGGAATGGTTTTGAGCTGGGCTGTTATGTCATAAGTAGCGTTGGTTTTGCAAGTGGTTCCCAACAAAGTTCCTCGGGTTTCCTTTGGATTCTGATTGTCTCTTCTGAAGTACCTCCCATTGTTGCCTACTTCAGCGCATTCTGGGTAATGCTACGGGACTGCCTTCAGGTTGTAGGATGAGACTGTCCTTCCTTCCAAGTATATTAATGGTTCCTGAGGTTGAGGGGTTGTAGATGAAACAGTTTGTGGTGGACTTGGTGGTTTCTCTTGAGGTACCACCGAGTCTTGGAAAGATTTAATGTAACATCCTGAAAATCGGTGGTCGGGTAGAAACCCAACTCCCGAGTTTCAGAACATCACTTATGTAACATAGATAATGATAAATGCATGTTGTCTGTAGAATGACATTAAACAAGATTAAGACTAAGCCAAAACAACATATCATACTCCAGAGACAGTTAAATTAGCAAGCGGAAGACTGTGATAAATACATAAAATACATAAGTAATTGTAAGTCTCCAGAGTGTGAACATGTTACCAGGTTAATTAAATACATGTACACTCCAAAAATGGAAAGAAAAGAATATACATGAGTGCTCCAAAAATATAAAATGACAAGTGTCAAGGCGTCTAATCAACCTCCCTGTAATCATGTTGATTAGAACACGCATAAAGAAAGGATCCTCCTCATCATCATCAAGTCTGGCTCCGCTTCACAAGCAGCGCCATCATCTGAAACTAAAATAGGGACACCATCCCTTAACGTGAGAATGAGTAATCAACTCAATGGAATCATAGAGCAAAGATTAGCATGTTATCAAATCAATCACGCAATAATAGTAAAACAAACAATCAAACATTTCTAGATACTGTTGTTAATGCATGCATGAAATGACATGATGGATGCCTTCACCGACATACTCCCTCATGTGGCACCATCTGCCTCCGCGGCATGCTTGCTTCCCGCAGTGCTCCACATCTTTCAGGCACATATAGTGCGATATGGATAATGATTACCGGGTTGTTATTAGTCATTTTCATACAGCAGGATTGAGAAACTAAGGTACCTTCCTTATATCAATCCCAACACAGATCCTGTCTAGGGTCGTCACTCCTAGTAATCTCATACGATGTTATATTTGTAGGTCGCTGCAAGGGCTGCCAGGGCTGTTGCTCGCACTCGTTGCACTGCTCCCCCATCACCTTATCAATACAGGCCTATTTATATCCTTAAGACTGCATCAGGACTCGTCGCCCCCATGCGTTGTCAGGATAAACTCAAGGTCACTACAAAGGGCTCGTCACCAATCAGTATAGGCCGACAACAAGAATATAGTGTCCCAAACCACCATAATCTGCTCAGAGTAGGGTGCTCATTGGTCACTACGGGGAGGTTTGTGGCCCCAGCGTAGGCCGACAGCTCGACCACAATGTCCCATACCACCATGCCCGGCTCATGAGTCTTTATGGATCAAGGTACTATAGTTGACAGGGTTTTCAATGGTAAGTTCAGTACCATAGGTTCAAGCAGTTATGACTCATACATGGTGAACATATAATGGCCAGTCGGGTTACTTGACGGGCTCGACTAGTACGAGCGCATCTCAAGCTGAGCGACATGAAGTGCGTAAAACACTTTGTGTGGCCTAACCACTGTCGCCAACCCAAAACACGACTCGTGTTCATCGACGCGTCCTTTGTGGCAAATATAAGCCAACCACGAATTCAATTGGTGACCGACTGCCTGGACTAGATCATAGCCCCAAGCATTTGTACACAACATCAGTGATCATATGAGGGTGACAGAAATGAATATAAACAATGCATGTATGTTGACGCATGTTATAACATACGACGTAAGCAAATCAACCAACACATGCATTCCATATATATAATGAAATCGATTCATATAGCCAACATGTGGAAACCATATACATCAACATATTAATTGAGAATTCAATCTCAAAACTAATTCACAACACGATTTACTCAATACCTACTAATTCAAACATTTATACAAACACTTAGTCTACACACTTTAGTCTACATAGCGTATGTCGACTCAAAGTGTGCATTAGGGCGAATCTCTTCGCCAAACAGATCATGCACATATTCCTAGTATTCTAGCATGATAAATAACCATGACAAACATTTCAGCAAAATATGAACGTAAACAGTATTTCCTACAAATGACTAAAATACCATAAATCCCATATTTTCTATACGCAGTCGAAATGGAAAACGGACAGCATGTTCTACACGTCAAACGGCGTGCTCGTCGATAATCTACTAGTAAATGACATTGAAAGCTTTGAAATCAGTCAATCAAAGCGTCTAAAATCCGCACCTTTTGCCTTAGACGTGTATCGATTTGAATAGAACGTCTATGCTTTGTCAACGGCGTAGATGCGACCTAATGCACAAGTACATAAGCTACTTTGCTATTTGAATCGAAAAAATTCCTAAAATAACAAGTGGTTAGGATTTTTCTTACCTAGACGTGCTTTGAAAATCACCAGAAAAGTTATTTGAATACGTTGCTTTGGTACGTGCAAAGGATGAAGCAAACGGCAGAAAGTTCTCTCACAAAGTCTCTCACAATCTCTCACTTTCTCTCTCTCTCAATCTAGGGTTTCAAGCAAATTCGGATGGGAGAGATATGAGAGGGTTTAAAGCCCTTATATAGGCTAAAAACTAACCTAAATAGACTTGGGAACAAAGTATACTTGAGTTATAACCAAATCGGGACTTTTTTCGATCCAAAAGAGCGTTTCGGGAGGTCCCCTGGCCGAACGCGGTCAGACTTAAGCTCATGCATATTGGATCCTGCTCACATCAAGTTTTCAGACCAGTAGAGTTCCCAGATCGCACGTGGCTGACCAGTTTCAGTTCAGCGGTCACGGAGACTCGATTGAAAATTCCAAGTACACTGACCTGGGTGATAAATGTTTCCTGATCCGAGGGTGCATTTGGGTCAGATTCCGACGGTCTGAATGCTTATACTGATCCCGCAAGCGAAACGTGCCAGATTTATTTAAATCCCATTTAATTTTAAATTAATTTCACTCTTTCTCACACTCCCGGCTCCAGGCTCAATGAAATAGCCTCAGAACATCAGTTGGACTTGATTTTCGAAACGATTGTCAAGTCCAACCAAGTGGTCATAACGGTCTAAGATTGTAGATATCAGACTTTCGACGCGTGGTCTAAATCAAATATGAAGTTTCAAAGGGTTCTTGAGAACAAACCGATTTAGAGTTTGATCCTGGATTTTATGGTATTATAGCGTCATTGATTCTACAAGTTTTGGGTCTTACAGAACGTATTTAAAGCGATCAGTGCTAATTTCACAGGTAATCTAGTGTAGCGCTGACTAATTCTCGTTAAATTCTAAAGAATATGGTTCTACATGATTTCTTTGGCTTTGGAATTGGGTTCTGAGAGGTTACTAAGGTGTTATGGTTGGCCCATTGCCTAAGGACGTATAATCCCAGGTTGGCAAAAATTCGGGGTGTTACAATCTACCCCCCTTAAAATAAAATTTCGTTCCTGAAATTGGCTAAGGGTAATGAGTACTTAAAGAGACTTTCGTAATGACCTAACCTTACGTATAACCTAAATCAACTGTTTCGATCCTGGGCCAATGGGGAAGGGGCTAAGCACGCTTCCGCTGCGCTACTCTGATCCAACGGTTGTATTAGATAATCCTAAGTAGATTGGGCTCAATACGTTCTACCCCCCTTAAAACTTAGTTCTACTTAAGATTTAAGAATCTATGTCTCGATCCGCATATCGGAACGAGGTGTAACTTAGGGCCTATCCTTGACATGGAATGAGAGACAACCTCTCGCTACATTGGTCTTCCTTTACTAATGATGCGTTATATAACATTAGTACCTATGGTTGTAGAAAAGAGCTGAAATGATGGGTGTTGTGGTTGATTTCAAGAACGGATATGAGTTTGTAGCAAGAGGTCTAATCTCTACTGGCTATAAGTCCTCGCCAGTTCCCAAAGACAATGCGATAACTTTTGGTTGTAGGTGGTCGGGCTAACATGGAAGAAATGTTGTGTAGTGGGTCTGAGCCGGATACATAGACTTTCTGTCTAGCTAGGACAAAATTTGTTGTATCAATTCTTAATCCGAGTCGATGCCGATCTTTTGCTTGATCAGAGCATTGGATTCATTGGTAACCACCAGGATTAAGAAGTCGATTCAAACCGCGAATACATCGCTAATATACAATTCCTTTACTCCGCGTTCCCGATTGCAATAAATCCTTGGGAAGACAATTCTAAGGAAAATTCTAAGGGGCGTGTTAGTTTATTCTAAGTTCAATCTGAGGAATTTATAAGTTTTCCCTGAGAGTGAATGGTTCTAAGTTAAAACAACTTTCCTAAGGGTTATAATAGAAGTCTATAAGTATTAAGGGGACCTATCAAAGAAATGAGGTCCTACTCCAACCAAATCTAACCTATTACTCCTTAGCATATACAGGCTTTACACTACTTATTATAACTAGTAGCCTAGTCCATAACTCACTAGCTGTAATCCAAAGCCTAAGCTTATACGTTAGATGGTTTCATACCATATCTACTACAGGGAATTGTTCCATCGGTTAGAGTCAAGATTGTCTAATTGAAATTTGATTTCCTATATCGTCAGATCTTTCAAATCGAGTACCACTCCAAGTCTAAAACTTGAAGGGCATATGTGGCCAGTGGTCTCAAGTTGTGTTAAATGGGACTGCTTTCCGACTCCCGCCCAAGAATTGGGAATGACATGTTTAGTAGGTGGGTGAGTTGAGATTCAAATCAACTCGTAAGCTTTGGAAAATGGGCCTTGTGTTGGAAAGCGTGAGATGTAGCATAGCAATACACAATCCCTTAAGCATTCCACACACTTCATATCAAAAGGGACTGCATGCATTTCATTAAATCAAAATTTGTCACAATACAAGAGATATATCCTTACATGCATCATGACAAGAAACACATGGGAAACTAAACTAGTCAAAGCTACAACCGTAACATAAACCAACGACTAAGCCTTCTCAGGCTCATACACCGAAAACAGAAAATAGCTAACTACGACTAACAAGAGACTAAAATCTAATCGCTAATCCGAGTCTGACAATGGAGGAGGAGCACCTTTATCCTGCAGACAACACAGGATGGCCTTTAAAGTACGAGTCACCTTACCGAATTTTCGTTTCATGATGGCCTTGGTATCCTAAAGATCCTGTTTCACCTCAGCCCAGAGTTCTTGAACTTTTCGTCGCAAAGCAACCTGACTCTCCTCAAGCCGGGCTATATGAGCATTCCTAGTAGCCTGAGTCGCAAGAGGAGGGCTCTCATCAGTATCTTAAGCCTCCTCTTCTTCTTCCTGGACTTCTTCCTCTATTTCTGCCCCAACTTCTTCTTCACTAGCATCCTCTGCGCTATCATACTCGCCCTCACTGTCATCATCAAGCTGAGCCTCACGTTGCCGAGGCCCTATCTTCATCTGGTTCATGGTAGCCTCATCAATGAAGTGAATCGGCACAGGCATCTCCGGCCCAAGTCTGTAAGCAAACTCAAGCGTAATTTTGCATATGAGTCGGCCAAAGGGAAGTGACTCAGACGTTCTTCTCAATTTTGCTATGAGGACGATCTGTCACAACACAAAGGTGGCCATACACATATTCTCTCCCTGGCCCACTTGATACAGGAAATCGACCATGAGACGCGTACATTCACTGCGGTTGGTCGACCTAGGATACACATTGAATGTGTAAATGTGGTGCAACAGGCGAAAATCATCCGACATGTGGGACGCTAAGAGGCTCTTGTTATACTACCACGGAACCAAACCACCACATAGGAACCTGGTGCGGCGATTTCGCTCACGAACACTCTTCAGATTCTTAGCACTTGGATGTACTTCACCAAGAGGCACCTTCAGACGTCGGGCTATCAACCAAACATCGATCGTGGCTTCCCGATCTCTATCAAAGGGAATCCTGAACTGCAATGGCTCCAACGTATGAGCCCGAATATGAGCATAGAAGGCACGAACAGTGCTTACATTCGCACGAGACTGGACTTTAAAGAGCGGACCCCAGTTGGCAGCTTCGATGCGCTCAAATAACAGAAACTCACCAAAGAGCCGCTCCTCCACATGCGCCTCAAACAGAACCTTGCGATCAGTATATGCGTCATGGGCTAAGTCTGCCAACAATGCACGCCCTATGTGAGCACGGGGATCCAAATCCCGCTTCGTATGTAGCTCTCTTCCAACACTTGGACTAGCGGCGGCGCTTGAGCTAGCGGCACCACCTCTCGGCTTCCTCGATCGTGAAGGGCGACTAGGCCCAGCATCATCTGCGGCGGTCTTCCTCTTTCCCATGAGAGAGAGGATGGTGGAGAAAGAGAAAAAGGCCAAAATAGCCTCAACAATAGCCATGAAAAATGGAGAAAATGGGGAGATAGGGCTGCCCTAATGGACTGAATCGAATTTAGGCCCTGTTGAGGGGTGATCAGGCTCCCAAAGGCTGGATTTTCAAAAAGAAAAGAGCAAGATAGGAGGGAATGGAGGTCCACCCAAAATTTAGCCTTCAATAGAGGGTGTAGGAGCTCCAATCGACGAGAATGGAGAGAGAGGGGACTGCCTACTGCTGTGGACGATGGGTCAGCGTCGGTTTTATCAGAAAATGAGATTGGGAGAGGTTTGACATCGAGATTTGAGAGAGAGGCAGCAAAAAAACTGAAAAGGGAGAGCTTGTAGATGTTTTTTGTGAAGGAGATGGTAGATTGGGGATGTTTTGAGGGACGTCCCACGTATGGGGGAGGTTCCTTAGCCATTTAAAGGCGTCGGCCCGAAGATCAGCCCGAGTGGGGCCTACCGTACGGCGAGCCCTCGCCGAATTGGCGAGGTCCTCACCGGTGAAAGTGAGATCCGGTGAGTTTGGCCTCATGGGCTGGGTTCCCCCTGCCCTAGGGACCCCAAATATATGTGGGACCCACCCTGGTTCATTGTATTTGGGCTTAGATAGGCCCAAGACTCTATTTGGGGCGTTTCAGGACCAGTTTGTAAACCAGAATGAGTTTATGCATCATGTGGCATATGATTTTGGGGTAGGAGAGACTAATCCATCCAACTAACCCATTTATTACAAGAGATTCCATAATTGGAATGGCCAAAAGTCCAATTCTTATAAATATTTACTATTTATAGTAAAATTTTTATTTAAGCATGATTCACTATCATTCACACATTAGGATTTATGTGTAGTAAGAAAGGACTTATCAAAAGTTGAAGAATGGGGTGGTGAAAGGAAAGATTCTGAAGAAATTGGATGAAAAGGGGTTTTTAAGCCTTGAGATTGAGTGTAAGGGTTGTGATTGCCCCACAACCCAAGGACATGCATTTTCAGGCTTAAAATTCTTCTGAGATCATCTCAAACCCGCCAACTAACGACCTAGAGACGACGTAGGTCGCTTCACGCGACTAAAGATACATTATGGACTCGATCAAAACGATTGATTTGAGTAGACTTCGCCTATTAGCGAAACTGAAGTCCTACGAGTGTTTCTAGATTTTTCTCGCACCCACCTAAGTCAAAGGGGCGACAGCGTACGTCGCGTGGCCATAACCCAGGTCCGGTTTAATCCAAATCATGCTCTGATACCATCTGTAACATCTCGAAAATTGGGGGTCGGGTAGAAACCCAACTCCCGAGTTTCAGAACGTCACTCATGCAACATAGATAATGATAAATGCATGTTGTCTGTAGAATGACATTAAGCAAGATTGAGATTAAGCCAAAACAACATATCATACTCCAGAGATAGTTAAATTAGCAAGCGGAAGACTGTGATAAATACATAAAATACATAAGTAATTGTAAGTCTCCAGAGTGTGAACATGTTACCAGGTTAATTAAATACATGTACACTCCAAAAATGGAAAGAAAAGAATATACATGAGTGCTCTAAAAATATAAAATGACAGGTGTCAAGGCGTCTAATCAACCTCCCTGTAATCCCGTCGATCAGAACACGCATAAAGGAGGGATCCTCCTCATCATCATCAAGTCCGGCTCCGCTTCACAAGCAGCGCCATCATCTGAAACTAAAATAGGGACTGGTGGGTGTCCGGAACACCATCCCGTAACGTGGGAATGAGTAATCAACTTAGCGGAATCATAGAGCAAAGATTAGCATGTTATCAAATCAATCACGCGATAATAGTAAATCAAACAATTAAATATTTCTAGATACTGTTGTTAATGCCTGCATGAAATGACATGATGGATGCCCTCACCGACATACTCCCTCATGCGGCACCATCTGCATCCGCGGCATGCTTTCTAATCCGAGGGTGTATTTGGGTGAGAGATGTTTCCTGATCCGAGGGTGTATTTGGGTCAGATTTCGACGGTTTGAATGCTTATACTGATCCCGCAAGAGAAACGTGTCAGATTTATTTAAATCGCATTTAATTTTAAATGAATTTCACTCTTTTTCACACTCCCGGCTCCAGGCTCAATGAAATAGCCTCAGAACATCGGTCGGGCTTGATTTTCGAAACGATTGTCAAGTCCAGCTAAGCGGTTATAACGGTTTAAGATTATAGATATCGGACTTTCGACGCGCGGTCTAAATCAAATATGAAGTTTCAAAGGGTTCCTGAGAACAAACCGGTTTAGAGTTTGATCCTGAATTTCAGGGTATTATAGCGTCATTGATTCTACAAGTTTTGGGTCTTGCAAAACGTATTTAAAGAGATCAGTGCTAATTTCATAGGTAATCTAGTGTAGCACTGGCTAATTCTCGTAAAATTCTAAAGAATTCGGTTCTACATGATTTCTTTGGCTTTGGAATTGGGTTCTGAGACATTACTAAGGTGTTATGGTTGACCCATTACCTAAGGACGTCTAATCCTAGGTTGGAAAAAATTCAGGGTGTTACATTTAATGCTGGAGTTTTCTTCCACCTCTTGATGTAGGGGAGAGGTCCTTTCGCCATGTGTCAGTTGGTAAGGTATCAAGAATTTTCGACCTTGAACTGGGGGTGCCCCTTATAAAGTCAGAGAAGCTAGATCAATGAGACCTATTGGGAGAATGACAGGTTCAGAATTCAACCTTTTTGGATGTATGGGTGCAGAGTGTGCCTCTTGGAGGATGGGGTGCCACAAGTGTGATCTGTTAGGTGCGGCTTCGAGGGTTACGGGTGGTTGAATTACCGGTGCTGCTTTTAAAAATATGAGGGATTGTGTTGCTTGTGCTGCTTCAAGGACTAGCTGTGGCTCTGGTGTTGGCGCATGTTGGTACCCCCATGTTCGATTTGTTTATCGGTCATGATTGCTTGTATGGAATGATGCAGAGAGGGATACATGGATTGCCCTTCTTCTATGTGATTGACGGTAGTTGTGCCTGATATACTAGGCCCTGCTTAGTGTGATGGCAGAGGATTTTGGAGGATGTTGGCCTGAGCCGCATTGTTAGCCTGTGGAGCGATTACAATTTTCTGACTTTCGATCAAATCTTGGACCGCATATTTCAAAGTGAAGCAGCGGTCTGTCAGATGGCCAGGAGCCTGATGATACACACAATATTAATTCTCATTGTATCCAGGCGGCAAGGGGTTATGGGGAAGTCACGGTTGAAGCAGTGTCAGGAGTTACTTTTGCATTAACATTGTCAGAATCTGACTATATGTTTGTGTTAAGGGGTAAACTTCCTCCCTAATATTGCCTGTTTGTATGGACCTGGTGCATTCCCCCGAGGCTGTTGATGTTGTTGTTGAGATGGTTATCCCTGATATCCATGTTAGGTTTGTTGTGATTAGTACTACCTGTTTGACTGTGGCTAGTATTTCCTGTCTTACTGTGGCTCCAGTTGCGGAGCGTACTGATTGCCTTGAGTGTTAGTGACGATATTGTTAATTTCTGTGGTACGTTGTGCAGGAGCAATACCGTTTCCATTCCCATATCCTATAGGCTTTCCCTCGACTTTGTTTCTTTTGATTGAAGGGGTCTGATGTGGCCATGGAAAAATGGTTCCAGCTCTGATCCCGGCTTCCACTTGTTCACCAGTTCGGATGAGTTGAGAGAAATTTACGTGGGGATACGAGATTAGATATCCTGAAATGCTGGGATTTGTAGAGTGTACGATCATGGATATCTGCTCCTCGTCATTGATGAGGTTTCTCATTCTAGTTGCTATGGCCCGCCATCGTCCCACGTATGCTAACAATGATTCGTCACCTTTTTATCTTAGGGCAGCCAAATCAGATCTCCTTGGAGCCATGTTCAGATTGTAGGAGAATCGGTCAATGAATGCTTGGGAGAGCTTTTCCCAGGTTCTGATTTGATGGTTGTCCAACGAGGTATACCAATCCAAAGCGTCGCCCTTGAGGGATTTCTGGAAGAGCCGTATCAAGGCTCCATCATTCTCTGTTATCGCATTGAGTTCCCCACAAAATGCTTTTATATGTGTTGTGGGGCACCCGCTACCGTCATACCTTTTGAACTTCTGTACCTCAAAGTTCAGGGGTACCCGGGAATCTGGGAAGGGACAAAGGTCCTTGAACTTGGTGGATGGGTGATTCACTCCTTACTGTTTTTGAAGCTGACTTTACACCATTTGTAATTGCTCTCATAATTCCTCAATCTCTGACTTGCCTTGTTGCGGGTATCTTGCCCCTTGATGTAGGGCTTGTGCTGCTTCTTCTTCATATGAATCGATGATGGGATGTTATTGAAAAGAGGATGGACTCCCGGTGGGGGAGGTAGCTGGAATCGAACACCGCTCCCTTTCGAAGGAGGGTGTGACGTTTGGAAATGGCTCCTGCCTAGGGTATCTGCCAAGTCCTGGACGTTACTTCCATTAGGGGGAGTGAATTGGACTCAAAACTGGCCCCCTTCATGGGCATCCGCCAGTTCTTGTCTGTGGTTCCCGTTAGGGGGAGCCTGTATTGTAACTTGATTATTGTGATGCGTTGAGTAGAGATGTGCGGGAGGGTTGCTCCCATTTGCTGGTTGTTGTTGTTCTTGTACCGACTCTTCTGGGAGAGGGAGCACAGGATTTACAGGAGGAATGAGAGAGAAGGCGAAGGGAGTTTGTGGGAGTGAGTTGTTCTGTACACTAGGCTGAGTTGCTTGTGTATTTGGGGAGGGATTCGACACCAAGCGAAGTAGTAACTCTTGGATTGTTCGAAGCAGCAACTCTTGCGTGGAAGTATTAGCTTGGGGGTCTACTTGAGCCACTGGTGGTGGTAATGAAGGTGCCGGCATAGGTGTTGATGTTTCGAGAGTTGGTTGTACTGCCGGCTCTCCTTCATGGGTAGCTTGAGAGGCTGCGCGAGATCGGGTAGTCATGGTTCGGATTTATGCCCAAGAATATGTAAGTCAAAGATTTTTTTATATGAATGCAATAATGATGTCCCTTAAGATTGAAGTATTACACACTTTCGAGTCGGGTTTCAGCTAGTGTGCTCTAACAAGTCCCCAGTGGAGTTGTCATTCTATAGACACTGAAAAATCGGCACCCACGCTGATTTATATTTGTAATGGGTTTGGTAGGGGGATAGGCTGATTGTGAATGTTGGAGTCGCCACTAGCCGAAAAATTTCAAAATCTCGTGGTCGGCTAGAACCACGAAATATGTAAGGTGAGGAAAATTCGAAGACTTCCCTACCTTAATGTAACACCCTGGAAATCGGGGGTTGTGCACCCGCTTGACTCCTAAGTTCCTAGATGTCATTTATATCTAATTTTACTATTTTGCATTAATCAGGATTAAATACGTAGCATGAAATTACTTGAAACATGAATCACAATTCACAACTAGTCTACTGCAATGGAAAATATTAAATGTTTACAAGTTCAAAAGAAAATTTATAACTATGAGTCACACAAGGCGTCGCCCAACAACATCACAAAAAGAATGCTATGTCCAAAAAGAATATACGACTGAGTCCACGACTCAACAATCTAACTTCCACCCGTCAAGCCGATGGAAAGCCGCGCATCAACTGAAAGTAGGACAACTCTTCCTCCTCGTTTAAGCTCGCGTCGATGGGCTCCTCAAATTCCTCGTCACCTACAGATATGGAAGAGTCTAGTTGGTGTTTTAAAACACCGTCCCAGAGTGGGAGTAAGTGATCAACTCAGTGGGTACTATTGGTCTTAAGTTACAACAGACATCAATTATAATATGAATTTAATGAAATGCATCCAATCATTAACACCTAACAACTCTTATTAAAATGCATGCATGCAGAATGATATGATGCATGCCCTCACCACAACGCTCCCTCGAGTGACTCCATCTAACGATCACGTATGTCAGCACTCCCTCAGAGCAACCTCGACTTCCGATTCGCCACCCTAACTAATGCGATGTAATGCGATCGTATTAATCGAGTTATTAATTAAGTCCATTCATCCAGCAGGTTGGGGAATTTGATGCACCCCACGTATCAATGCCCTAAGCCGGTTGCGAGGCGAAGACCCCTCAATGCATGAGGTCGAGACCTCGTGGTTAGTGATCCCGTCGGGTTCCTCATCCCCTACTTCAAGCACATGAGGAGTGCTGAGAGAAAGGGATCGCTCGCGGTTACTACGGGGAGGCGCGACACCCCAGCATAGGTCGACAGCTCGAACACAGTGTCCCATTCCACCATGCCTGGCTCACGAGGTTGTGGACCAGTTTCGAGTAGGTTATTGATGGGTACAACGGTTGTAGGGTGGTTCAGGTTCCAAACATATGTGAGCAATTAGGGTTAACAATCAAGGTTGGTCAAACAGTAGACTAAACCGCAAGAGTTAGGCGAGCGTGAGACGATCGACATCGGGCATAAGAGACCCATGTAGTCGAACTACAGCCACCCGAACACACCCGCCCAAATCCATATGTTTAGTCTCGAGGTGGTTCTACCAACGGGACCACCTTCGCTCTCCTCATGATTCTGGCCAACCTAAGGGTACGAATAATGATTCTTAGCATGTCGACTACCAATGCATCACTAGAATAAACACCATCATGTTCTCATAATTATCGACATACGGTTTATGTTCTCATAGCAGGCAAGGTTAACCATATCAAAATACAAGTGTATGTGGGTGTGGGTGTGTGTGTGTGTGAGGAAGTTAAGCATTTCCTCCATTTTTAAAAAAATCATGTGCATAAGAGGAAGGAAATCATACATACTACGGAGCAACTATACATGAAAAAAAATTCAACAAGACATGAGCATACACCATCCATACATAACATCATATGAGAAGCAAGAACAAAATTATGTGAGACAAACATACCATTCCATATCATTTCAACAAACATGCAATTCCTAGGGAGTCTCTAGGTTCTCTAAAGATGTCACCCAAGCAATCAAAATCATTAAACTCATAATAGAAATGGTGCTAGGCCACCTAAGAGCAATAATCCGCATCTTAAGAGGAGATTTTCATTCTTTGAGATCTTAGGATTTGAAGATTTGGATAAAACCACCATTTTCTAAATTAAAAACAAGGAAGATAACATTAATGCCTAGAAATCTACACTATGTTACTCTATTGAAGGGAAAATATACCATTCTTACCTCTACTTCTTGGCATGGGTGGGTTTGGTGGAGGCTTTCTTGAAGAAGAGGTAGGGACTTGCGAGATTGAACTCCCTTGGGCCCCACTTTAGCTATGACCCACTTCCTCTCCCTTCTTCACTCTCCCCTCCTCTCTTTTTCTTTCTTCTCTCTTTCTCTCTTTCCCTCTTTCTTTTCTCTAGGGTAAAATCGTATGAGGAGAGAGGGTGCCCAAATGAGGCCCTTTTATATTGCCAGATTTTATGTAAATGGCCCAACGGGTTAAGTTTTCGCTATACTAGACCTATGTGAGGGTCTTTCTAAGCTCTAGGGCCCACTATGGGGTGAACAAGTTGATATACACCACAGGATAGTTAGCCCTAATGATGATCTACGTATAGATACGATTGGCCCGCCATTTGGATACGCCGATCGACAGATACGATTAGAAGTCTATTTAACTGTCACTGATAGTCGATCGGGGCCGCGACTATATGGATATGAGCAGAAAAATACTCTTACTCCACGTGAGAAGTTTGATCGTAAACCGATGGTCTGAAATCTTCAATTTTGCATAAGAGTGGATGACTCAATTCACTTAAGTTCCAGCTCCTTGCTTTAGGGTATTTGCGCTTCTCATGCACTCGTCATTTGACTCAAGTTGAGTAGTGCTGGGTAGTACTCAGTTCTGACTCCTGCGACGGACGTCAAGCCCATTAAGATGGACATTTCTCTATAGTTTTCGAACTAGTGGCCTGCCAACGAGCGGTTTAGACATTATTTGAAAATTCAGGGTATTTCTGGTGGGCCCCTGGCCATGAAACTTATAGGGTAGGTGGTCCATGGCCCGATGAAGGGCCATGCAAAATTTGGAAATGATCGGATATGGGATTGGGTCGTACGAGTTCGATTTGCGATTAATGATCGTCGTGCCATGATCGGATCTCAGATTTTGTGGACGGGTGTAGGACACTACATTAAACCTTCACCGTAAATTTGGAATGAATTCGACGGCTGGAAAGCCCAGAGTCTTAGTTTCATTATCCCGTGCCAGATTTCAACTTTGGCCTTGGGTGGGTTGACATGTGCTGTAGTAACGACTCGAATAATTAGGTGTCCAATGAGTCTGTGGTCCGCGATAGACCACAAGCCTAGTGAGATATATGTTTTCTTAAATTTTTATAATTTTTCAACCTTTTTGCACTGCGGTATAGCCTATATGGGCTGATGCTAAGTGTAAATGGTCATCTGGCTTGGCGGCCTGCACTAGGCCCTATCATGACCTGTATGGTCTACTCTAATGAGCTAATCTTAAATTAATTAACTTGTAGTACCCCACCACGAGTGGCTTAAATGAATGGTCCTGAGGCAAATCCTATGTGGATGCCCCAGGACACTGTGCTGGTTGGATGAGACATTACAAGAGTTGATTTGGTCTATTGTTAAGATCTGGGCCTTATCTGACTCGGCTTCGGTTAGATCTTTAATTTAGTTATCCTCGTCTTGATTAGCTAGCAACGGGTCAGTTAGATTTGGGTCTTATGTGAGTCAATCATGAGGCTACACCTGATGTTCAAGTGATCGGGCGAATTCGGTAGTTTCCTACGGTTGATTAATCGAACTTGTGGGGTTCTTTACTGGTACCACCCCTATATAGACTAACATTGAGTGGTAATGGTCATTTAAGTGATATTACAAGTTAATTTATAAAAAAAATTTCAAGGATTTTGGGGAATCCAAAACTGTGAAAATGTAGGATGTTACACTTAAATTGACTCCTGGTCTGCAATCCGGGATTCTGGGTAAGGGACCTTTGTCATGCCCCAAACTCGAAAACTAGGCTTAGAAAATTTTTGATCGCCGAATCCGGCGCCGACAGGCTCCGTAGAACCTCATTCTCGGCTCCCAGCTCCCATTCGCCAGGTTCCGATCCTGAGATGCTACGAGGAGGATTTTTCACGTCAGTTTTTTTTTTTTTTTTTTTTTGTAATAAGCATAACTAAAGGCATAACCCACAAAACAACAACCAAGAAATCCATTACATTTCCACTATGATCAAAAACTTTATAAATACAATGAGCATAAAGGGAAATATAATGGTAAAGAACAAAAACTCCAAAACGATCTGCAACGTGCTCCTGCCTCAGCGCTGCTGCGAACCAACGTCACCTGCACGCAACGGTCGTACATAAGCTTATTGAAAGCTTAGAGGGTGGTGAAAGTGTGTGCGCAAGGTAGTAATATGAACATGCAATGTCAGAGTAATGTGGAATATGCAGATGGACCCATAATATCATGAGCCATACCAAGGCTATGCGATGTAAGACATGAATGGTATCGGCCATCCCAAGGCCATGCGATGTGCAATGCAACTCAAGCATATAGATCCTCATCTATATCCACACAGCAATACAGCTCAAATATGGAATATCACCGGGGTCTAGTACACTCTAAACCAGATTGTCGCCACATCGCGCGCAAATAAGGTAAGTGGAAGAGACCACACTATCCGTCTGCTAATATCAGGCGCAACTCCTAGATAGTGGACTCATTCCTCGAGCTGGTCAAACTCAGCCTAGGATTGCCCCCTACACTCGGGCGGGTAAGGCCGCACCCCCTTCCAGCCGACCACGACACAGTGGAGAGTACAACCAACTGATATTCGGCACTCAGCGCTCATCTACCCACTCGGTCCAGACGTTGGAGCAACCTCTTGGTACTATAAGGGTTTAGAGACTTTCACCCAGGGATATCTATAGTACCCCATATAGAATAAGATTTTCAGTATCCAATCCTGCCAACCACGATCTGTCTGTGGAGGCTACGGCCCCGATGTTGCTAGGGTGTACAATAACCATGTCACACAAATGCGAAATGCATGAATCACGCTATCCAGTCATGCAACCAATCCTGCGCATATCGTGTGCTCATGTAGGGCAACACCGCCTAACCAGGAGCCCATAAACAACTTGCCCAAAGACATATGCTATGATCAGACAATCCTCATATCAAGAATACATATGATGTGTATGATCATGAGTCATGAAACTATACTAAACATGTAAATGAGTGATGAATCGTTCATATAACGCGGATGGGCCTAGACGGCCTATACACAGCAAGTACGGCCCAGTAATGGGCCCTAAGGAGAGTCGTAATGTGGACATCCAACCAACATTACACTCGCTATGTGGACGTCAAACCAACATTGCTCCCAAGGCACGATCGTCGCCAATATCGTTACATAATCCATGTTGGGCTCACACATTGCAATAGACCTTAGGTACATCCCATTGGACCTTAAATACATCAAATGGGCTCTATCATATGGGCCTTTTATTCATCAATGGGTCACATCAATGGGCCACACCAATGGGTCTTAAGTGCATTGCAATGGGTCAAAACCCGTGGGCCTTGGATTGCACCAATTGGGCCTAGCCTCATCAGTCTAATATGTAACAAATTAGCCACACCAATTGGGCCCCCCACATGTACATCAAATGGACCTCAACCCATAGGCATTATATGAGTTCAATGGCCTAAACCCTTAGGCCTTATGGTAAATCAGATGGGCCTAAACCCATAGGCCTTGTATAAATCAGATGGGCCTAAACCCATAGGCCTTTTATGCATATCAAAGTGGGCCTAAACCCCTAGGCCTTACATATATCCAATGGATCCACTTCCATGGACTTTAAAATTTCATCAAATGGGTCCAATTTCATGGGCCTTGAAGTACATCAAATGGGCCTAGTCTCATGGACTTGAAACATATCAAGTGGGCCTAAACCCATAGGCCCTATGTGTTTCAAGTGGATGGACGGTCTGAATGCATCATGGCGGGTTCCACTGTCCAGTGGACAGTGCGGATAGAGCACATACATCACAAGGGCCCCACCGTCCGCTGGATGGTGGAGGCAATCACATACATGAGGTGGGCGTCACCGTGGTGGGTGCCACCGTCCGTCTGGACGGTGGACTTAACACATACATCATTGTGGGTCCCATGTGGGGCCCAATGTAATATTTATTTGGCATCCAACCCATTGATACGGTTAAACAGACCTGGTTGAAGGAAATTTACAAATTTCAGCTTGGTTCAAAACTTCTGTGGCCAAAAAAATGGCTTCAAGGGTAGGCCTTTAGCCACCACTGTTTCCTCTGGTGTGGTGCACCTGAGCCTTGGATGGGCCTGAATTTTGGCAGGGGCCCACTTTAAGAGGTGGCCCACCACATGAATAGATTGGATTGCAAATAAACACCACTGTGGGGCCCACGTGCAGGGCCGTGGGTGGCCAGCGGCCGCCCGCCCGCCTTCACAGCTGCATGCAGCAGCGTGTAGCTGCTGCCATTGTTAGGAGGCAGAGGGTCTGCCTCTTGCTCCTCTTGGGAAAAACCCGTTTTCCGGGGGTTTTTCACACGTGGGGCCCGCTAAAATGAAATCTGCCCCGACCATTGTGTTCTTCAGCTCGCAACCATTCCAACGGGTCTAATATACAGTATTTTCTATGATTAGAGAATAAAATAAATTTTAAAAAATGATATTTTGAAAGGTAGGGATGCAACCCACCACGTTATGGCCCACCTGATCTCCCAATTAACCCCAACTCCTAGCTCAATGCCTAAAATTAGATGGAGAATAGAATGGACGGTGTGGATTTCATACTTACATCAAGGTGGGGCCTAAGCAAGTGGACCACCCCAAAAAGTACCTTTTTCCCCTTCTTTTTTTTGTTTTGTTTTACAAGCAGGGACGTCTAGCATCCCAGACGCTGGACGTTCAGTCCTCACATTGCATTGTGGTGGGCCCTGTTGAAGTGGGCCACCACTAATGGACAATGGAGATACAATATTTAAGGTGGGCCCCACTTGAAGAACACTTGGACGCAATGCCAAAAGGTGGGGTCCATTCAAGTGGGCCACACAATCCCTATTGCATAAAATAAGATAAAATAAAATAAAAAGAAATAAAACAGAGAGAGAGACATGGAGAGTGGGACACGCCTTATGATGGAGGGACTCCGACATTATGGGCCCTCCCTTACAATGAATCATACATCAAGTGGGCCTTAAAGCATGATGGACCACCGAAATCCAAACTCAACGGTGGAGATCCCTTCCCCACCAACATTAACGGTCTAGATGACCTTTGAAAAGAAAATAAACATCATGATGGGGTCCATGGAGAATGGCCCCATCATGGAATGATCATGATGATCCAAGTGGTCCATCGACCACCTTTTAGGGTCCCAAGTGAGATCCACACCATGGATCGGTGGGCATCACTTGGCCCATCATAAAAACAAGTAAAACTACCCTATAGAGGCACCCACCGTTCGATTTTCTTGCTCCTAGAGGTTCCTTGGCACCTTAGCTTCAACTTCAATGAATGAGATGAGAAATGGAGGTTTGAGATGGGAGATGGTGGGGTAGGAAAGTGGGCCACTTGGAGTTTAGGGATGCTTGAAAATTTCCATACGTATGGAGTCTTGGAAATTTTTTTTTGTTGCTTGGAGATTTGAAATGAGAAAGAGAGGAGTTGTAAAGGGAGAGAGAGAGTGTGATGGATGAATGTGGTGAGTGATGGTTGTGTAAGAAAAACTTGACTTTTGAGGCTTTCGTGTAAGAGAGGTATGGGTGGTGAAGACTTTTGTGGCTTTTTGTGTAAGAGAGGTATGGGTTTGAGAGACTTTTGTGGTTGCTTGGGAAAAGGGATGAAAGTGATGTGTACTTGACATGTACTTGACATGTGATGGATGTTTGATTGATGGGATTGATGTGATTGATGTGACACATCGTAGAGATTCTCTTAGGTTTCACAACGCGCGGCATTTCCTTGCACCGAACGTTGGCCTACAACTCTCGACCAGGGTATCGCCTTGGCGGGCGAGTCGCGGCATCGAAACCGCAACGACGGCGCGGTCGCTATGGTATTAGTCTTGGGTTGAGTTGACTCGGGTTGTCGGCATATGAATCAGGGTCGCGCGTCGATATCGGTTAAGGGTCGAAGGTTGCCGGAATTCGACCGGTAAGACCGCGGAAGTCTACGGAAAGGTACGGACCAAGATACGGGTCTTACAGCTCTCCCTTCCTTATAAAAATTTTGTCCTCAAAATTTACACAAGCATCGCAACTAAGCATTACTCATGAAAAAGAAACGACATAACATCATCATATAGAATCAGGGACAGCATATAAAATACAATACATGATCAATCATCAAAGAGATGAGGGTAACGCTCTCGAATCTCAGCCTCACGCTCCCAAGAAGCCTCCTCCACGGAATGGTGACCCCACTGCACCTTCACCAACAGAATGACCTTGGTTCTGAGGACCTGCTCCTTCCGATCAAGGATACGGACTGACTGCTCAATGTAAGAAGCGTCCTCACGAACCTCCAACGGCTGCTAATCAATAACGGGAACAATGTCTGACCCCACACTTCCTCAACATGGAGACGTGGAAAACGTTGTGGACGCCAGACAACTGAGATGGCAAGTCAAGCCGATAGGCTACGGCGCCAACGCGCCCAGTGATCTCAAAAGGTCCTATGAATCTCGGGACAAGCTTATCCTTCCCTCCAAATCGAACTATGCCCTTCATGGGCAAGACCTTGAGATACACATGATCCCCTACATCAAAATTCAAGGGACGACACCGACGATCAGCAGAACTCTTCTGTCGGCTCTGAGCTGTGTGCATCCTCTGCCTGATAATGTCAATAGCCTCTGAAGTCTCCTGCACAAGCTCGGGACCTAGGAGACGACGCTCTCCAACATCGGTCCAATAACTCGGTGATCGGCATGGTCTGCCATATAGTGCCTCGAAAGGAGCCATACCGATGGTCGCCTGATAGATGTTATTGTACGCGAACTCAGCTAATCGCAGACGCTCATCCCAGCTACCCCCGAAGTCAGTCGCGCAGGCCCGAAGCATATCCTCAAGTATCTGATTGACCCTCTCGGTCTGGCCATCGGTCTGTGGATGGTACGCGGTGCTGAGCTGCAAATCAGTCCCCATCGCTCGCTGGAAGCTCCCCCAAAACTGAGACGTGAACCTCGAGTCTCGGTCAGAAACGATCGAGACTGGAACGCCATGCAGTCTCACAATCTCCTCAATAAATAATCTCGCAAGCCAGTCCATAGACCAAGTCGCACGCATCGCAAGGAAATGTGCCGACTTCGTCAGACGATTCACAACAACCCAAATGACGTCATGACCGCGCTGAGTCCTCGGCAAACCCATAATGAAATCAGTCGACACGTGCTCCCACTTTCACATCGGGACGCTCAACGGCTGCAATAGACTAGGAGGTTTCTGATGATCGGCCTTGACACGCTGGCACGTGTCACACTCGGCCACAAAACTGGCGATCTGACGCTTCATCCCCGCCCAAAAATACTGTCGCCTCATGTCACGGTACATCTTCGTCGAGCCCGGGTGGATAAAAAATCACGATCGATGTGCCTCGGTCATAAGATCTCTGCGTAACTCTAGAATATCCGGGACACATAATCGGCCTCTGAAGCGAAGTCCACCGTCTGTACTGATCTGCCAATCAGCCTGACCCTCAGATGCCGCCTCAGCCATATAACTCTTCAACGACTCATCAGCCTGCTGAGCCTCGATCACCCTAGCGACAAGAGATGGTTGAATCGACAGGCTCGATAACTGTACGTTGGAAGACTGCAGGCCGAACTCAAAGTCATACGCTGCAATATCCTCAAGCATCCGCCACTCCTGGATCATCATATGCGCCACTAGGCCTCGTGACTGACGACACCTCCGTTACAGAGAGGGAAGGTGTTAGACACTCTCTCTGCCTGTATAAATGTACGGTCTTTACTTTGTGTGACAAAATAATCTCAAGGGATGGATGATGTGGTCGGGATAGGACTAGGTACACATGTGGATTTCTGATATTACAAGATCCGGGATTTCGGCAAGCCACAGAGCATGCATCTCATGGTGTGCCTAGAAGGCGGATGCGATGATGCTTATGTAAAGATAAAGAAATGGACTAGGTCACTAGGAATTTTTGATGTGGTAGGATCCGATGTACGGTAAGCCACAAAGCATACGTTTACTAGAGATCTAGAGGAGTAGGGGGGTTAAGAAGGGAGTAAATGTCATTATGAATGCTTGTACAAAATGAATGTTCCTTTAGCTTGATCTTGAGTAGGTTAAGACATGAACCGGACCATGATCAGATTTGGGCTAGGCTTATGGGTTGGAAAGGTTGAGAGGAAGGCTAGGGGGTGGCTGGAAAGATCAGATCTTTGAAGGCATGAGAGCTCCTTCCCTTTCCTTCACTCTCTTCCTCACACACACTCTCTCTCTCACTTTCTCTCTCTTGGATGAGAAGATGTTGTTGTTGAAAGTGTGAAGAGGAAAGGGCTATTTATAGCCTTCCCCAATGGTATTCTAGTAATTTTTGGGTTTGAGAGGGGTAAAGTGTGAGGTGGCAAGTGGTGATTCATTGTGGAGAGAGGAATGCCACATGAAACTCTCTCATTTGCTATGGGGGGTGGTAAAACGGTAAATAGTGAAGGCTGGGGGGGAGGGGGGGTAAATCTAGAGAAAAGTTAACTTTTGGACGCTGGGACAGCTGTCTACACTCGAGCCCCGAGCGACGACACTTGAAGTACCGCAGGCGGTAGTCAGACTACCGCCCGCGGCAGTCAGACTACCGCGTGGGCTCAGTTCAGGCCGGTTTCGTGTGTGCGAGCTTTGTACATCGTGCAGGTTCGCCCAGAAGTCTCCTTTCGTGTTTTTCAGCTTAGAAAAGTGGGTTTCGGCTTGGATAACGGGGATCTGGTCATGATATAGGGTATAAGTGGGGTTGTGTGCGTGCTGAACGGTTTGGATCGAAGTTTCAGGTTGCGGATTGGGAGTTTGGAGTCTTTGGGTTGGGGTTTGGTTTAGGCTGGGATTAGGGTTTGGTTTAAGGTATGATCATGGTTCCCAAACAGTCTTAACCATCTCAAGATTTAGCCTGGATGGGGTGTCTACAACGGCATGTAAAGCCTTTAAAAGCAAATACATACATCTAAACAACTCCTGTAATTAGATTACCTATAAACCCTTTACAACTTGAGGACTTTACAAGCATCTAAACGGCCCCTTAGCTTAATCCAAAACCCAGGTGGTCCACACCACATTTCAGAGGAAATTTTACATCATTCCCCTTATATGTATCAACAGTTCAAGGGTTATCACTTGATGGATGGAGTGGATTACACATGTAATATGGTAGGTCCTATAGAGCCTTCGTATTTTACACATCACCCTAAAATATGTGTTTTCATCCGGAAATCATATGAACATAGCCCCAAGTGTATATTAGTGAAACCTAAACCTAGCAAATGTAAGATTTTCCTAAAGAATAGACTAATTGGATTGGCTCTCCCCTTCGTCCTCGTGACATGATAATCCAGAGAGCTCATTTGGAAGATCTAAATAGAAATGGCCACATGACATGAATCTCATCACGGGACTACCTTGCTAGGTGGGCTGGATGATATGCGAACGTCAAGGCGGTCGATTCCTATACACATGAATCATTTATCATTAGATGAGTAAAAAACTAAAATTATATGACTTATGTTTTTGACATATGTGTGTCTACATGCTCGTGGGGATGAATGATTTTTTAAAAAATTATTCACCTTTCTTATATAAAGAGGTAGAGAGAAAAAAATAAAAAAAAATGTATGTGAAGAATAATTTTACACACGTAGAAAAAGTCCTAGAGTTACTATGTAGTGAAATTTGCTTTGATGGTTTTCATGATTTTTTTTTCCCTCGAATTACAGAGATTTTTTTTTTTAATGAATGCGCATTTACTTTTCTTCTTATTATCTAATCTTCTTAATATTTTATACTTACTATCATGTTTAGTGTTATCTTGTAAGTTGGTTTGTACGATCAATATATCCTTTGGGTTTATAGAGATTTCCAAGTAATTTATAGAGGAAAAAGTTTCACATTCTTTTCAAATCATATTAAAACTTAGCCATAAAACAAGGCAATTATACTTAAGTGGGTAGAATACTAAAAACCATATGAACAAAAATGCCACAGTTGTTCCCTTCCTGTAGGTCATTTGAATGTTTATATACTATCCAACAGTCCTAAGGTGATCTGCACCAGAAGCACAAGGCCAGTTTAGAATGTGTAATTAGATGTGATTAAATGGTGTGGAATATTATTTGTTCTACAATATAGACTTGCATTTGGTCACGTATAAATTTAATTCGGCGCTTAGAAACAACGAGAATAATTGAATTAATCCAAATATCATTTCATCCTGTTAAAACTATAAATGTTGTAGTATTTTTAGTGAAATCTAAAATCCCGTATATTTCGAGGGCCACATTGATGCTTATGTTCTATCTATGTTGTTCATCTATATAAGCCCTTTACATATGATATACAAGCTGCATATGCATGTTGGTGAACTTGGTGAGTTGATTACAATTCAACGGTCCATAAATACATGATTTTTAAAAAGAAATGATATGATCTAAAAAGTGAGATTAGATGATCAAAATATTGTATTATTTTCAAACATATAATTATCATGTAATAATGATATTAATTTTATTTAATACCGTTTTATATAGGGGTGCACATGGGTCGGTTCAGTCTGATCTTGGGGTGAAATTGGAATCGAACTGTTCTTAACGGTTCTAGAATATTTTGAACCAGAATCGGGTCATTAAAATCTTTTCGATTCCGAATCAGTTTCACAATTTTAAACTTTTTATAATCCAACCCAATTGTTAGAAAGAGAGAGAGAAGATCAACGATGGAGATGGGTAGCCACAGCAGGGACTTATGGTTGGTTTTGGAGTTCGGTTCTACAGTTCGAATCTATAGATTGATTCACATTTTGGTTCAGTACTATATGCCCTAGAACTGACAACTAAACCGATGTAACTGGTTATTTATTTTTTTTCAAGCGAAATTGAAACCCATACCCTCTGGAACAAGACCAAATTGGACCCTTTGGTTGGTTCGTTCGATGTGGTACCGTGGTTTCGTATCCTTTAATCCCACATTCCAATGGACCGAGCTGACATGACACGTGTCACGTTGGCCCCACAGAGTTCAGGGTTACAGGATATTCTTCTCCGTGCCCTACTAGCTGATGGTCCACGCGGTGTACGGAGAAGGTCACAGATGTATAGCCCACATCGAAAACAACTATCTAATCCAAGATCATTACCGTCCACCATAGAGGGTGAGTTGAAAATTACATTTTATCTACACCGTTCTTTATAATTTGCTTCATGCGGACGGTTAGATCTCTACCTAGTAAATATATTCTACGGGTCCCAAGGTGGAACGGAATCGATGAACGGGCTCGATCATCACAGGGTAGAGGAGGAGCGATCATATCTCTCTCCAGTCGCCTACTTGCCCGAGCCAAAAATTAGGGTTTATTTCTATTCGTAGTAATTACCTGATACTCTGGCAACGTACCATCCTCCGTACACATGCACATAGAAATCGTGTAATTAGCATACTCTCATCCAACCTCAACCGTCTAAACAGTGGACCCTACCTTATAAAGGACAAATCCTCAAAATATACATTGATCAGACAATCATGACAACATCGGATTAACTACATTTGATCGTTAACCTTGAACCGTCGATTACTTTCTGCTTCAAATCCATTAGCTGTCCACTAATTAAGCAGGTAATACCATCACTTCAACGTTTTTTTCGGGATCAAGACCCATCTATAGTGGGCCCAACTACTTGAACGGTCTACTTTCATACGGCAAAACTACGGCTTTTGTGTATTTAAATAGTCTGCCGAAGTACCATAACTTCTCTAGTTTCTCCTCTCGCGCTTCTATATATACCCCTTTAATCCTAGGGTTTTCATGACTCTCTCCTCCCTCTGAAAGAAATCCGTTGTTCTTCATCAAATGCTTTTCCCGATTTCCACAAAATATTTTTCCTCTTCTTCACCGTCGGATCTCTATGGCGACGACGATGGCCCGTGATGTATGAGACTTGTCCGTACCATCTGAGATCTTTGATGTATTCACAATCTCTAACTTTCTGAGGCCGTCTCTCATTTAGTTCTCGGCAATTTCTCGTCTTCCTCTCGATACAAATTTTTTTTTTTTGTTTTGTTTTTTATTTTATTTTATTTTTCTGAAACGGCAGTGAGGAGTTTTGAAAGTATTACCATCAAACGCTGATTTTCATGTACTTATGATGTTCATATCAATCTCTGAGCCAGCAATTTTTTTTTATTTTTTTTTTCAGTTTTGATTTTGATTTTATTGCGATTTGGCGCGTTTGGGTTTTTTTTTTTAGGAAGGCAACAAATTAGAGTCTCTGATGCGCTTTTTTCAATAGCGTTTTCAGTGCTGTACGTTGCCGAGAATGAGATCGAGTTGAGATTCTGGCAATTGCTGTGACTTTATCCGCGGCTTTTGCATTCAGATGCTCGGAAATCTCTCTACTCTTTTTCGTAGTCGGGTGGGTTTTGGATCTTCCTCGTCCCAGCAACGGTTCGTGTCGGAGATCCGTGTGTTGACCTCATGAGTTGGGTAATCTGCCATTCGTTTTGTGCATGGTGGCCTACCTGAAGTGGATTACACGGTGAGGATTGACAGTTCCAAGACTCAAGTGGTCCGCACAGTAGTGATTGAACGCTCACCCTTAAAAACTTCTTGCGAGCTTTTGATCAAGCTGATATTTGTGGTTTCTCCTTCATCCACGTCTTTGTGACCTTACGATCAGCTTGAATGTGAAATAAATGGCGTTGATTCGGTCGATCTCCTCGTCGTTCTATGTCTGCGGGGTCCACCCTGTTCCACGCCATCCATCCGTTTCACCAGCACGTTTTATGGCTGGTGATCCCCCAAAATACATTAGATCCAAATCTCAGTTGGACCACACCACAAGCAGCGTTGAATATTGATATTTCTGTGGTCCCTTCATGCAGGTTTTTGTGACCTTATCAACAACAGGTTAGATGGCACCTTAAAATTCCCGCGGTCCTCGTTCAATCACCACTGTTTCCCGTGGTGTGGTCCACCGGAGATTTGGATCCGCAGCATCTTTTTTTGGATAATGCCCTAAAATGAACTGGTGAAAACGGATGGACGGCGTTGATATAATAAAAATACATCACTGTGGCCCCCACAGTCATTATCACCACTTGCTGTGGTCCACTTGAGCCTGTCTTCTCATTTTTTTTGGTTTCATACCATTGACGGCGTGGATTAATCACATGCATGATGGTGGGCCTCACAAAACCTAATCTCATCGATGAAGAGAGAATATCCAAAAAATTACATGAACACTATATAACGATTTTCCCGCTCAAATTTGAATTACACTAATAACAACTAATTTGATAGCCGTTGGGATTATTCTATCGATAGGACCCACAATTTGGATTGTCTGGCATTGACACGTGTGAGAGGATTGGTCACCACTATTCCCGTATAGCATTTTGGACGCAGTTTTGATGAACATGAACTCGCCCATTTCCCTTAGAATTGATTGGGCGGTTCTGATCATACCACAATTGAGAAATCAAGAGTATGCCTAGACGATGGATGGTATAAATTGATGAGCTGATCATGGACCGTCTCTCTGTCTAGGGTTCGAAGATAGGGTCGAACGGATAAAAATATATGTTTTTTAAAAGAATGGGCGATGAAGTCTTGCTAGGCTCAAGAGTATGCCTAGACGATGGATGGTATAAATTGATGAGCTGATCATGGACCGTCTCTCTGTCTAGGGTTCGAAGATAGGGTCGAACGGATAAAAATATATGTTTTTTAAAAGAATGGGCGATGAAGTCTTGCTAGGCTCAACAGTGATTTTTATTTTTCATTACAACCTCTTCATGAGATCATACAGACATGGATGACCGGAACACATAAGAATGTAAGCTTGATCCAAAACCTTTGTGGCCCCAAGAAATTTTCATTGTCATTGGTGGAGTTCATTCCACCGGTTTCCCGTGGTG
Organism: Magnolia kwangsiensis; assembly: GCA_037074715.1. Taxonomy (NCBI): domain Eukaryota; kingdom Viridiplantae; phylum Streptophyta; class Magnoliopsida; order Magnoliales; family Magnoliaceae; genus Magnolia; species Magnolia kwangsiensis. The sequence goes on along the minus strand of CM073577.1, from coordinate 10,473,749 downwards.
TGATCCATTTGAACATTGTATGTGCTTCATTTTTTAGCTCAAGCCCGTAAATTAACTGAAAAAATTGATGGATGGAGCTAATAAAATACATAAATCATGGTTGACCTCACAGAGTTTATTAGCTCACTGACTACTGAGTAACTCGCTACGCAATCTGCCTCCCCTGCGTCCTTAAAATGACATAATCTCAACCACCCCATCATGTGGATGCTTAGGGTCAGATCATTTTAAGGATGGGACTCACATGGTGTGGTGGTTGAGATTAGGTCAAACCATTTGTTGGGAATCTAATAGATATGGACCATTTGCAGTTTGATTGATATGGACGCATGGCAATCCTTTTCCCTAATCATTTAATGGACGGTTTCTATAGTGATGGGTGGGTAAATGGCCGAACCATTTGTAGTATGATAAATGTATATTATCAGGTAGTTATTTCTGTAGTAATGATTGACCTGCATTAATGATCAATTTGAGTTATCCACTTTCCAAACTATTGATCAGTGGTAGGGGTGGGACACTCATGATGAATGGACTAGATCAATGACTGTCCCATGATTAGTTACAAAAGCTAGACAAGAGTAAAATTGCTGATTCAATTGAAATTCAGGTTTCCACAATCTACCAAGTACCAATAACCAACTCAACTATCAAACATGAGGTCATGGGTTGCCAGCATGAGTGGGTGTGTGAAAAAAATATATTTTAATAGAAGGCTGTCATTTCATTCACTGATGATGGGTGATAAGGGTGGGCTCTTGCGTGTATCCATGCCAACCATTCATTTTCTCATATCATTTTAAAAAATGAGCCCAAAAATGAGGCAGATTCATGCAAGTCTCCTTGTCATCATCACCATTAATTAATTGTGGTCAGTTTACATGAATTCTATGCTGCCATTTTTCTATCAAAATGGTCAAAACCCATATGCCATCAACTCTTTTCTTGATATAATATTAACAATCACAATAATCAATCATTTCAAATTTTAATTAATTCAACTGTCCAAACATTTGGCCTTAATATATTATCTTATATAATAAATTAGGATTTTTCCTGCAGAATTCCTGGATGGTGCTTTTTAAGGGGAGAAATTATATAAATGCCCTTGTTCAAGTGTACAACCCCATTGTGAGCCCTACATGGCATGCTTTTGACATCCAAACCTTCCAACAAATTGACCCAACTTAGATTTAGCAGGCGAGCAGAAAATATGGACAGTTCAATCATAAGGTGGTTCAAACCATAAAATAATGTACACTAGTAAGAAACATCCAAATTCAAGTGTGGCTCGTTTGATGAATCAATTGGCTAGAATTTTTTGATCTTGTGATAAATATAATGGTTTGCATGTGTTGGACTTTTTGATCTTGTGATAAATATAATGGTTTGCATGTGTTGGACGGGTTGGATGTTATACATATACCACATGTGCGCCCCAATTCTCAACTTTACTACATTTAAAGGAAAAAATAAAAAATAAAAATGGACGCCACCAGTTTGGTAATTTCTCCCTTATATAGCATAAGGGGGGGGGAATTGAGTGGATTTCCAATCCCCTTGTTGTTTGGCACTATAAAGGAGTTGCATGTGCAAGACTATTAAACAATTGGGCACATGCCCGCTAATGATATCCCAAAACAACTAGATTATCAATTGCATCACTATAATTATTTTAAAATGATGATCAATGTCGTCCAAACATTGTCCATTTAAATCAACGTTAAAATACCATTGGTTAGTCACTCACATGATCTTGTGCTTGTTGCCCGTTCGAGACTTGGAATTTCGTCGTTTTTAGGCAAAATATATATTTCAATGGGCTTATTACAACCATTGGGTCAAACATTATATATATTCACTAATTAGATACATTAAAGTTGATTTAGTAGTTAAATTTAAACCCTTATATACCATGCATAGCTACTTTTGGATTAAAGTTGATTCCCAATCTAGGGTGCCAAACACAATAGGAGAAATTAAAATCAGGAGTGCTCCCAAACGGGCCTTAAGGAAATTTCCATTGTTCATGCATTGTTTGGAAAATTTCAAATTCTTTTGAGGTAAAAGTCCCTAATAGATTTAAAGGGAATTTTATTGAAAAATCCTCAATATTTCTTATTTTTCGAAAAAAAAAGGGTGAGGATTTTCCTTTCTCTAAATTCATGGAACAATTCTTTTAGAGGGTGAAATGACGACAATAACCCCCCATTTTTACCAAAGTGGATTCTAACATCATGGGGCCCACACAACCTGGGCAACAGTTAAGTGCACCCCACAAAACACATTGATCCATTCATCATGTGGGCAACACATGTTTGCTGGTCTACATTATCATTAGATAGGCTTCATTTTGGGAGCCTTTAATCATCATAGCAAGGTGCACCTTTTAGGAAGGTTGGATGTCATACACACACCATGTGGGCCCCAGAGTGCTTCACTCATTACTTGTCAGGGAAAATAAAGGACAAAGGCTATTTTGCTCATTTACCTTCTAAATGATTGTTTTAAGACTTAATAAAAGTCCATTCCCTCCTTGCTTCTTGGGGTTTACAAGAAAAATCTTGAGGATTTTTCCAGTAAAAATCTCTTTCAACTTTGGGCAATAGGTGAAATTTCCACACATCCTTGAGGAAAAAACAAAAGGAAAAAGGGGGAAAAACAAAGGCAATACAATTATACAATTTTTTGGAACATCATAGGTTAAGATATAATACTTCATTTCTTTTTTTGTACTCTCTCCCTGAATATTGTTTTGGCGGCGATAATCCACAATCAAAATTACCCAAAATGAGGAACATTTACCAGCTATTTGTATGTAATTTCCTCTGGTGAGTAAGCTGAAACAAAAACATGGAGTATTGATGCTACAAGATCCATACCCCACTTCCAAGATACAAGGATCAACCCGAAAGCTATTTCCCTTTAACAACATTGAATATCAATTGTAACAATAATGTGAATTTCTTAGACCATGTTAAAAACAGATAGGAGGAGACTTACTCAAGAGTTTGGTAAGAGGCGGCCATTGTACATCTTATCTAGAAGTTTGCGTGCATCGGGCCTTCGAAGAAGACCCTTGTTATTGGGTAAACCTGTCCCCAAACAAACTGGACACACTAGTTTCCCTCGGCCTGCACCAAAATGAAAGAAATGAAATAAAATTATCAGTACACGGTAGAAATTCGATGTCCAAGAGAAGACAATGGATGTGCAAAAAGAGCTTCTATGGCAACAAACACGACATTTGCATGAAGGGGGAGCAGATTTGGGTGTAAAAATGAAGCGAGCGATTGTAATTTTGACTATGTGGCCTAGGGTGTGGGTTCTCTTCTTTTTCTTCTTCTTCTTCTTCTTTTTTCAAGATTAACATTATAATTTTGACTATGTGACCATATTTGTCAGTAATTGCATTTCTATAAAGTGAATATCAAAAGACACATTAACAAAACATACGAAGAGTACAGAATTGGAGTTGAAGGTCATCTTGATGGAATGGTGGAAGGCTCCTACTTTCCAATTGATTCTGTTAGAGCTTGGAACTACACCTAAGCTTAATCTTATAAACCCAATTACTGAAACAGAAGATGCTGCTAGGGAGAACTAAGTTTCATGGAAGAATATTATTGTCACCACCACCACCATCATAGTAACCCCGGACCAGCTATTTGCGACCGGCTTTTCATATCCCATTGCACCCATCATTCCTAAGGCCTTATCCTTGGTAAGTGAACAAGTTCAACATTGACCCACGACTTGAATCAAGCTATAAATAAATAGCAATAGTGTTGCTTGGTTATCCAAATTGATGTAAATAGATGAAATACTGCTTGACTACCAAAACACACATGTAGATATGGATATAATTTAGTCAACACACAACATTGCTAACCGAGGTTGAAAATTGATAAAAACGCTCTTCCCCTCGAGAAGAGCACACAAAATGCTCCCAATCCAGAGAAGGTCAACAAAGAATGGTGAATGTATTATTTGTAAAGAAGCAGATGACAGGAGACGGATGAAGAGGCTCAATAAGAACATGAAGGGCACTCCAAACGGACATCTCAACCTTTCCTTCGTAAAATAGTAGCTAGGTACAATGCAAAGTTTCAATACACTCACATGACTAATGAGATGATTTTTGTAAACCTATGTTGTTGCCTTAGGGTCTGTTTAGATTCACGGAAAGGAAAAGAAAGGAAACATTGTTTCCCATGAAATTCACTATCTATTGTTTGTCAAGCTTTTCTTTGTGGAAATTTGTGAGAAACATGATTTCCCACTTTCTATCTTTGTTGGAAAAGTAAATAAATTTCCCACCTCCCCCCCCCCCAAGAAAGGCATTTTCCCTCAATTGAAGGAAAATGGGTTTCTTAGGGGTTAAGCCCAAATGTGGTACTGTCCATCTTCAATTGCCTCAAATGTGCTAATGTGTCAAATGAGTCATTGTCCATCTTCGGTTATGCCCCACATGTGCCACTATGCCACGGGCGCCAATGTGCCAGTGTCGCCATCCATCTCCTCTTCTGCCCCACGTGTAAAGCATTCCACACATGTTAATGTGCTACATGTGACAACATCCATCCTCTCTTGTGCCCCACATGTGCCATGTGTCACATGTAACACCTCACCTTTTCTTGTGCCCCCACGTGCAAAGCACTCCACACATGCGGATGTGCCACATGCATAGTCCATCTTCAAGTATCTTGCATATGCAATATGTGCTAATATGGCACCTATTAATAACCACTCAGAATATTTTCAAAAGTGTTTTTTTTTTTCGCCAAACAACAATTTGAAAATAGATTATAAATTTCTAGGAAAATCTTAATTAAGAGCAAATGAGGAAAATAATGTTTCCTTTCCCACAATTTCCTAGAAATAAAGTTTCCCAAGAAACACTGTTTCCTTTCCTATGCTTTCCATGAATCCAAACAGGACCTCAAGGTAAAGAAAAGTCTCCCTGGCTTGTTTTGGTCTCCATGAGTTATTATTGTTTCTTTACTACTCCCCCCTACAACTTAATCATTCTCAAGACACTTCAAAATTCCTCCTCTTACGGTTGTCAGAGATTTACTTCACTCTCTGTTTTCATTGGGTGTCTATAACCTGTTGGTGCTATTTCATACTCATATAATAGCTTTGCCGAATGCATTCTAACACCATCAAAATATAGTCCTGCTGAATGCATTATAGAGCTTCCTAGGTTTGGACTTCATGCAGAGGGAGAGGGTTTCAATCGCGGGCGGCCTTGTTCTCCTTCTGTAGCCCATTTGAGCTTCAGAACTTTTTTTTTTTTTGGGCTGACAACTGTAAATGAGTTGGCACAACAGATGTCCAGGTGGGATGTCACACAATCATTGTAGTGGGCCCCGGTCTTGGTTGTATGGTCCCCCTATACCACGCTTATGTGCACACAAAGAGGTAACAAAGTGAGGGCTATACACGCAAAGAGGAAACAAAGTGGGAGCAGGCTACTCTCATCAATGAATTGAAAAGACAAAATAACCCTGATGAAGGGCCAGCCACACCCAAAAACTTAATTAGTGGTGACTAATTGCAGAGGCAAAAATGTTCAAAAGCTATTTGCATCATATATAGTATAGATAACTCTAACGATCAGAACAGAACTGCATACTTGTGGATTGATGACCTTTAATAAGGTCTCTTCATCAATAAAATACCGAACCCCCATCAAAAGCTATCTAATAAGCTCAAAGTTTATGTCAATCTCCATATTTTGGAAGCATTTTATTATTTTGTATTGTGAAGATTCCACAAAGCTGAATTCTAAATATGAACATGCCACATCATGATTGACTGCTGACACTGATCAATGAAATTCTATAAACATTAAGATGGAATGTGCTGAGGCCATTCATGGATGGAGATTAAAGAGGTGATCTGTGTCATGCAGGCTAATATGGCATGTGTACTAGATCCAGTCTAGTCATCATGTGAGGCTCCTATTCAATTTGCGCTTACAAAAAAAAGAAAAGAAAAAAAAGGCTGGTCCAATAATCAGGTGGGCAAAGTAATGCAATGGCATTTTCACACCAGGCTCAAGTGGGGTGGCCTGTGGGATGCAAGGCACACTTGGGGTGGGCGGCTTGTGTGAGGCGGGCCCCATCCATGTGAGGCAAAACCATGTGATGTGAGGCTCACGAGAGGGGTTTGGCCGAGGACTTAACCCATGAGATGTGGGGCCTGAGCTATAAGATAAAGGGATTGATTCACCATGCTTTATCAGTTCAAGCTTTCAGAGTAAGTGGTTAGTTGTCCTGCATTAAAGTGGTACCAGAGCGGGAGGTCTCGTGTTCGAGATTCCTCACCGAGAGTAATTAATGTAGAAGCATTTTCACACTAGGCACACGGGAGGTGGACCCCACTTGATGAATGACCTAATCTCACACACACGCCATATTGGCAGTGTACTACAAATCCCTCCATTCTCACCTTAGCATTTCTCCACAAAGATACACGATAGTCGTTCATGATGTGACTTTTTCCCCACATTTGAAAAGTGCAGGATCTAACCCCTTGAATTTAAAATGCGAAAAAGGACTACTGAGATATTGCTAGTGCCTTCACAACTATGAAAAATATTAAGCGTGAAAGAAAAAGACATACCATAACAATTCGGACACTCTGTAAACTCATAAACATCTTTCGCTCGTTTTCTGTTGAGTGCTTTCCATTTTCCTGTACCACCACACATATCACCTAAATCAAAAGAAAAGGAACGATTTCACACCTGTTTTCAGAAGCCATAAAAAGAATTTACATTACAAATCCACAGAAAAATGGAGAATAAGAAAGAGCAACAAGCATCATCATCTTATCTTTCTTCCAGCAATTTGGGGTTTGTCATTTTAAATGGTAGATCATTTGCCACCAGACATCAACCTTACTTTTTACCAGAGGGTTCCAGAACTGGCTATGGCAGAGGCTTGCATTGACACAACTCCCATGCAAACACAGTCCGACCCGCTACTGACCCCCAGCACAACTTTCACATGCAAGCCCCAAAGGACAACAAGCAATTTAGGGTCATAGAGGGGCACTTGCCAGGCAAAAGTAAAGCAAGAAGCACCCACACACATGAAAGTTTATGCTCGAGTAGTTGGCTGCCCAAAATGGCAAGGAACCCACAGAGACATGATTTAAAAAACATGACTAAAATGCCAATGTGGTCAGGATCCACAATAAGAAATATGGCTTCAACACATGAATGCTTTTAAGATCTTTGTTGCTACATAATTAAGGGCTCGTTTGGATGTATAGTCGACTGGGGAGGGTACCCACAATCGTCATTTTCTTAAAAACCAATCAGGGGTTTCACCTATTTATCACCTAAATTGTTGGGCGAGTTGCAGCCAATGATTGTGGGTGGTATCCAAACAGCTGCAAAACCCTCATTTCCAATTAAAAAAGAGGGTTCTCTCTCTGAACCTGGTTTTCACACTACATCCAAAGGGGCCATAAGGTCCTAGACTGCTTAAACTGAGAAAGAAAAGATAGTGGAAGCATCATCAAGCCGTTTACACAGCTACTTAGATATGAGGGTTGCGAGACACACCCGAAATGGTAGTGTATAATGATGCTAATCCTGCATGCATGAACACCACAGCCAACATGCCAAGATGGCATACATGTGTGAGATCTGAGCCACCCGTCACGTGGGTTCCACCAACCAGATGCCTTGGCCTAAAAGCCAGGATGATCCACTCATTGGTTTGACCACAATGTATAAAACAATGGATGGGCTTTGGAGATATGTTTTGTACATTGGCCTCCAGCTCAAATGATAAGTGGACCAGCCTAATTTTTGGGCCAGAAATCTACAGGTAGGAGTCACCTAATGGATGGATTATACGTTCACCATACGTGCCATATCGGCACATAAGGTAGAGTGTCAATGGGGTGAGTGCTCCTCGTATAATGTCTGTTAGAGAATGGACGATAATCAAATGCACGAAAAAATAGCTTGCATACGTCAAATCTTAGACATGATGATGATGAGGGTGATTTCAGATCTTAAACGGTTATACTATCAAAGTGCAATATATGCCGAACAAAACAAGCAAAAATATAAAAGAAAAAGAAATAAAGATATGCAAGTCATACTTACAGATTATAGCACCAGTGCCCCCACAATTTCGACAAACGGGTCTTTCTTTCGCAAGGGAACCATCCATCATTTCCAAAGCAGTCCCCGTGGGAACAGAACCGAAAGTTCCAGAAGCATTTATCAAACCTAAAGTCGTACATAGACACCAGCGTCTTGAAACTGATGGCTGAGATTCCTGCAATAAAAAAACATAACCCCAGAAAAAAGGTATGCTTCACTGATGCCAAAGATCTTACAAAGGAGATAATTGGGATTCTTCTTGAGAAGAGAATAAGAAAAGGAAGGCTAATATGCAGGTCGCTGCATATTTCTATGCAGTTCCCTCACCTGACAGAGAAAATGTGCATGGTGATTAAGACAGTTAATCTGGTGGGCCACGATGTGGATGAGCAATTGGATAAAAATAACAGTGATCAGCCAACTCTGACCATCCAGTTTTTATGAGCTTTAATGGTTGAATGTGGACCGCTGCTCTAACCATGCCTTTCTGCAAACTACCAATTGAGTGGTTACCACAGTCCAAACCTCTTGATTTTGGAATATGGCCTATCCACATGGTGGCCCACCAGAACAATAGTCTCAATCATCAAGCATGTAAATGAAGGAACTGCATAGAACTTCTAGGAAGTGGCCTCCATATTAGCATTCCTTGAAGAAAAAACCTCACCTAAAACCTTCAACAAGTTCATTTGATACAATGAGAGTTCTTCTGAAGTGGTAATAACAAAGTGAGAACTATAAGGTCCTGATGCAAGTGGGACCCAATTGTTTGATGATCCAGACCATTGATCCGAAGCATGCTAGCATTAGTACTAGATGCCCAAAAATCTCCCAGATTGGAAGTTCCTAACTCTTTCATCTGTAGCCTTAAAGAACATCAACAGAAAAATATAGTAATGACCAATGTTCAAAATATTGGTATCACGTTACGTATTGCACCCTTGGGATACAGCTACGTATCGGTTATCTCATGGGATACATCGATTGTATCGTGTAATGTATCGCTGTTGTTGGAAACAAGGGGAAACATTGGAAATTGGTCAAATTCTTCAATGAAATTTCAGGATTGTTAAAAAAGACGTCAATACACAATTACAAATCAAAATATTAGAAAAAACGAGTGCACATAATAGGTTTTTTTTTTTTGTATGGGGTCCTACTCTATGCGTTGTCTAACTGAATTAATGCAAGTATATTCAAAGTTTATTCATATAATTTATAAATATAAGAATACGTGTGGAAACACAAGCAATATGTTTAAAAGCAAAAAAATAAAAAAAATAAAAAAAATCACTAAATTAGGTTAAATACATGTTTGCTTTTATGTTTAGACACAGATTGCAACCAATTTGCAAGAAATTGGAAATTTTTTATTTTTTTTCAATTTTTCGCAACTTGGTCCTTCTCTCCAAATCTCAAAATCGAAGCTCCCAATCCATGATTTTTCATGCAAAACATGGATATGTAACAATTTGACACCAATTTAACATGATTTACATTAAAAAAGGATCGAAAATTTTAAAAAAATGTTCACCGGATCGAACATGTGGGATATATCCCACTACTTGTGTGTTTCGTATCGCACAGGTGGGATGTAAGAAATATCATGGGATATATCGGCCGATATCGTCGATATTTAAAACACTGGTAATGACCTAGACAAAAACGTTAAAGAATGAACGGCTAGGATCTATTTATTAGGAAGAGTTTTGGGTCATTCCCATCATAGTGGGCACCCATTAGCTACATCGTTCAAATGCATCAAGACCATAAATCTTCCTATCCAGCGGCCTTCCTTCTATTTCTCAACAGGGTCGCCAGAACATAATTCCATATTTAATGCATGTTTTTCTTCCTAGAATAATCTCAAACAATGAATGAGAATTACTTATCATGGTTTTCTTGTTTGGAACTTGTAGACTTTTCAAATTGCAGTTGTCAAAAAGTATCTACTTTCTTTGGATTCACTTCTTCCTTATATAAGCTAAGAACCCAGTTGCTTATATATACTAGAGGTATTGGTAAAATGCCGATGCCAATACTAGGCCTTGCTACATCATGGGTGCTAGTAACCTATGTAACTCAGACAAGGAAATGTGTCAATGTCAGAAATATATATATGGGTGTCAAGCATTGGTTTTTAAAAGTAAGATTTGCCGACATAACCATACAAGATATTAAAAGTCAGATTTGCTGAAAGCCCTTGCCTAGAGGGGTGCCACATGGCCTTGAGGCAGCAACTCTCAACGGATCCAGGGGACAAGTGCAAATCCAGTGAATGAGAGAGGATGTCGAGGCAATCATCTCCGCCTTAGAGAATGCACCAGGCAATAGCAAAGGCCCTATCCATGTGTCCTTTGGAGATTCCTCGCTTGCAGCCCTCTCTCTGTGTATCCATCCCAGGAGAGACAGGTGTCCCTATCCTTGCTGAAGAAAGGATTGTCCTTGTTGAACCGTCGTTAAAGCCTTCTGACAGACACCTAGCATCGGGGACGTCGAATCCAGCTAGAGCATTTTTTAATTTCGATTCAAATTCAAATCCGGAATGTGAATCCCACCCCTCTTTTGGGAATATCCATCCTGCGTTGGACAATTGTCCATCTAGCTCAGTCTCATCCATCCACCCTCTGAAGTGTTTGAATGCTCTTGATCCATCCTCCTTTTAGGTATCGGATCCAACGGGCTCCCTCTCAATCCTTATTCAGCCTTCGAGCAAAGTAGAGCCCTCTTTCCACCAAGCACCAAAGGATCTTGAGGGTGACCAGATGGCCCTTGGTGCTCTCTCAGGCTGTGGAGATCTATTGTATGATCCTCTGGTAGAAGATCTTTCTGGAGGCTCATCTTCCGAGACGTCTAGAGATGAAAGGCCTTCAACCTTATCGAGGTTGGCTTTGGATGAAGATGACTTTATTCCCTCGGATTTTGAGCTCTTCCACATCCCCGTCATCCACTCCCTGAAGCGTTTGAACAGTCCTGATCCATTCTCTTTTCAGGTATTAGATCCAGCGGGCCAAGAGCCAATAGATCTTAAGGGTGACAGGTTGGCCCCTGGTGCCGTCTCAGACTGTGGAGAACTATTGTGTTATCCTTTGGTAGAAGATCTTTCTGGAGGCTTATCTTCTGAGGCATCCAAAGATGAAAGGGCTTTGACCTTATTACGGTCAACTTTGGATGAGGACGACTCTATGCCCTTAGATTTTGAGCTCTTCCATACCCCTCTATCTTCTCATTACCCCCACCCTCGGCATATGTTGTTGGGCACCCTCCTTTGGCTATTATGCCCCTTCCCCTCCCCGCAGATCTACTCGGCATTGGCACTCTTTCCATTTTCTCTTCTATTTAATGGGGATTCCTTGGACGGGGCCCTTGTTATCTCCTCACTTTAGACAATTGTTAGCTCGATTATCTTCCTCTTCTTCGCAGGAGGACCTTTCAACTCTGGTGGCCATTATCATAAAGAAGAAATGGATTAAGGATACCATCTACCATGTCGGATACCTCTTGGGGGTGGTATTCAGGGAACGAGATGAAGACTATTTTGTGCGGCTCCAACTGATCAAGGAATATGGTATTTAAATCTCTCCGCCCATAAGTCCTAGATCCATCAGCATTGGAAAGAGTTGCAGAGAATTAGCTAGTTTGGGGGTAATCCATCAGGGCATGCTTGAGGCTTTTCCTAGATGTGAGAGAAAGGGTAGAAGAGGTAAGGTGATCGTCAATGCAGATCCTTAGTTGGAACATTGGGGGTGATCAACAGTATGTCCATATCCAACACAATGAGTGCACAAGCAATCCATACCACAACCATGGCCAGTACCACAACCACAACCTCAACCACCATTACGACTTCCTCTTATACCTCTATCTCAGCTAGCACTTGCATTATCAAACTTCTTTAATCTTGTCACTATGGCATATATCTCAACTACAATTGACCCATAGATAATGGCACTTCCCATCTTGTAAAAGCAAAGCATATACACTGCTAAGTGAAGGTAAACTAGGAGAACCAAGAATTTGAGATCAAATAGGTTTAAACTCATAATTAAGACTTGCTAATAATTTAAATATGATTTTCTTCTCAACACTTTTTTGATATACCTCCGAATTTGTAAAACAAACAAATTGAAGATCATTTAAGATAGATAATTCCCGCCACAAACCATGCACCTTAGCATAATAATCAGACAATGATCTCTCTCTATCTCAAATGACTAATCTCCTAATAAATCTTGTAAATCTAGGCTATATTATCCTAATAAGCATACAATTTGGAAGAAGTTAACCAAATTTTATGAGCAATGGACAACGAAAAAAGTCATTCACTAACCTTTGGTTCCATCAAGGTGTTCCAAAACGGTAATTCTGTAATGGCCGTTACAACCATTTCGACCCCATAGCGTGTAATGGTTATGACCATTACCGTTACATACCAATTTTGAATACATTGGGTTCCAATTCCATAATATTCAGGAGACAAGACATAACTAACAAATTGTTCGATTTCCACTCTTTATAAGAAAGAGAATTTATAAAAGGGTCCGCTATACTATCATTAATATATCCCAACTTTTACTTTCCTCCAACAAACATCTCACCAACTTTTGACAATTGAAAATAATTGCTAGACTGGACTTAAGTTTATGAGTTGTAATCTACAACCCAAAATTCTCAAAATAAATAATCAACATCTCCATCTTGGGGGTGATGGGATTATCTGTCTCAAATGTTGATGATGAAGCCATATTTAATCCCAAACCATTAAAATAATACAAAATATCAAGACTTTATACTAATCGATACAAAAAAAAAACTGCTACAACTAGCTATTGCTTTTGACAATCTCCAAAAACAAAGGACTAAAAAAACTAAAAACAAGGCACCAATTCTCGTAGTTCCAAATCAACCACCAAAGAGGAGAAGGGGATCTTATAGCTAAATTCACAGATATCAACGAATCTTGATAATTATAAAAAAAAAGAAAAACAAATCTTAAATAGCTGATTGGTAACTGCAAAAGAATCATAGTAAATCGGGGACGAAAAGAACCCAAAAAACTGTCCAAATGAAAATATCCAGCAAACCCTAGCTGCTACATACCAGTTTCTGAAAAAAAAAAAAAAAAAACTGGTAGAAAAATTCCCAAATAGCTTATCAAAATTGGATATCCAACGACCCTTCAAAGAAAATCAGAAACTTCCGTAAGATCCCTCCTCGTTAATCACATTCAATCGCTGATTAGGCTTCAAAGACTCTTAAATTGAGAGAAAAATCTGAGAAGAAGAAAGAAAAGAAGAAAAGAGAGAGAAGAGAAAGGCAGAGCAAGAAAGTAGGAACAAGAGAAAACCCTAGAAGCTCTTTTGCTCAGATACCATATCGGAGAGAAAGAAAAAGCCTTCAGAAGAGAAACTCTAACTAGAGCTACAAGTCCAGCTCCCTTCTTATTTATATTACGTGATGTTTCAAATGATATAAAATACCCTTGGAACTAAGGGAAAATGAGAAAAAACAAAAGAAAGAGAAATAATAAGAGAAATAAGAGGAAAATGCGAAACGACCCATGGTACAAAGAGAGAAGGCCCACGGTAGAGAGAGAGAGAGGGCCCACGGTCCAGAAATATACGTGTCTACAAACCAAGCAACGTAAAGTCACAAAAAACTATTCAACCAACATGGGCAAGCTTTAATTTCCTACCTCACATAGATGGAAAGGTTAAGCAGCACCCAAACACGTAAATGAGATGAAACATGTTCACTCGAAGTACATATTGGGGTGTAAAGCAAGGATTGTGGTAGCATGGTGTTGTGTGTTATTAGCAATGGGAAAAAAAATGGAAATCCTGTCCACCCAAACGTGGATAGCGGCAGAAAAAAGAATCCCAAAATAAGCATTTTCCTAACCATCTAAATAGGCCCCAAAAAATTTCCTAGATCTTAGCACGATAACGGTTACAATATCTAGCCTCAATGGACTTGTATTGTGGTGTATCATCATGGTAAAAGAAACTTCCTTCTTCATTAACAATGGCGTACAATTTACAAGAAAGGAGAGAGGCTATTGGCATGATGGATCATATTTTTGAGAAGGATATGGATGGCACTCAATCATTCAATGAATTGACAACTTGATTTGCAAATTTTTAAGAGAAGACCAAAACATAAAGAGAAATACAATAAATATAATCATGCTAGTGTAAATGAATGTAATCATGCTAGTGTATGAACCTTCACTTTCAATGTTTCTGATGCATGATCAGGGTCCCTCTGAGTACAGCTGTCATCTTCCAAACTGGATCTGACATGAAATCCAGCTGACCTAGAGTTTACTGCCATTTAGAAGCAAATGGAAACATTAGTCCATGGCAAGAACAGGTGTTTAAGCATATGGAAACAGTGTTAGTTGAGATGACGGAGTGAAAAATATTTCGATAGTTTCTTTCAAATCTTCCATTGGAAGGCTACATAGAAAGTTTATGCAACAAGAGAATTGAAAATTAAAATCTCGCAATGACACTAGAACCTATGGGGAATGAAATCAATAGAGTACCATCAGACACATTAAATGTTTTTTTTTTAAGGCAAGTACTAAAAGCATTTTGGCTATAAGACTTTGTGCAAGCATTGAGAATCAGCTAATAGAAATGCATTTAACATATACATTAGTGTTAATCTTTGAAAAATAAAAAAAGGTATATATTTTGTAAATGTCTTGAATATGCATAGAAGTCGAAGAGATAGCTCAAAGGTCATGTCCTAGATTCCTAGGAGTATGGGAAGGTCATAATTAATGTTTTTGCTAAGATTAGTATGTATGATGGTTTATATATATATATTGGAAAGGCACTATGAGGTCGAGCTCTGTGGGCCCCATTGTGATGTGTACCAAACATAATCAGATGGGGCCCACAGAGCTCGACCTCATAGTACCATTTCATCTTTGTGTGTGTGTGTGTGTGTGTGTGTGTGTGTGTGTGTGTGTATGTGTGTGGTCGAGCTTTGTGGGCCCCATTGTGATGTGCAATGGACATCCACGCCGTGCATTTGGTGGGTCTCCTCTATGTTATGGGATGTCCCAAAAATCAGTCGTATCCAGAACTCAGATGGGGCACACCATCTAAAACCATGTGAAATCATGCCTAAAACATCTAAAAGCACTTGGTGGGGTCCACCTAAGTTTTGGAATGGCCTGAAATTTAGTTTTACCTCTTATGCAATACAATGGATGGGTTGGATGTCTAAACCACATCTCAGTGGGCCCTATAAACAATCAAGAAGGTTTCAGTGGGTGGGCATCCACTCTCAACTTTCTCTATGGTGTGGCCCACCTAAGTCATGGATCCACCTGAGTTTTAGGCTCATGGCCCACCATGGAAGGGTGCATCTGATTGATGATGTCTGATCCACATCACGGTGGGACCCACAAAGCTCGACCTCGTGAGAAGCTCCCATGAGCTCAACCTCGTAGTACCTTTTCCCATGCGTGTGTGTGTATGTGTAGTCTTTTGTAAAGCAAATACAATGGTAGAGAGGAGAAAGAAATTCTTAAAAATGAAATTTGACATCATATCTTTTGAGTTAAAAGATACATTTTGGGATAGACCTGCTTTGTATGGCCCTAAGGCCGTGCACTCCAAGGTTTTTTCTAAATTTTTTTTAATTTTTTTTTAAATAAAATTTGCTTCTATTGTGCATAATTGTTTTGATCAGTTTTTAAACCACATTTGTAGATTTTTTTTTGAAAGATCTATTTGTAGAGTTTATAAATAAAGTCCTAAAAATTAGAAATCATTTTCTCAAGAAATTCTTAGAATACACAAACATGATTGGATGTCTTATGAAAGACCTAGAAATTAGGCACCTATACTCCAAAGTCTTTAGGCAATGCATTTTTCTAAAGAAAATGCAGGTAGTGGGAATTCCTTATAAATAGGTGTTGTAGAAGGTTTTTTTGGAGAGCTCCAAAACATGAGGGTAGTGTGTTGGAAGGAAACATCGCATGGTGTGAGTTTAGCAAGACTTGACCTGGCCTCCTGTAACAAGGAATCTGAATCTGGTGAGCATCTCGCGCATGGACCGTCGAAAATCCTCTAAGATTGGATATCCGCAGGTGCCCTAAGCGTCGATCAAACCCAATCTTTAAAAAAGCAAGAGAAGGAAAATCTCCTTACTCCTCTTCTCATCTCTCTCTCTACTTAGAAGGGAAAATTAGTTTTCATTCCAAAATTTCAAAAGTTTTTCTACTATTTTCCTAAATATAGCATTTATAGAACATCCATAACTAACCTCTAATTAGTCTTAACAATTAGTGTGCCAATCACAACTAACCCCCAACTAAACAAAGCCACATCTAACAACCTTAATGCACACATGTCACATGTTGTTCGGCTTCTTCTTCTTCTTTCTTTAACATCTTAACACATTGATGTAGATGTAAGCAAATCGAGTCCCCATAATCTGACAATTGAAACAAATTGGGGAGGACGAAATGGTAACTCAAGGCATACTTTAAAATTCACTTCCTGCAGAACAGTCTTAGACGAGATTGAGATTCTAACTAGCTCTTCCATTGTGATCTTTTTATATTCTTTGTAGCCTGAGGAGAGAGGTCTAGTCTTACGCATCCCCAATTGTGGCTTTTGGTTGGCTGGTGGGCAGAAAAAGAGTGCTTATGGTTGATAACCTCTGTAAATGTGGTATGATCCTTCCCAATATTTTCCTTCTATGTTATTGCCACGCAGAGTCGATCAATCACATTTTCCTTTATCATCCTTTTACGGTTGACATTTGGGCGTGGGTCCCTATCCCTACTGAAGAAAGGATTGGCATTCTTGTGGTCAGTTTGGGGAGAAAGAAATGATTGATGTTTTCGCAATAAAAGCATTGCGAGCACGGGGGTTTTCAATGGAGTCGTTCTATTGTTTCGAGATTGGGCACCATGAAGGAGCCACCACTTTTGGGGTTAGCTAGTTTTTTGTTGTATTTTTAGCTTAGGCTTTTTCTAGGTTTTTATTTTCTTCTTCTTCTTCTTCTTCTTTTGTTCTCTATCTTTCTTTTTGCCTTTGATTAATAAAGTATCACCTTTCAAAAAAAAAAAACAAAACAAAACTAGTTCTTCCATTTCTGCGTAAAACACAATTTCAATCATCCACGTAGGTTTTTCTAAATCTACAACCATCACGGCAAGGACCACATCTAATCAAGTTGTTTCCATCTAATGGTGTGGATTTGCTGACCACCAACAGCCACACGAACTTTACCGAATCAAATTTAGATGATAAAGCATGAGCCACACTTTGTGTGGTATTGATATGTTGATCACACACCCACTCCCAAACTTTGACTAGGCTTCTCACCGAATCCAATCTATTTGATTCCTCACCAAATCCACATATCTTTTCAGCGTTCATTTGCAAATCAAACACTGAGGATTGACCACATGAGTCCACACTTGATCCACTTGTAAGATTTCAATCCCTTCCTTTTATCCATTCAAGAAAGCATCATTTTCGTTCAAGAAAATCATCATGTCTTGTATGGACCAACTCAAAAAACCTTTTAAGATCTGTACAAAAATAAATAAAAAAATTCATGATTGTAACCTTGCTCTAATGCCAATTTTATAGAGATAATTTGATATTACTCCTTTGGTGAAAGCATGAGATGGGTCACAAGAATGTAAAATTTGTATTATATCACCATAAGATGTACAATGTTTTATTATATTCACCACACTCTAGAGTCTTCCTAGACTCACACCACAAGAGATTTCTTTCTAACTCACTACTCTCACTCACATTTTGAACTTGTGAAAAAAATCCCTACAACACAATTCTAAGGATTTCCCACTGCCTATATTTTCTCTAGGAACATGTGCCCCCTAGAGTGTCTAAAGTCCACTGACACTTACACCAACTCCTAATCTCTAAGACTTTCTTGAAAAACACAAGCGGGTTTGTGTATTCCAAAATTTCTAAAGAAACCTGAATCCTAATCTCTAAACTTTCTCTACTCAATCTGTTGGTTTAAAAAACCAATCGAAACAATAACGCAAAACAAAAGGAAATGAACTCATAAGAAAAAAAAAAAAAAAAAAAAAACACAAGCAAACCTTTTAAGTATGACATGGACCTTAATTGAGTGAATGTGCACCCCATTGAGGCAAATGGATATGATATGGATATATTACTCATTTTCAAGCACATCGGGATTATAGAATGCTTGCTTCAGAGATAAGATGCCCGAATGAATCTGAATGATTGGCTAGAACATGCAGTTGTCTCAGTTTCTATGGCTCATGAAATGAGGAAGTGTATGATCCTTGGCCCTAGGATATGCATGGATCCTTGAGCACAAGTGTTTGAGAAAACAGCGCAAATGGTTCAGTGATCCAGACTGTCAAGACACCCCACAGCAGACAGACCACATGCCAAAAATCTACCCAATGGGACAGTCAAAACACTTTAGTTTTTGGTCCCAAATGAAAGAATCCAACAATGGTCCAAATTCAACACATAGAAAGCTAAAGACTATGCACATAGGACATCTCTACCATGAAAAACAACATTCTAGCACATCCATCAGATCAATGACCAAGACCATCACCTGTGGGCCTCACTCGTAAAAACTCAGAAAATGGAATTTCAAACCAAAGTTTTGTAAATTAGGTGTCATTTGGCAATGTAGAATTTGAGGAATTACTTAAGAATTCAAAACTGGGATACAAATTCCCAAGAATTTGATTCTGTTGGTCATATTCAGCAAACTAGAATTTGATTTTGTGGAATCTAAAAACTGTGTTTAGATGCTAGGAAAGAATTGCCAGGAATTCTACCACATATTTCAAAGGAGAGGGAACTCGATGATTTAAATCATATCAACTGTGCCAATATGACACATGCAACTTTTAAGACAATCATTCTGTAGGGCCCATAATTAAAAAAGAAAAAGAAAAAAGCAGCTCCAATGATCAGCGGCCCACCAATTTCATCATCAACATTGTCATTGTGGTCGTCATCATCATAAAATAAATAATTTTTTTTTTAAAGCAACGAGCCTAGTACCATGGAGGATGGCTGCAACGGTGGCTCATCCACCAAAATGGATTTCAGAAATGGCGCTAGAGAGAGAGAGAGAGAGAGAGAGAGAGAACTGAATTTGGGGGAAGAAGGGGAAGAGCATGCAACTTTCTCCCTTTGGGATTTGCAATTATAGGGATTTTGAAAAATGAGAACTGATCACCTACATGCTCCTCCCGAAAGTGAGTTTCTGTGTCTGAAAATACCCTGTAGTGGTATAGGCGGCTGTAGCCTGTAGGTGATCAGTTCTGTTTAAAAAATATGACCATTGGAGGGTTTTCAATTCCTAGGAATTTTAAAACCACCATCCCAAGAGGAATTCAAAAATAGCCTTTTGCTGGATTTGAATTCCAACTAGAATTCAATTCCCAACTTTTAATACAACAGATTTTTTTTCTTTTCTTTTCTTTTCTTTTGGTGTTTGATTCATATACAGTAGATTTCAGAGGTTGATAACCAGTAAGATAAGGGGCAGATATGTAAATATTCACCAAGAAACTGGAGAAAATGGGAGTTATAAGAAGAACGGAAATCATACTGGTGTTTTGGCCGTTGATTTTGGCGGGAATGGGACGTGGGATGAGGGATGGGAAGAGCAGAGAAGACGAGAGGTGGGAAGCTGCCCCCATCTCCAACCTATGCGCTCTCTCTCTCTCTCTCACTCACCGACGAGATATGAGCGGTTGAGTAAATATAAGGTCCTGATGCATTAGAACGTCAGTACAGCCCTGATGCGTCAATTTTGTACGAGTGGGCCCAGTGTTCTGTCTTACTGACCGTTGATATGATGGGACCCACAGTTGATGAATTCTGAAAGTCTCCAGACGGACTCAGATTGGGTAATGACCCCTCCATTACCGAGCTCGGTACTGGTCAGTGCTGGAAAAATCTATGTGGGCCCCACTATGATATATGTGTTTTATCCACGCCGTCCATCCATCTTTCCAGTTCATTTTAGATCAAGATCTAAAAAATTAGGCTGATCCAAATCTCAGGTGGACCTCACCATAAGAAATGGTGGTGATTGGACTCAGACCACTAAAAACTTATTGGGGTACAAAAGTTGTTGGATGAAGCTGATAAATGTGTTTTCCTTTCATCCAGGTCGTGTGATCTAATCAACAAGTTGGATGGCAAGTAACAGTACAGTGGGCCGTAGGAAGTTTTTAATAGTAAGCATGTTTCTTTTGGTGTGGTCCGCATGAGATTTGTATCTCCCTCATTTCTGTGCTTATACCATAAAATGAGCTGGAAAAATGGATGGACGGAATGGATAAGATGAATACATCATGGATGGACGCAATACGCGACCAGTGCTGAGCTCCAGCGTACTGCCGAAGCCGAGTCCCCTCCGTACACTTTCCACACCATATGATTCTATCCATCTGATCGTTTACGACAATTCTAGACCGTTGCTTTGTTTTCTTACGTATCAATCATTTATTGCAGGCAACTGATACGGGACGCGGATTTGCGTCTTGTCCCCAGCTGGGAACGGGCAGGAGCTTTGAGTGGCCACCGTGATGTGTGGGTCTTATCCACACCATTCATCCATTTTTTTTGGTATCGTTTTAGGTTATAAGCCCAAAAATAAGGCAGATCCAAGGCCTCAAGTGGACCACACCACAGGACATCCAAAACTTCTGTGGCCCCCAGGAAGTTTCCAAACTTCCGTTGTGTAGTCCACTTGAGCCCTGGAGCTGCCTCATTTTCGTGCTTACCACGGTAGGTACGGCTGGGGTAGGATGCAATCAGTTTCCACATGGTTGCTTACTCACTAGAATTATTTGCTGCGATTTAAGTGGATATTCCTTCCAAAAGTGGCCAATGTATTAAAGCTTAAGCCGGATTAGTAATAGGTCAGGCTTGAATCAATGCTAGTTTAGGTAGCGGATTGTGGGGGCGACTCCCTGTCGCAGGAAGTTCCTGCACTCATAAACTATAAGTAGGCCCACCCTGATGTTTGTGAGAAATCCACTCCATCAGTTTTGCCAGGCAGATCCAAAACCCAGGTGGGCTGTACGACAGGAAAAGGGTTGGAAAATGTCCACTGTTGAAACCTTTCTGGGTCTACCTGATGTTTATATGCCATCCAAACTGTTCATAAAGTCACTTCCACTGGGATGAACTGAAAATACAAAAATATTCGCCTGCTCCAAAACTCATGTGGCCCACTAATGTCCTAAAATCAGATTGGTTGAACAATCCTTGGTTTGTAGACTCTTATTTGTTGAAATAAGAGAATTAGATAATTTTCATTTTTAACCGTCAAATAAATGTCCACCAATCTTATTACCCAATGATCAAATAATCTTAATTTTTTGTTCATGATAAACGGGGCAGATCTGTGTGGGTTTTAAGGTATGTATGATCTCAAAACTGAGGCAGATCCATCGCTCAAGTGGACCACACCACAGATGTGACTCTTGCATTCAATGCAACACAAGCTTACCATTTGGTATGATCCACTTGAGCGTTGGATCTCCTCTCAATTTTGAGCTCTTGCTTTAAAATGATATAAGAAAAGGGACGGATGACGTGGATAAACATATAGTGGAATCCAAAGCCCATCCGAGTGTGAAAAAAATTTGGTCCATCCCACTTTTAATTGAACAGACCTGCCCTATTTTTTTTTTTCCTTCATTTGACAGCCCACACAACTCATCATCACTCGAAGAAATACACTCTGAAGGTAAACTATTCACTCAAAGAATGTTTACTAAAACACATTTGGAAGACTTCATGTTAGTTGGAAGAATTGCTGGGCCAAAGCCTAGGCAATTGCACGGTTTAAAACGGCTCTGAATCCCTTGCATGCGGGCCCACTGTTCAACAACACAGGCGTAAATGGGACCCCCACCATGGACCGAGATGCCCAAAAAAGACACTAGAGCATAAAATTCTAATCCATCAACCTCAGTAGAGACATCTACAGCTGTGCCCATGAACAACAAGAGGAAAGGGGCCATAGGTTTTGAGGGATGAGATCTGCCAATCCTCATGAGACTGGTCCCCACATCATACAATAATCTGAACGGCAATCATGCTTCTATAATTTCTGCATGCCCCCATTTCTAAGAGTACCATTCGATGACATATATAAAAATATATAATACATCGGAGCACAGTACTGGGTCCTCTTGCCACTGCAGTTTAAGCTCCTGGCACCAATTTTCCAGCAAAAAAAAAATATACACTTAAAAAGGGATAAAAATAAAATTAAAGACAACAACACCTTTCTTGGTTATTTCTGATAGGTGCGCATCCTCCTGAAGTGTGTATGCGAGGGTCCGTCGTCTGTGCGAACAAAAAGAGAAAAAGTACCCACGCCCTGGAATATCTCCAACATGTGCTGACATCCCCACACTTCAAGATACTGTGCGCCCATAGCACACGGATGCAAGATAGAGATTCTTCGCCCATTTCTCCTGCAGGCCATCAAGACATGTTAACAAGATGTATTCTCATTCTGATACTTGGATGCTGTTTGGTTGATGTCAGATTAAGAAAAACAGAAATGCAGCTTCTTCCCTTCTTAACCTCGGCGTCAGCTCAGATCAGAAAATGCATCTTGGCTGCTGAACCAAGAATCGTGAATTCACTAGAAACTCAATGTTCTTTATTTGACTGATACCATTTTGATTCACAAGGATGTGAGTTGCCTGCAACCAATGGCTCAAGGAATCTTCCTGCAGCCTTGATGTGGCCCAATGAAAAAGCAGCATGTGCACCCGTTAGATGTAGGCCCCGCAGCGAAAAGGCAAAGATCCTTATATTAAAACGATGATTTTGCCCCTTTCACTGCAGGGACCACATCTGACATGGCATTTTTTATTGAACCAGGTCAGGGCATTCCATGTCCAAGTCACAAGCCGAAATCCATTTAAGTTTCCCCTTCTTCCTCTTTATCAAGCAGAACTGAAGGCTGGATTTGGATGCACCACTGAATTGGATTACCACAATAGGTTTGGAAGAAAGCCATTTATCAAACAAATAATCAACCCATCTAGCATCCATTGTGAGGAATCGTGGGGAGTACATGGCCCTCGAATTGAAGTAGCTTTCCTTTCAAGTGCAGCTGGAAAGTAACATTTCCACGGGTTGGAGCTAACCCCTCGACCAAGGAAATTGCAATTCGATCATTTCCATGTTATTGAACTAGTGACTATCACAATTCACTTCAATAGCGCATCCAAGCACAGCCCAAACCACCAGAATAATGTAGGCCTGCCTCTCACAGAATTGGGCATATGCCACTTGAAGTGGCGAGCACATGGGTATTCTTTAGTTAATTTCACTCGCTCATCAGCAGTATAATTACTTCAAGAGGATTGATCCAGTGTATCGGTGCGTACACTGGTTCAGCGGTAACCAGAAAGATGACCGTCAAATCACGATCTGACACCAACTGTCCATTCAATACACCAATGATCTAGTATGGTGACATATGTGGGAAGAAATCATGAGATCGATAATAGTTTTCTGCAGTTGTTTTGAGTGAGAGCAGTCACCTTGACATGAGTACTAGGAAAGGCAGATGTGCGTAGCGTCTCCTGAGTTTCATCCCCAGGTTTGCGCCTGGGTACACTGAGGATCAGAGCAGCCTGATCCCAGGTGGCGGCTGTTGCTGTTATCCGGTAGCCACTATCCCAGCGTCTGTGGATGCCCTCGCTTGGATACAGAAAATCAAGTTCAACCACCTGCACAAAAAGAGAGGATAAAAAAATTCGAATTATCATGATTGCAAATCAAAGTATCATGAAAAAAGTTTATATATTATTCCCAACCAACGTACAAGGCTGAGATGTGCAGATTCAAATGCATGACAGAATATTAAGGTAGTAGTGTATGCAAGGGCCACTAGCACTAATAGGGTCTGAAAGCTACTTGCAGGTATACATGCCAGCACAGCACAAGCAAGGGATCTGGGCTGTTCATCAGGTAGGCCGCAACAGGTGTGTTTCCTGCGAAACCCCCAGGTTGCTCTATTCCCATCATGTGGGCAACATGTATACAAGAGAAATGGCAAGTTAAAAATATCAGTTTTCGACATTCAACAGTGTAGCCCACCAACGAGTGGAAAGACTGATTTTGGGCCAATCTGATGATTCACTGAATCACCCAAGTAGTTTTCACATTTTCTTTGGTGCATTGTCTGACAAAGCAAAATCAATCATGGAAACCAAGACATTCCATTTTCTACCACAGATCCGCATCAGGAAACTTAGAAGACAATATGCCTGGAGAAGAAAGCATGCTTCGAAATCAGAATGAGAACTATAAAATCCAACCTGGTCAGTAAAGCCTGCATTGCGGGACATGACAACACCCCATCGGCTGCCGGCAGTTGCCATCGAAGTCACATGGAATCCTTCTCTCCACTTCTTATTTATCCATTTGAAGGGGAAGGAGTCGCTGACTTTGTAAGACTGTTGCGTGTATTGGGTACCTAGAGGAAGTCGATTCAACAATACAGTTCAGTGAAAGAAAATGGACCACAAATGATCAAAAGATTATGATGTGCATAAACAAATTGATGTCCTTTTCCACTCCAAAGACATTCCAGATATTGATTTGGCCATAAGAGTATCTTGTTTGGTGGACTTTCTCAGGATGTCTAAACACCAACCTAAAAGAATCGACACTGTCACAAGCAGTAGAGGAACACTTCGAATTGTATTAACTGACAATGAAAGACAGAGCTGCTAAAGCTCTGCTTGAAGCAAAGTTTCAACAAATGGAGCAGAGAATAGCTAAATCGCGTTTGCCAGTCCATAAAGAGTACAAGCCGAGACTGAGCTTTATTGCAGATTCTTCTTCAAAGGATTCTTCAAGTACTCTTATGAAGGCATTGTACACCTTTCTTTTATGAACAACCAAACAATCATGCTTTCAACTATAAAAATAATTTCATCAAAATACAATGTAACGATATCTAGCGAGGACAGCATCCCACAGAATATTGGATGACCTTCCCTCAATAGTTAAAATCCTCCAACTTCGCCTCATTGGCATCCACTGCGCCAAAAACCATAAACAACAAGCAAGCCAATTTTGCAATGGGAAGTCCGTAAAAAATTCCACAGAACCCACATACCAGGCATGCTTAAGCCACGAAAAAAGAAAAGAAAAAGAAAAATAAAACATGACGACTATAAAGTTCATAAGATAAGAACTGTGGTAGCCAATGTATATAAACGCATACACATAAAAATCAACTTCACTGTATAAAACCTAATAAAGCATAACAAAAGCGTGGTTCCTTCCTGCAACCTCTATCATGGTCTTCTTATAAAAAACTTGAAGAGATCCAATCCTGAAAAATCATGGATTTGTCTCCAATGAGACGGATTAGAAGGTACTAGGATAAAGTACCAGTGCCCAACTACGGGACAAACTACAAAGAGCACCAATTTTCCAGTCCCACTGATACACACAGGAACCAGTCACTTCATAAATGCATACAGCATCATATCATCATTTAGCAACTCAAAGTAGATATTCGTGGTACATGTGAAAACTAATGACAGTCATGCATCCAAAAAAGGGGGAACTGACCTTTAGACATCACCACAAGAGAGCTTCCATTGTTAGCACCAGCAATAGAACTGATGTAGTAATTTTTCTCCCACTGCTCCATGATCCATTCCTATAATATTTGGAGTAAAACAATTGGTAGAAGTACAGCAGAAGTGATCAGTATATGAGAATTTATGTCCAATGTGGATCAGAAAACACACAGAAGATGGGTCCATACCTTGTGTAGGAAGCACGGGGAGAGTTCATAAACTTGGTGTGTATACCCAGTTCCTGCATCCATAATGAGTGCCCAAAGATTGGAACAGGATGCTACACAACTTATTAGCAAACCATCTTCAATGCCTCGGTCAACGTGTTGGGCCAGTCGATTATCAGCCACATTATAATGGTACCTGATGGCAAGTCCAAACAGTAGGTTAGTAGGTAACACTGTGCTGAAGTCACTTCTTTTTTTATCAATAACAGAGGTTCACAAAAGAAGGCTACTGAGCGTAAATATACAAGAATCCATAAAAGCAATGGATAAGAGTTCCCCGTACAAAGAAAATCCATCGGCCCCTTTCTTTGGTAGGAAGCTAGTAATACAGTGGCCCCTACAGGGATTCGGAGAAGGTATCAAAAGAGCGGGAACAAAATCTTACACTATCCTGAATAAAAGCTAGATTCCAAGGAGCGCATTTCCCAGATGCA
Organism: Magnolia kwangsiensis; assembly: GCA_037074715.1. Lineage (NCBI taxonomy): Eukaryota > Viridiplantae > Streptophyta > Magnoliopsida > Magnoliales > Magnoliaceae > Magnolia > Magnolia kwangsiensis. The sequence continues at coordinate 10,447,313 of CM073577.1, read as the reverse complement.
CTCAGAGTCACCCCCCACCAATGACATAAAATCCCCAACCCAATTCTGATAGCCAACAACTCCTTTGTTGAAGGAACCAAATCCCACAGACAGATAAGTAAACTGGATAGCTCATCCCTAGGAACACCTCCAATCCCCGAAGCCCTGAGATCCATCGATATCAGGCTTCCACTAGCCCATAGAAGGTCTCCCAGCAACACACCAGGAGAAGACCTCCAATCCCTAAAGCCTGAGATCACCCAATGAGCTATCATTGATATTAGGCTCCCACTAGCCCATAGAAGATCACCAAGCAACACACCAGGAGAAGATGACCAGAAGGCATCAAAGACCATTTTCCAATCACGAATGAGCTTGGATTTAGATATCCCTTTCAACTCTTCTGCAACACAGTTCCAATTAACCGATGAAACCTTGAAACTTTCACCACTGTTCTTTATCAAGCGATTGTTTTTGGAAAACATGTCGATCCATTCTTTTCCAAAATCATCCACACGATGGCACATGGGAGCATCCTCCATAAAATTTGGCCTCTAGGTGTGAAGGGCCCAACACTTTGATCATCCACAAGGATATCAGACTAGCCAAGCATGACCCATTCAATCTTGAAGAGACCAAAGAAGGACCAAAATAAGTAACCGACTCACAATGAAGGAAAAGATGATTAATTGATTCTGCATCCTTTATACATCTTTTCACACTTGCCTATGTTTCGAGACAGACCCATTCCATTCATCAAAGAAAAACATTTGGAACATATTCTTCCCAGCTCCAGCACCTCAATTGCCCTCACACTTCGTGTGAATGAGGCTTGAGCCTCACATTGCAGAAGGCAATTCAACCAATGCCACTAAAGGTGTGTTTGGATTGCGGGTCAACTAGGGGAATGCAAGGGAAGCAAAATTGTGACAAATGGTTAACTGACATCAGCACAGGGGAAGTGAACCCTTTGCACTTGTTTGAAGTGTTTGGGTTGCAATCCCACAAAGGGAAACCTCTTTTACCTCCAACTTTGCCATTTAAAAAGTCACATCACAGGCAAACTCTTTTCCCACCATTTGGCTTCTCGAAAAAGAAAGGTTTTGCTCCCTTGTTAGGGTGGGAAAGGCAAACAGCTTGCCACAACATCCTCCATTTCCCATTCCCAAGCAAGTTCAAACATCTCGTCAATGTAAACTGAATGCTTCCCTTAATTTACCCTCAATCCAAACATGCCCTAAATGGGAATCTTCCATGCAACTTGTGCTTTTCATTGGGAAGATGGTCAATATTACCAAAAACCAAGTGGTTCAATCAATTACATCATTCCTGAGGCTAATACAATGGTCACGAGTGAATGCATTGACAAGATATAGGACATGAGATTGGGGACAATGCCATATATCAAATAGGGTGCACAGAGAACCCAACTGCTAGCTGATGCAAGATCAAACCCTGACTATGATTAGACAATGGATTCCGGTCAACAGATCCACTCGTGGATTGACTTGTGAAGCTCAAAGAGTCACTCAGAAGGCTCGATATGCTGCATGGGTGGATTATGTGGCCCCCAAGAACAATTTGAAGAGCTCCTTAGGATTTTACACAAACCGTATATTATGAAATAGGACTTTTGTACAAACTTTAGATTGGTGCAGGCCCAATGGTTGAATTCTAGAAGATTTAGACTTCACTTTCCCTTTCACAGTGCAAGTGAAGAAAGTTTTGGAAGGGCTATTGTGAGAAAATAGGCTTTCGGATTGGACTTACATATCCTGAGTAGGAACTGTAGGATATACATTGTCTATGGCTACAATACATCCTGAGTAGGATATACATTGTCTATGGCTATAAACCATAGTAGCATATGTATCTGTTTATTGTGGACAATTACAATGATGATGCTTTTGAAAGAATAAAACTCGGTTTTCTTTGTTTTTCCTGAAATTGCATTAACCCTAACAGAGAAATTCTTCTAGAAGTATATCACTCTCAGAATTTGTCACTGCTCTCCAGGTTGCTCGGGCACTAGAGTGGGAGGACACAAAAGTATACCACCCATCTCTCCCCATGTTTACAATGAGCAAGCACTTCCATAGACTTTCTTGCATCCGTACCTCCATAGTCACTTAAATGGTAAAGTTTTATTCAAAGTTATCTAGTCTTTAATCCATGTAATCCGCAACCCCAAGTTTTAATAATAATAAAAATTTAAAAATTTATATATATATAAAAAAAAAACGATAAGAAAGAAAGGAAAAGCTACAGTTAGCAAACCTCACCCCAGCACATGAGATGGATCTTCTGCTCCCTCTCCATAACTCTCCGAAGGAAGTCCCTCTTTCATTCTAAACAATGAAAGACACTAGTTGTGCACTGGAAAAGCAAATGAAATAAACTCTCATATTGGCCAGGGCAGCTGACCCCCAAAGGATAGATACCTGCTTTTCCACACTTTCGGCCACCGCATCCCACAACTGCTTAGCTATTTTTCTCTCACAAAGCAGCAACCCAAGACAGACGATAGGCTTCCAACTCTACAACCAACAGCCCAGTTGAATCCTACAGCTACTCCCAACCTAACCCCCAGAACTTGGCTTCATTGTGTTGATCTTCTGCCCAAAAATTGCTTCCAAACAGCTCAACACCCCCCAAAAGTTGGCAACCTAGGTACAGTTCATTTCACAAAGGGGGTGTGTTGAAAGCTGGAGATATGAAATACGTGGAGCTTGCATGATTCACCTTAAGACCGCTGGTAATGCCCTCTGAGCAGCTTCATGATTTTTAATGGCCTCTGCTGCCATGAGAAACAAAAATGGAGAAAATGGATCTCCTTGAAAAACACCCCGAATCCCTAAAAAAAGATCCTTGGGAGACCCATTGACCAGAACCAAATAATAATGAGTTGATGCAATCATTCATGTATCCACTAACTTCGTCTAATCCCAAAACCAAACGTTCTAAGCATATCTGATATCTCTCCCATATAGTAATCATCATCATCTGAGCCTTATCCCAACTAATTAAGGGCGGCTACACAAATATCATTCCCCGTTCCACTCTATCAGAGACATTGTCATCAAATGGCATTTGTCAAATGACACATAAGCGATCATATGCAACCCAAGGGACATATGCATATGTGATTGCACAATAGCACATGCCATTGCACAGCCCCCCAAAACAATATTTTTTTATCGCATAATCACATATACAATCACACAATTACATACGTATGGCATATATGTGGTCGCATACTTTTGCACCGCATAATGCCCAACGGTTATAAAACCACATATGGCACTATGCCACATACAGTATATGTTCCCAAAATGGCATATAGATTGCACATGACAACACTGATCCTGGACCATATCCTCGGTTAAACCATAGGTGCCCCCATATAGGAATGCCCCCTATGACAGATCATCTTGACCAACACCTACCTAAGCCTTTTCTGCCAGAATATTATCAAGGATTTCATCCAAATAGGCAAATAGGTCTAACACAATGAATACCTCAATCCCTTAAGATAGCCTCCCCCTTTCATTGAAATAAAAATAAAGGAAATGTACTTTCACCCTTCAGTAAAATTCTAGGATAAAAACCAATAAATCCCCTTTAGCCTCTTCATAGAACACTTCCAAGTAGGCTATTAAATACCCAAGGGCCAAGAACTATTGTATAATTCCCAACTCTAATACTACTTTAATATCTCTTCCCCAATCAAACATCTGAACCAGTCTGCCTCTTCCACAATAATCTGCTCATGATTTAAGGTTGACGAGATCGGGCAGTCCCAACCATCACCCACTGGAAGATTGGAGAAATTTTCCCCAGCTTCATCGCAGCTCTCTTGTTTGCCCTCCACCGTGTTCATATCCACAATATGACTGTATTCTAATTATTCCTCTATCCTTGGTGATACCGTGGAAAAAGTTCATTTTTTATTGCCCACTTTAATCAACACTGCCCTAGATATTTGAAGCCATGTTATTTCTTCATCTCTCATTTTTCTTCGATACAAGCTAGAGAGGCCTCTCTCTCTCTCTCTCTCTCTCTCTCTCTCTCTCTCTCTCTCTCATTGTTTCTCTCCCATCTTACTTCTCCTTCTCATTGTAGCTTCTCACAGGCCCTCAAGATTAGAACCATGTAACTGTTTAACAAAAGGAATGGTGTTCAACCCAATACTAAACCCTTGCCCACTGTTACACATGCCCCCAAGATCAAGCAAGCAACGAAGGATCATGGAGAGTTGCCAAGCAAATCAAGAATAGCTAGTTCACCAAAACCAAGGAGAATGAAAAACACTCTGGTAATGATGACCTCTATTGCCCTGGAACAGCCCAGTTTTGAAATATGCCAACATAAAAAATGAACGACTACTCCGAGAAAATAATCAAATAAGTTATTCAGAAAAGGTGCGAAGCAATGGAAAAAAATAGGACCTCTGTTTCATTGGTTGCCTGGCATTGTAAACTGAAATCCACTGAGTAGCAGGAACTCCTAAACGGACCTTCTTCTTTGGTTGTCCATCATCTTCCTCATCAATGGTCAGCCTGCCCCGTTTTTGACCAACTTGATAGATTATCTAGAAAAAGCACAATCCCGAGAAATGAAATCTGTGTACTAATGACAGCCAAAGAGAGAAAATTCAGAAAAAGTTTACCTTCTGAGCACCATCAGTATTAATTGGCCTAATAGCCGGGTTTGGTCCTATTAGCCCCTCAAACAACGATATTAGCTTCGAATAGTTAGGCTCCTCGTCAAATTTCATGTTCACAACAATCTCCAGAAATTGCTTAAAAGGAGGAGGGCAGAAGCAGCACAGCATTTCAGGAGAAGTTGCCATCTTTTTCTTGCAAACTAGAAAAGATTTGTTGTCACCCTGAAAAGAGAATTAAGTGCCATGTCAAAGCAGGGGGGAAAATAAATATCCATAATTTTAAAGACACATCATTAGTAAAACGATGTCGTTATGCTCATTATAGTCTATGGTTGCACCACAAGCATTAACATACCTGATATCCCTGCCATGGTAGCCTACCCCGGTGAAGAAAGATGAGTGTATATGCAAGAGATTCTAGATCATCCCTTCTGCTTGCAGTTCTTCCTAAGTGGGCATGAACACTAGCATATCGAACGGTCCCTCTACAGCAATTAAATGGTCAATGCCAAAAGTGGCATCAGAGGTAGATTCAATATAGATTTACACACCATAAGCTATCTCGTACCACATAAAACGAAACATCAGATTACCTGAACACATCTGGGCGCTGATCATATTCAACATGCTGGCCACTAGTACTATCTCTCCATTTTGTTGCTGCAAGATCATTTAAAAAAGAATACAAATAATTAAAGAATGAAATGGATGAAAATATTAGAATATAACTGTCTGAAGAAGAGAAACAACTGATAGCAAGTGAAGTTCCGCACCTAATCCTAGATCAACAAGATATAACTTCTTTTCCTGCGGTGTAGCCGGCTGACCAAGTAGAAAATTTTCAGGCTTCACATCTCCGTGGACGTAACTAATATAAGACACAGAAGCATGGTGTTGGAAATAGGAACAGAAAAACTATGACTAATAGAAAAGGTAAATGTCTCCAAGACTTCATCAATTGTATATCTCTACGACAAAATGTAGCATGTAGGTGATTTTATTCCATATGTATCAACCTCTATTATTTAAGCATATCATGGAATTTGAATCCCCATGCAATTGATATGGATGCTTACCCTCTAGAGTGCATCTTCTCTAAGATTGAGATGGACTCAACAGCAATACAAGCTACCATTTCAGAGGACATCCTGCAAATTGACAAGACCAACCATGTAACAGGCAGAACAAATATCTAAATCCTAAAAATAGAGACAGATTGAGCCAAAATGCCTATAAATTTTGTGAATTTCCATTTTCCATAAAAGTACATGACAGATAAGAACAACTCGAGCTAAATTAACTAGTACCGTTGTGTTCTCTAACGCTGCAAGTAGGAACCAATATATTGTATGAAATCCAAGGCTGCACTTAGGTTGCATAAAAAATACCTTGACATTTCATGAAAAATCAGTATAATTTGCAGCAAAATATCATGAAATTTCATGACACTCGGTGCAATAAAATGCACCCTAAAGTAGGTATACATGAGTACGGAAAACAAATGCCCTTAGGCATCCTTAAACATACATTTCTACAGTTATGCTACTTACAGTTAGACTAAACTAAGTTCATTAACTGTCAAATAAGGAGCCCAGCAGTTATTTGGTACAATAAATATTGAGAATCAAGATAAGATAGTTTAGTTAAACTTGATCTTTCAGAGTTCAAAGGCTGTTGGACTGGAAAGAAACTCACGCTTGACCGGATGAATTCCATGCATCCCACAGACTAGGACCCAACATATCCATGACCTGCAAACAAATCCACACAAATGGGTCATACAAAAAGGCAACCTGCTAATACACTAACATTGAGGGAACTTTAAAATGCAAACATTGAACAAAGATTCAGAAAAGCTAAGAATCGTTCCACTTGAGCAAAACCAACAAAAGATGGACTCAAAGAATTGCAAAAGAACTGAAAAAATAACATACCATTACATAGTAGTCGCCTTGACGTCCTTTATAGTGTACTTTAGGCACCCCATGACTGCCACCGAGCGTGCTATTCAAAAGGAGACAGAACGATTTTAGTACAATCAGAAACAGAAATAATATAAGGTGATCCCTCAATGGAAAATGAAACAATAATTTATTTATTTTTTTAAGAGAAAGGAGATGTCCAACATACTTGTAAACTTGCCACTCGTATGGAGGACCATAATTACAACCTTTACTGCTCCTATGCTCAAATTTTAGAGCCACCTGTGGTAATGAGACCAACCAATTAATTAATTACACCCACCAATAATAGAGAACTTAAACTGGTTTTGAAACTCAATACTAGATCAAGTGCTTTATGGACCCTAGAATAATAATACATGAGGAAAACATATATTTTTCATCCAAACAGAATATTTATCATTTCGATGGAAAACTTTTCTTTTTTTTTTTGAGAGAGAACAAAAAATAATTATAGACAGGCGACAAAAGGCAACAAAGAATACAATAGGCCACAAAAACCAAAAAACAAAGCACCCCCCTCACAACAACAGGGAAGGAGAAGTCTCCCCACCATTACATAAATCCCATTCAAAGACAACTTCAAAGTCCAAACTCTCCCCATCAACCAATCAACATTATGAGCGACATTGCAAAAACACCTCCCATTTCTTTCTTTCCAAATCGCCCAAAGCCCCGCAAGTAAGCATAACCTCCAAAAAGTCTTCCCCTCCTTACCAAAATCCACCACATGGCAAGCCACAAAAAATTCGCAACCTAACAAATATTAACAGGAGCTAGGAGGCCACACCATAGCTTAGAAGCGAACGGGCAATGAGAAAAACATTCTCCAAAACAGAAACAAATTACAGAATATGTTGAGCTGAAAGATTACCTCCAGAGCCCCAGGGCCAGACGTACGATCATTCCCACCAGTGACACGACGACCAACAAATACCTGACCAAATCCACCTTTACCAAGCTTCCTCTCGATCTTGTAGACAGGAGATCCTCCTACCTGAACCTGAAGATCCAGAAAGAGAAAGATGAAACACTAGAAATACAACACCAATCCAACAAACGGAAAATAAATAGACTAAACCAAATAACCAAACCAACCCAATTTTGATTATGCCCAGTGAAAAACAATAGAACCCAACGAACAAAAACAATGCAAATAGCAAATTCACTACTTCTGGCCAAAAGAATATAACAATAAGGCTAGAATTACCGAACACGTGACAATAAAATGAGAGGCAGACTTGCCTTTCAAAAAAGAAAAAAAGAAAACAGAGAAGCAAACTTGAGAAAAATAAACACCAATAGTAATACCACAAGAGTTACCGAACGCATGATAATAAACTGCGAAGCAAACTTGCCTCACAAAGAAAATGAGAAGCCAACTCAAGAAAAATATGCACCAAGATTACCACCACAAAAGCTAAACAACAGACTCGAACATATGTTCATGTGTGCAGTTATCAACCCAAATGAAAAGAAAATCCCCCACCTTGAATAGAAACCAATTAAATCCAACACTAGAAATAGATCACCAAATGGACCCGACACAGGTAACAATACACAAGACTCATATAAAAACTTGTGAAAAATCTAACATCCAAAAGTCCCACCACAAGAACTACCAAAGTGTTTGGATGCACCACCTATGAGATAATCATTTAGCATGAAAAAATGAGCTTTAGGGTGCACAAACTTGGGAAATCAACCACCTGAAAGCACCATCATAAGAATACCACAGCATTTGGATGCACTTTTCATCACAGTAAAGTCATGGTGTACTGCACAAGTTACTGGCCCTACAAACATGCAGAAATCAATCACCCAAAGCAGCACCTCGAGAACTATTGTAGCATTTGGATGCATCAATCATCACCAATAAAAATAAAAGATGGGTTCAAACAAATTCCATGGTGCCCAAACTGGAGAAAATCAATCACCTAAAATTAGCACCACAATACCTACTGTTATCAATGAGTCTGGATGCAGTGTTTGTTGCAATTAAGCCGTAATGTACCACGACAAACTAGCAGAAATCGAACACCTGAAATCAGTCAGCACCACAAGAACTACCGTAGAGTGTGGATGCACCAATCATGACCATAAAAATGGTAGATGTGACACCACAAACTCGGGTGCACAAACTTGTGAAAATTAATCACCCAAATTAAGCAGCACAAGAATCACCACAACAATTCCTTTAAAAATCAAAAACACAAAACTGCCACAGGGTTTGGATGCACCAATCATCATGATAAAATCACAAATGTAATCAATCACCCAAAAATAGAACCACACGAACTGCCATGGTGTTTGGATGCTGTGTCTATTGAGAAGAAAATTGCAAACATAGTTCGAAATCTACAACACAGAATTACTATGATGGCGTTTGGGTACCCTTCATTGCAGTTAAATCGCAAGCATAATACCATCAACTCAAAAGGATTGAATCTGTTTCTAGGCAGACTGCAAGCATGATCAATAAACCAAAATACGAAAACGAAAATTTAAAAATCTAAAAAATGAAGGAGTAAGATTAAGACAAATAATCAAGAAACACAAAATAACGCAATTCTCACCGTAACAAACAAAAGGAAAACAAGGCGAAAAGGAAAAGAAGATCTTACCCTCTCCGGGAAGGGCGCCGTGCTCCCTTCTTCCTCCTGCCCGATTGCCCTATTCGCGCTCAAACCACCACTGTCGTCCCCCATCATCTCCTCCCTCCGATCGACTCCTCCTCCTTGATGATCAGACCCCACCTCAACGACGACTACCTTCTCCTCCTCAGCGGGCCCCGCCGCGGCAACCTTGGCCCGATTGTTGTTGTTATTCCTTGCCGCGGCCAATCTCGTCCTCGTCTTCGGCTTCACCTTCGGCCCCGCTGCTGCTGCCGCCGCCGCCTCCTTCGCTACGGCCGCCCTGGTTCTTACGTAATTACCGGGCTTCGGCTCGGGCTTTTTCGCGGCTGCCCGCCCTCTCGGCTTGCGGCGGAGATCTATTGGAGGAGCACGGTTTCTACGTACCCCGCTGCGCAGCTCTGGCATTATTCGCCCATGCAATCGGAGATGAGAGGGCTTGGAATCGGGGCATGATCAGGTGGGCCGGTTTGTAATTTTGGCCATTGTAAGGGTTGGTTTTGGGATTTTTTGGGGGAGGGTTGGATATGGATGGGGATTTTGAAGGTTTTCAGAGGCAGATTTGGGTATTTTGGAAGACTGGAGATGGTTAGGGTTTTTGTAGAAAAGGGGGAAGATCGAATCGATCGCCAGAGAGAGAGAGAGAGAGAGGCAATATCGAGTTTGAGAGGGCCTGTCTTTTCATTTTTCATCTTTCTTTATTTTCATTAGTTCCTTTTGCCTCCGTCGCGACTAAGCATAACAGCATCTGTCGCTCGATTGGGGCCCACGTCTGAGATAGTCTGATGATCGGAACCGTCCATTTCCTAAATTCCCTCATTTTCAGGTGACCAACATAAAATTACTCCGATCAGATTAATTTTATAATCATTATCTAGAGATGAACACAGACTAGAAGAAAACATATTTCAGTTTGAACTCATTCAACTCGAAAAATCGTACGTCAGGATAATCTTTGAGATCTGATTCTGGAATGATAGATTATCTTCGGAGGCCCCGAGAAAATGGACGGATGAAATCATTGGGCCATCTCAGCATGTGGGCCCAGTAGGGCGACAAGTGCTTCATCCAGAGTCGCGACAGAGGCAAAACGAATTCTTTCTTTAAGATGAAATGGTATGGTGCTCGAGCCGAGGTTATGTGCATTTTCCTTTGGGATAGCGTTTGTATGGTTATGGACATCTGTTCGATGATCTCGACCGTTTATTTGATGTCTCTAAATGGATTGTGAAGGAAATATGTTTTATGCTTTGATCAATTGACTAAAAGAGATGGTTGAGAACAGGATTAGTGCAACCGTCCACATTCGATGGGAAAAATGTGGCTTTCCAATCTAAAAGATATTCGGTTCATGGTTCATCTGTTGTGTTTACATCAAATCAACGGTCTGGATTACACAAAGTGGGACCCTACTGAAGGAGCTGATGATCGAGGAGTGTGTAAAACAGAGGATCGTACAATTCCTCCGTTCCTCTACATGAAGAACGCCGACTGTGGAGGAAAACAGGAGTTTCTATACACGAGCTATTTGATACTCTGGCGGAGTATGATGGATGGTATGCATGCACTAAGAAATCGTACACCTGGCACCTGTACTCAGTTTAAACCGTCCAAATCATGGACCTCACAGTAGATATGCCATTAATCGGATGAAAATCACCCTGATTTATGAAATTACGTTCGTTGAATTTGAATTATTTGCAGCTTTCCTATAGCCGTACAGATATCCTCTGAACGATCAGTTGGTGTATTTATTCAGATTCTTTGGCACGCGCTTTTTATAAATCATCTAATCTCGGGACCACTATCTGGACGGTTTAATTTCAATTATGGATTTGACAGGTGTAAATTTTACAAGTGCCTGTGCGCCGTCCATCACACTGGCAGAATATCAAAGGTTTTTTTAAAAAAAATCTTATCTTTTTCGCATACTACCGGTCGTCGGCCGAATAAAATGTCTTTCTCGATTGGGCCCATCACGAGGGCCACGTTTCATGATCGCTACCGTACATATGGTCGGTCCATCGCAGATTGGCCGAGCCAGGTGGACGCGGATTTTTCCTGCACTGCAAACCTAGGTAGGGCCCACTGTGATGTTTTGTTAAAAATCTTCCCCGGCCATCCATTTCGTGAGTTCATTTTAGTACATGTTTTAAAAAACAAACCGTATTCAAATCGTAAGTGAGCAGGAAATGTGATAATTAAATGTTTATAGTTGAAGTACTCGTGGGGTTATATTAGTTTTGATTATGTTAATATTTTTATTTTCAGTTCATTCCAATGAAAATAGCGTTGTTATTAACAGCATGGATGATATCTAAACATCATCATCATTATTGAACTTAAAAAGTTTTAACAGTAAAAATTTTCCTAACCATATTTTCTTACCATAAGGTTTACTTGAGTTTTGAATGCAGTTCATTTTTATAACATATCCTGAGATGGTCTTACGAAACATACGAGCAGGCAGAATTTCCCACAAACATTACAGTAAGCTCTGCCTAAGCTCCCAGCGCAGCGGCTTGCTGTAGAAGGCTTTCGCAAGAAATCCGCGTCCGAGTGAGATGGGAGCGGATTCAGTCAAGCGAGCTGACCTCGGCGCTGATGAGATACTGACAAGGTGCTATATGGCTACTGAAGTGACATCACCATGCTACGTAGATTCATTATGATGCATGTCTTGTATCTACACCGTCCAACCATTTTTTAAAATCTTTTTATGGCATTGCAGAGAGAACGAGATAATTTAAATTTGAAGTGGACCCACCATAAAAAATAGTGGGGCCAGTTACGTCCACTGTACGAAACTTCTTTGAGACTACAGTAGTTTCAAATAAGCTGATAGTTTTTGTTTTCACTTAATCTATATCTATGTTAACTTATAAGTAGGGTAGATCTCAAAAATACATCACGGTGGACCCTATAAATGTTTCAACGGCGGTTGTGATGGCTCTCACAATGCATCCACTTGAAACTTAGATCAATCTCATTCTTTTTTTAACGTCATAAAACGAACTCTAAAAATGGTTGGACGGTATAGATACAACACACGCATCATGGTAAAGTCCACGTAGCTTGGTGACCTCATTTTATTAGCGATTTGGCTACTGACCGTGTCAGTATCCAATCCGCGCCCGGCTGACCTCGTTGGATCTTGATGTATGCGTTGTGTATCCTGACGTCCATTCGATTTATTCCAGGAGGTGGGCCCAAATCTGACATAGATCCCAATGTTAAGTGGACTACGCCAGGCTATTGAACGTTGAAAACTTCTTGTGGGTTATAGAAATTTTGGATCATGTTTATATTTATGTTTTTCTTTTATCAGGATTTGTTTGACTTTGTCAACTGGTTGGATGGCAAATAAACATTACTGTGGGAGTGTAGTAGACTCGCTGGAGTTTCATCACCCGGTCAAGGGTTCAAGTACCCTGGTGGTGAAGTCCCACGGTGTGTGTGCGTGTGGTGTGAGTGTGTGGGGTTGTATGTGCGTGTGTAAAAAAAATAAAAAAACCAAAAAGCATTACTGTGGGCCATAGGAAGTTTTTAGTGGGACGCGTTTAATCACCATTGTTTCCTGTGGTGTGGCCCACCTGAGATTGGATTTGTTTCTGTTTTATTTTTACGTCTTAAAATGAACTGGAAAAAAGGGATCAACGGCGTGGATATGAAAAACATACATCAAGGTGGGCCCCGTTTTCACGGCTGCCCAGATGTGACTCAGATGTATTTATAGATGCTCGGTGCGGAAGTTCGCACCATACGATTTGGGTTTTTTCAGATTGTACGGAAGGGGCCATTTCTCGATGATCTAAACCGTTGATGTGATGAGCGCGTTGCCAATTCATCGTTGAAAATTAATCTCCGTATTGGATATGCCGTAGCCAGGTGGGCCATCTTCTCGATAATCTAACCCTTTCATCAGATGGGTCGAAAACTGGATGTACCGTACCCAGTACGGGTAGATTATCATAACCACTCGTTTAGTGGTTTAAAAATGGGGGCGGATTAGGTTAAGAACCCCGAACTACCAAGGTGGGTGGGACCCTGACTGTAGGGCACACTGTAATGTATTTGACTGCATCCACACCATCCATCCTTATTGAAAGCTCACTGTAGGGCATGATCCAAGAAACGAAGTAGATCCAAATCTCAGGACCATGATACAGGAACCGTGGAAATCGACCGTTAAAACCTTCTTGTGGGCCATAAAAGTTTTGGATGGCAAATAAACATTCTAGTGGCCCCATGAAGATTTTAATGGTGGGGATTCAATGAATATTGTATGGACTGTGAGATTTGAACCTTCATTTTTTTATATCATGCGTTAAAATGAGCTTTCAAAATGGTCAGACGGCCTGGATTTAAGGAACATACATCACTGTGAGCCCCACAGCGAGAGTCCCACCCACCTTGGTGGATACGTGGTCTCAGCTAATCGGCTCCCTTTAAAATGGGCTGGGCTGACCCAGGCGAGCCAAGGTCCAGACCGTGTGGGTCCCTTCTAGGTTGAGGCTGGAGAAGTGCACCTTGGACTGGGACCTTAGTTTTGCACCGTTCATTAGTTGGGCTGAACCTAGGCATGCGTGCGCCCCTCGAGCAGACTTAGACGTGACCCTGAGCCAGCAATATGGGTGAGACCCTGACCATAGGGCCAGTTCAATGTATTCATTGTATATCCATGCGGTCCATCTATTTTTCTAACTTATTTAAGGATATGGTCGGAGAAAAAAAAAAAAACATGTATAAGTTGCAACTGCACCACACCATATGAGACAGTGGTTAATGAACACCTGTCATTAAAACTTAACTAGCATCCATCTTAATGCTTATTGACCATCCAACTTGTTGATAAGGTCTTACAGACCTGGATTAGAGGACAAAAATAAATATCTGCTTGAACAAAAACTTTGTGGCCCACGAAAGGTTTTTAATGGTAAATAACCATTTATTATCCCAGTATGGTCCACATGCAATTTGTTTCTACATCGGCTTTGAGAATGTAGCTTAACTATTGCACTCAATTCCTCTATAATGTGCGTTTTCTTTTTCCCCCTCAACTATTGCACATTCACCCCTCAAAGAACTCACCCTCTCTCCCAAAATCTCTTCCATTCACTAGTAAAATCCTTGGACGTCCAATCCCTTAGTGCTTTTTTATTTATGTGAGTATCAAAACCTCACCAAATTCCATGACTAATATAATTTTTAGGTACATGGAAATTGATTTTCATATTCTTTTTACATATTAGTGGTTATTCTCTCTCACTCCTAACTATTGGGAGATCTTTATTGGATCTCATGCCAAATGTGGCGGTCAAGATCCCTCTAAAGTTTTTGTCATCTGAGCAGGAGATTGCAATTTCGGATCTTTTGGTTGGATCGATGACCATGACTTCATCTACTTTTCAATTCACAGAGAGACAAGGCCTCTCTCTAGCTATTTATAATTTGGGACAATGAGTTGGTTTTCTTATATACCATTGCCACAAGGGTGTTTTTCAACCATTATGAGTTTTAGCTAATTCTAATATTACTGATGACATTTTATTTCAATTAGGTTGTTTAAATAGAAAATTAAAAATGTTATTCCACTTATACTTTTACTAAAAGTCAAGAGAATTTTGAATTTCACTTTTTCTGTTAAGGCCTTGTTTGAAAATTGAAAACTCTTTGAAAGTCTTTAATCCCACATTGTTGTAAAATAGATGTTTTAAATTTGGTTTCACCATGCTTCTCGACCAGTCGAGGGGTTGACTCGACTAATCGAGGATCCCTTTGACCAGTTGAAGCTCACTCGATTCGAAGTCCAACAACGATATTTCTGAAAATCCTGAGGTCTTCGACCAGTCGAGGGTTACGCAGATGGTGCGCGGATTCTACACGGACTGCGTAAATTTAAGATGATTTTAGAGAGGTGCGTAAGTGGAGTTTCTTAAACTATAAATAGGGGTCTATAGGGTCTTTCTAAGTAATTTTAAGATTTCCTAAAGGTATTTTAAGGGTTTCAAAAAGGGTTTTAGGGTTATTAATGGGTGTAGTAAGGGTGAGATTCGAAGTTGTTCGAATCGGGTAAGTTCTCTCTCTTTGTAATTTCTATATTCATAGTAAAGATCTGTCGCTTTGTGTCGTGGTTTTTTCCCAAAAAGATTTTCCACGTGAAATCTTTGTGTTCTCTTATGTTTGCTTGGTGTTCTTGGATTGTTATCCTGTATCTAGATCTGTGTGATTTCACAGTGCAAATCCCAATAAGTGGTATCAGAGAAATCGTTGGGGCATAAATCTGAATATGAGGGATTAGCATCAATGGGAAGCACTGAGTATGAGATTGAGAAGTAC
Source organism: Magnolia kwangsiensis (assembly GCA_037074715.1). Lineage (NCBI taxonomy): Eukaryota > Viridiplantae > Streptophyta > Magnoliopsida > Magnoliales > Magnoliaceae > Magnolia > Magnolia kwangsiensis. Next base: position 10,431,735 of record CM073577.1, on the reverse strand, counting down.
TCAGGGAAAAATAACTTTGAGTTATAGAAGATCAAGATGATCAGTTCCTTATTCAAGTAAGGCAAAGATGGTACTCTTGAGGAGTGAAAGTCTATTGTGACTAATGATGATTGGAATACTCTTGATAAGAAGGCATTATCATTGATTCGTTCATGTCTCACAGGTGAGGTTCTCTACAATGTCATGAGAGAGAAAATTGCAGCTAAGTCATGGGCAAAGTTAAAGAATGTCTATGCGAAAAAATCCTTTAAAAATCGCCTACACTTGCAGTGGGAATAGTATAACTTCAAGATGGTAAAGGGGTGAAGATCTAAAGGCTCACATTACCAACTTTAATAAATTGGTTTGCAAATTGCTAGATATGGAGGAAGTGATGAAAGACGAGGAACAAACATGTATGTTACTAAATTCTCTTCTGACATCGTATGAGTCATTCAAGGATACTATGTGCACTACAAATAAAACCCTGAGTGTCGACATAGTTATCTCAGCTCTTCAAGGAAATGATATGAGAAAGCTTAACGTCGACATGGGGATATCTTCTAATGCACTGCTTAGAAGAGGTAGGAATTCTAAACAATGTATAGGTTCTTCAAGTTTTAATTCCAATCCAAGGGCAAGGGCAAAGGAAAGGTCAAGTGTTGGAATTGTGGGATTGAGGGACATGTGAAGAAGGATTGTAGAAGTCATAAATATATGAGAGAAGAATATAAGTTGTCACGTCCCAAACTCGAAAACCGGTCTCACAAAATTTTCGATCGCCGAATCCAGTGCCTACAGCCTCCGTAGTACCCCATTCTCGGCTCCTAACACCCATATACCAGGTTTCGATCCTGGGATGTACAATGAGGATTTCTAATATCCATTTGATTCGTAATGAGCATAATATAAGTATAACCCATGAACAATAACCACAAGAACACCATCACAAAATCCACTATGATCAAAAACTTTAGGTACAATGCATAGGAAAGGGAAATACAAGATAGTGACAATAACAAAAACTCTAGAAGCTCGGCTGCATGCTCTAACGGTGGTGAGACTGAGGCTGCGTCCTGGCGTCACCTGCACGCATCAATCGTATATAAGCTTATAGAAAGCTAAGAGGGTGGTGTAAGTGTGTGCGCAATATAAGCGTGCTCAGTATGCAAGGTCAGAGTAATGCGAAACTATGCAAATGAATACATGAATGCAATCAGTCATACCAAGGCTATGCGGTGTAAAATGTAAGTCAAGCATGTCAATCCCCATCCATATATCAATACAGCTCCTCACTAGAGCATCAAGTCAATACGGTTCTTAGTCTGGATAATCACCGGGGTCTAGTACACTCTACGCCAGCTTGTCATCCCTATCCGAACGCACAACTGGGAGAGCGAAAGAGACCTCACTATCCACCTGCCAATATCAGGCCCGGCTCGTCGATAGGGGACCGATTTCTCAAGCTGGTCAAACTCAACTTAGAAGTTGCCCCCTCACTCAAGTGGGTAAGGTCACACCTCTTTCCAACCGACCACGACACAGTAGGAGACACGGCCTACTGGTATACGGCCCTCGCACGCTCGTGTATTTACTCGGTCTCGACGTTGGAGTCATCCTCTGGTACCATCGGATTTAAGAATTTTCACCCAGGGACATCTATGGCGCCCGTATGCTACAACCAAACATTTTCGATATCCAATCCAGCCACCCACGATGCGTCTGTGGAGGCTATGGCCCTGATGTCGCTAGGGCATAAAATAATCACAATCATACAAATGTAAGTGCATGAGTCACACTACCAGTCATGCAACAGTTCTACGTGTACCATGCACTCATGTAGGGCAACTCCGCCTATCAGGGAGCCCATAAACATTCCATCGAAGGCATATGCTATAATCAGTCATTCCACATATCAGTCATACATATGATGCGTATGATCATGAATCATGGATCTACCCTAAACATGTATATAAAGATAGGCTTTGTGTATAACAAAGATGGGCCTAGACGGCCTACTCACTACAGGTACGGGCCGACCAATGGGCCTCAGGGAGAGTGACAATGCGGACATTTAACCGACATCATCCTGATAATGTGGGCATCTAACCATCATTGCTCCCATGTCTCGGTTCGCCTTAAATATCATTAAATAAATCATGGCGGAATCACACATTATAATGTGCCTTAGGTACATCCCATTGGGCCTCAAATACATCAAATGGGTCATATCTCATGGGCCTTATATTCATCAAGTGGGCCACCTCAATGAGCCTCACCAATGGGCCTTAGGTACTTTGCAATGGGCCATCACCCATGAGTCTTAGAATGTATTAAAATGAGCTCAATCACATGAGCTTTATGTGCATCAATGGGCCTAATCACCTAGGCCTTATATATACCAAAGTGGGCCTCAACAATGGACCACAAATACATCAAATGGGTCTCATAACGTGGGCCTATATATATCAAGGTAGGCCCCAACAATGGGCCTATAAACACATCAAATGGCCTATACACATGGGCCCATATATAACAAAGTGGGCCTCAACATTGGGCATATATACATGCCAAGATGGGCCTAAATACATGGGTCCATATGCATCCAAGCGAGCCTCAATAATGGGCCTAAAAATACCTCAAGATGGGCCTAAATACATGGACCCATATTCACCAAAGTGAGCCTCATGTGAGGCCTGCCATAATGTTTTTTTTCCCATCCAATCTATTGATAAGGTCACAAGAATAGGGGGCCCACCAAAATGTCTATTTTCCAGCCAACCTATTGATATGGTCACATGGACCAAGGGGCCCACTTTAATGTTTATTTTCCAACCTATACATAAGGTCACATGGGCTTAAGGCCCACCGTAATATTTATTTATCAACCAACCTGTTGGTGAGGGCACGTGAACCAGGGGCCCACCACGATGTTTATTTTCATCTAATCTGTTCATAAGGTTACGTGGGCCAAGGGCCCACGGTGATGCTTATTTTCCATACAACCCGTTGATAGGGTCACAGGGCCATGGGGCCCTCTGTAATGTTCATTCGCCACCCAACCTATTTATAAGGCCACACGGTCAGGGAGTCCTGTAAGACCCGTATCTTAGTCCGTACCATTCCATGGACTTCCGCAGTCTTACCGGTCGAATTCCGGCAACCTTCGACCCTTAACCGATATCGACGCGTGACCCTGATTCATATGCCGACAACCCGAGTCGACTCAACCAAAGACTAATACCATAGCGACCGCGCCGTCGTTGCGGTTCTGATGCCGCGACTCGCACGTCGAAGCGATACCCTGGTCAAGAGTTGTAGACCAATGTTCGGTGCGAGGAAAATGCCGAGCGTTGCGAAACCCAAGAGAATCTCTACGATGTGTCACATCAATAACATCAATCCCATCAATCAATCAATTCATCAATCCATCACATGTCAAGTACACATCACTTTCACCCATTTTCCCAAGCAACCACAAAAGTCTTCATAACTCATACCTTTCTTATACAAATGCTACAAAAGTCTTCCATGCCCATGCCTTGTCTTACACAAAAGGCCTCAAAAGTCAAAAAGCTCTTACACACCCATCACCATCATATCCATCCATCACTCTCTCTCTCTCCCTTTACAACTCTCTCTCTTTCTCTCTTTCTCATTTCAAATCTTCAAGCAACCAAAATCCCAAGCTCCATACGTATGGAATTTCTCCAAGCTTCCTAAGCTCCAAATGTGGCCCACTTTCCTACCCCATCATCTCCCATCTCAACCCTCCATTCCTCATCTCATCCATTAAAATCCAAGCTAAGGTGCCAAGGAACCCATATGAGCAAGAAGATCGGACGGTGGGTGCTAGATCATACTAGTTTTTCCTGTTTTTGAGACGGGCCAAGTGAGGCCAACCGATCAATGGTTTGGATCTCACTTGGGACCCTAAGTTGTGGTCGATGGACCACTTGGATCATCATGATCATTCCATGATGGGGCCATTCTCCATGGATCCCATCATGATGTTTATTTCTTTAGAAAGGTCATCTAGACCATCCATATTGGTGGGGAAAGGATCCCCACCGTTAATTTTAAATTTTGGTGGTCCCATGTGTTAAGGGACCCCTCCGATTGTATAGTTTCTTCAAGGGAGGGCTCATAGTGGCGGAACCCTCCATCACAAAGCATGTCCCACTCTCCATGTCTCTCTCCCTCTTTATTTCTTTTTATTTTATTTTATGCAATGGGGTTGTGTGGCCCACTTGAATGGACCCCACCTTGAGATATTTATTTTGTTCAAGTTTTATTCAAGTGGGGCCCACCTTATACGTTGTACCCACGTCACCCATCAGTGTTGGCCCACTTCATCAGGGCCCACCACAATGTATTTAAAAGAACCAAACCATCCAGCGTCTGGGACGCTGGATGTTTCAAAAAAAAAAAGGAAAAAGGGAAAGAAGAAAAGAAGGAGGCATTTGGGTGGTCCACTTGCTTAGGCCCCACCGTGATGAATATAAACCATCCAAGCCGTCCATCCTCTTACTCATCCCGTTTTAGGCGTTGAGCCAAGTGATGGAGCTGGTTGGAAGGTCTGGTGGGCCATTGCATTAGAGAGTTACACCCTTACCATTTAAGATCATTATCTTGTTTTATTTTACTTTTCAATCATCAAAAAAATTCAAACTCTACACTCTTTGGGCTCGTCTTGGGCCAGGGGAACTAATGGGCGGAGTGGATTCTCATGATGTGGACCCCACAGGACGAAAACCCCAAAAAAATCAGGTTTTTCCCATTTTTGCAAGAGGCGCTGCCTCTGCCTCTTTGACAAGGAGCAGCTGCATGCTGCTGCGTGCAGCGTCAGCGGGCGGGCGGTCGAGCAACCTCCCATGGCTACTTCCGTGGGCCCCACCATGATGTATATATTTGATCCATGCCGTTCATGAGGTGGGTCCCCTCCTTAGGTGGGCCCCCTCCAAATTTCAGTTCAATCTAGAACTCAGGTGGCCCACACCACATGAAACAGTGTGAATTAAACTCTACCATTTAGAATTTTTTTGGGGCCCACAGACGTTCCAGATCAGTCTGAAATTTGTGTTTTCACTCCATCCAGGTCTAAGTGACCTTATGAACGGGTGGGATGGCATCCTAACATTTCAGTGGGCCCCCCCATGGGACCCACAATGATGTATGTATTCTAAGTCCACCGTCTAGGCGGACGGTGGCACCCACCTTAATGCATTTGTACTCCCACCGTCCAGTGGACGGTGGGGTCCTTAGTGTGATGCGTGTTCGGTCCTCACTGTCCAGCGACAGTGGGACCCGCCATGATGCATGTGATGCATCCAGACTGTCCATCTGCTTGGTGAAATCATTTTAAGGCATGAGTGGCTGATTGGGTGGACCACTCATGTATGGGTTAGGCCCATTTGATTTATAACAGGCCTATGGGTTAGGCCCATTTGATTCATATAAGGCCTATGGGTTTAGGCCCACTTGATATGTTCCAAGTCCATAGGACTAGGCCCTTTTGATGTATTCCAAGGCCCATGAAATTGGACCCATTTGATGCATTTTTAAAGCCCATGGAAGTAGGCCCATTTGATATATGTAAGGCCTAGGGGTTTAGGCCCACTTTGATATGCATGCAAGGCCTAAGGGTTAAGGCCCATTTGGCGTACATATGGGGTTCAATTGGTGTGGCCCATTCGTTACCTTTAAGACCCATGAGTTAAGCTCATTTGATGCAATCCAAGGCCCACGGGTTTTGACCCATTGCAATGCACATAAGACCCATTGGTGTGACCCATTTATGTGGCCCCTCTGATGAATAAAAGGCCCATAAGATATGGCCCATTTGATATATATGTAAGGCCCAATGGGATGAACCTACGGTCCATTGCAATGTGTAATTCCAATACAGACTAAGTAGCGATGTTTACAAAGATCGTGCCTTGGGAGCAATGTTGGTTTGACGTCCACATTGCGAGTGTAATGTTGGTTGGATGTCCACATTATGACTCTCCTTAGGGCCCATTACTGGGCCGTACTTGCTGTGTATAGGCCGTCTAGGCCCATCTGCGTTGTAAGAATGGTTCATCATTCATTTACATGTTTAGTATAGTTTCATGACTCATGATCATACGCATCATATGTATGCTTGATATGAGGATTGACTGATCATAGCATATGCCTTCGGACAGGTTGTTTATGGGCTCCTGGGTAGGCGGTGTTGCCCTACATGAGCGCACGATATGCGCAGGATTTGTTGCATGACTGGATAGTGTGAATCATGCATTTCGTATTTATGTGACATGGTTATTGTACGCCCTAGCAACATCAGGGCCGTAGCCTCCACAGACGCATCGTGGTTGGCAGGATTGGATACCGAAAATTTTGTTCTATATGGGGTGCTATAGATATCCCTGGATGAAAGTCCCTAAACCCTTATGGTACCAAGAAGTTGCTCCAACGTCTAGACCGAGTGGGTAGATGAGCGCTGAGTGCCGATTACCAGTTGGCTGTGCTCTCCACTGTGTCGTGGTCGGTTGGAAGAGGGTGCGGCCTTACCCGCCCGAGAGTAGGGGAAAATGCTAGGCTGAGTTTGACCAGCTTGAGGAATGGGTCCGCTATCGACGAGTCGCGCCTGATGTTGGCAGACGGATAATGTGGTCTCTTCCACTTACCTTATTGCGCGTGATGTGGCGGCAATCTGGTTTAGAGTGTACTAGACCCGGTGATATTCCATATTTGAGTTGTATTGATGTGTGGACATAGATGAGGATCTGTATGCTTGAATTGCATTGCACATCGCATGGCCTTGGGGTGGCCGATACCATTCATGTCTTGCATCGCATAGCCTTGGTATGACTCATGATATTATGGATCCATCTGCATATTCCGCATTATTCTGACATTGCATGATCATATTACTACCTTGCGCACATACTTTCACCACCCTCTAAGATTTCTATAAGCTTATGCACGACTGTTGTGTACAGGTGGCGTTGGTTCGCAGCAGCGCTGAGGCAGGAGCACGTTGCAGATCATTTTGAAATTTTTGTTCTTTACCATTGTATTTCCCTTTATGCTCATTGTACTTGTAAAGTTTTTTTTGCTCATAGTGAAAATGTAATGGAGTTCTTGGTTGTTGTTTGTGGATTATGCCATTGGTTATGCTTATTACGAATCAAACTGACGTTGAAAATCCTCCTCGTAGCATCCCAGGATCGGAACCTGGCGAATGGGAACTAGGAGCCGAGAATGGAGTTCTACGGAGGCTGTCGGCGCCGAATTCGGCGATCGAAAATTTTGTGAGCCCGATTTTCGAGTTTGGGGGGTGACAGGTCCACAGTGATGTGGTCCACAAATCCAGACCTACACATTATGTGAGTCCTACCAGGCTGAGGGTTCAGACCAAGTATGGCCACATCCAAATTTCAGGTAGGCCCCACCAAGTGATGTTATACGTTTTAGGCATGTCTTCACATGATTTTAGATGGTATGGCCCACCTGAGTTCCGTATACGGCTGATTTTTGGGGACACACCATAGACAAAGGGGACCCATCAAATGCAAGGGGTTGATGTTTGAAACGCATCACGATGGGGGCCCACAGCTGAGCCGTGAGGCTTGGCCGTTCGTCTGCCCACCAGCACGCAGGCAGCGCCTACGTGCGCTCTTACAGTGGCAGCATCAGCTGCTGCTATTTTCTTTCCTTTTTTTTTTAAAGGCAAAAAATCTATGGTTTTTGATAGGTGGGGCCCACATAAGAGGAATCCATTCCTTCCATTGGCTTTCACGGCTCAAGACCGTTCTAATGAGTTCAATATGCCATATATTTTTTGCGAGTGAAAATGTAAAAATGGATTTTTACGGCCAACACCACTATTTCCTATGGTATGGCCCATTCAATAATCAGATTGGCCTAATATTTGGGCTCAACATCTAACATTATCCAGGAAATGTAAGACTCGTATCCTAGACCGTATCATTCGGTAGACTTCCGCGGTCTTCCCGGTCGAATCCCAGCAACCTCGACCCTTAACTGGCATTTGTGCACGACCTTGATTCACACGCCGTTAACCCGAGTCGACTCAACCCGAGACTTGTACCCTAGCGACCGCGTCATCGCTGCGGTTCTGATGCCGCATCTCGTGCCCCGAGATGATACCCAGGCCGGGAGATGTGGGTCCGCGTTCAGTTCAAGAAAAACGCCACGCGTTGCAAATATCGAGGGAATCTCTACGACCCATCACATCAATCAATCAATGTACAAGTCAAATACATATCCCATCACACCCATCCCTCTCTCACCCACAAGTCAATAACACCCATACCTATCCCATCCCATTCTTACCAAAAAGTCAAGGTAACCCATACATTCCTATGCCATATCCCTTACACAACTCCTCTCTCTCATTTCTCATTTTCATTCCAAGCAAGTCCCATGATTCCAACGTCCAAGCTCCATGAGAGGCTTTGTGTGGCCCACTTCCTATCTCCCATCCCCACTCTCCAAAAAATAATCTCAACCGTTAAAGTTCATCCCTTGGAGTTCTAGATCGCGTTGGCGGAAGAAGGATGAGGAGATCAAAGGTGGGTGATCTTGTATTTATCTTTTGTGATTTAAGGACCCACATTAGTGGGACTCATCTTGATGTATGCGTTGTATAGGGAGGGCCCATAGTGGCGAGGTCCCTCCCCTTCTCACCGATCTCTCTCTCTCTCTCTCTCTCTCTCTCTCTCTCTCTCTCTCTCTCTCTCTCTCTCTCCCTTTGATGTCGTGTGGCCCACCTGATGCGTGTGATATATCCACGCCATCCATCGTGGTGGAGCCCACTTTGATGTATGTGGTGTATCCACACCATCCAACAACTTGGACAGTGAGACCCACCGTGACGTATGTGTATCATCCACACCGTCCATCCAAGGTGGATCCCACTGACGTATGTATTATATCCATGGCTGCCCAGCCCGTGGGGCCCATGTGACATATGTATTCTACCCTGGCCGTCCATTAAGTGGGCCAGATCATCCACACATGGGGCGTCCAGCAGCAGAAGCTGCTGGACAGTGTGAAAGGAAGACATGAATGTCAGCTTGATCCTCAATCGGGTGGGCCACACTGACGTGGCACCACCCTGATGTATGTATTTTATCCACCGTTCATCAGGGTTGGTGGGCCTCCACTGTGGTGATTTGCGTCCAGCCGTCCGTCCATTGCTGGATGCTGGATGCACGTGATTTTAATAATAATAATAATAATAAACGGTATGTGAGATAGCATATATATATATATATATATATATATATATATATATATATATATATATATATATATTATGTGAGCCTCACGTGGGACCCACCTTTATGAGAGGGGGTTGGCGGGTGTACGGTGACGCCATCCATACATCAGCTGTATCACGGCCATCAAGTTCTTTGGGATCCACCATGGACGTATGGGTTCAATCCACACCGTCCAGATGGCTGGCGGTGGGACCCACGTCATGATGTATCTGTTGTATCCACGCTGTCCACCAGATGGTGGGACCCACTCCATGGTGTATATGTTCTGTCCAGACCGTCCATTTGACGGACGAGCAGCAAAGTGCTACCGTGCATGAACGTCAGCAAGTTTTGTGGGCCCATCTCATGAGGTATGGGTTATATCAAGACCGTCCGTCGATTTTTCCTGCTAGTGGGACCCACTCCACACATGCTGCATGTGTGGAGGTGGGGCCCACATTGTTATATATTTTTTTAAATTCACACCATCCACCGTTCAGTAGATTTGGACGGTGGGCCACACCTTTGTATTTATTCCTTATCCACTCCGCCCATCTGTCCATATCAGTGGGACCCACATGATATGTGTTATATCCACCGTCCATCCCTGTGGGGTCCACCATGATATAGTGTTTCATCCACACCGTCCAACAAATCTGGATGTGGGCCTGACCGTGATGTATTTGTTTCTTCCACACCCTAGACGGTCCTATGGTACCCCCGTGATGTATGTTTTGATCTATGTCATCCATCTGTTTTGCTAGGACCCACCTTGAGGCATGTGATGTATTCACACCATCCATCAGGTTGGCCGTGTGGCCCACACTTGATGTATATATTGTATATCTACACCGTCCTGAGGTTTGGGACGATGGGGCCCGATGCATGTGTGTCTGTGGACGGCATGGACCTACATGATGTAGGTATTGTATCCACACCGTCCACCCTATTTCCAGATCATTTCGAGACCCACCATGATATGTATGTTTTATCCCTGTCGTCCATCACCTGGACAGTGGGACATCATAGTGTTGTATCTGTTTTGTCCTCTGTCCACCTGGGCAGGTGGTGTGGGACACCACCATGATATATGTGTTTCATTCATGCTACCCAACTGTGGGCCCCATGAGATGTACTTGTGGGACCCATGTGATGTATGTATCTCCACCATCCAGCAACTTGGACGGTAGGACCCACCGTGATGCATGTGTGATATCCATATCGTCCTACCATTTTGAGATATCATTTTATGGCATGGGAGAAAGAATGGGTCAGATCTAAAGTTCAAGCGGACCCCACCATTGGAAATTAAATGGGACCGTGACACCCACCATTCAAACTCCTAGGGGCCACAGTAGTTTCCAATTAAGCTGGTATTGTTTTCATTTCATCTATCTCCATGTTAACATTATGAATGGGTCGGATCTCAAAAACACATAAGGGTGGGCCCAATTTGATATACATGAGGCCCATTAGTGCGGCCCGATTTGATGTACATGAGGCCCATGGGTGCGGCTTAATTTGATATACATGAGGCCCACTTGATATATGAAGCCTAGGTGTGAGGCCCACCTGTTGTGTATTCAAGGCCCGTTGAGATGTATGTTGGCCCAAATGACGAGGCCTATGTGACGTAAATGAGGCCCATTGTGATTGTACGTGAGGCTATGGGCCCACTATATATTTGGCTCTATATAGGCCACTCCTTGGGAGCAATGTTGGTTGAATGTCCACATTGATGGGCAATGATGATTAAATGTAACGCCCTGAAAAAATCCGTACTTGGACTCGAGTACCAACTTGACCAGAAATTCCGTAGGATTAATTCCTTTGGAAAATATGTGTAAGTTAGCTATCGCAACGCTAGAGTAGCTGCGAAATAGTCCCTGATCACTTTAAATACGTTCTACAAGACCCAAAGCGAGTAGAACCAATGACGCTATAATACTCTAAAACCTCGGATCAAACTCTAAGCCGGTTTGTTCTCAGGACCTCTTTGAAACTTTGTATTGGATCTGGACCGCGCGTCGAAAGTCCGATACCTACAATCTTAGACCGTTATAACCACCTAGCTGGACTTGACAATCATTTCGAAAATCAAGTCCAACTGACATTCAGAAGCTATTTCATTGAGCTTGGAGTGAAGAGGGTGAGAATAGGGTTAGATTTGGAATTTGAAATTCAAATCTGGCACACGACTTGACGCGTTATTATTAAGCGTTTTGACCGTCAGAATTCAGCCAAATTACATCCTCAGATCAGAAAAAATTTCTATTTTATATCACGAGACTTGTAGACCTGATCTACGTGCGATGACCGCTGAACAGAAACTGGACCGCCACGTGCGATCTACGAACACTACTGGTCTGAAAATGGGATTTGAGCGACATCCGACGTGCATGAACTTAAGTCCGATCACGTTCGGCCAGGGGACCACCAGAAATGTCTTTTTGGACCGAAACAACCTCGATTTGGTTAGGCATCAAGTAAACATTGTTCCCAAGCCTGTTTTGGGCAAGTTTTAGGTTATAAAAGGGGCTTAAACCCTCACTTCTCTCACCCATTCGAATTTGCTAGAAACCCTAGCTGGTGTGAGAGAAAAGGTGAGAGATTGTGAGAGAGTGGGAGAGAATTTCTTGCTGCTTGCACTACGAGTTGCACGTGCTTAAGCAACGCGCCTCAATCACTTTTTCGGTAATTTCACCGCAATTCTAGGTAAGCAAATACCCTAAATACTTGCTGATTTAAAGTTCCTTTGGTTCCTTAGCATGGTAGCTGATACATCTTGTAAAATAGGTTCCCGGTTCGCCATAGACGAAGCGTACACGCTCCGTTCGAATCAAAACACTTCTAGGATAAAAGGTACGGATTTTAGACACTTTGATTGACTGTTTTCAATTCTTTCAATGTCGTTTAATAGTACATTATTGACGGCAACGCCGTTTGACATGTACAACATGCTGTCCATTTCCTGTTTCGTAAGCAGATGAAAAATATGAGATTTAGGGTATTTTAGTCATTTGTAGGAAATACTGTTTTCATCCATATTTTGCTGATATGATTGACATGACTTCTTGTCGCATTAGGATATTAGGAATGCGTGCATAATTAGTTTGGCAAAGAGATTCGCCCAAATGCGCACTTTGAGTCGACATACTATATGTAGACTTAAATGTGTAGACTAAGTGTTTGTATAAATGTTTGTATTAGTATGTATTGAATTAAATGGTGTTATGTATTAGTTTGAGATTGAATTCTCAATTAATATGTTGATGTAAATGATTTCCTACATGTTAGTTATATGTATGATTTCATTATATGTATGAAATGCATGCGTTGGATGATTTACTTAAGTTGTATATTATAACATGTGTTAATATGCTCACATTGTTGTATTTTATTTCCATTACTCTTACATGATTGCTGATGTGAATTCATAAATGTTTGGGACTATACTTAGTCCAGGCAGTCGGTAACTGAGTAAATTCGTGGTTAGCTTATCTTTACCACGAACGACGCGTGGATGAACGCGAGTCGTGTTTTGGGGTTGGCGGCAGTGGTTAGGCCACACGAGGTGTTTTACGCACTTCATGTCGTTCGACTTGAGATGCGCTCGTGCTAGTCGAGCCCGTCAAGTAACCCGACTGGCCTTTGTATGTTCACCTTGTATGAGTCATAACTGCTTGAACCTAAGGTATTGAACTTACCATTGTAAACCCTGTTAACCATGGTACCTTGATCCATAAAGATTCATGAGCCGGGCATGGTGGTATGGGACACCGTGGTCGAGCTGTCGGCCTACGCTTGGGCCACAAACCTCCTCGTAGTGACCAGTGAGCACCTATGACTCGTGAGCAGATTATGGTGGTATGAGATACTATATTCTTACTGTCGGCCTATACTGATTAGGCGACGAGTCCTTTGTAGTGACCGCGAGCGTATTCTGAGTCTACGGGAGGCGACGGCCCTTCTGTAGCAGTGAGAGTACAGTAGGCCTGTATTGATAAGGTGATGGAGGAGTGGTGCAACGAGTGTGAGCAACAGTCATGGCAGCCCTTGCAGCGACATACAAAATATACATCGTATGAGATTACTAGGAGTGACGACCCTAGACAGGATCTGTGTTGGGATTGATATAAGGGAAGTACCTTAGTTTTCCAATCCTGCTGTTTGAATGGACTAATAATAACTCAGTAATCATATCACCATCACATTACATGTGCTTGGAAGATGTGGAGCACTGAGCGGTACGCAAGCATGCCGTGGACACAGATGGTGCCGTATGAGGGAGAATGTCGGTGAGGGCATCCTTCATGTCATGTCATATTGCATTAACAATAATATTAGGAATGTTTGATTTACTGCTTTACTATTATCGCATGATTGATTTGAGAACATGCTAATCTTTGCTCTATTATTCCACTGAGTTAGCTACTCACTCCCACGTTACGGGATGGTGTTTGCAACACCCATCAGACCCTGTCTTAGATGCAGGTGAGACAGCGATTCAGGAGGCAGAGCTGGACTATGATGAGGACTAGGACGAGTTCTCATATATGCAGTACCACGACAGCTTTGCTTAGGTGGCCTGGATTGACGGGACTTATCAGTGGGACTATTTTTGACATTTGACTTCTGTTTATTTACATGTATATGAGACTCAGAGATGTATTTATACTTTGGAGACAGTTGAGATCTATTTTATTTTCCATACAGTGATATGTATATTCTTTAGTCTTTCGCTTGCTTTTATCATTGGATCTGGAGTATGAATTGCAGTTTTGGTATACTTTTACTCATGTGAATGCTTTAACTCAGACAACATTGAATTATAATCGTTTTTTTTTGCATAAGTGACGGTCTGGAACTCGGGAGTTGAGTTTATACACGACCACCGATTTTAAGGGTGTTACAAGTTGGTATCAGAGCATGAATGAGATTATACCGGGCCTGGGTTATGGTCACGTGACGTACGCTGTCACTTCCTTTGACTTAGGTGGGTGCGAGAAAGGTTTAGAAATACTTATATGATCGCAAATTCGCCAATAGGCGAAGTCTATTCGTATCGATCGCGCGATCGAGTTTGTAACGTATCTAGGGTCGCGTGAAGCGACCTAAGTAGCTCCTAGGTTATAGGTAGGTGGGTTGAGACGTTCTTTGAACGGTTCTACACCTGTAAATGTGAATCTTTGGGCTGTGGGACAACCACAACCCTTGCATTCAATCGCTAGGGCTTAAAAACCCCGTTTCACCTAATTTCTTCAAAATTCTTCCTCTCACCACTCTATTCTTCAATTCTTTCTCTGAATTTTCATGTTAGGCATTGATCCTAATGTGAAAATGATATAAAATCATACTTTAATAAAATTTTATAGTGAATAGTAAAATTTTATAAAAAATGGCCATTAGGCCATTCTAAATTTGTAATATTTAGCAAATAATGGTCTAGATAGATGTATTAGCTCCTTATACCCCAAAATCATATGTTGCATCATAGGGGAATGCATTCAGGTTTACAGATTGGCCTTGTAAAGCCCTGAATGAAAGTTTGGGCCTCCCTAGGTCAAATTACAATGATCTGGGTGGGGACCATACATATTTGGAGTCCTTGGGGAAGGGGGGACCCAACCCATGGGGTCCCACCGGCCGGCGATGCATCGCCATTGGGTGGGCTCCACTTGCAATGAAATTTTGGTGCACGGTCTTTTAGGGGTAGGGCACCCCTCCCATGTGTGGTCCGCTCGTCGAAAACTCCTAAAAAGGGTACTTCCTTCACAAACAGCCCCCTTCCAAGCTCCCTTGCTCATTTTTCTGCTGTCCATCTCAAAACCGCGACCCCAAATCACTCCCAATTCCTCCCATTGCTAAAAACGACCCTATCACATACCTCCAATGTGATTAGCAACCCTCTCCCTCTCCGATCTCGTCCGTTGGAGCTCCTACAACCTCCATTGGTGGCTGAAATCTTGTGGAGCTCCATTCCCCTTTTTCCTTCTCTTTTCTTTTTAAAAATCTAGCCTAAGGGAGCTTGAAGCATCCCTCTACAACGCCTAAATTTCATTTTATCCGTTTGGGCAGCCATTTCTCCCCATTTCCCTCACTTTTCATGGCTATTGTTGAAGCCATTTTAGGTTTTTTCTCTTTCTCCACCATCCTCTCTTTGATGGGAAAGAGAAAGACCGCAGCGGATGAGGCTGGGCCTAGTCGCCCTGCGCAATTCAGAAGACCAAGAGATGGCGCCTCTAGCTCAAGCGGCGCCGCAAGTCCAAGCATAGCCCGAGAGTTCCATACAAAGCGGGATTTGGATCCCCATGCTCAAATTGGGCGTGTGATATTAGCAGAGATGCCTCACGGTGAATATACTGACCGTAAGGTGTTGTTTGAGGCGGACGTGAAAGGGTGACTCTTCGTCGAATTCCTATTATTCGAGCGCATTGAAGCTGCACATTGGGGTCCGCTCTTTGAAGCCCGTTCTCGTGCTAATGTGAGCACCATTTATACCTTCTACGCTCGTATCCAGAGTCTTACATTAGAGCCATTGCAGTTCAAGATTCCCTTTGGTAGAGACCGGATGGCTACGATCAATGTTCGGTTGATAGCGCGACTTCTGAACGTGCCCCTTAGTGATGTTCATCCCAGTGCGAAGAATTTGAGGAGTACGCGTGAGCGAGATCACCGTACCAGGTTCCTATGTGGTAGTCTGGTTCCATGGAAGTCTAACAATAGCCTCAAGGCGTCTTATATATCTGATGATTTGCGCCTGCTGCACCACATTTGCACGTTCAACGTGTATCCTAGGTCGAAAAATCGCATTGAGTGTACGCGCCTTATGGTTGATTTCTTGTATCAGGTGGCCCAGGAAGAAAATGTGTGTATGGCCACTTTCGTGTTGCGATAGATTATCCTCATAGCAAAATCAAGAAGAACGTCTAAGTCGCTTCCTTTTGGCCGGCTTATATGCAAGATCGCGCTTGAGTTTGCTTACAGACTTGGGCTGGAGTTGCCAGTTTCGATTCACTGCATTGATGAGTCTACCATGGTCAAGATGAAGATCGGGTCTCAGTACCGTGAGACTCAGCTTGATGAGGATAGCGAGGACGATTTTGATGACGAAGAGGATCCAAATGAGGGAGAACCTGGAGCGGAAGTAGAGGAAGAAGTCCATGAAGAGGTAGAAGAGGAGGCTCAAGATACTGATGAGAGCCCTCCTCCTTCTACTCAGGCTACTAGTGATGATCACATTACCCGAATTGAGGAAAGCTAAGTCGCCTTGCGAAGGAAAGTTCAGGAACTTCGGGCTGAGGTTGAGGATACCAAGGCCGTTATGAAGAGGAAATTTGGCAAGGTGACTCACACCTTGAAGGCGATCCTGTGCTGCTTGCAGGATAAGGGTGCTCCTCCGTCACCCGACTCAGACTAGCGATGAGATTTTAGATGTTGTTTGGTAGCAGTTGTCGTTTCCTGCTTTATGTTTTGTAAGCCTGTTAAGGCTAGTAGTTTACTTGTGTTGCTGTTGAAGCTTTAACTGTCTTAGTTCCCATGTACTTCTTGTCATGATGCCTGTAAGGAGATATCCCTTGTATTGTGACAATTTTGATTAAATGAAATGCATGGAATGCCTTTGACTCTTTATGTGAATGATTGCGGTGTGTTTGTGTTATTGAGACTGACAAGGTTGCGCCCTATTTTGAATATAGGGAATGCCGCCAAAGGCTACACGGAGCACAGCTCGGCTTACATTGGGTGAGCCTACGGATCAGGTTCCTTTTCAGTCTGATGCTCATGCGGACCCTGCTGTGGGCCCGATTCCTGAGACAGCATGTGCGTCTCAGCCTACTACTGGTCCTGCAGTTGGACCACCACCATTCACACCGCCTGTCAGAGAGCAGTACCGTGCATCTTCTTCGATGTAGTATATGCCACAGCCTGCTCCACCTCCAGATATATTTGAGCAGATGATGGCTATGATGCAGCAGCAGCAGTAGCTCCTGACTACTATAGTGGGGGCTCTAGCCCAGCGTGGGAGTGTGCCTCCACCTGCACCACCTGCGCATCCAGCTGAGGATGCCGATACATATGCTCAGGATGAGGGCATGACTCATCCTGTACCACCTTCTTACCCTGCGGGGAATGCCACAGACACACGGAGCTTATTAGAGCGATTTCAGCGCTTACGGCCTCCCACTTTTACTGGTTCTCATAGACCCGAGGAGGCCGAGTATTGGATCGACCGTGTGTCGAAGATACTACGGATGCTGCATTATTCAGAGACTGAGCAGGTCGAGTTGGCTACGTTCTTGTTCGAGCAGGATGCCAGTTTATGGTGGGACAGTTTGTTGCGGACCGTTGCCGCTGACTACATATGGACCTGGGCAGCGTTCGAGTTCTGTTTTCATGAGAAATACTATCCGCAGACATATAGGCATGACCGGGAGAACGAGTTTCTACACCTCAGACAGGGAGGCAAGACGATGACTGAGTATGAGTATCGGTTCACTGAGTTGGGCAGATACGTCCTGACTATACTAGCAGATGAGCAGATGCGCATACAACGCTTTTCTGAGGGTTTACGACCGGATATTCGGTCAAAGATGTGTTGTGTGAGCATCCCCTCCTACGCAGAGCTGATTCACATGTCCATGCGGGCAGAGCAGGATGTGGATCAACTTACGCGATCTCGTGACCCTATTGCTCCTAGGCCACGACCGGATCTGGGAGGCAGGACGATGACTCTTGATCTCATCGTCGACCCCTCTCTTGTTTGTCTCGATGTCATTCTTGGCATGGACTGGTTGACTGCTGGGAGGGCCGAGATTGACTGCGAGACTCGTATGGTGACGGTGTACGAGCCAGAGGGCACGCCTTTCACATTTTCAGTTCGGATAAATCTCCTCTTCCGCATACTTAGCTACGCTTCTTTACTTCGGGACACTGATGCCTCGATGCTTGAGCATACACCAGTCGTTTGTGAGTTTAGGGATCTGTTCAGGAAGATCTCTGGTTTGCTGCCTCGACGAGAGATTGATTTCACTATCAATTTGGTGCCTGGTTCCACGCCCGTCTCACTGCCGACGTATCGCATGGCACCGTGTGAGATGGAGGAGTTGAGGACGCAGATTGATGGTTTGCTCGAGCTTGGTCTTATACGGCCTAGTGTGTTTCCTTGGGGAGCACCAGTCCTGTTCGTAAGGAAGAAGGATGGTTCGATGCGATTGTGTATTGCTTATCGCAGACTGAACCAGATCACGGTGAAGAACAAGTACCCTTTACCCAGGATCGATGACTTGTTTGATCAGCTGAGAGGAGCGCAGTACTTCTCGAAGATTGATCTTCAGTCAGGATATCATCAGTTGCGCGTCAGGGATGAGGACGTGAAGAAGACAGCGTTCAGGACCAGCTTTGGCCACTACGAGTTCCTGGTGATGTCGTTCGGTCTCACGAATGCACCAGCCGTGTTCATGGATCTGATGAACCGGGTATTTCGGCCTTTCCTTTATCGATTCGTCGTTGTGTTCATTGACGACATTTTGATATACTCCCGGAGTCGAGAGGAGCATGAGGAGCATTTGCGCTTGGTCCTGGATACACTCAGACAGCATCAGTTGTTCGCACAGTACAAGAAGTGCACTTCTTGAAGCAGGAAGTGAAGTTCTTGGGACACGTGGTGTCCAAGGATGGCATGGCAGTTGACCTGTCTAAGGTAGCTGCAGTTTAGGACTGGGAGCAGCCTGGTTCTGTCACTGAAGTGAGGAGTTTCTTGGATCTCGCTGGCTATTATCGACGCTTCATTCGGGATTTCTCGAAGATCGCGAGACCTTTATCTCAGTTGGCACGGAAGGACGTGAAGTTCGCCTGGAATGACAAGGCGGAGTTAGCTTTTCAGGAGCTAAAGGATAGACTTACGTCCGCCCCTGTGCTAGTATTGTCAGAGCAAGGGGTTAGGTACACTATATACACTGACGCGTCTAGCGTTGGTCTGGGTTGTGTCCTTATGCAGAAGGATAGGGTAATTTCGTATGCCTCGAGATAATTAAGGAAGCACGAGGAGAATTACTCTACACACGACCTAGAGTTGGCAGCCGTCATATTCGCACTGAGACTCTGGAGACATTACCTCTATGGAGAGGAGTTCGAGCTCTTTTGCGACCACAAGAGCCTCAAGTATATATTCACGCAGCGAGACTTGAATATGAGGTAGCGGCGATGGATGGAGACTTTGAAGGACTTCAAGTTCGAAGTCTCTTACCATCCTGGGAAGGCGAACCTTGTTGCTGACGCGTTGAGCCGCAAGAAGGTGATAGAGTTTACGGCTCCGCTGATGGTTGTTGAGTGGGATATGATTGAGTTTTTACGAGACTTTGAGCAGAAACTCATTGTAGAGGAGCCGTATGAGTTCATCGCACATGTGAAGGTGCGATCTCAGATCGATGACTGGGTCATCGAGGCGCAGAGGGATGATGCGCATCTGACTGAACTTCGAGAGCAGGCCTGTGATGATGCTGACGCTGAGTGGCAAGTTGCCACGGATGAAGGCTTACGTTATCGTGGCCGCCTATGCGTCCCAGATATCCCTGACTTGAGACGAGAGATTCTTGAGGCTGCGCATTATACCAGACTCACGATGCATCCAGGCAGTACGAAGATGTATCGCGACGTGAAGAGGACCTTTTGGTGGGAAGGTATGAAGACCCACATAGCAGAGTTCGTGTCCAGTTGTCTTACTTGTCAGCAAGTGAAGGCAGAGCATCGCCGACCACCTGGACTCTTGCAGCCTATGCCGATCGCAGAGTGGAAGTGGGACTTCATTTCCATGGATTTCGTTTCAGGGCTGCCGAAGACGAGGAAGGGACATGATTCCATATGGGTGATCGTCGACCGTCTGACGAAGTCGGCGCACTTCCTACCGATCAGAGCCACGAACTCTGCAGACGAGCTGGCTAGACTATACATCAGAGAGATCGTGCGTCTGCATGGAGTTTCGTTGGAGATCGTGTCGGACAGAGACGCGGTTCACTTCTATTTTCTGGACTCGCATTCAGGAGGCTATGGGTGTGAAGTTGAAGTTCAGTCCTGCCTTCCACCCACAGACAGACGGACAGACAGAGCGGATGAACCAGATCTTAGAGGACATGTGCGAGCTTGCGCATTGGACTTCAAGGACAGTTGGGATGATTGTCTTACATATATGGAGTTCACGTACAACAACAGCTTTCAGGCGAGTATCGGTATGACACCTTACGAGGCGTTGTATGGGCGACCTTGTCGAGCACCGCATTGCTGGGCAGAGGTCGGTGAGCGTAGATTGATTGGCCCAGAGTTAGTGCAGGTGACGTCGGAGAAGATTGATATTATTAGACGTCGGCTTCTCACAGCGCAGAGCAGACAGAAGAGTTATGCCGATACGAGACGGCGGCCGCTAGAGTTCACAGTTGGGGATCATGTATTTTTACGAGTTTTTCCTATGAAGGGAGTCCTTCGGTTCGGGAAGAAGGGGAAGCTGGCACCGCGATTCATTGGTCCGTTCCAGATCCTCGATCGTGTGGGAGCAGTAGCGTACGGTTTGTCTTTACCCACGCCTCTCGCGAGCGTTTAGAACATATTTCATGTCTTTATGCTGAAGAAATACGTTTCTGATCCTTCCCATATCATCAGATGGGAGCAGGTGCAGTTAGGAGAGGATGTTACATATATCCTACGACCGACGAGTATCCTAGACAGGAAGGAACATGTGCTGCGTAGCAAGGTGATTCCCCTTATGAAGGTATTGTGGACGCATCACTCTGAGGAAGAGGCTACCTGGGAAACAGAAGCTGAGATCAGAAAGAACTACCCAAAGCTTCTCGAGGAGTACGAAAAGGTACAAATTTCGAGGATGAAATTTTTTGTTAAGGGGGGTAGATTGTAATGCCCTGGAAAAATCCGTACTTGGACTCGAGTACCAACTCGACCAGAAATTCCGTAAGATTAATTCCTTTGGAAAATATGTGTAAGTTAGCTAGCGCAACGCTAGAGTAGCTGGGAAATAGTCCCTGATCACTTTAAATACGTTCTACAAGACCCAAAGCGAGTAGAACCAATGACGCTATAATACTCTAAAACCTCGGATCAAACTCTAAGCCGGTTTGTTCTCAGGACCTCTTTGAAACTTTGTATTGGATCTAGACCGCGCGTCGAAAGTCCGATACCTACAATCTTAGACCGTTATAACTGTCTAGTTGGACTTGACAATCATTTCGAAAATCAAGTCCAACTGACATTCAGAGGTTATTTCATTGAGCTTGGAGTGAAGAGGGTGAGAATAGGGTTAGGTTTGGAATTTGAAATTCAAATCTGGCACACGACTTGACGCGTTATTATTAAGCGTTCTGACCATCAGAATTCAGCCAAATTACACCCTCGGATCAGGAAAAATTTCTATTTCATATCACGAGACTTGTAGACCTGATCTACGTGCGATGACCGCTGAACAGAAACTGGACCGCCACGTGCGATCTACGAACACTACTGGTCTGAAAATGGGATGTGAGCGACATCCGACGTGCATGAACTTAAGTCCGATTGAGTTCGGCCAGGGGACCACCAAAAATGTCTTTTTGGACCGAAACAGCCCCGATTTGGTTAGGCATCAAGTAAATATTATTCCCAAACCTGTTTTGGGCAAGTTTTAGGTTATAAAAAGGGCTTAAACCCTCACTTCTCTCACCCATCCGATTTTCTAGAAACTCTAGCTGGTGTGAGAGAAAAGGTGAGAGATTGTGAGAGAGAGTGGGAGAGAATTTTCTGCTGCTTGCACTACGAGTTGCACGTGCTTAAGCAACGCGCCTCAATCACTTTCCCGACGATTTCGCCGCGATTCTAGGTAAGCAAATACCCCAAATACTTGCTGATTTAAGGTTCCTTTGGTTCCTCAGCATGGTAGCTGATACATCTTGTAAAATAGGTTCCCTGTTCGCCGTAGACGAAGCGTACACGCTCCGTTCGAATCAAAACACTTCTAGGATAAAAGGTGCGAATTTTAGACGCTTTGATTGACTGTTTTCAACGCTTTCAATGTCGTTTAATAGTAGATTATCGACGGCAACGTCGTTTGACATATACAACATGCTGTCCGTTTTCTGTTTCGTAAGCAGACGAAAAATATGAGATTTAGGGCATTTTAGTCATTTGTAGGAAATACTGTTTTCATCCATATTTTGCTGATATGATTGACATGGCTTCTTGTCGCATTAGGATATTAGGAATGCGTGCATAATTAGTTTGGCGAAGAGATTCGCCCAAATGCGCACTTTGAGTCGACATA
This sequence comes from Magnolia kwangsiensis, assembly GCA_037074715.1. NCBI lineage: Eukaryota > Viridiplantae > Streptophyta > Magnoliopsida > Magnoliales > Magnoliaceae > Magnolia > Magnolia kwangsiensis. Next base: position 10,409,184 of record CM073577.1, on the reverse strand, counting down.
CTATATGTAGACTTAAATGTGTAGACTAAGTGTTTGTATAAATGTTTGTATTAGTATGTATTGAATTAAATGGTGTTATGTATTAGTTTGAGATTGAATTCTCAATTAATATGTTGATGTAAATGATTTCCTACATGTTAGTTATATGTATGATTTCATTATATGTATGAAATGCATGCGTTGGATGATTTACTTAAGTTGTATGTTATAACATGTGTTAACATGCTCACATTGTTGTATTTCATTTCCATTACTCTTACATGATTGCTGATGTGAATTCATAAATGTTTGAGACTATACTTAGTCCAGGCAGTCGGTAACTCAGTAAATTCGTGGTTGGTTTATCTTTGCCACGAACGACGCGTCGATGAACGCGAGTCGTGTTTTGGGGTTGGCGGCAGTGGTTAGGCCACACGAGGTGTTTTACGCACTTCATATCATTCGACTTGAGATGCGCTCGTGCTAGTCAAGCCCGTCAAGTAACCTGACTGGCCTTTGTATGTTCACCTTGTATGAGTCATAACTGCTTAAACCCAGGGTATTGAACTTACCATTGTAAACCCTGTTAACCATGGTACCTTGATCCATAAAGACTCATGAGCCGAGCATGGTGGTATGGGACACCGTGGTCGAGCTTTCGGCCTATGATGGGGTCACAAATCTCCCCGTAGTGACCAGTGAGCACCTATGACTCGTGAGCAGATTATGGTAGTATGGGACACTATATTCTTGCTGTCGGCCTACACTGATTAGGCGACAAGTCCTTTATAGTGACCGCGAGCGTATTTTGAGTCTACCGGAGGCGACGACCCTTCCGTAGCAGTGAGAGTACAGTAGGCCTGTATTGATAAGGTGATGGGGGAGCGGTGCAATGAGTGCGAGTAACAGCCCTGACAGCCCTTGTAGTGACCTACAAAATATACATCGTATGAGATTACTAGGAGTGACAACCCTAGACAGGATCTGTGTTGGCATTGATATAAGGGAAGTACCTTAGTTTCCCAATCCTGCTGTTTGAATGGACTAATAATAACTCAGTAATCATATCACCATCACATTACATGTGCCTCGAAGATGTGGAGCACTGAGTGGTACGCAAGCATACTGTGGACGCAGATGGTGCCGTATAAGGGAGAATGTCGGTGAGGGCATCCATCATGTCATGTCATGCATTAACAACAGTATTAGGAATGTTTGATTTACTGCTTTACTATTATCGCTTAATTGATTTGAGAACATGCTAATCTTTGCTCTATTATTCGACTGAGTTAGCTACTCACTCCCACGTTACGGGATGGTGTTTGCAACACCCACCAGACTCTGTCTTAGATGCAGGTGAGACAACGATTCAGGAGGCAGAGCTGGACTATGATGAGGACCAGGACGAGTTCTCATATATACAGTACCACGACAGCTTTGCTTAGGTGGCCTGGATTGACGAGACTTCTCAGTGGGACTATTTTTGACATTTGACTTCTGTTTATTTACATGTATATGAGACTCAGAGATGTATTTATACTTTGGAGACAGTTGAGATCTATTTTATTTTCCATACAGTGATATGTATATTCTTTAGTCTTTCGCTTGCTTTTATCACTGGATCTGGAGTATGAATTGCAGTTTTGGTATACTTTTATTCATGTGAATGCTTTAACTCAGACAACATTGAATCATAATCATTTTTGTTGCATAAGTGACGGTCTAAAACTCGGGAGTTGAGTTTATACACGACCCCCGATTTTCAGGGTGTTACATTAAACGTCCACATTGTGACCCTCCCCTAGGTCCTTTGTTAGGTCGAGTATCGAGGCTGATTCCGATTGCCGATTACTGATTTCGATTATCGGGGTCGAGGCCGATTCCGATTGTTGTGACCAATTTGCTGATTCTGATTATCGATAGATCCCGATTAACGTGACTGATTTTTCGATTGCTGACTAGCGATTGATGCCGATTATCGTGGCCGATTGTCGATTCTGATTGTCATGGCTGATTGACCGATTATCGATCGAGGCCGGTTATTGTGGTTGATTGCCTATTCCGATTGTCGTGGCTGATTGCAGATCCCGATTGTCGTGGCTTAATGTGATGTATATGTGACGTAAATGAGGCCCATTGTGATTGTACGTTAGGTTATGGGCCCACTATATGTTTGGCTCTATATAGGTCACTCCTTGGGGGACAATGTTGGTTAAATGTCTATGTTGTCGATGTCGATTGTTGATTCTTGCTATTGATACCGATTATGAGTATGTGACTGCATAGCATCATGATACATGCCCATACGCATCATATGCATGTCTGTTATGAGATATGATTGACTATTGCATCGTCATAGTACTGGTTGTTATGAGACTCCCTGTTAGGTGGAGATTATCTCACATGAGCGCACGATATGCGCAGGATTGATGCATGATTGGATTGTATGACTCATGCATCTTGTATTGTGTATTGTAATTACTATATGCCCTAGCGACATTAGGGTTGTAGCCTCCACTGACATATCGTGGATGGCCAGATGGGATACCGAAAATCTGTTCTACATGAGGTGCTATAGATATCCTTGGATGAAAGTCTCAAAATCCTCTTGGTTCCAAAGGTTGCTCCAACGTCTAGACCGAGTGGGCAGATGAGCACCGAGTGCCAATTACCAGATGGCTGCGCTCTCCACTGTGTCGTGGTCCGTTAGAAGGGGGAGCGGCCTTACCTTCCCGAGAGGAGGGGGCAATGCTAGGCTGAGTCTGACCAGCTCGAGGAATGACTCCGCTATTGACGAGCCAGGCCCGATATTAGCAGGTGGATAGTGAGGTCTCTTCCACTCACCTTATTGCGCGCGATGGGGCGGTAATCTGGTTTGCAGTGTAATAGACCCCGGTGATTTTTTAGAGAGGAATTGTACTGATATGTGGACTTATTGAGTAGGAGTTGCATACTCATGCATTTGTTTCATTCACTATCCACTTGGTCTGGTGGTGCGTAACTAATTATTGTGTACCTTCACATGGCCAGGATTTCGGTTGGGCGCACGACTAACCCGAGTTCAGGAGTATACCACATTGAGTCTGACTATACAAATTTAGGTATGGGACTGGTTTGGATAGAAGTCCCTTGTGATGGACCCCATAGCCTGCGATACTACGTACTGTCATCCCGACTTCACTCCAGCTTGGTCATTTCATTCGCACCGCATATTACATTGTATCTACAGTACTTAGTATTTTGGGTTACCATGTTTCTGCATTGATATGTCATTAGTACTCATGCCTTGCATCGTATAGCCTTGGTACGGCTAATGGGATTCATAGACTTGTCAGTATATTTTCGCTCAATTCGATATTGTATGAGTTATGACATTGTATCCTTGACATCTAATATTTAGCTTGCTTTGACTCCTCATTGCATAACTGACTTGCATTGTGTACCCTGATATCGTATGTCTCATGCACTTGTCAGTATTTTCGCTTATTCTGTTATCGTGTGATTCATGATCTTATCAGTATTTCTGCTTATTCAGACATTATATGATTTATGGATTACCAGTTTTTTTTTTTCAGTATTATAAGATTATGACATTATATTGAATACTTGGCACTTACCTTGTGCACCCACTTACACCACCCTCTAAGCTTTTTATAAGCTTATGCACGATAGATGCGTGCAGGTGATGTTAGGTTGCAGCAGTGTTGTGCTTGGAGTGTGCAGTGGTCTTCTGGAGCTTGATTTTCTATTTATGTATTTCCCTTTCAGTGTTGTACTCAAATGATTATTAGTGGATATGTAATGATGATGTTGCCTTCGTGAATTAGGTAATCTTGTGGCTATGCTTATTATGAGTTAAAAAAAAATAAAATAATAATAATAATAAAATCCTCCTTGTAGGATCCCAGGATAGGAAATTTGGCGTATGAACGCTAGGAGTCGAGAATGGGGTACTACGGAGGCTGTCACACCAGATTCAGCAATCGGGATTCCTGTGAATCTGATTTTCGGGTTTAGAGCGTGACAGGGAATAAGATGAATGACATAGATTAGTTCGGTACATCAAGGTGGGGCCTGTATAGGTGGCCCACCCCAAAGCACATTTCTTCTTCACGTTAGTACACACCACGTGAATACACGCACTCCATATTAGCCACCACGCCCGTCCAGCGTCCAGGGACTCTGAACGGCGTGGATAAGCACTGCATCATGGTGGGTCCCACATGTACATGACCCACCATCCACGTATATATGTCTATATATATTATATGGCATGTGGGACTTCTCACCATCCCAAGAATGGACGGTGGATTTTACTTGAAATGTGATGGGCCACATCGTTTGATGGATGGATTAGATTTAACACGTTTTGGTGGGGCCCACTTCATTCCAAGGGAAGGATAGAGAGAGAGAGAGAGAGAGAGAGAGATACGGTGAGAGAGAGGAGGGACCCCGCCACTATGGGCCCTCCATTAATACAACACATACATCAAGTGGGTCCCATAACAAGTGGACCTTTAAAATGAAAATAAACGTTGGATCACCCACATCTAGGCCTCCTTCTTGCTCCCTAAGCCTTCTATGCTCCTTGTCTTCACTTTTGATGGTGGTTGATGAGATATTGATGGTGTAGATGAGAGATGAGAGGGTGGGGAAAGTGGGCCACACTTGTTGCTCTTGGAATGCTTGGGAAGGCTTGAACGTATGGAGCTTGGGAGAGTGTTTGAGAGTGAATGAGAGAGAGAGAGGGAAGTGATGGATGAAAGGTGATGGAGTGATGGGTTGAGTGATGACTTGTAAGAAAGTGATGGGTGAAGGGATGTAAGAGTTGACTTTGGGTAGTTTGTGTAAGAAAAGGGTAAGGATAGGTATGGGTTGTCGTACTTGGGTATGGAGTGACTTGACTCGTACTTGACATGAGTGACTGATTAATTGATGGGACATTTCGTAGAGATTCCCTCGAAGTTCGTAACGCGCGGTATTTTCTTCGAATTGAACGCGAGCCTACATCTTTTACCCTGGGTATCGGGTTGGTGCGTGAGTCGCGGTGTTAGAACCGCGGCGACGATGCGATCACTAAGGTATAGGTTTCAATTTTAGACGACTTTGGCATACAACTCTCAACTTAGGATCACGCGCAAACGTCGGATACGGGTCGAGGATTGCCGAATTTCGACCGGTAGGATTGCGGAAGCATACGGAATGGTACGGATTAGGACACGGGTCTTCTCATTTCATATAGGGAAGCTAATGTTAGCACGTCAGATGGATCAAGTGGATGTGATGGTGATATTTTGTGTGTCTACGATCAGATGCCCATACAATGATCGTGAGGGTGAGTGGATTCTAGACACGGAGGCATTCTTTCACATGACTCCTCATCGGAGTTGGTTCACTAGCTATAGGGAGTACGAAGGTAGATAGGTATTTATGGGTAATGACAATACCTATAATATTGTGGTTGTTGGTATGGTGCGTGTCAAGATGTTTAATGGGACAGAGCATACCCTGACTAGGGTGAGGCACATTCCTGAAATAAAGAAGAGCCTGATTTCTCTTAGTGCACTGAGGCTATAGGGTGTAAGTTTATAAGTATTGATAATATCCTTAAAGTATCTAAGGGAGCACGGATAATCATGAAAATGCAACGACTCAATAATGTTTACAGGTTGATCGGAGGCACTTCAAAAGGTGAAGCTGTAATAGCTGTATGGATTCCACCTCTGCACGTGTGTGGCATGTTGGGCATGGTCACATAAGTGGGCAGAGTCACATGAGCTGGTAGGGCATAAAGGCTGAGACGCGCAGATAGGGATGCGGAGCAGGTGGAGCAACCACCTGTGAAGATAATTACACGGCATAATCGCAGGATATCGACGAGGTACATGGACGACTCGAATATCATAAGGGATCTATCTTCTATTCAAATGGTACTAGGTGAGCCTCGTGCTGAAAAGTGGAAGGTTGGAAGGTGATAATGGGTGATGTGATGGATTCGTTATACCAGATCGACACATGAGAGCTAATGTAACATCCTGAATTTTCACTGTTTTGGATTTCAAAAAATTCTTGAATTTTTTTTATATAAATTAACTTATAATATCACTTAAATGACCATTAGCACTCAATGTTAGTCTATACAGGGGTGGTACCAGTAAAGAACCCCACAAGTCTGATTAATCAACCGTAGGAAACTACCGAATCCGCCTGATCACTTGAACATCAGGTGTAGCCCCATGATTTACTCACATAGGACCCAAATCTAACCGACCTGTCGCTAACTACTCAAGACGAGCATAACTAAATTAAAGATCTAATCGAAGCCGAATCAGATAAGGCCCGTATCTTAACAATAGACCAAATCAACCCTTGTAACGTCCTGCCCAACTAGCATAATGTCCTGAGGAGTCCACATAGGATTTGTTACAGGACCATTCATTTAAGCCACTCGTGGTGGGATACTACAAGTTAATTAACCTAGGATTAGCCCATTAGAGTAGACCAGACATGTCATGATAGGGCCTAGTACGGGCCGTCAAGCCAGATGACCCTTTACACTTAGCATCAGCCTGTACAGGCTATATCATGACACATAAAGGTCATAAAATTATAAAAATTTAAGGAAACATATATCTCACTGGGCTTGTGGTCCATTGCAGACCACAGACTCATTGGACATGTAAAAGTTAATTATTCGAGTCGTTACTACAGCACTTGTCAACCCACCCAAGGCCAAAGTTGAAATCTGATATGGGATAATGAAACTAAGACTCCGGGCTTTTCAGCCATTGGATTCCTTCCAAATTTACGGTGAAGGTCTAATGTAGTGTCCTACACCCGTTCACAAAATCTGAGACTCGATCATGGCACGACGACTGTTGATCACAAATCAGACCCATACGACCCAACCCCATATCCAATCGTTCTCAAATTTTGCATGGTCCTTCATCGGGCCATGGACCACCTACCCTATAAGTTTCATGGCTAAGGGGCCACCAGAAATACTCCGAATTTCTAAATAAGCTCTAAAACGCTCGTTGGCGGGTCACTAGTTCCAAAACAATAGAGAAATGTCCGTCTTAATGGGCTTGACGTCCGTCGCGGGAGTCAGAACTGAGTACTACCCAGAACCACTCAACCTAATCCAAAGGACGAGTACATGAGAAGTGTAAATACCCTAAAGCAAGGAGTTGGAATTTAAGTGAATTGAGTCGTCCACTCTTATAAAAAGTTGGGGATTTTGGACAGTCAATTTACGACCAAACTTCTTACGTGGAGTAAGGATATTTTCCTTCTTATATCTGTATAGCCGCGACCCCGATTGACTATCGGTGATCGTTAAATAGACTTCTAATTGTATCTGTCGATCGGCGCATCCAAATGGTGGGCTGATCGTATCTATACATAGATCATCATTAAGGCTAACTATCCTACTATGTATATTGACTTGTACACCTCATTGTGGGCCTTAGAGCTTAGAAAGATCCTCTCATAGGTCTAGTATAGTGAAAACTTAGCCCTTGGGGCCATTTACACCAAATCTGGCAATATAAAATGGCCTCATTTGGGCACCCTCTCTCCTCATACGATTTTGCCCTAGAGAAAAGAAAGAGGGAAAGAGAGAAAGAGAGAAGAGAGAAAAGAGAGAAAGAAGAAGGAAGAAGAGAGGAGGGGAGAGTGAAGAAGTGAGAGGAAGTGGGTCATAGCTAAAGTGGGGCCCAAGGGAGTTCAATCTCCCAAGTCCCTACCTCTTCTTCAAGAAAACCTCCACCAAACCCACCCATACCAAGAAGTAAAGGTAAGAATGGTATATTTTCCCTTTAATAGAACAACATAGTGTAGATTTCTAGGTATTAATGTTGTCTTTCTTATTTTTGATTTAGGAAATGGTGGTTTTACCCATATCTCCAAATCCTAAGATCTCAAAGAATGAAAATCTCCTCTTAAGGTGCGGACTATTATCCTTAGGTGGCCTAGCACCAATTATAGTAGGGGTTTAATGATTTTATTTGTTGAGTTGTTGTGTTGAAGGAATTAGAGAAAACCTAGGAAGGGTATATTGTTGGAATTACATGGTTTTACATGATTAGTTTGTATTTGATGTTGATCTTGTCTCTCACATGATTTAGCGTAGGAATGACTACATGCTCATGTTTGCTTGATTGATTTATGCTCATATGTGTTACTTCATAGTGTTTATAAATCTTGACTCTTGTGTGTTTGATTCCTTGAGGTGTTGGAAGTGCACATGCACCTTGTTATGATAATGTAGTATACTCGCTAAGGATATTTGAATCATAGGTTGTAATGTATGTGAACATGACATTTTATGCTAGTTGATAATCTTAATGGTTAGTATGCTATGAATCAACATTGAACCCTCGGGTTGGTCAGGAACATGAGGAGAGACAGTAGTCCCGTCGGTAGGATTATGCTAGGGTTAGACCCGCAGGTTTGGGTAGTTGTGTTCGAGTGGCTGTAGTTCGACTACATGGGTCCTTGGTGCCCGATGTCACTCATCTTATGCTCACCTGTCTCGTGCTATCTAACCTATTGTCTGACCAACTCTTTTTGTTAACCATGTTTGCTCACCTATGTATGGATCCAGAACCACCCTACAACCGTTGTAGCCCATCAATAACCCACTTAAAAATTGGTCCACAGCCTCGTGAGCCGAGCATGGTGGAATGAGACATTGTGTTTGAGTTGTCAGCCTATGCTGGGGTGCCGCACCTCCCCGTAGTGACCGCGAGCAATCCCTTTCTCTCGGCACTCCTCATGTGCTTGAAGTTGGGGATGAGGAACCTGACGGGATCACGGACAGCGAGGTCTCGTCCTCACACATTGGGGGGTCCTGGCCTCGCAACCAGCTTAGGGCATTGATACGTGTTGTGTATCGAATTTCCAAACCTGTTAGATGAATGAACTTAATTAATAACTCGGCTAACACGATCGCATTGCATCACATTAGTTAGGGTGGCGACTCAGAAGTCGAGGTCGCTCTAAGGGAGTGCAGTCATATGTGATCGTTAGATGGAGTCGCTCAAGGGAGCATTGTGGCGAGGGCATACATCATATCATTCCACATGCATGCATTTTAAATAAGAGTTTGCTAGGTGTTGATGATTATCTGCTTTTCATTAAATTCATGCTATAACTGCTGCCTGTTAAAACTTAAGACTATGTACGGTGTTTTAAAACACCAACCAGACCAGATCTTAGATGCAGGTGACGTAGGGTAGGAGGAGCCTGGAGAGGCGAGCTTTGAGGAGGAGGATGAGCTATCTTACTTTCAGCTGATGGACGGTTCGCCGCCAGCTTGAGAGGCAGGATTGGATCGTCGAGCAGAGGACTCAACCCTATTCTTTTTGGACATATATTTTTATGATTTTGTTGGGGGATCGCCATGTGCGATCCCTTCTATTCTTTTGGATATGTATATAGATATATGTTTGATCTTTTCAATTCAGTAGACTCGTATGTTTATGCTTCTTGTTCTAGGGAATTTCAGACTGCGCAACTAAATCAGATTTAAATACATATTCATGAAATCAGTTATAAGTGACACTCAAGAACTCGGGAGTTGAGTATATGTGCGACCCCTGATTTTCAGGGCGTTACAAGATGGTATCAAAGCATGGTTTGGAATTATTTGGGCCACGGGATATGAACTCACCAATGCGCTCGCTGACTTGGGAGTAGACGTAACATGGACATAGAAATATAAGAGTCATCCTAGACCCCGAACCGATAAGCGTGAAAGGTAGGCCTTCCAACAAGTTAGGATCGGGGAGCGAGGGCATGTAGTAATGCTAAGAGTCGGATCCAGGAGTCGTATGGTATTTTGATGCATTGACGGGGACGAGCCGAAAATCGAAGGAATTAACAGTCAGAGATAAAATTTAAGTCTAAATGAGCTAGGTCTGGCCAAATTTGATAGTTCCGACCCATTTGGTGATAAGTACTTAGGGGTGAGCAAGGTTTTACAAAAAATAGTGGAACGGTGGAAACCTAGGATTTTGGCACCTAATCGGGGGTATTCTCATGAAACGGATAGGCCCATTGCGTAGATCAGTCTCTTCTACCCCAAATTCATATATGTTACTTCCCCGGGGGCCTTACAGACGCCCGAAAAATCGTGAAACAAGGAAGCTAAGGCAGAGCCTGGCATTGCCTACGCCGGACTGGGTGTTGCCTATGCCAGGAGACCAGTGGACGGGCGTGCCTACGCCGGGATGGGCGTTGTTTACGCCCGGGTGTCTAGAGGCTTGGCGTGCCTACGCCGGGCCGGCATTGCCTACTCCCGGACCCGAACCACATGGCCCCCTCTCCTCTTCAACATGCACACGAGTGGGGTCCACTCTCCTTACAAATAAGACCCAAGCCACTTCATTTCCTCCCATTCCTTCCTCTCTAATACTCCCAAACACTTAGAAAACCCTCCCTCATCTCCAAACTCAACTCCTAAATGCCCATCCTCCAACACATTTTCTTCTCTTTCACCAACCCCATTCCTCCAACACATTTTCTTCTCTTCCACAAAACCCATTCCTTTTTGTGTTGTTTCACCCATTTACTATCAAGCTCATTCCCCAAATCCCTCTCCATCACCCATATTTCTTTCAATACCCATTAACCAAAACCCCACTCCTTTCGCACTCCTCTTACCTATTTCTAAATTCCATTTCCTAAAAATCATCTTCAAGTTCATTTCTTAAAACCCACACTCAACCCATTTTCCCCAAACCATATCTTTAAAGTCCATCTTCCTTAAAAATCATCTTTCTCCCCTTTTCACTTTCTTCTTCCTAACCCATCTCCACTCTCTCATTTCTAAAACCTCATCCATCTCACAAATCTCTCACTCTCTTATCCACAACACCCACTTCAAACCCATCTTCTTCTCCTTTACAAGATCCATCCCATCTCAATACCCATTCTCAATCCCACTCCATTCACCCATTTACTCTCAAAACCCAACACCAATCCTCTTCACTCTAACCCATCTCAAATTTCATTTCCTCAAAACCCATTCCAACCCATCTCAAATCTCGTTTCCCCAACTCATTTCCTAAACATTTCTCAACTCCTATTCCTCAAATCCATTTTCCTTAAATCCATCCACTCTTTCGCTCTCACTTCACCATCCTCCATTCTCCCAAACCTTTAGAAAAAAAGGGGCCCACCTACTTCTCTAAACCTTAACACAACATCCTCTTCAAAACCATATTCTTTCCCTTCACATCTCTTATCTCCCTAACCCATCCCACTCTATCACTTTCACTCTTTTACTTCTAAAGCCCATCTCAAAATCCATTCACAAATCCAACATTAAACCCATTCTTTTTTTTCAAAACATTCTCATCAACAATCCATTTCCTTGTCAAGGAAAATGACATTCCTAGAACCGTTGCCTCCTTCTTCTCCATTCTGGTGATTCTTTCCCTCACGGGGAAGAAGCACTCTCATCCTCGCCCGACCTAGGAGAGTAGTAGCATAACCTTATGTAAGACCCATATCTTGGTCCGTACCTTTCCGTACACTTTCGCGGTCTTACCGGTCGAATTCCGACAACTTTCGACCCTTAAACGATATCGACGCGCGACCCTGATTCATGTGTCGACAACCCGAGTCGACTCAACCCGCGACCACGCCGTCGCCGCGGTTCCGACGCTGCGACTCGCGCGCCGAGGCGATACCCTGATCAAGAGTTATGGGCCAACGTTCGGTGCGAGAAAACGCCGCGCATTGCGAAAATCAAGGGAATCTCTACGATGTGTCACATCAATCACATCAATCCCATCAATCAATCACCCATCAATCCATCACATGTCAAGTACACATCACTTCCATCTCTTTTCCCAAGCAACCACAAAAGTCTTCATTTTCCATACCTCTCTTACACAAAAAGGCACAAAAGTCTTCACCACCCATACCTCTCTTACACAAAAGCCACAAAAGTCAAGCTTTTCTTACACAACCATCACTCACCCATTTATCCATCACTCTCTCTCTCTCCCTTTACATCACTCTCTCTCTTTCTCTCTTTCTCATTTCAAAAATCCCAAGCAACAAAGAGCCCCACATTTGGAATTTTACAAGAATTCCTACACTCTAAGTGGCCCACCTTCCTACCCCAAAATCTCCCATCTCAACCCTCCATACTTCATCTTAACCATTGAAGTTGAAGCTAAGGTGCCAAGGAACCCCTAGGAGCGAGAAGATTGGACAGTGGGTGCCTCTATAGGGTAGCTTTTCTTAATTTTATGGTGGACCAAGTGAGGCCCACCGATCCATGGTGTGGATCTCACTTGGGACCCTTATTCGTGGCCGATGGACCACTTGGATCATCATGATCATTCCATGATGGGGCCATTCTCCATGGACCCCATCATGATGTTTATTTTCTCTTCAAAGGTCATCTAGACCGTCCATGTTGGTGGGGAAAGGATCCCCACCGTTGATTTTAAATTTCGACGGTCCCACATGCTTTAAGGCCCACTTGATGTATGATTTCATGTAAGGGAGGGCCCATAATGTCGGGGTCCCTCCATCACAAGGCGTCCCACTCTCCATGTCTCTCTCTCTCTCTCTCTCTCTCTTTTATTTCTTTTATTTTATTTTATTTTATTTCATTTTATTTTCATGCAAAGGGGTTGTGTGGCCCACTTGAATGAATCCCACCTTGTGATTTTATTCTATTTAAATCTTTATTCAAGTGGGGCCCACCTTAGACGACGTACTCATGCCATCCATCAGTGGTGGCCCACCTAATCAGGGCCCCACCATAATCAGTTCTCCAAATGCCAACCGTCCAGCGTCTGGGGACGCTGGACGTCCTTGTATGAAAAAGGGAAAAAGAAAGAAGGAAAAAGAAATTTTGGTGGGCCGGCTCATGCAGGCCCCACCTTGATGTATTTGTTCCATCCATGCCGTTCATCCCCTTTTCCATCTCATTTTAGGCGTTGAGCCGAAAAATGAGGTTGATCTGTTGATCAGGTGGGCCATACTATAGACAACCGTTTTTCCTTGCCATTTAAAGTTATCTAGACCCACCTCGCTGCACCTACATGCTAAAAATACCGAACTTTAGACTCGTTTGGTGTATTTCGGTTCCTAGAAACTCATGGACGGAGTGGATCCTCATGATGCGGACCCCACACAATAAAATCCCAAGAAAAGTGGGTTTTCCTTTTTTTAAAAAAAGAGGCAAGGCAGAAGTCTCTGACATGTGCTGCAGCAGCAGCACGCTGCACGTTACAGCGAGCGGGCGGGCTGGATCCCACGGCTCCTGCCGTGGGCCCCACCTTGATGCATATGTGAATCCACGCTGTTCATTAGGTGGTTCCCTCCTCAGGTGGGCCCCCCTCCTAGTTTCAACCAAATCCAACGCTCAGGTGGCCCACATCATCGAAAACAGTGTGAATCAAGTGTCTACCATTAAAATTTCCCTGAGGCCCACAGATGTAGTGGATCAAGCTGAAATTTATGTTTTCCCTTCATCCCGGTCCAAGTGACCTTATGAACAGGTCGGATGGCGTTTAAACATCACTGGGTGGGCCCCACATGGGACCCACGTTGCTGTATGTGTGGTAGTCCACCGTCCAGGCGGACGGTGGCTCATCCTCCTTGCATACTGCCTCCACCGTCCACGGACGGTGGGGCCCTGGGTGATGTATGTGCCTTACCTGCACTGTCCACTGGACAGTGGGACCCACCATGATGCGTATAATGCATCCAGACCGTCCATCCACTTGTACAGACCATTTTAAGGCCTATGGGAAAGGCCCATTTGATTTGTAAAGGCCTATGGGTTAGGCCCCATTTGGACTGTAAATGGCCTATGGGCTAGGCCCATTTGATTTATGAAACGCTTATGAGCTAGGCCCATTGATTCATTTAAGGCCTAAGAACTTGGGCCCACCTGATATGTAAAGCCCATGGGCTTAGGCTCACTTGATATTTAATGCCTATGGGTTTAGGCCCACTTGATGTGTTTCAAGTCCATGGGACTAGGCCCATTTGATATACTTCAAGGCCCATGAAATTGAACCCATTTGTTGCATTCTTAAAACCCATGGAAGTGGACCCATTTGATATATTGTGAGGCCCATGGGACTAAACCCATTTGACGATAAAAGGGGTCCATGGAATTAGCCCCATTGGATTTATTTGAGACCCATGAGTTAGGCCCGTTTTATTTGATTAAAGCCTAGGGGTTTAGGCCCATTTGACTCATGTCAGGTCCATGGGTTGAGGCCCACTTGATCTGCACGTGGGACGCAATTGGTGTGGCCCATTGGTCACAGATTAGACGCATATGACTAAGCTCATTTGATGCGATCCAAGGCCCACGGATTTTGACCCATTGCAATGCACATAAGACCCATTGGTATGACCCATTTATATGGCCCATCTGATAAACTAAAAGGCCCATAAGATAAGGCCCATTTGATATATATGTAAGGTCCAATGGGGATAACCTACGGTCCATTGCAATGTGTAAATCCATTACAGACTAAGTACTGAAGTTTACAAGATCGTGCCTGGGAAGCAATGTTGGTTTGATGTCCACATTGCGAGTGCAATGTTGGTTTGATGTCCACATTACGAGTGTAATATTGGTTGGATGTCCACATTACGACTCTCCTTAGGGCCCATTACTGGGCCGTACTTATTGTGTATAGACCGTCCAGGTCCATCTGCATAATAAGATAGTTCATTTCATTATAACATGTTTAGTACGGTTTCATGACTCATGAACATACGCATCATATGTATGCTTGACGTGAGAGTTGTCTGATCATAGCATTTGCCTTCGGAAAGGTTGTTTATGGGCTCCCGGTTAGGCGGTATTGCCCTACATGAGCGCACGATATGCGCAGGATTTGTTGCATGACTGGATAGCGTGAATCATGCATTTCGCATTTGTGTGACATGGTTATTGTACGCCCTAGCGACATCGGGGCCGTAGCCTCCACAGACAGATCGTGGTTGGCAGGATTGGATACCGAAAATCTTGTTCTACATGGGGTACTATAGATATCCCTGGGTGAAAGTTTCTAAACCCTTATGGTACCAAGAGGTTGCTCCAACGTCTAGACCGAGTGGGTAGATGAGCGCTGAGTGCCGAATACCAGTTGGCTGTGCTCTCCACTGTGTCGTGGTCGGTTGGAAGGGGGTACGGCCTTACCCGTCCGAGTGTAGGGGGCAATGCTAGGCTGAGTTTAACCAGCTCGAGGAATGAGTCCGCTATCGACGAGTCGCGCCCGATATTGGCAGACGGATAGTGAGGTCTCTTCCACTTACCTTATTGCGCGTGATGTGGTGGCAATCTGGTTTAGAGTGTACTAGACCCCGGTGATATCCCATATTTTGAGCTGTATTGATGTGTGGACATAGATGAGGATCTGTATGCTTGAGCTGCATTGCACATCGCATGGCCTTGGGATGGCCGATACCATTCATGTCTTGCATCGTATAGCCTTGTTACGGCTCATGATATTATAGATCCATCTGCATATTCCGCTTTACTCTGACATTGCGTGTTCATATTACTACCTTGCGCACACACTTTCACCACCCTCTAAGCTTTCTGTAAGCTTATGCACGACCGTTGCGTGCAGGTGACGTTGGATCGCAGCAGCGTTAAGGCAGGAGCACGTTGCAGAGCGCTTGGAGTTTTTAGTTCTTTACCATTGTATTTTCCTTTATGTTCATTGTACTTGTAAAGTTTTTGATCATAGTGGAAATGTAATGGAGTTCTTGGTTGTTGTTTGTGGGTTATGCCTTTGGTTATGCTTATCACGATTCAGATTGACATTGAAAATCCTCCTCATAGCATCCCAGGATTGGAACCTGGCGAATGGGAGCTAGGAGCCGAGAATGGGGTTCTACGGAGGCTGTCGGTGCCAGATTCGGTGATCGAAAATTCTGTGAGCCCGGTTTCCGAGTTTGGGGCGTGACACCTTATTAATAATTAGTAGTTTGCTCTAAGTTGGTTAGGTCGACCTACATGTATTGAAGGATAATTAGAACTTTTACTTGACTAGGTTGTATTTCCCTTACGTTGGGAATATCTATGTGGTAATTCATACTGTGGGATGTAACTGGCCATATTAATAGCATTTTGAATATAATGTGAATGTATGGATTGCCTTGGAATTTTCTTATCGCCTTGGGAATGCTTGTATGTATGATTGTCTTACTGCGTCCTTATTAGAATTATTAGTATTTCAAACCATCAAAATACCTTAAAACTTTCGACTATTCCTTCATTCTTAAAATTTATGAAACCGAAATGTAGTCTGCTCATAACCCACTAGCCCTAAGATTGAAATGGTAATGCATATAAAATTTTGTGCATTTAGAAACCTCTTAGGATGATTTTTGACCGCAGGCATATTAAGAGATTTATTAACCCACAATTTGGATATAAATTAAAATGAGGACTCTCTTAGACCAAGACTCAAAGGACAACCTTATAAGTAAGAGATTTAAACTTTCTAACAATGGTCGTTCTCTAAACATTTAGATTGATCAGACTACGGAATTACGGAAGCATACACCTGCAAAGCATTCGCGGCTTGACCCAATTCTCAATCCTGTGCGACTACCAATGGACTCACTGCTTTAATTGAGTAGAAGAATAGAATCCACTAGGATGAAGAAGGGTACGAAGAGCCTTCTATCCTGGTCAGACAGATGATCGACGTATCGGGTTCAAGCCCACTATGACCGTCTCTCCTTATTGGTCTAACATTAAAAATAAATATTTTTACTCTACATAGAGAAAAATCATTGTCATAAATCCAAACCTTTAAAAATAAATAGATAATTAAATAAATTGTAGTATACCATCAGAGTGAAAGAGTTTTAAGGGGGGTAGACTAAAATGATCCAAACTATTATAGATAGTATACCCCCTACCATATATATAAACTTGGAATCAATAAAAACTTAGGCAAATGAAATAATAGTACCTTTACTTAATACCCTTAGGCAATTTCGAGGATGAAATTATTTTTAAGGGGGGTAGATTGTAATATCCTGAATCCTGAATTTTCACTGTTTTGGATTCCCAAAAATCTTTGAATTTTTTTTATAAATTAACTTATAATATCACTTAAATGACCATTATCACTCAATATTAATCTATACAGGGGTGATACTAGTAAAGAACCCCACAAGTCCGATTAATCAACTGTAAAAAACTACCGAATCCACCCGATCACTTGAACATCAGGTGTAGCCCCATGATTTACTCACATAGGACCCAAATCTAACCGATCCGTCGCTAACTAATCAAGACGAGCATAACTAAATTAAAGATATAAGCGAAGCCGAATCAGATAAGGTCCGAATCTTAACAATAGACCAAATCAACCCTTATAATGTCTCGTCCAACCAGCATGGTGTCCCAGGGCGTCTACATAGGATTTGCCGCAGGACCATTCGTTTAAGCCACTCGTGCTGGGGTACTATAAGTTAATTAACCTAGGATTAACCCATTAGAGTAGACCAGACAGGTCATGATAGGGCCTAGTGTGGGCCGCCAAGCCAGATGACCCTTTACACTTAGCATCAGCCCGTACGGGCTATATCGCGGTGCAGATAGGTCAAAAAATTATAAAAATTTAAGGAAACATATATCTCATTGGGCTTGTGGTCCATGATGGACCACAGACTCATTGGACACGTAAAAGTTAATTATTCAAACCGTTACAACAGTACATGTCAACCCACCCAAGGGCAAAGTTGAAATCTAGCACGGGATAATGAAACTAAGACTCCGGACTTTTCAGTCATCAGATTCCTTCCAAATTTACAGTGAAGGTCTAATGTAGTTTCCTACACCCGTCCACAAAATCTGAGACCCGATCATGACACGACGACCATTGATCACAAATCGGACCCGTACAACCCAACCCCATATCCGATCATTCTCAAATTTTACATGGCCCTTCATCAGGCCATGTACCACCTACCCTATAAGTTTCATGGCCAGGGGGCCACCAGAAATACCCCCAATTTCTAAATAAACTCTAAACATCTTGTTGGTGGGCTACTAGTTCCAGAACTATAGAGAAATGTCCGTCTTAATGGGCTTGATGTCCATCGCGGGAGTCGAAATTGAGTACTGCCCAGAACCACTCAACTTGAGCCAAAGGACGAGTGCATGAGAAGCAAAAATATTCTAAAGCAAGGAGTTGAAACCTAAGTGAATTGAGTCGTCCACTCTTATGCAAAGTTGAGGATTTTGAACCGTCGGTTTACGACCAAACTTCTCACATGGAGTAAGGATATTTTTCTACTTATATCCATATAGCCACGGCCCCGATCGACTATCGGTGACTTTAAATAGACTTCTAATCATATCTATCGATCGGTGCATCCAAATAGTAAGCCGATCGTATCTATACGTAGATCATCATTAGGGCTAACTATCCCACTGTGTATATCGGCTTGTACACCCCATAGTGGGCCCTAAAGCTTAGAAAGACCCTCTCATAGGTCTAATATAGTGAAAACTTAGTCCTTGGGGCCATTTACACCAAATCTGACAATATAAAAGGGCCTCATTTGGGCACTCTCTCTCCTCATACGATTTTGCCCTAGAGAAAAGAAAGAGAGAAAGAGAGAAGAGAGAGAAGAGAGAAAGAAGAAGGAAGAAGAGAAGAGGGGAGAGTGAAGAAGGGAAAGGAAGTGAGTCATAGCTAAAGTGGGGCCCAAGGGAGTTCAATCTCGCAAGTCCCTACCTCTTCTTCAATAAAACCTCCACCAAACTCACCCATGCTAAGAAGTAGAGGTAAGAATGGTATATTTTTCCTTCAATAGAGTAGTGGTTTTACCCAAATCTCCAAACCCTAAGATCTCAAAGAATGAAAATCTCCTCTTAAGGTGCGGACTATTATCCTTAGGTGGCCTAGCACCAATTATAGTAGGGGTTTAATAATTTTGTTTGTTGAGTTGTTGTGTTGAAGGAATTAGAGAAAACCTATGAAGGGTGTGTTGTTGGAATTGCATGGTTTTACATGATTAGTTTGTATTTGATGTTGATCTTGTCTCTCCTATGATTTAGCGTAGGAATGACTATATGCTCATGTTTGCTTGATTGATTTATGCTCATATGTGTTACTTCATAGTGTTTATAAATCTTGACTCTTGTATGTTTGATTCCTTGAGGTGTTGGAAGTGCTCAACTTCCTCACTAACCCACACACTCACATACACCTTGTTATAATAATGTAGTATGCTTGTTAGGGATATTTGAATCGTAGGTTGTGATGTATGTGAACATGATATTTTATGCTAGTTGATAATCTTAATGGGTGGTATGCTATGAATCAACATTGAACCCTTGGGTTGGTTGGGAACATGAGGAGAGGTAGTAGTCCCGTCGGTAGGATTATGCTAGGGCTAGACCCGTAGGTTTGGGTGGTTGTGTTCGAGTGGCTGTAGTTCGACTACATGGGTCCTTGGTGCCCGATGTCACTTGTCTCATGCTGGCCTGTCTCGTGTGGTCTAGCCTACTGTCTGACCAACCTTGTTTGTTAACCATATTTTCTCACCTATGTATGGATCCTGAACCACCCTACAACCATTGTAGCCCATCAATAACCCACTTGAAAATTGGTCCATAGCCTCGTGAGCCAGGCATAGTGGAATGGGACATTATGTCTGAGCTGTCGGCCTATGCTGGGGTGTCGTGCCTCCCCATAGTGACCGCGAGCAATCCCTTTCTCTCGGTACTCCTCATGTGCTTGAAGTCGGGGATGAGGAACTTGACAGGATTACGGACCGCGAGGTCTCGGCCTCATACATTGGGGGGTCCTGGCCTCACAACTAACTTAGGGTATTGATACGTGGGGTGTATCAGATTCTCAAACCTGCTGGATGAAAGGACTTAATTAATAACTCAGCTAACACGATCACATTGCATCGCATTAGTTAGGGTGGCAACTCGGAAGTCGAGGTCGCTCTGAGGGAGTGCAGTCGTATGCGATCGTTAGATGGAGTCGCTTGAGAGAGTGTAGTGGCAAGGACATGTATCATATCATTCTGCATGCATGCATTTTAAATAAGAGCTGCTAGGTGTTAATGATTATCTATTTTTCATTAAATTCATGCTATAACTGCTGTCTGTTAAAACTTAAGACAAGCACCCACCGAGTTGATCACTCACTCCCACTCTGGGACGGTGTTTTAAAACACCAACCAGACTCGATCTTAGATGTAAGTGACGTAGGGCAGGAGGAGCCTGGAGAGGTGAGCTTTGAGGAGGAGGACGAGTTGTCTTTCTTCCAGCTGATGGACGGTTCGCCGCCAGCTTAAGAGGTGGGATTGGATCGCTGAGCAGAGGACTCAGCCCTATTCTTTTCAGACTTATATTTTTGTGATTTTGTTGGCGGGTCGCCATGTGCAATCCCTTCTATTCTTTTGGATATGTATATAGATATATGTTTGATCTTTTCAATTCAGTAGACTCGTATGTTAATGCTTCTTGTTCCAGGGAATTTCAGACTACGCAACTAAATCAGATTTAAATGCATATTAATGAAATTAGTCATAAGTGATACTCAAGAACTCGGGAGTTGAGCGTATGCGCGACCCTCGATTTTTAAGACGTTACAACTAATGGAGCTTCTAGTGGGCTGAGAAGTCGTTGAATGCAGGTGGATCTTCAGGAGGATACAACATAGATACAAAGTGAGGTTGGTAACGAAGTGCTATGCTTAGAGAGAAGGGATTGACTTCTCGGAGATATTTGCATCGACAGTATAATAAGTGTCTATTAGATCTATGATTGGTGCTAGTTAGAGCTAGGCATCAGTTTAGATTGGATCAGATTGGGTATAACCCGATCAAATTCGAAATCCATATGGCCCGATCAGAATCCAGTTCGATCCGCGACCGAGTCCGAGTAACCTGACTCGGACAGATCCGATATGTGGTTAGCTTGACCCGATTCGATTCTGACTCGGCAAGGGAAACCGAGTCAAATCGGAGTCAGTACTAATCAGATCATTTGAATTTAATTCAATTATTTCATGTAGTATGGTCCCCTTCAGCCTTCAATATACCATATTTTTCTACTCAAGGGCTAAAATGATAAGTTAAAATGGATGAACGGCTTAGATAAAACATATACAGCAAGGTGGGCCCCACAAAACTTGAAAGAATTGTATCTATGATTTTCAAATGTATTACAATGTTTACGTGCACTGCAGTGCCGTAGTTTTCATGTCAGTTTGAACTTACTGTGTATAAGCACGTTACTTGCTTATAATGGGGTATGTGTTATATCCAAACCGTTTATCCACTTGGCGAGCTCGTTTTAAGGCCTGAGACAAAAAATAAGACAGATCTAACTATTGTGGGGACCACACGAATTATTTAACAGTGAAAATCATTCTCTGCTATTATTTATGGTGTGGTTCAGATGATCTTTGGATACTATTTATTTTTTTGATAGTGCTCTATAATTATATCTAAAAATATATAAACGGTGTAGATATAATAAATACATCACGGTGGGCCATACAACTTTGATATCCTTTGAACCGTTCGTACAACTCGGAGCTCGAGGAGCGCCGGTGCTTGTCTTCTCCCGACACGTACCTACATAGTAGGAGTAGATGTCAGATAGACATCATGGCTCACGGGGCGTACAGGGAGGGAAACAGACTGGCTAATCTCCCTAAAATAGTCAGTGCTATGTGGGCCCCACCATGATGTATGTATTTCATCCATGCCATCCATATATTTTTTCATATCATTTTACAATATGAGTTTAAAAATGAGGTATATACAATTCTCAAGTGGACCACATTACAGGAAATAGTGTTGAATAAGAGTCGACCATTAAAAACATTTTGAGGGCCATAATAGTTTTGGATCTAGGTGATCTTTGTTTTTTTTCTTCATTTGGGACTGTATGACCTAATCAACGGATTGTATGTCAAATAAATAGTATAGTAGGCCTTAAATGTCAAATAAACAGTATAGTAGGCCTTAGGAGGATTTTAATGGTGGATATTTAACAACTATTGTTTTCATGTGGTGTGGTCCACCTGAGATCTATATTCCTCTCATTTTTTATACCAAGCCATAATATGAATTTTAAAAATGAATGAATGGAATGAAAGAAACACATACATCCGGATCAGGTCTGTTCGGATCGAATCGGATCCAATTGGATTGGATTTCGGGTCGGGTCGGTCCGGGTAGGTATGAATCCGAACTCGACCTGAAAAGCTTTCGGATTTAGCCTATCTTACTCGATTCGCACCGATCCAAGCCGTCGGATTGGTTCTGATCAGTTCGGAACGGGTTGAATCCACCGGATTGGGTCAGGATTGCCCACCTCTAGTGCTAGTTGGCTAATGTGATCTCGAGTTGGAAGGATAGATGTAAAGTCTGTACTTCTACATGGGAAATTGGAAGAACAGATCTACATGAAGCAACTAGAGCGATTCAAAGTTAAAGGGGTTGAGAAAAAAGTTTACAGGAGGTCGTGGTACGACTTATCGCCTAGGTAATGGTTTGATTCCTTCATGGTGAGTCAGGATTGTATGCTGATGACATGTAGATCACCAATTATGACATGTCTGAAATTAATGTACTGTCGACTTGGTTAAGTAGGACATTCAAGATAAAGGATCAGAGGGTTGTAAATATGGTTCTCAACATTGAGACTAAAAGAGGAGCAGGTTTTGGTAATCGTAGGTAAAATACCTTATGTAGGTATTGATCAAGTATGTGATGAACCAGGCAAAGCCGGAGAACATTCCCTACGCATCTCTCCTCAAGTTTTTTCTCAAGACATATCCCAAAACATATGAGAAAAAGTAGGATATCTCATGAGCCTTATTCGAATACGGTTAGCAGTGCATGTCATGATCTACATTAAAACAGTTATTTCATAGGCCATCAATTTTGTGCGCAAATACCCCAGCAATCATATTGGGTAACAATGAAATGGTAAGAATATTAAGTCCTTACTTTTGAGAAGACATAAACAAAGTTAGTTAGATACGTGGATTCAGATTACGCAGGTAGTGTGAATTTCAGAAAGTCAACTTCAGGTTACTCGTTTGTACTAGCAGGTGGAGCAATTAGTTGAATGTTCATGTTATCCGACAGGTGTTTGAGAAAGGAGGCGTGACTCTGGAGAAGATTCACACCAACGTAAATCCAAAAGATATCATCACTAAGGTCGTTCCTGCAAAGAAGTTCAAGTTTTGTGTAACTTCTTTGCGCTTGACGATGGAGTAAAAGAAAGACGGAGCGTACACGAGAAGTTATGAAGTGATGCAGAGATAAGAAAAGAGGTCAAGAAGCTACATAGTTAAAGATTGAAGACATGGTTGAGATTTTTGTAAAACAGATGTCTTAAATCTAGTTTCACCGTGCTGCTTGACTAGTCGAAGATCCCTTCGACCAGTCGAAGCCCGCTCGACTTGAAGTCCAGCGATAATGTTTTTGAAAATCTCGATGTCTTCGACCAGTCAAGGGACAGGCTCAACCAATCGAACGTTACGCAGATGGTGCGCGGATTCTACGCGAACTGCGTAAATTTGATACGGTTTCAGAGAGGTGCGTAAGTGAAGTTTCCTAAACTATGAATAGTGGTCCCTTGGGTCTTTATAAGTAATCTAAGGCTTCCTAAAGGTATTCTAAGGGTTTTTAAAAGGATTCTAGGGTTATCAAAGGGTGTAGCAAGGGTGAGATTCGAGGTTGTTCGAATCGAGTAAGTCCTTTCTCTTTATAATTTCTATTTTCATGATGGAGATTTGTCGCTTTGTGTCGTGATTTTTTCTCGAAAGAATTTTTCACATAAAATTTTTGTGTTCTCTCGTGTTTGCTTCGTGCTCTTGGATTGTTATCCTAGATCTAGATCTGTGTGATTCTGCAGCATAAATCCCAACACACATTGTTTAAAGAGAAATAACCATATGGGTTTATAAGTTTTAGGTATTCTAATATCCTAACTCAGAGAATTGAGAGAGAAGAAGGTTATCTTACTATGCACTATAACGTACGCACGCACAAGCACGAGTAACTGGTAGATTTCAACTGTGTTATACCAATCGTTCAATAGATAATGTTCATAGTGTCGAACAGTCTCACTTAAATACTAAATCCATCTCAATTTTAAAACCGTAGTCTAACAAGGGCTAATTGAATCAATGAACGGCTTCAATCGCCTTTCTAATAGCTAGAGTGAGCCCACAAATTAGTTTTTTTAGTAAGTCGAGTCAACTTCGAGTCGAGGTCAGTCTTTTTTAGTTGAATTTGATTTTATTTATTTAATTTTTATCTTAATATTGATATGGAAATTGAAATCCCTGTATCTAAACTTATATCTAAGCTTTAGATTAATACTATAATCTATATTATAAAAAAAATCTTAAATTGTAATCCTAACCACATAATTTGTGTAATATGATGATATAACAGTCAAATGTTTGTAATTTATGCTAGGACTTGACTATAAGGCTTGTTCACATGTCTTGGCAAGTGATCTTACTTGAGAGGTGAGAATTTTCCTTCAAACTTTCGATCAAATTCGTAAAATGTTTATAGCTTATTTGATTTCAAAATCTTAAATTAATTTTATTAATTAATGTTTAAATTTCATGATTATTATATTTTTACATGTTCTAATATGATTAAAATCTAACCATGTATAATTTAGATTTGTTTTAATGCTAATTATGCTTTAATATTAAGTCATGTGCATTATTTATGTACATGATAGAGAGTTTTTAACAATCCATGCTAATGAATGAATTAAAATTAGTCATGAACTGTTTTATGTACCTTAAAATGTGTGGTATGGTTACTCAGGTCAAAATTTTAATTTGAGCTATGATTTATATAGAGGATGCGTTTTCCATGATGATACTTTATGTTTTATAGTTAAAATCACTTCATTGAAACTATACCTTGAAACTTGATGGGCCTATTTACCTATGAACTTACCATGACGATTTATGATTTTTATCGTCGCTTTGTGACTTATTGAATGCCTTAAGTGGTATGGATGACAAGCCTTTATGTTATGTCCATTCGTGACTTATTCGGTGCTTTAAGTAGTATGGGTAATGAGCCCTTTGATTTATGCCCATGAGTGGACTTGCAATTACAAGAATTATTACATTGATCATGATATTATGATTATAAATTCACTAATTATTATATTGATTATTATACTATGATTAGAAAGTCACTAATTATTATATTAATCATGATATTGTGATTAGAAAATCACTAAGTATAAAGAATTTTCATAATTGATTGTGTTTGTAAATCAGATTAATTAAAGGATTAGTTAATGATGCATTCATATCACTTATAACACAATTGTTATGTCACCTAAGATTTCGGATAATGTCGATGATTTCTCCTATGATTTTGTATTTTTGTTTGTCACGTGAGATTCTTAATAATGTCTAGGACGACTTACATGATTTCAATAAGCCCATGATTTTTTCAAAAATTGTGCATTCATGCATTAGTCAATATTTGTACGTGATGAAATTACGATGTTTGCTTTGTATTATGTTTGTAAACTATACTAGACTATGATGATAGAAGTGTAATCTTAGAGGAAAATTTACACTGAGCTGATCATTCATGCTTTCGAATTCAAAAAACAAACAATATGTTATGCAAGTCTAGAAAAGCACAAAGCAATACATAGATGAGGAGCCGTACATGAGTGCTATGGAGCTTCTTAAGCTAAACTAGTAGTTGGGATTGTTTTTTATTCTAGTAGAACTATTAACTCTTTCAGTTTGTAATAAGTTCCCAATTTGAATGTTGATATGATGATTGAAACTTTAATTTTAAGTACAATTTATTTTATTCTACGATGAATACCGCGCGAATGCAAATGTGAATTGAATAAAAAAATGTTATATTATAAGGAAGCATTTGTTTATTATTTAGCTAACACCCTCAAATTTGGGACTTGAGTCACGTCTACTCGAGTGTCGGGCTTTGGTGCATTACACATAAAGTTTATCAGAATAGAAAGTTGCATGTTGAGTTCCTATTATGGTTTATTTTATAATTGTTTCACTCAAAACCACCCAAGCTTGTTGCATCGTAGAAGCGGTTCATTAGAAATCCAGTAACGATCTCATACAAATGAAAGGGAGTAAATAACATTTCAAGAAAAACGTATTTGATACATGCTTAGAAGCATAGTTCTATCTAAAATTTTGTTTTATTTTGATTTCTGCTTACACCTATTTTCCTAACAGTTGCCATAAGGCACATTAGATGAATTGATTAGATGGCATATAAACACCATAGTGGATCATACTAAGAAAGAAAAAAATGCCTGATAACCCATTTTATTTGTCTCATATGTTGCCATCTGCCTTTTTTTTTAAAAAAAAAAATCATGATTTTTTTTTTTTTTTGTTTAATGTCTAACATAAAAGAATTGTATTTAATGAACAACATTATTTCAATGAACCACGAGGCGCTAGTGATACTAGACACCACAAAGCCATTCACGACTCATGTGGGGCCTATTAAGATGACGATGAGATTTTTCTTCACCGGTAAAATTAATAGGTATTGAAATTACCTCATTTTTAGTTAAAGTATATATTTCCATAAGTTTATAATAATGAGTGTTTATATCACACATATATAT
Organism: Magnolia kwangsiensis; assembly: GCA_037074715.1. Classification (NCBI taxonomy): domain Eukaryota; kingdom Viridiplantae; phylum Streptophyta; class Magnoliopsida; order Magnoliales; family Magnoliaceae; genus Magnolia; species Magnolia kwangsiensis. Next base: position 10,382,531 of record CM073577.1, on the reverse strand, counting down.
CATTTTAGGGTATTAAAAATTATTTACTTTGTCAACTTCAAGTTATGAATATATTACAGAATTTCTCTTTGGCTAAATTTTAGGTTACAAACTATTATTGAATATTTCAAATTAATTCGATTTCAATGAAATTATGATTTGGATTTCAATGTATTCTAAATACAAACTGCTAAATTAGCCCTTAGTTAACATGATGTTGTATTCTTTTAGTCCAACAATTATAAATGTACAACCCACCTTTTGGTAATTAAGGAAAAATATCTCATGGCCTAAAAAATCAAGCTGATACAAACTAAGTTGAGCGGCATCAACAAGGAACATAGTGTGAAATCATACTAGAAACCTATGAATTCAACATGCTAAAAAACTTGTGAAATCATGCTAAAAACCCATGAACATAGTGGTAATCAAGCTGAGCGGCCGACCCACTTGAGTATTTGAACGACCTATTATTTAAGGTATCCTTTTATCTAAAGGGACACATTAGTTCAATATATCGGAGGACATGCATACACCATAGTGGGAACTGGACATTGTGAAATATTTTAATATTAGGTGTCCTATCCTTGTACTTTCCTTATGAATAGTGACATGCGGGCGTTTTGAAATAGGCGATTTCTATACTCAGGGCCAAATATAGTGATGACACACTTAATGATATGGTGGAACTCCCATGAAGTCCGTTATTGTGCAATCCATCCCACTACATAAATATGTACCTTGCATAAGTCATGATGGTATGCACTAATGATGCATGATAAGTAAAAGGCACGTGAAGAGATAAAATGAAGAGAACGGTAGATACCATAGGAGAAAAGATACTTGCTAGGCACTGAGAAATAAAGACAAGAAAGAGGGGCTACAAGATACGTCATGTAGGAAATGTGGTTACTTGTCACACATCAAGGATGGAGAGAAGGATGTATGCTACTCATATGAGAAAAAAGATGGGAATGTTATATACTTAAATCACTGTCAATCATGGTATATATACCCCACCCCAGTAAACAATGTCCCTATCTTGATCTATAATATATAATTTGAGAGCTTGAAACTCTCGTGAAGATTGCCCATCTAACTCAGAACCCTAATCCACAATAAAGCCCAAGGTCTTACGGAGTTGTTGAAATCTAAATATAATTTTGGAAGGAAAACTCCGCTTGGATGAAAAACATATTATTGCCCAACATTGAGATTAGCTTAAGTCACTACACAGCAAAAGTGTACATGATTATTACCACCCAATACCATTTTAGCAAAACTGAACATGCAAAGGGTCACCCTAGGAGTCGTTGATTCAAAAAATACCAAAACTATATGGAGGCATAAATAATATTGCCGCCTAAATCCGTACAAATCTAGAAAGACCACCATATCTCCTAAAATCTCCTCAAACTGTTGTAGAGAAAATTCAGTGGCCGAAATGTAATATTATTGCCGCACGTAAGTAAAACAATAATTTTACCTCTCCAAGTGGGTGAAACTTAGTTTCTTTGTCATAAAGTAAATATGTGATGTCACGTATCTTCAGGCTAATAAGATCATTCCACATTGCATGTTTGCCCTCTAAGTTGCTACTAATTACTAGAAAAATCAAGCCAACCTCTATAAATAGAGGAGTCCACTCTCATTTTAAGACATTTAATTCTTAAGAGGAATAACAAACTAGAGTGTGAGAGTTATAATAGAGTGAGAACGTGACTCACTCATCAAAACCCCCAAACCTAATATATATTAGCATCTAAACCATTTACATAATTCAAGATTACGGAGTAGGGTCAGGATCTCCTCTTAAAAAGAGTATCCTAGCTCTTATTTTCTTATCTCACATCTCTATATGTACGGGTGACGATTCAACTAACCATTTTATTTTCTCCTCCCTTATTCTCTCATCTTGCCTCTCCTCCCATCTCATACATCATCTGCTTATAATTTGAGCAACTCTTGATTATATGTTATACACCTTGTCAAATTTTTTTATTTTTTTATCATTGTGTATTAAAAGCTAAGCCTTGTTAAAACATTCTTATTTTTATTTTATCACTAATATATTGCATTTGTCATTTTTTATAATTATTATCTCGTCTAATCTAATCCAGATGAAACATTGTGATATCTTTAATATTAGTTCGGGTGAGTAATGGTTACTAGTAAGTTTATAACATTATAAGCAACTGCTTAGTTAGTATAAGGCCATTTAGGACACTGAAAATTCATAAAATCCCATAGAGTAGAGACTACATACAAGTGTGGATTGAGGGGGGGGTGGGGGGGTGCTTAACCTCTTCATTTTCCACCACAGAGGTCTTTACTTAGAGTTTATGGGTACAAATACTGTTCATGAGTCATCTTAGTTAAAAAGTCTCTAATTCTCCGATTCAAGGTGATTATACAACTTCACTCGGTCGTAAATTCTAGGCCTATATCGGTTAGTGGTGACTCAAAATCTTTCAAACACATTATTCTAAGTCTTAAAATTAAGTCACTACGACACGCATATTTAAATTTTTTGCATGCTTGCCTGTAAGACAATACACACACAAGCACAAAGTGGGTAAAATTTGAGTAATCCATTGCTAAGTCTAGACATTTTAAAATTTTTATAAATAATCTTAACATACATTAGAAATTCATTTTAAGACCATTTTAAAACTTAAAGTTTACTACTGTTATTAAACTAATTGCACAAGCCATATTGATTATGCATTATATATATATAGAAAATACACAGTACATGAAAAGAATAGTTTTAAAAACTCCAATGAAAATTTTAGATTGATGGAAAATAGTATTCAATAGTGAAAAATGGAATCCATTTTCCATACTTATGTGACATTAGATTGCAAGTGGATCGCACTAACAGGGACCTTTGTTAGGCTTTCTTATATCATTCAGACTCGAAATGTTTTATATTTGACTTGAAATCACCACCAACAAGTTACCTCAAAATTCCGCAGTTGGTTCAACCTTTCAAAAATCTTAAACTAAGGAATTAAAAGATTTTTTACTTTAAAATAACTCCTAACCTGCATCACGAGATTATGGGTAAGATATCACAGTGACAAAGATGGAAAGTGCTAGGTGTAACATCCTGAACTTTTAATACTCGAGTATTGAAAGTTCTCGAGTGTTACCATGGAATTTAATGTAATATGTACATGTGTACAATACCAATCTAGCTATCCTAACCCTACATCTATCCTCCAACGTGAACCTGACCGTTGAGAACAGTCTCCATCCATAAATCAAGTCATTCAACTAAAGCTGGGCATCCGACCGAGTCGGCTCGAATTTGGCCCAACCCGAATTCGGACTGAACCGGGACCGAGTCTGAGTTAGCTAATTTGGTTTGACTCGAACATGTGCTGGTCTGAACCGATCCGAGTCTGACTCGGTCAAGAAAACCAAGTCAGATCAGATTTAACTAGGTTCAGATCGGTTGAAAATCAGATGACAAAAAGTTTCAAGTTTCTTATGTTCTTGCAACTTAACAAGTTATTGTAACTCAAACGACCTTACAAAAATTCAAAAAGGAGAAAAACCAAAAGATCCCAATGTCAGCATTCAATAACTAGATCAAATCCATTTTAGGAATGAAAGAAAATCCAAACACAAATCATGCCCAAAATCCAGAAAAAAAAAAAGCAGCCATCTTGGAAAGTGAAGCACAGCGATCAACAAAACTCCAAACAAAAATAAGAATTCTGCAACTAGAGAAAAACCAAAACGAAGAGGAACAAGAAGTAAATCACGCCGAAAAGCAAATAGAAACTAAAAAGATTTAACCTTCAATCCAAAATCAACAAGAATCTAATGCCAAAATTAGCAATTCCGAAAATCAACTGAGTAAACAGAAGAAAACCCAAATGCAGATGAAACCATATACAAATCATTGCCAAAAAAGATCAAGAGGAACTAAAAGGATCCAACCTTTATCCAAAACCAATAAAAACCAGAAACCCAAATTAGAATACTTCGATCATATCAGAAATGAACATAGAATAAAATCCCAATGCAGAAGAATCAAGAGCAAATCACACAAAAGAGTAACCAGAGACAAAAATAAAATAAAATAAAATCTTGCGAGTAAAAGCAAAGAAAAACAATAGAATCTATTCATATCTGGAAATGTATATATCCTTACCTAGTCTTTGAGGGGAGCATGGTTGAGAGTGAGAGAGAGAGAGAGAGATAGAAGCTGCTTTGTTCGTGCGTTCGTTCGGGCAGGACAGCGATGGACGGTGGGCGCTGAAGAAGAAGAGGAGACTGGAGAGGAAGAAGATCGAGTAGGGTAAGAAAATAGGAAGAAGATCTGGAGACTGGACAGTGGAGAGGACAGAGCGGCAAAAGAAAAGCAGAGGCGGGTTGGGTAGGGTAACTTGGTAAGAAAAGATGGGAAGGGTTAGGGTGAAAAATTTAAATGTCTATTTATAGTACCCGCCAGGTCGGGTCTGTTCGGTTCATGTGGTTTGATACATGTACATTCCCCTAACTAAATCAACAAATAACCCTTCATCTACAATGATTTAGATGTAAGTTCTTTTGTAAGAATTGTTCATAAATGTGCATGCGACTATGTAGATTTCACAAAACTCTCATATCAGCAATAATTATGAAAATGTCGATAACTTATGCCCTTGAATTCTAGATTACAAGGTTCTTGCAATCTGTTTGGTGAGAAACCTTATAACATGTATATACATCATAAATCAACCATACATGTTAAATTTCAACCCGTAGATTAGCGAGATTGTAGTTAAAAGCAACATTCATATGATATGGACCACCTAAGAATTGTGATCACCTGGTACTTTAAGGCGAGCCATACCTATAACTGACAAAATGAATGGACGAAGTAGATCCCTCAAAAACATCTCTGTGGGCCCCACAACTAGCCCCGAGTGTGCACAATTCATGAGAAACGGCGGTACACTGAACCAAAGATCGAGTCAAATCACTTTGACCCGATACCTCCCGCCCGAAAGAGGAAACCCTTACTTTCAACATAGATTACTCGAGCTCTATTTGAACGGGCATCATCCGTTTATGACATCTGTGGCTCACCATAATCATCCTTTAGGATGATCCGAATCGTCCATCACGTCGTGAAGCTCAATTTGAGCAAAACCATGTTGTCTGTGTGTAGCGATGCACATACTCGTGACCGTAGCAACAAATATAAGGCAACGGGATGCCACACCATATGAACAGACAACGTTTGTTTAAAGCATGTTGTGGCCCACCGTGACCACCTATCTACGTGATTTGGTCAACCTATTGTGGCCATATGATAAGGCAGACCAAACCCTAGCTTTCCTCACACATTTTCGAGCTCCCACGTGTGCACATCATCGAACACAGTCGACCAAGTTCACAGACCGAACCACTCGCAATCGACTTCACCGCATTGCAGAATAACTTCCGAAAACCAAGGGACTTCGTAATTGTTTGAGTTACGCTCTTAAATCCCGATCCAAGAAGGATCTGGACTGTTCGATCCCTGCTGGGAGGAGATCTGATTTTAATTGGGAAATGTCGGAATGAAGAGAGACGCCATAACGCTAAGAAAATCGGGAGTTCTCCTGCAAAAATAAAAAACTAAAAAATCGAAAGAGCTAGGATTTCACAGCCTGACATGAACCCATTACCAAAACGATCCAGACAATGAGATCGTCGCTAATTCACTCAAGGATCCAGAACGTTAGAATGGTGGGCCATCTAAATCTGATTGGATCTACGAAGAGAGAAAGGAGAGATCGAGAAAGAAATCCTTAAATGCGAATAATGATCAAGCCGTCTCGACGATCTCCGCTGCATAGGTCCAAACCAATCCCACTACGAAATAGGAGCTGCATAAGTCCCAACCAATCCTACTGTAAAATAGGAGCTACATAAGAATTACCCACGAGACATCTAAAAGCTTTCACACCCTATAAAAGTATTCCACGTCCAACGTTTTAAAGATACAGTAAAGGGGAGAGAGAGAGAGAGAGAGAGAGAGAGAGAAGATTAGAAAAAGAGAGAGAAAAAGGAGAAAACGTGAAGGCCAGTATAATGTCCAACCATCACCGAGGTTTGGTTTGACCCCTAACCTTCTTTTCTTTTTCTCATCCTCTTCCATTTCCAAATTCAATCTATCCCTCGACAATGGAATTTCATTTTTAAGTCGATGATAAGAAGGGCTTAAACACGATAAGTCAACTTGTCAGCTTAGGCAACATGTAAACATATATAAGGAACGATTTAGGTCGAGTTTTCCTCAACTCTAATCTAATATCTACATCAATTCAAACCAGGCAGATTATAGTAGAACCTAATCGCATGCCTCTGATCATTTAAATTAGTAAGAGACTATGCCACCACCCGAGGTGATGGTTTTTATCCTTTAAGCTTACTTGATTTAAAGATGATATCATTTTGACATTTACATGCTTTCATGACATTGTAAACTTCCCTGAAATTGTTTCATTTATTAACATCCATTATTTATCCTTTGTGACTTTTGAGTATGTCTTTAATTATGTGTATCTTTAATATGTGGGGTGATAAATTCAAGCCTTGCCCTTGCCTTTGTCAATTTGTTGAGTTAGCCCTTGCTACTCTTCTCTTATTTGAGTTGGCCATTACTACTCTCCTTATTATTGAATTGGTCATTGTGTAACACCCCGGGTTTTCAGGGGCTGTGTAGGAACTCGACCTCTAAATTTTCGGGTGTCGCTTATATCATAATTGTGATGATTTGTATATAAATCAGTTTAAATGAGTAATAAAAGAATCGGCTAAAATATGAACAACAACTACAACTAATTTACTGAAATAAATGTGACTAAGAAATACAAGTCTATAGGAATATCAAACGGGTCGCACGAGGCGTCGCTTAAAAAAATTTATAAAATAAATGTCCAAAAGAAATGGTACGCTAGATCCACAACTCAATAACCTATAATCGACTTGCACAGTCTACGGTGATCCACCCATAAGCTAAAAGTATGAAAGCTCCTCTTCCTTATCCATACTCACCTCACTTGACTCGTCAAGCTCCGCCTCAACTGCATATAGTAAAGGGTCAGGTTGGTGTTTTAAAACACCATCCCAGAGTGGGAGTGAGTAGCTAACTTAGTGGGTGTCATCAGCCGTAAATTATATCAATTAACAATTTCATAATGAATTTAATGAAAAACACACATTCATAAATCACTAAGTAGTCTTTGTTAATGTGTATGCATGAATTGTGTATGATACATGACCTCACCCACAACACTCCCTCGAGTGACTTCGTCTCACGGCCGCACATGACCAATACTCCCTCATTGCGACCTCAACTGCCGAGTCGCCAAATCCTAGCTAATGCAATGCATGAACAATGTTAGCCAAGTATTTAATTAATTTCATTCATCCACCAGGTTAAAGAAACTGGTACACCCTGACTTATCAATGCCCTCATCCATTTACGAGGCCTGGACCCCTCAACGCGCGAGGTCAGGACCCCGCGATCCTTGATCCCATTGGGGTCCCCATCCCCAATTGCAAGCATGTGGGGAGTGTTAGAATGCGGGATCGCTCGCGGTCACTACGGGGAGGCTCGTCACCCCCGCGTAGGCCGACAGCTCGGACACAGTGTCCCATTCTACCATGCCCAGCTCACGAGACTGTGGATCAATTTTCAGTTGTTGTTAGTGGGCGTTAGTGGGCGACGGGTGTTCCAGGTTCCAAAAAGGCATGGGTAAACATGGTTAACAAGCATGGTTGGTCAGTCGGTGGACTAGACTACCCAAGTGCAGGCAAACATGTAATGCATGACCTCGGGTGCAAGCAACCCATTTAGTCCCACTACTGTCATCCATTCGTGTCCACCCAAATCAGTCAGTTTGGTCACAGGGCGATCCAACCAACGGGAATACCCTCACAATTCTCAGTTCCTGACCAACCTAGAGAATGGGTTGTATTCAATATCCCTTCTAAGTGATTAAGGATTCATCTTTAAGTACAAATGAAATTATGCATACAATACATTAAGCATAAAATTTCAGGATATTAAGATAAATGCATCTACTCTTAACAGCATAAGTTAATCATGTGTGCGTGTGATGCCGAATTTCTTAAGAGGTAAAGGATAACACATCACTCATAGTATAAAATCCAACAAGAAATAAGGCAATCATACATGCTACAGAGAAGATCAAGCAAAAATCGGATGTGAAAATAACATGCAACACCAATTTCATGCCCAAACGAATTGAAGACCAATCAAACATCAATTTATCATCACATGCATGCTAGGTAGACTTAGCATGTGGGTTCCTAGCTAGATTTTCTCTAAATTACTCATGCACATCAATCTAACATCCACAATCATTAAATTTATCATAAAATTAGTACTTGGCCATCCAAGGATAATGGTCCACACCTTGTGACGTTTCGCCTAATTCATGACGCTCCTTGGGTTAGAAAATTGGAGAAAATGCTTCATATATCAATTTAGAAGCAATTAGGTAAGATTAATGTAATTCATTTCAGAAAAACCTAATTTGGGAAGTAGAATTTGTTTCTTACATTCCGTTCGCGAATGAGGTGAATTCGGCAGAGGAAAATGATCAATGTTTGGGCTTTGATTAGAGGAAACCGATGAAGGAAAGTACTAAAGCCTCTCCCACCCTACTCTCTCTTCCTCTTTCTCTCTTTCTTTCCTTTTTAAAATGCAAATTCATATGGAAAGAGGGGGTGCCCAAATGAAGCCCTTATATAGTGTCAGATTTGGTGTAAATGGCCCCAAAGGTTGGGTTTTTACTATACTAGCCCAATGAGAGGGTTTTTCTAATCTTTAAGGCCCATTATGGGGTGTCCAAGTTGATATACACAGTAAGATAGTTAGCCCTAATGATGATCTACGTGTGAATATGATCGGCTCACCATATGGATGTGTCAATCAACAGATATGATTAGAAGTCTGTTTAACGGTCATCGATGGTCGATCAGGGCCGTCGCTATACGGATATGAGCAAGAAAATATCATTAATTGGTACTCTAATTTTAGTTGTGGATTAACGATCCAAAAGCCACAACTTCACGAAAGAGCGGAATGTCTATTTTACTTGAGTTTCATACTTCGGCCTAGGGGATTCGCGCATTGTAAGCACTTAGCTTTTAGCCCAAGTTAAGCCGTTAGGGGAACTTTCTTAGTTTGCCACTGACGATGGACGTCAAGCTCAGTGAGACAACACTCTTTTATAATTTCAGGACTAGTGGCCTACTAACAAGCGATTTAAAGCTTATTCAAAAAATCGGGACATTTTTGGAATGAATTAGGTATTGAGATTTCTTGTGGGCAATGATTAGAGTTTAGACTAATTATGTTCATAGTGTGGCTTATTTATAACTAGTAAAAGTGAAGATTTGGTCATGATTACTCTAAACCGTCGGTTTTAGGCTAAAAGAGTAACGAGGTTACTTTGGTCCATTAGTTAAGATCCAAGCCTTATCTAACTCAGTTTCGGGTAGATCTTTATTTAGTTACAATTGTCTCGATTAGTCAGTGACAGGTTGGCTAGATTTGGACCTTATGTGAACAAATCATGTGGCTAAATTCGGTGTTTAAGTAATCGGGCGGATTCGTTAGCTTCATACGATTGATTAATTGGACTTGTATGGTTCTTTACTGGTATCACCCGTATATAAACTAACATTGACTGTTAATGGTCAGTAAGTGATAATATAAGCTAATCATAAAAAAATCAAGCGTTTTTAAAAATTCAAAATAGTAAAAATCTAGGATATTACACATTGCTACTCCCTTTTGTCAAGTTAGCCATTGCTACTCCCTTTATCATCGAGTTGGTCTTTGCTACTCTCCTTTTTGTTGAGTTAGCTATTACTACTCTCCTTTATATCTTGTTAACCTTGTGATATTTACCTTCAAGACTTAGGCATGTGTCTTAATATTCCAAAATCCCTATGATTCGGTTTACATTCTCTTTGATGCAAGTGATGTATTGAAGGTATCACAACTAGTGATTCAATTATTATATCATGGATGTAATGCGCTCTAGGTAGAGACCCTCTTGGTCGATGCGTAATTCCATGGGTTTTGAGTAGTGGTGTATAAATCGATGTAAGTAATTTGCAATGCGTGTTACATCACTTTCGGGATTGGATATCACAAATAGTCTCTTTATAAACAAATCGTGTCATGTAATTTATCTAACTCATGTGTTGTACCACCTTGAGGTGTTCATATAAATTCACGGTATTATTGGACATGTTGGCGAATATCCGTAGTATGAGAATACAGGTTGAGTCGGGTTTTTTATGAATTATATTCCACATTGTAATAATCACTACGTATGATGAGCCTACACACTTTGCTAGGCATGCATCTCATGTAGGTTGTTTACGTATATTGATACCTCTCGTAGTAGTGGAGTACCAGACGTATTAGAACCCTTACATTTCTTTTATAAATTTTTTGAATTATTGTTAATCTTAAAGGATACCCATCACTATAAGTAGGCCGTTGACCCTCTTCAACCGTACAGATGATGCAGGGATGTACAGATTGAAGATCTAGAAGACTATCTCCCAAAGAAAGATGATACTGAAAGAGAAATAAGATAGTTTTATGATTTAATTTTATATAGTTTTATGATTTAGTTTTATACTTTCGCTGCAAACTCAATAAATGTAATAAGCTCGCATTGAGAGGAGATTTGATTATTTATTGAATTCTTTTACTCTGATGAAATAATTAATATAGTCAATTTTATTCTCGTGAATGTTACCTTCATGAATGTAACTGGATGTGATCTAAATGGAAAAAAATATACAATTTTTAATACATTATTAATACCCAATTTTCTCGGGCACGAGTACAAACTCTGGCTATGAAAATTTGGGATGTTACATTAGGTAGCATGTATACTCGTACAAAACCATAGTCTCTATTTTATAAGACTCAACGAAATACAAATGATTGGATTAGTTCATACGCATAGGTGATGCAAAAAAGAAAAATGTAATGTGTGGAATGCAGTGTAGTGATGCGATACCTATTTCAAGTAACGGTCCGAGAAAGACCCAGACTCGCTTACTTAGAGAAGTGATTGAAATCTAGTCAATTTGAGATTTTGATGTGCACGATCCGGTATTCCGACAAGCCACAGAGTAATGGATTATACACTCAAACTGACTAGATGAGCATGGTGTTTGAGAGTGAAAATGATAATGCACGATACTAATGCAAATATAACGAAGCTGGTCAAGTAGGTTAATGGGTTATCGCAAGGATTAATTAGAGTGGGTTGGATTAGCCTTTTCGATGGCTTAAGTGGCTGGGATTTGGGCTTGACTGGGTTGATGTAAGGCTAGAAGGCTTCCTTTCTTTCACTCTTCATCTCTACTTTATGGATGAATGGGCTAATCTTCCTTTCTTCCCTCTCTCAAGGCTTCTTGATAATGGTTAGTGATGGAATATTTGAAGTAGGATGGGGTATTTATAGGTTTTAAGGGTGACGTTGTTTTTTTTTTTTTTTTTGTAATTTTTGATAAGCTTAGGGGCTAAAGAAGGTTCTAAGGGTTGTGATTGGTTGCTGGGATAGGGTGTGCCACATGACACATTATGGTTAGTTTAATCGGATGGTAGGGGTGTAAATTTGTAGAAACTAGGAGCAAATTAGTCATTTTACCCCGAGTGGGACTCTCGAGGCAAGGTTTGGTTTTTCTCCCCCAACCTAACTCGGAATAAAATATCATGGAATTCCACGTGGCAGGTAGTGGATGTGCCCCAATTTTGCCCGAGAGCCCAGGTAAGGTCCTACTTCTTCTCCGATTTACTCTCATTTGGTTTATTGTGGACATAATGCTAATGGGCTTAGGCTTAAAATTTGATTGGACTTAAGGCTAGGCTTAGGCTTGGGCTTGGTCCAAGTTATATTCAGTAGTTGCACAACTCCTATTAACTTGTCAGCCCTAAGTGGGGGTGTTTACATCGTAACAATTTACATCATTTTCTAAAGATAAGAAGCCAAGTACATCAATTTACCTCACTTGCTTTACCTTTCTAAAACCTAACAAGGAGATTTTCACGTGTTTTACAGATTATTTCACTTTAATATTTCACACTTCCATATAAATCATGTATATTGAAAAGACACATTATTAAAGAATTCTTTCTACAATTATACTATTGTTCTTCATTTGATAGGATATTTTACTTTTCTAGTCGAGTTTTTATATTTCGCCCATCAAATATGAAGTAATATCATACATGAGTTGAGCCTAACTTCTTTTATAAACAAGGCCAGGCCCATTCCTCAGCCCAGACACTCCAACCCAAACTCATTGCAAAGTGGGCTCATCAGCCCAACCCATTAACAACCATACAATCCAGCTAGCCAAGTTGGATCATGAAAGGTGGGCCACATGTTGCTTTTGATTTCAAATCGCACTCACGCTGACAAAAGTTGGAATTCCCCCATCGCCACCGCAAGCATGGCTGCTCGGTTGGACAATATGGGTGGTCAATATCGTATTATTTTGGTTATTACATTAGTATATTATATTGTCAATGCACGTATTATTTTTTATACCTATGATTTTATTAATTATATATGCAGTTATTTATTGTAAAGAAGTTCATTTTTTCTAAAGAAACAAGCTAAAATATAGGATAACTACTCATTTAAAGTCGTATTGTGTATCACGCAATATATTTGGGAGAGAAATCTGGCATATCTTATTAGCTCATATCATTGGAAATGACGTGGACCAATGAAATCCAACGACATTGGAATTTTTCGTGCCTTCAACACAAATGATCCATACTTAATTATAATTAATTTATAAGGAACTTATATATTAATTGGGTTCGGGTTGGGTTGGGCAACTCGAGACATTAACCCAGACTCGTTTAATTTTAAAAAATTTTAAAGGATTTTTGGCAAAGTGAAAATCCGGAGTGTTACAAGTGTAGTGATGTGATACCTGTTTCAAGCAATGGACCGAGAAAGACCCAGACTCGCTTACTTAGAGAAGTGATCAAAATATAGTTAAATTGAGTTTTTGATGTGCACGATCCAGTATTCTGACAAGACGTGGAGTAATGGAGTTGTAACGCCTCGAATTTCGAGGGTCGAGCAAAGCTTTACTCCCGAGATCCAACACATCACTTATGCAATATGGATAATTATGTTCAGATTTCACTCATATTAATGAGTTAAACATGAATGAGATGATACTAAAACAACATATCATACTCCGGATATAATTAAATTAAGCAAGCGAAAGTTTGAAACATATATATTTAAGCATGTAAGTGTTTCACAACCTCCAGAGTATGAGTATGTAACTGGGCTCAATATATGTATATACATGTACTGTTTCAAAATATACAAAATGCAGAAAAGTAAATGTGTCTACTAAGCAAAGTATCCCTGTAGTCCCTGCGCATCGGTACTAGGTCTACATAGACCCGCCCGAGAGCTGAAAGTAGGAGAACTCCTCCTCCTCATTCATAAAGCCCCTCTCCGTCACATAGACTTCATCAACAACTGCATCTAAACCAGAGTTTGGTTGGTTTTTTAAAACATTATCCCAGGGTGAAAATGTAACATCCTGGATTTCTACTTTTTTAGATTCCCAAAAATCCTTGAATTTTTTTTAATATAAATTAACTTATAATATCACTTAAATGACCATTAGCACTCAATGTTAGTATATACAGGGGTGGTACCAATAAAGAACCCCACGAATCTGATTAATCAACCGTAGGAAACCACCGAATCCGCTCGATCACTTGAACATCAGGTGTAGCCGCATGATTTACTCATATAGGACCCAAATCTAACCGACCTGTCGCTAACTAATCAAGACGAGCATAAATAAATTAAAGATCTAACTGAAGCCGAGTCAGATAAGGCCTGGATCTTAACAATAGATCAAATCAACCCTTGTAACATCCCGTCCAACCAGCACAGTGTCATAGGGCATCCACATAGGATTTGTTGCAGGAACATTCGTTTAAGCCACTCGTGGTGGGGTACTACAAGTTAATTAACCTAGGATTATCCCATTAGAGTAGACCAGACAGGTCATAATAGCGCCTAGTGCGGGCCGCCAAGCCAGATGACTGTTTACACTTAGCATCAGCCCGTACGGGCTATACCGTGGCGCAGAAAGGTCAGAAAATTATAAAAATTTAAGGAAACATATATCTCATTGGGCTTGTAGTCCATCGAGGACCACAAACTCATTGGACACCCCGAAGTTAATTATTCAGACCATTCCATCAGCACTTGTCAACCCACCCAAGGCCAGAGTTGAAATTTGACACTGATTAAAGAAATTGAGACTCCGGGCTTTTCGGCCGTCGAATTTCTTTAAAATTTATGGTGAAGGTCTAATGTGGTGTCCTTCACCCGTCCAAAAAATCTGGGACCCGATCGTGACACGATGACCGTTGATCGTAAATCGGACCCGTACGACCAAATCCCATATCCGATCGTTTCCAAAATTTGCATGGCCCTTCATCAGGCTATGGACTACTTGCCCTATAAGTTTCATGGCCAGGGGACCACCAGAACCTCTCCAATCACTGAAATAGAGCCACTTAAGGATCAGGACCATATGGTCAAACCCCCACATCCGCTTATCCGTTTGATCCCAAGTTTTGCATGGCCCTTCATCGGGCCATGGAGCACCTATCCTACAGTGTGTATTGATATGTACACCCCATAGTGGGCCATAGATCTTAGAAAGACCCTCTCATAGGTCTCGTATAGTAAAAACTTAGCCCTTAGAGCCATTTACACTAATTTTGACATTATAAAAAGGCCTTCACTTGGGCACCCCTCTCCCCATACGATTTTTGCCCTAGGGAAAGAAAGAAAGAAAGAAAGAAAAAGAGAGAGAAAGAGAGGAAGAAAGAGTGAAAGAGAGAGTGAAGGAGAGCTGAGGTGGACCTTAGATCGAGGTGGGGCCTAAGGGAATCAACCCTTTCAACTCCTTATCCTTTCTCCAAAGGAAACCCTCCTCCATAACCTCAACAATCGTCCATGGGTCGTCTAGGTAAGATCTTTCACCCATTCTTCTTGAAAATCCATGTATTAAGAAGAGATTGGCTTGAAATTCTAACATACAAGAGCTTGTTCTAGGGATTCCGGCAGATCGACCACAAGCCCTCAATTCTAGGTCATTTTCTGAATCTTCAATGATTCATAAGTGTGGACTATTGCTCTTAGGTGTCCTAACACTAATTCTTTTACGAGTTTAATGATTTTGATTGCTTGTATGTCATTTTGGAGAACCTAGAAAATCCTTAGGAATTGCATGCTTATTGAAAATGGTATGAAATGGAATATTTGATGCTCATGATGTTGTCCTTATTTCTCACATGATTTGGTGATTGAATGAATTATGTTCATGCCTTGTTAATTTTCCTGTGAATTGTCGCTTCATAGTATGAATGATGCCATTACTCTTATGTATGCAAAATTCTTGGGATGGAGGAAGTTCTTATCTTCCTCACCCACACACTCACACACACACGCTCACATGCACTTGTTTCTTGATATGGTTAGTCTAGAATGTTAGGAGAATATGAATTATATGTTGATATGTGTAAGAACATGAGTTTGTTTATTCTAGCGATACATTGTTAGTCGGTATGCTATGAACTTCTATTCGTGCCCTTGGGTTGGCCAGAATCATGAGGAGAACGAAGGTGGTCCTGATGGTAGGATTGCCTCGAGACTAAACCTATGGATTTGGATGAGTGTGTTCGGATGACTGTAATTCGACTACATGGGTCTCTTGAGCCCGATGTCACTCGTCTCATGCTCGCCTGACGCTTGCGGTTTAATCTACTGTCTGACCAACCTTGAATGTTAACCCTGATTGCTCACATATGTATGGAACCTGAACCACCATACAACCGTTGTAGCCCATCAATAACCTACTTAAAACTGGTCCACAGCCTCGTGAGTTGGGCATGGTGGAATGAGACACTGTGTCCAAGCTATCAGCCTATGCTGGGGTACCACGCCTTCCCGTAGTGACCGCAAGTGATCCCTTTCTTTCGATACTCCTCATGTGCTTAAAGTTGGGGATGAGGAACCTAACGGGATCACGGACCGCGAGGTCTCGGCCTCACGCATTAGGGGGTCTTGACCTAGCAACCCGTTTAGGGCATTAATACCCGGGGTGTATCAGATTCCCCAACCTGCTGGATGAATGGACTTAACTAATAACTCGACTAACATGATCGTATTGCATCGCATTAGTTAGGGTGGTGACTCGGAAGTCGAGGTCGATCTGAGGGAGTGCTAACATACGCGATCGTTAGATGGAGTCGTTTGAGGGAGCGTTGTGGCGAGGGTATGCATCATATCATTCCGCATGCATGCATTTTAATAAGAGTTGCTAGGTGTTGATAATTGGCTGTGTTTCATTAAATTCATATTATAATTGATGCCTGTTGTAACTTAAGATTAATAGCACCCACTGAGTTGATCACTCACTCCCACTCTGGGACGGTGTTTTAAAACACCAACCATAATCTTTACTAGATGCAGGTGAGGCGGAGCCTGACAAGTCGAGCAAGGTGAGCAAGGATAGGGAAGAGGAGCTTTCTTGCTTTCAGACTTTCGACGGATCTTTTTTAGTTGAGTTCGGGCCGCCACGGGGTATGGACCAGGGCCTTAGTCGCCTTGGGTCACGTATGGGTGGGACTAGTTCCCTATTTAGATGACTATGAATTCGTAGTTTGTATATTTTTAATTTAGTAGCAATTGATACTGCTTTATGATGTATTTATACTTCATGCCTTGTTAGATCTTTTATTATTTATGAGATCATCCAAATGTAATCAAAATATGAAGCCCATTAGGGCACTCATGAAACCTAAAAATTCAGGAGCCAAGTTCTTACACGGCCCCTGAAAAGCCGAGGTGTTACAGAAAATAAGTGGCCAACTCAGTGGTATTATAAGGCAAAAGTTAACATGTTATCAAGTCAATCAAGCAGTAATGATAAGGTAATCACAACAATCACTTCCTAACTATTCTTGTTAATGCAAGAATGGAGTGCAAGTAATGATGTATGCCCTCACATCAAAGCTTCCTCACAAGCGACTCTGACAACCTATTTCGCACATGACATCACTGCCTCCTATGCAACTTCATCACCTTGAAAGCACATCCTAACTAATGCAATACAATGCAATGCATGGTTGTGTTAGCAGAGTACTTAATTAAGCTTATTCATACAACAGATTTGGGAAGCTAGCGTACCTCCCTTTATATCATTGACCCGAACCGAAGGATCCATCTAGGTTCGTCACTCCTAATTAAGCACATACGATAAGCAAGTTGTATGGCATCACTCCTAATAAAAAGTAGTCGATAAGCAAATTCAAGAGTTAATACTCGTGGTCACTACGGGAGGCTCATCACCTCAGCGTAGGTCAATAGCTCGAGTACGGTGTTCCATACCACCATGCCCCACTCACTAGTTTTAGTTGCTCATTGGTCACTACGGGGAGGCTCGTCACCCTAGCGTAGGCCGACAGCTCGAACACGGTGTCCCATACTACCATGCCCGGCTCATGAGTCTTAGCGAATTGTGGTACATGGTTAAAGTGAACATTTACATTGGTGAGGGGTACCTTAGATTCAAGCAGTAGTATCCATACATGGTAAACACACAATAGGCCAATCAATTTGTTAGACAAGTTCGATTGGTATAGGCACACGCTGACTTAATCGACATAGAGTGCATAAGCACTCCTCGTGGCCTTACCACTGCTAACAATTGTCATGCGACCCGAATTCATCGAGTATACCCAATGTGGTGAGACTAATTCGACCACCCCCGAACAAGGACTATTATCGATTGCCTGGGCTACGTTGTATCTCCAATCATACTCAGATACAACAAATAAACACATGTGATAATCATTTCAACATTTAACAAATAATCCAAGTGAATTCCTCATTTGAGCATTTCATCAAATACATTGATCATGTCACCAAACACATGTATTTCATCGATGAATTGCGTAGAAGTAAATACAATTACATAAAAGAAACTATACGTATGTATAAGGCAATTATGAATCTTATCTTAATACTTGTAATAAATACAAATCATCAACAATTTCTCGTTCAGACAATTCATCAAACACTTGGACTATACTTTACTAAATACATAGACTAGGTTAGTTACAACATATATTTTAGCAATTCCTTATACAGAGAGATTAACATGCATATGACAATGATTAATCCTAGATCAAAAATCATGGCAAACACAAATCATGTTTAAATGCTCATTCAAGCATTTCAACAAACACATGTAATGCATCTTTTGCTCAACATAGTTCGTACATATGTATTATACCAAAATCGGCGTATCTAAGACAATACGACAACAATTAAGTCAGACATAAATCATTAGCTAACATTAAAAGCATTGATAACCCCAACCTAAGCATTTATAGTCCGCACCTTTCATCGGAATACTTGATTCGAACTCGGTTCAAACTCTACGTTGCCAAAAATAGAACGTCGGGCACCTAGATGATGAAATAAGTTAGCTAGTTTGACAAATAATCACCCTGGATCTCTACAATGACATTAGGGTTAGATTTTCTTACCCACAATCGTAACCGAAAAAAACTCGGTAGCGCGACAGTGAGGCGATTTGGTGCGTGGAATCGTGGGAGAGGATTACTGCAGCAATCTCCTAAAATCCTTCTTCTCTCTTTCCTCTTTTATCTTATTTTCTCTCCTCTCTCCCTTAGGGTCTGGTGAAATTCGTATATGAGAGAGGTGAGGTAAAATAAGGGTTATTTATAAGCCCATAAGTGATGCAAATGGCCTCAGAGCCACTATGTACATAGGTTATACCCTTTGGGCGACTGTTTCTGATAAATGAGGCTAATAAAGAGGCCCACGACCCACCTGCGTCATAGGGTATGCTCTTTGACAATGGATCTATGTCAGGACATGATTTCAGTGCGATCGGATAAGTCGATTTACTGTGGAGAGCCTGCGTCAAATCAACGGTCATACTTACTCAATCGAGGCCACATATATACGGATATGTGTAGGGAAATTTTCTTTCCCCATGGGTAAAGTTTGGTCGAAAATTGACGATCTGAAATCCTCAATTTCGTGTGAGAGCGAATGACCTAATTCACTTAAGTTTCATTTCATTTTCTAAAGATATTCACGTTTCTCACGCACTTCACTCAGGGCTTAAGTTGTGCGTTTCTAGACACTATCTGGGCTTAATTTCCGCGATGGTTGTCAAGCCCAGTAGGACGGACGTAGTCCTATAGCTTCGCGGTCTTTGGACCCTCGACGTGCGGTCTAGGTCCGATACGGGGTTTTAATGTACTCCCGTGAGCGACAGGCTCTTGGGATTTCTCCTAGGTCTTTAAGTGACGTTGAGTCAGTCGTATTAATGATTTTAGGCCTTCTTATTTGTGAAAATGGTGGCCCGAGCTTAATCTACCGATTATTTTGTTTAGTACTTAACTAAATTCCGCCTAAATTACGACAGGATACGATCCTTATGTGGTTCTGCCTGAGGTGGTACTCGGGTCCCTGTACGAATTTTTTCAAGACGTTACAGGAGTATACACTTAAACTGACTAGATGAGCATGGTGTTTGAGAGTGGAAATGATGATGCACAATACTAATGTAAATATAAATGAAGCTTGGTAAGTAGGTGAATGGGCTGTCGCAAGGATTAATTAGAGTAGGTTGGATCGGCCTTTTCGATGGCTCAAGTGGCTTGGGTTTGGGATTGACTGGGTTGATGTAAGGCTACAAGGCTTCCTCTCTTTCACTCTTCATCTCTGCTTTATGGATGAATGGGCTAGACCCACTCTTCCATTCTTCCCTCTCTCAAGGCTTCTTGATAATGGTTAATGATGAAATATTTGAAGTATGATGAGGTATTTATAGGTTTTAAGGGTGACATTTTTTTTTATTTTTTTTTATTTGTAAGTTTTGATAAGCCTAGGGGCTAAAGAAGGTTCTAAGGGTTGTGATTGGCTGCTGGGATAGGGTGTGCCACATGACACATTATGGTTAGTTCGATCGGATGGTAAGGGGTGTAAATTTGTGGAAACTAGGAGCAAATTGGTCATTTTACCCCGAGTGGGACTCCCGAGGCAAGGTTTGGTTTTTCTCCCCCAACCTAACTTGGAATAAAATATCATGGAATTCCACGTGGTAGGTAGTGGATGTGCCCTAATTTTGCCCGAGAGCCCAGGTGAGGTCATACTTTTTCTCCGATTTACTTTCATTTGGTTTACCGTGGACATAATGCTAATGGGCTTAGGCTTAAACTTTGATTGGACTTGGGGCTAGGCTTAGGCTTGAGCTTGGGTCCAAGTTATATTCAGTAGTTGCACAACTCCTATCAATTTGTCGGCCCTAAGTGGAGGTGTCTACATCGTAACAATTTACATCATTTTTTAAAGACAAAAAGCCAAGTAAATCAATTTACCTCACTTGCTTTACCTTTCTAAAAAAATAACAAGGAGATTTTCACGTGTTTTAGAGATTATTTTCACTTTAATATTTCACACTTCCATATAAATCATGTATACTAAAAAGACAAGACACATTCTTAAAGAATTCTTTCTATAATTATACCATTGTTCTTCATGTGATAGGATATTTTACTTTTCTAATCCAGTTTTTATATTCCACCCAACAAATACAAAGTAATATCATACATGAGTAATGCATGAGCTGAGCCTAGTTTCTTTTATAAACTAGGCCAGACCTACTCCTCAGCCCGGACACTCTAACCCAAATTCACTCCAAAGTGGGCCCGTCAGCCTGACCCATTAACAACTATACAATCCAGCTAGCCAAGTTGGAACATGAAAGGTGGGCCACATGTCGCTTTTGCTTTCAAATCGAACTCGCGCTGAGACAAGTTGGAATCCCCCCATCGCCACCACAGGCATGGCTGCTCAGTAGGACAATCTAGGCGGTCAATATCGTGGGCCCACCAGGCTTGTTTTAAGGAAGAAGACCGCACTGTCAATGGGGAAATCCTAGCCATGTAATATCGTGACCCACCCACCATCACACCAACCCAACCTTAAAATTTTTTTAATGGTGGGTGTTTAGTGACCACTGTTTCTCATGTTGTGGTCCATGTGAACTTCAGATCTGCTTCATTTTTAGGATCAAGGCCTCAAATGAGCTGGACTAGCCGATTGACGGTGTGGATATAAAACATATGCATCAAGGTGGGCCCTATGATTAGGGAAAGACCTCCGAACGTGTTGCCTGGGTAACACCTAATCCGCTCCCAGCTATTAAATCCAACGATGGGGATTTTACCATGTGGTTTTTCGCAACACTGGTTTGCAACGAGACGCGGATTGGGCGGCGTCGTGGGGCCAACATGATGCATGTGCTTTATATCCACGCCGTCCGTCCGTTTTGCTGCCTTGTTTTAGGGCATGAATGTATGAATGAAGCAGATCCGAAGCTCAAGTAGCCCACTGCAAAAGGAAACAGATATCCAACGTTGAAACCTTCCTAAGGCCCACCGTAATGTATATTTGTCATCCAACCTGTTGATAAGGTCACTCAGACCTCCATGAACTGAAAACACAAAACTTTTGTGGTCCCATGAAGTTTTTAATGGTGCGCATTCAATCAATAATATTTCCTGTGGTGTGGTCCACTTGAGCTGCAGAAATACTTTAATTTTTAGTTTCATGCCCTAAAATAAGGGGGGCAAACGGATGAGTGGCGTGGATATAAAACATATAAATCAAGTTCGGCCCCCCCAACGTCGACAACGATGGCAAGTGATGATGGTGGGTCCTATATTGGAGATGGGCCAGTGGACAATTTCAGTCATGAGAGCATTAGGTGCTGGCTTGGTCCCACCCTAGATGGGCCACCTTGATGTATATATTCTATATCCATGCCGTCCATCCATCTTTCCCCGATCATTCTAGGCCTGAGCCTAAAAATGAAGAAGATCCAAATTTCAGGTGGACCATACCACAGGAAATAGTGGTGATTGACCCTTAAAAACTTCTAATGTGCCACAAAAGTTTTTGATCAAGACGCTGCTTTTTTTTAAATTTTTTTTTCGCATTCATCCACGTTTGTGTGACCTTAACAACGAGTTAGATGGAAAATAAAATTAAAGAAATATTAAGGTTGACCTTACGAAGTTTTTAATGGTGTGGCATTCAATTGCCACTGTTTTGTATTGTATTGTCTTGATTTGCTTAATTTTTGGGCTTATGCCATACAATGATTTGGAAAAACGAATGGACGGTATTGATACAGAATACATACATCAAGGTGGGCCCCACGGTAAGGGCAGCACCTGATCGGCCCTCGTTTCAGTTGTGGATCCTAGAAGCGATTTTCTGACCGGGGGATTAATGGAGTCCTTATGCACCAGGACTTGAACAGTATCTCGACAGCACATTTTCTGCATGTAAGCTTAGTGTCCGGGGATCCAAACCATTGATTCAAATAGATCCTAATGGATGGCCGATATATAAGGAAATTCGCAGATCATACTATTGTAATCCATGAATCGTTGGATGAAATTGAGAAGCCAGGGGAAACACAGCTATGGTCCAAACTGATTTTCATGGATTGGACGGATCGATTCTTTTTTAAAGCCTCCAAGTCAAATGCAAGGAGAATCATGTTAACGGTCCAGATCACTAAACGATGGCCCCAGTTGTGCAAAATAAATGCACAAGGACACAGTTCCTGAATACCGCAGCGTTACGATTTCTATCCTTTTGGGTTTTTGGCGGGGCTGAAAGTGTGGGCGAGATGGGTTGGGTTGGGTTGCGTTGCGTAGGGTTCGTGCTCGAACCTGCCCAACCTAAAGTTACCATACCTCAACCTTAATCCAAGGTCAACACAAGTTGGCCTGGTCAGGTTGCTCAGGTTAGCTGAGTGGATACCTGTTAATATTTTTATTATTATATTAGTTTATTATATTTCAATGCACATTTTATGTTTTATATCTATGATTTTATTAATTATATATGTAATTATTTATTAAAAAAAAATATATTTTTTCTAAATAAGTTAAAATATAGAACAGCCACTTATTTATAATTTATTTAAGAGAGAGAGAGAGAAATCTTGCATACCTTATTAGTTTGAGTCATAAAAATAACATGAATTAATGAGACCTGACGGCATTGGACTTTCCAATGCATTCAACATAAATGATCTACACTCAATTATATATCGACTGGGTTCGGATTCGGTTATGCAACCCGAAACCTCATCCTAAGCCTAACCCAAATTTAATTAGGTTGGTGTTTATATAGCCTAACCGCAAGACAAAATCCAATGCATTCTACTTAAGTCTTAACCCAATGTCGGTCGGTCACGGGTTGACCAGGTTGAACCTGCCCTACTTTCAGCCCTAGGTTTTGGTGGGAGCACACCCCACGTAACGTGTAACTAATACTGTGTATGCACATGCTCGCTGATGGGATGTAAAAAAGACACAAATGGTGGTTTTTCACAAATATCACGGTCGCACCAGCTTACCATCACAGAAAAAACCGAAAGTTCGCAGGAAATTCACGTTGAGTACAAGCACCTCAGTTGACAGCGAAGCAAGCCTTTGTGTCCTGGGGTGCAGTGGTTTTTCATGCAGGTTTGTTAGAATACGTCCCTGAGAAATTGCATGAAACATCGGGCCATTAGCCACTGGGTCAGGATCTCTTTCAGTGAATATAACCGTTTATATAATAAGCCTCGCCTTAGATGAAACATGACCAAAGGGACTCTGACATTGAAATTCATCAGACCGTTGATTACTTATAAGTTATGATGACCATTCATATCTAAATGAAATGAGTTAAATGATGAAAGGGTTCTATCATTCCCACCCAAGAGACTTTTGTTTTATCACTATACCGCATCCAAAGCGAGATCGTCGTATAAACGGTTAGGATTGTTCCAATAGGACCACAAATTTAAAGACTAAAGTAGCATCGTATGCTAAAACAATGCGTCGGATGAAATCAAGCAAATCTCGTATCGCCGATCCGATTGGAGGGGCGCGAATTGCGTGGTGACCCTCCCACCACCGACCTCCGTGATGGCAGGAATCCGTGGGGCCCACCGTGATGTGACGCAGATTGCCGACCTTATTGTGCTGATGTCACCGAGTTTTGTGGGCCCAATCATGATGCATGTTTTATACCCTCACAGCCGTTCATTTTACAATATCATTTTAGTACCCAAAGCTCAAGTGGACCACACAAAAGAGACCAACGGCACAATGACTCTTAGTCCAAACCTTTAAGGCTTATCATGATGCATGTTTATTTCTCATCCAACTTGTTAGTAAGGTCACGTAAATATATATAAAGATAAAAAACAAGTATCACGTTGATGCAAAACTTTTTAATTTAAGGAAGCTTTTAATGATAGATACGAATTCAGCACTCCATGGTGGTCCATTTGAGCTTTAAATATAATTCATTTTTATGCTAAAGCCCTAAAACAATAGCACCAAATGAACCATTATAAAACACTAATGGTGGGCCCACGGTACCTGGTGAAATCAACTTACCATCAACGTCACTGTACTATCTGCTTCGTGGTTTCATTCGTACCGTCCATCCATATTACCAACTCATTTTAGACCATAAAGGGGCGTTAGGCACGTGGTATTAGATGGGATTAGGTGAAATGGAATTGCATTTGGTCCGTGCCAATTTCACCCAATGTCTGGGGAAAACTGAAAAAGCTTGCAATTAGATTACATGGAATTGCATTAGGTCTTGTGCCAATTTTACTTAATATTAGCAAGTCGTGTAGGTCCCCCCATGATGTGTGGACTATATCTACACCGTTGACCCATTTTTTGAGATCATTTTAGAGCATGAGCTAAAAAATCAGGTAAATCTAAGGCTCAAGTGGACCCCACCCTAGAAAGTAGTGGAGATTGAATACCTATCATTGAAAACTTCTTTGGAGCCACATAAGTTTTGGATTTGCCTCATTTTTAGGCTCATGCCATAAAATGAGGTCATAAAATAGATGAACGGTTTGGATATAACACATATGTGTTATTCTCAATAGTTTCAAATGATGGTGGGTATATCCTTTCAATGTACCACCGTATTTCAAACATAGCATGGAATTAAGCTGATGCCGTGTGGTAACTGGGACAATCCCTACTATGGGTAATAATTATATTTTTTGAATCCCATTTCTCTTAATCCTTCCCATGTATTGCACTAAACACTCCTAAAGCTTTGAGTTGAAGCATACCTAAAGCTAAATAGACTACATTTGATAGAACCATAATCTTGAATTTAAAACACATTCTCATCCATTGCTCATTATAATATGGTTTAATTGGGCTTTGGATGGTAACATCCTGGATTTTAGCTATTTTTGGATTTTCAAAAATCCTTGAATTTTTTTTTTCTTTATTAATTAACTCATAATAACCCTTAGTGATTATTAGCACTCAATGTCAGTTTATACAGGACGGTACCAGTAAAGGACCGCACAAGTCCGATTAATCAACCGTAGAAAGTTAACGAATCCGCCTAATCGCTTGAACATCAGGTGTAGCCCCATAATTTACTCGCATATGACCCAAATCTAACCAACCCGTCGTTAACTAATCAAGACAAGCATAACTAAATTGAAGATCTAACCAAAGCCGAGTTAAATGAGGTTCAGATCTTAACTAATAAACCAAATTAACCCTTGTAACGTCCCGTCCAACCAGCACAGTGTCCTGGGGTGACCACGTAGGATTTATCGCAGGACCATTTATTTAAGCCACTCGTGGTGAGGTACCACAAGTTAATTAACTTAGGATTAGCCCATTAGAGTAGACCGGATAGGTCATAATAGGGCCTAGTGCGAGCCGCCAAGCCAGATGGCCTATTTACATTTAACAACAGTCCGTGTGGGCCACTCAATGTCTAAGGAGGGTAAGAAAATTTTAAAAATTTAGGAAATCATATATCTCACTGGGCTTGTGGTCCATCGTGGATTACAGACCCAGTGGACACCCAGAATTGGGATCTGACACTTGCCAAATGCACCCCACCAATGCCAGAATTGGAATCTGGCACTTGCAAATGAAACCGAGACTCTTGACTTTTCAGCCGTCGAATTTCTTCCAAATTTACAGCGAAGGTCTAATGTATTTTCCTACGCCCGTCCACAAAATCTGGAACTCGATCATGGCACGGTAACCGTTGATCGCAAATTGGACCCGTACGATCAAACCAAATATCCGATCGTCCCCAAATTTTACATGGCCCTTCATCAGGCCATGGTCCACCTATCCTATAAGTTTCATAGCCAGGGGACCACCAGAACTACCCCAACGACTGGAATGGACTCCACAGAGCCATTTAAAGATCGAGATCGCTTACTCAAATCCCATATCCATTCATCCGATTGTTTTCAAATTTTATATGGCCCCTCATTGGGCCATGAGGTATCCACACACCAAATTTGGTGGCAGGGGGGTGTTAGAACTACCCCTAACACAACAAGTGGTCCTAGGTGGCTATTTTAGGAATTTTGAGAAACTTAGGGCCAAAGAGTCTAAACCTAGAGATAAAACCCTAGCTATCTCATACACTCCCCATTTCTCAATTTATCTCTCTCTCTCCCTCATAACTTCCCTTTTTACTACAACAAACTCTCCCTCATTACTCCAGCATCCTCTAACAATCAAAGCCCCTTCTTCATTACTTCCATCTCCAACAACCCATCTCTTCCTCTTAGCTCTTACCATTCTCCAACGATTGAGAAGAGTAAGAGGGAGGAAAGGAGCAAGAAAAGAGTCAAGGTGGACTCCAAATTCGTGTAGGACCCAAGAGCATCAATGTAAGACCTGTATCTTGGTCCGTACCTTTCTGTAGACTTCCGCGGTCTTACCGGTCGAATTCCGGCAACCTTCGACCCTTAATCGATATCGACGCGCGACCCTGATTCATATGCCGACAACCCGAGTCGACTCAACCCGAGACCAATACCATAGCGACCGCACCGTCGTTGCGGTTTCGATACCACGACTCGCGCGCCGTGGCGATACCCTGGTCAAGAGATGTGGGCCAACGTTCGGTGCGAGAAAACGCCGCGGGTTACGAAACCTAAGAGAATCTCTACGATGTGTCACATCAATCACATCAATCCCATCAATCAATCAATCCATCAAGCCATCACATGTCAAGTACACATCACTTTATTCCCTTTTCCCAAGCAACCACAAAAGTCTTCACCACCCATACCTCTCTTACACAAAAAGCCACAAAAGTCTTCACCACCCATACCTCTCTTACACAAAAGCCTCAAAAGTCAAGTTTTTCTTACACAAACATCACTCACCACATCCATCCATCACTCTCTCTCTCTCCCTTTACATCACTCTCTCTCTTTCTCTCTTTCTCATTTTAAAATTTTCGAGCAACAAAAAATTCCAAGAGCCCATACGTATGAAATTCTTCCTCTCTTCCTAAACTTCAAATGTGGCCCACCTCTTCATCCCAAGATCTCCCATCTCAACCCTCCATTCCTCATCTTAACCGTTGAAAACCAAGCTAAGGTGCCAAGGAACTCGTAGGAGCGAGAAGATCGGACGGTGGGTGCCTCTATAGGGTAGTTTTTCTTATTTTTATGGTGGACAAAGTGAGACCCACCGATCAATGGTGTGGATCTCGCTTGGGACCCTAATATGTGGCCGATGGACCACATGGATCACCATGATCGTTCCATGATGGAGCCATTCTCCATGGACCCCATCATGATGTTTATTTCATTGCAAAAGGTCATCTAGACCGTCCATATCGGTGAGGAATGGATCTCCACCGTTGATTTACATTTTTGATGGTCCCATGTTCAACGGGATCCGTATATTGTATGATTCATTGCAAGGGAGGGCCCATAATATCGGGGTCCCTCCATCACAAGGCTTGTCCCACTCTCCATGTCTCTCTCTCTTTTATTTATTTTATTTTATTTTATTTCATTTTTATGCAAAGGGGTTGTGTGGCCCACTTGAATGGACCTCACCTTGAGGTATTTATTCTGTGCAAGGGTTCTTCAAGTGGGGCCCACCTTGCATGTCGTACCCCCATCATCCATCAGTGGTGGCCCACTTCAAAAGGCCCACCACAATGCATTTAAAAAAAAAAAAAAAAAGGGGCCCATCGTCTAGCGTCTGGGATGCTGGACGTTCCTTTACAAAAAAAAAAGAAGAAAGAAGTAAAGTAAGGCTTTTTGGGTGGTTCCCTTGCATAGGCCCCACCATGATGTATTTAAGCAATCCAAGCCGTCCATCCTCTTACCTACGGTGTTTTAGCCGTTGGGTAGAAGTTTGGGGCTGATTGGAAGACCTGGTGGGCCATAACATCAAAGAATGCATCACTACCATTCAAGATCATTATTTTGTTTTATTTCACTTTCCAAGCATAAAAAAAATTCAAATTCTGGACTCATTTCGACTGTTGCGGGCCACAGAACGCAATGGCCGGAGCGAATTTCATTTTAGCGGGCCCCACGCGTGAAAAACCCCGGGAAAACAAATTTTTCCCAAAATTGATAAGAGGCAGAGCCTCTGCATGTTGCGTCAGCAGGCAGCGCTGCACACTATTGCGTGCAGGCGGGCGAGCGGCCGCTGGCCACCCACGGCCCTGCACGTGGGCCCCACTGTGATGTTTATTTGCGATCCAATCTATTCATGTGGTGGGCCACCTCCTAAAGTGGGCCCCTGCCAAAATTTAGGCCCATCCAAGGCTCTAGTGGCCCACACAACAGAAAACAGTAGAATTGAATGTTTGCCATTGAAAATTTTCTTGGGGCCCACAGAAGTTTTGAATCAAGCTGAAATTTATGTTGTCCCTTCATCCAGGCCCGAGGGACCTATTGAACGGACTGGATGGCTTAGAAACATTACAGGTGGGCCCCACATGGGACCCACAATGACGTGTGTCTTAAAGACCACCGTCCAGTGGACGGTGGCGCCCACCTTGCTGTTGTAATGCTTCCACCGTCCGCTGGACGGTGGAGCCCTCTTGATGCATGTGTTTTATGCACGCCACAGCGTGTGTGCAGAGTGT
The DNA here is from genome assembly GCA_037074715.1 of Magnolia kwangsiensis. Lineage (NCBI taxonomy): Eukaryota > Viridiplantae > Streptophyta > Magnoliopsida > Magnoliales > Magnoliaceae > Magnolia > Magnolia kwangsiensis. The sequence continues at coordinate 10,353,408 of CM073577.1, read as the reverse complement.
GTGCGTGCTGTGTGTGTTGTATGGGTGTGCATGCGTATGTGTGTATACATACATATACATACATAATTATATTATATTGTATGTATATATAAAATATTGTATATATATATTATATACATTGTTTATATACTATATATTTTCATAATATTCACAATGGTGGGCCTTCACGTGGGCTCCAACCGTGATGCAGATGTTGTATCCAATCTGCCCATCCATTTTAAGTAGATCATTCTATGGAATGAGTCAAAGTATAAGCCAGATCCACAGTCCAAGTGGACCCCATCTTAACATGATTTGAGGCTCATCTTAATGTAGTTGTGACATTTATTGGGGCCCACTTTGACGTGGATGTATGGCCCATGGGATTGGACCATTTGATATATTCCAAGGCCCTTGGGTCCAGACCCATTTGATTATATAAGGCCTATGGGTTAGGCCCATTTGATATATATAAGGCCTAGGGGTTTAGGCCCACTTTGATATGCATGCAAGCTCATGGGTTAGGCCAATTTGAATTGTTTAAGGCCTAGGGATTTAGGCCCATTTGACTCATATAAGGCCTATGGGTTGCGGCTCATTTGATGTACATGTGGGGGCCCAATTAGTGTGGCCAATTTGTCACATATTAAACTCATGAGACTAAGCTCATTTGATGCAATCCAAGGCCCACGGATTTGACCCATTGCAATGCACATAAGACCCATTGGTGTGGCCCATTTACGTGGCCCATTTGATGAATAAAAGGCCCATAGGATATGGCCATTTGATACATATATGAAAAGCCCAATGGGATGAACCTAAGGTCCATTGCAATGTGTAATCCCATACCGATTACGTAGCGATGTTTAAGAAGATCGTGCCTTGGGAGCAATGTTGGTTTGACGTCCACATTGCGAGTGTAATGTTGGTTGGATGTCCACATTACGACTCTCCTTAGGGTCCATTACTGGGCCGTACTTACTGTGTTTCGGCCGTCCAGGCCCATCTACATTGTAAGATAGTTCATTTTATTATAGCATGTTTAGTACAGTTTCATGACCCGTGATCATACGCATCATATGTATGCTTGATATGAGGATTGACTGATCATAGCATTTGCCTTCGGGCAAGTTGTTTATGGGCTCCCGGTTAGGCGGTGTTGCCCTACACGAGCGCACGATATACGCACGATTTGATGCATGACTGGATAGCGTGAATCATGCATATCGCATTTGTATGACATGGATATTGTACGCCCTAGCGACATCGGAGTCGTAACTTCCACAGACGTATCGTGGTTGGCAGGATTGGATACCGAAAATCTTGTTCTACATGGGGTACTATAGATATCCCTGGGTGAAAGTTCCTAAACTCTTATGGTACCAAGAGGTTGTTCCAACGTCTAGACCGAGTGGGTAGATGAGTGTTGAGTGCCGATTACCAAACGGTTACGCTCTCCACTGTGTCGTGGTCGGTTGGAAGGGGGTGCGGCCTTATCCGCCCGAGAGTAGGGGGCAATGCTAGGCTGAGTTTGACCAGCTCGAGGAATGGGTCCGCTATCGACGAGTCGCGCCCAATATTGGCAGACGGATAGTGTGGTCTCTTCCACTTACCTTATTGCGCGTGATGTGGCTGCAATCTGGTTTAGATGTACTAGACCCCAGTGACATTCCATATTTGAGCTGTATTGATGTGTGGACATAGATGAGGATCTATATGCTTGAGTTGCATTGCACATCGCATGGCCTTGGGATGACCGATACCATTCATGTCTTGCATCACATAAGCCTTGGTACGGCTCATGATATTATAGATCCATCTGCATATTCCGCTTTACTCTGACATTGTATGTTCATATTACTACCCTGCGCACACACTTTCACCACCCTCTAAGCTTTCTGTAAGCTTATGCACGACCATTGCGTGCAGGTGACGTTGGATTGCAGCAGCGCTGAGGCAGGAGCACGTTGCTTATCGTTTTGGAGTTTTTGTTCTTTACCATTGTATTTTCCTTTATGCTCATTGTACTTGTAAAGTTTTTGATCATAGTGGAACTGTAATGGAGTACTTGGTTGTTGTTTGTGGGTTATGCCTTTGATTATGCTTATTACGAATCAAACTGACATTAAAAATCCTCCTCGTAGCATCCCAGGATCGTAACCTGGCGAATGAGAGCTAGGAGCCGAGAATGCGGTTCTACGGAGGCTGTCGGCGCCGGATTCGGCGATCGAAAATTTTGTGAGCCCGGTCTCCGAGTTTGGGGCGTGACAATCAACCCCATCAACACCCTATCCTCTTCCAAGGGAAACCCATCATCAAAACTCTAGGAAACGTCCGCCAGTCTCCTAGATAAGATCCTCTATCTCTTTTTTCTTGAATATCACGATCTAAGGAGGGATTTACACAAGATTCTAATATGCAATTGCATGCTCTAGGGATTCCGGCCGTTCGGCCCCCAAATCCGAGCTTTCCTAGGTAGGTTCAAGGCTCCAACGATCCCATAGGTGCGAACTATTGCTCTTAGGTGGTCTAGCACCAATTTTAGCATGTGTTTAATGATTTTGGTTACTTGAATGCTATGTTAGGAGAACCTAGAGAAACCCTAGGACTTACATGTTTGTAGAATTGTATATTTGGCTCTCATATGATGTTGTTCTTGCCCCTCACATGACTTTGTGTATGAACAATTGCATGCTCATGCCTTGTTTGATTTTCTTATATGATTTGCCCTATAACATGTATGATTCATTGATTTTTGTGTATTTCGGTTCTAAGGGAGGTAGGAAGTGCTTAATTTTTTATCCACCCACACAACACACACACACCTTGTTCATGATATTGTTAGCTTTACATGTTAGTAGAAATTTAGAATTTTATTTTGAAAAGCATGAGAACATGGTGTTGTTTATGTTAGATGATGCATTGATAGTCGTCATGTTCTGAATCACCTCCCAAACCCTTGGGTTGGTTAGTAATTCGAGGAGAGCGAAAGTGGCCCCGTTGGTAGGACCGCCTTAAGGTTAAACCCATGGATTTGGGCGAGTACGTGTGGGCGACAGTATTTAGACTAGATTGCACCCAATGTCGTTAAGCCACGTACTGGCCTGGACTCGTGCGGTCTAGTCTATGAGCTGATCAACCCTGTTTGTTAACCCTGTATGCTCACATATGTATGAAACCTGAACTACCCTACAACCATTGCAGCCCATTAATAACTCACTTAAAATTGGTTCACAGCCTCGTGAGCCGAGCATGGTGGAATGAGACACTCTGTCTGAGCTGTCGGCATACACTGGGGTGCCGCGCTTCCCCGTAGTGACCACGAGCGATCTCTTTCTCTTGGCACTCCTCATGTGCTTGAAGTTGGGGATGAGGAACCCGACGGGATCACGGACCGCGAGGTCTCGGCCTCACGCATTGGGGGGTCTTGGCCTCGCAACCAGCTTATGGCATTGATATGTGGGGTGCATCAGATTCTCAAACCTGCTGGATGAATGGACTTAACTAACAACTCGGCTAACACAATCGCATTGCATAGCATTAGTTAGGGTAGCGACTCAGAAGTCGAGGTCGCAATGAGGGAGTGCTGACATACGCGATTGTTAGATGGAGTCGCTCGAGGGAGTGTTGTGGCGAGGGCATGCATCATATTATTCTGCATGCATGTATTTTAAATAAGAGTTGCTAGGTATTGTTGATTATCTTCTTTTCATTAAATTCATATTATAATTGATGCCTTTTAAAACTTAAGATTAATAGCACCCACTGAGTTGATCACTCACTCTCACTCTAAGACGGTGTTTTAAAACACCAACCAGACCCTCTCATAGTTGCAGGTGATGCGGAGCAGGGGGAGCATGGTGATGTTACTCTCGACGAGGTGGAGCTGTCATACTTTCAGTTGATGGACGACTCCCCATCAGCTTGATCAGGGGGGATTTGGATCGCTGAGTTGCGGACTCAGCTTTATTCTTTGAGGTCATAGTATTCTTTTGTTTGTTTTTGTTGGGCAACGCCTTGGGCGACCCCTTTATATTCCTTTGGACTTGTACATATATATATCTCTTTCACTTCAGTAGACTAGTTATGGTTACATTTCATACTTCAAGTAATTTCAGGCTGCGCGTTTAAACTTGATTAATCTAAAAAAAAAAAACCATAAAATTGATGATAAGTGACACTCGGAAACTCGGGAGTCGAGCGTATGCACGACCCCTGATTTTTCGGGGCGTTACAGATATATATATATATATATATATATATATATATATATATATATATATATATATATATAGAGAGAGAGAGAGAGAGAGAGAGAGAGAGAGAGAGAGAGAGAGAGAGAGAATGCTCACACACAACTAGTTAGACCGTGAGTTTTAGTCCAATTAACTGGACATTTAATGCTAATTAATGTTGAGAGAGAGGGGCGTTTGCTTTACATTAGCCTTTAAAGAGGTCTTTTAAAAATGATCTTTGACTTGGGTGAGCCCCACTGTGCTATTAATGTAAAATCCACCTTTACCATTATGTGTGTCACCTTATGTTAGGTCTAAGAAGAGAAAATCAACTCCATCCATGGTTCAAGTGGACCATACAATTGAAAATAGTGTTTAAAAAAAGCTCACCTTTTAAAATAATTCCTTTCATGAGGCACATTTAAATCCAGTATGGGCTTGATTTTTGAGTTCCATGCCTAGATTTTGATGTGACATTTAATGGTTAGAATGGATTTCACTTACTCATGATCATGGGTATTGTAAAAATCAAAGGTAGATGTCTCTCCCTCTTACCTTTTCTATTGGTGTGTCCTACCTGAATCAAAAGTCATCTTAATATTTTGTCTCTAGATGTAGAATAAGATCACACATTTGATGGTTGGAGTGGATCTAACATGCACGTCAAGACATCATGATGGGCCTAATAAAAATAAGGTTAGACATTCCTCTTCCATCGTTAAGCTTCTTCCAGCTTCATTATAAGAAAAAAAAAGCCATGTCAGGAAAAATATCAAGAGTGGATTAAGTGCAATTCATTGCTTATGCAACACAGTTTGTCCCTAATCATGTCAGCCACCTTCGTGTATGTATTGTATATCCATGCGGTCCATTAGTTTTTTTGGCTCATTTTAGAACATTGATCCAAAAACGGACCAATTATAAATCTTGAGTGGTCCACACCAAATATAAAATAGTGAAAATTAAACTTTTACCATTAAAATTTCCTAGGGCCCACCATAATTTTTTACTTGCCACCCAACTTATTGATAATGTCACAAAGACCTTATGAAGGAAAATAAAATTAAAAATATATATCAGCTTAATCCAAAACTTTTGGCCCACAAAAAGTTTTTAATGGCCAATCACCACTATTTCTGTGGTGTGATCCACCTGAAATATACATCTATTTTGTTTTTGGAATCCTTTCTTATTATTAGCTAAAAATATAGATGTAGAGAATGGATATACAATACCTTTATCAAGGTAGGCCCACGGTGAGGGATGCACTGAACAACATATGTACAGGTTGCACCCAATGTACTCTCACTTTTTTGGAACAGGCACCTTTTCTCTTGGGAAATACAAAGAAGTCAAACGGCAGAAGAGAAAGCTTACCTCGATTTTTCATATGGCCGACCTTATCACGTAGGTAAGATCCACTCTGACCATTAGACTTGCAATCTCATTGTAAGTCTAAAGAGAAAATATAAGGTAGATTTGTAATTTAGGTGAGCCACACCAATGGAATATTTGAAGAGAAGACATCCACCTTTGATTTTTACCGGACCCCAATCATGAGTATGTGAAATCAGCTCCAACCATTAGATGCGAAAGTAAAGACTAGGTGCGGGACTTAAAAATCATATCCATAAGTGATTCAAGTGGGCCTCATCAAACAATGATTTTGGAGGATGAGCTTTTTTAACATACTATTTCCAATTATGTGTTCCATCCGAGCTAACAATGGGGTTTATTTTCAGTCCATAAGTTTAACATGATATGACACACAAGATGGTCAGGGTGAATTTTACATTAACAGCACAGTGGGGCCCACCCAAGTCAGAGATCATTTTCAAAAGACCTCTTAAAAGACTAACATGAAGCAAACGCCCCTCTCTCACGGTCCAACTAGTTGTGTGTGAGCATTTCTCATATATATATATATATATATATATATAGGATCACATATTGACACCAGGAAACTGGCTAGTGTTAGGGCTACCAACCAAACCGCCCCCTTCAAAGCTGGATAGACAGCAACAAAAGCAGTCCACAAGTGATTGAGCCTTAAGTTCATCTTATCAACACAATCCATGGATGGAAGGCCCCTATCATCCAGGCCATATAGTCAGATGGATGGTCCTAGTGGAGAAGAGCTGATTAGGTGCGACCCCACCTCACTCAAGATAGCATGGACGATTGTAACGCCCTCGAAATCGAGGGTCGCGTATACGCTCAACTCCCGAGTTCCCGAGAGTCACTTATAACTGATTTCATTATTAGGCATTTAATCCAGTTTAATTGTGTAACGTGGAATTTCCTGAAAGCATGGAACACAACAACAAGTCACAGAAATGAAAGATATCTAACATACGTATATATACATGTTCAAAATAATAAGGGGATTACACATGGTGCCATCCATCAAAATCACAAAAGAATGTATATGTCAAAAAATATAATGCTGAACCCACACTCAGTGACCCAAACCCGCCACTCAAGCTGGCGGAGAACCATCCATCAACTGAAAGTATGACAACTCCTCCTCCTCGTCGAGAGTAGCATTGCCATGCTCCCCCTGCTCCGCATCTCCTACATCTATGAGAGAGTCTGGTTATTATTTTAAAATACCGTCCCAGAGTGGGAGTGAGTGATCAACTAAGTGGGTGCTACTAGTCTTAAGTTACAACAGGTATCAATTATAATATGAATTTAATGAAATATAGTCAATCATCAATTCTTAGAAACTCTTATTTAAATGCATGAATGCGAGATGATATGATGCATGCCCTTGCCACAACGCTCCCTCGAGCGACTCCATCTAACGATCGCGTATGTCAATACTCCCTCAGTGCGACCTTGACTTCCGAGTCGCCACCCTAACTAATGCATTGCAGTGCGATCGTGTTAACCGAGTTATTATTTAAGTCCATTCATCCAGCAGATTGGGGAGTCTGATACACCTCACAAATCAAATGCCCTGAACTAATTGTGAGGCCAAGACCCCCCAACGTGTGAGGCCAAGTCTGTAACACCCTGAAAATCGGGGGTCGTGTATAAACTCAACTCCCGAGTTCCAGACCGTCACTTATGCAACAAAAATGGTTATGATTCAATGTTGTCTGATTTAAAGCATTCACATGAGTAAAAGTATACCAAAACTGCAATTCATACTTCAGATCCAGTGATAAAAGCAAGCGGAAGACTAAACAATATATATATCACTGTATGGAAAACAAAGTAAATCTCATCTGTCTCCAAAGTATGACTACATCTCTGAGCCTCATATACATACAAATGAACAAAAATAAAATGTTCAAAATAGTCCCACTGAAACCCCATCGATCCAGGTCGCCTACGGGAAGCCGTCGTGATACTGCATATACGAGAACTCATCCTGGTCCTCGTCGATCTCTGGCTCCACCTCCTGGATCTCGGCCTCACCTGCATCTACAACAGGGTCTGGTGGGTGTTGTAAACACCATCCCGTAATGTGGGAATGAGTGATCAACTCAGTGGAATCATAGAGCAAGGATTATCATATTCACAATTCAATCATGCGATAATAGTAAAGCAGTAAATCAGACAATCCTAATACTGTTGTTAATGCAAGATGACATGACGTGATGTATGCCCTCACCGACGATCTCCCTCATGCGGCAACATCTTACGACTGCGGCATGCCACACTCCCTAGAGTGCTCCACATCTTTCAGGCACATGCAATGCTATGGTGATATGAATTTCAAGTTGTTATTAGTCCATTCAAACAGCAAGATTGAGAAACTAAGGTACTTCCCTTGTATCAATCCCAACACAGATCCTGTTTAGGGTCGTCACTCCTAGTAATCTCATACGATGTATATTTCGTAGGTCACTGCAAGGGCTGCCAGGGCTGTTGCTCGCACTCGTTGCACCGCTCCCCCATCACCTTATCAATACAGGCCTACCGTACTCTACTGCAACGGAAGGGTCGTCGCCTCCCGTGGACTCAGAATACGCTCGCGGTCACTACAAAGGGCTCGTCGCCTGATCAGTGTAGGCCGACAGCTAGAATATAGTGTCCCATACCACCATAATCTGCTCACGAGTCTAGGTGCTCACTGGTCACTACGGGGAGGTTTGTGGCCCCAGCGTAGGCCGAAAGCTCGACCACAGTGTCCCATACCACCATGCCTGGCTCATGAGTCTTCGTGGATCAAGGTACCATGGTTAACAGGGTTTACAATGGTAAGTTCAGTACCCTAGGTTCAAGCAGTTATGACTCATACAAGGTGAACATACATCGGCCAGTCGGGTTGCTTGACGGGCTCGACTAGCGCGATCGCATCTCAAGTCGAACGACATGAAGTGCGTAAAACACTTCGCGTGGCCTAACCACTGCCGCCAACTCTAAACACGAATCACGTTCATCGACGCGTCGTTCGTGGCTATGACCAGTCAGCCACGAATTCGCTCGGTTACCGACTGCCTGGACTAAGTCTAGTCCCAAACAATTATGGAATCACATCAGCAATCTATGTAAGAGTATTGGAATTGAAATACAATCATGTGAGCATGTTAACACATGTTATAACATTCAACTTAAGCAAATCTTCAAACACATACATTCCACGCATGTAATGGAATCATGCATATGGTCAACATGTAGGAAATCATTTAGGTCAGCATATTAACTAAGAAATCAATCTCAAACTACCACATAACATCATTTAATTCAATACATACTAATACAAGCATTTAAACAAACACATACACTACACACTTAAGTCTACATATAGTATGTCGACCCAAAGTGCGCAACTAGGCGAATCTCTTCGCCAAACTAATTATACACGCATTCCTAACTTACTAATGCGACAACAAACCATGTCATTCACGTTAGCAAAATATGGATGTAGACCGTACTTCCTACAAATGACTAAAATGCCCTAAATCTCATATTCTTCATTAATTTACGAAACAGGAAACGGAGAGCATGTTGTACATGTCAAACGGCGGTGCCGTCGATAATCTACTATTAAACGACATTGAAAGCGTTATAAATCGTCAATCAAAGCGTCTAAAATCCTCACCTAGTCTCTTATGGATGCGGGATTTTGAACGGAGCGTGTACGCTTCGTCTACGGCAGTAAGAGAACCTGTTTTACGAAATACGTTAGCTAACACGCTACGAATCCAAGTAATCCCTAAATCAGCAACTTTTAGGGTCGTTTCATACCTGAAAAAGTGGAGAAATCACCGTCCAGGTGATTGGGAAGAGTTGCTGAAACAGTAGCAATCGGCGGCTCGGAAACGGGAAAAATCCCTTCCAATCTCTCTCTCAAACTCTCTCTCCTTTTCTCTAGGGTTTGCAATTTTCGGATGGGAGAGAGAAATGAGGGTTTCAACCCCTTTTATAAGCTTAAAAATGCCAGAAACAGGCTCCGGAACGAAGTTTACTTGGTGCCTATCCATTTCGGGGCTGTTTCGGCCCAAAAGTTACTTTATGGTGGTCCCCTGGTCGATTGTGATCGGATTTAAGCTCATGCGTACCAGATGTAGCACGTATTAAGTTTTCAGTCTGGCAGGGTTCGCAGATCGCACGTGGCGGACCAGTTTCAGTTCAGTGGTCACCGCACGTAGATCAGGGCTGAAAGTCTCATGATAATAAATAGAAATTTTTCCTGATCCGAGGGTGTAATCTGGATGAATTCTGACGGTCAGAACGCTTAATACTGACACGTCAAGTCGTGTGCCAGATTTGAATTTGAAATTCCAATTCTGTCCCTATTCGCGGTCTCTTCAGTCCGGGTTCAACGAAATAGTCTGTGATTATCGGTTTGACTTGATTTTCGAAATGATTGTCAAGTCCAGCTGGGCGGTTCTAACGGTCTAAGATAGGAGGTATCGGACCTTTGACGCGCAGTCTAAATCCAATATAAAAATTCAATGTGGTCCAGAGAACAGACCTGCTTAGAGTTTGATCCGAGGTTATAGAGTATTGTAGAGTTGTTTGTTCTACTCAATTTGGATCTTGTAGAACGTATTTAAAGTGATTAGGGACTATTTCCCAGCTACTCTAGCGTCGCGCTAGCTAACTTACGCTTAATTTCCATGGAATTTAATTCTACGCGATTTCGGGTCGAGTTGGTACTCGAGCCCAAGTACGGATTTTTCACGGGCGTTACAAAGTCCCTGCGAGCCTTGATCTCGTCGGGTTCCCCATCCCCGACTTCAAGCACATGGGGAGTGCTGAGAACTGAGATCGCTCACGATCACTATGGGGAGGCGCGTCACCCCAGCGTATGCTGACAGCTCGGACATAGTGTCCCATTCCACCATGCCCGGCTCACGAGGCAGTGAATAGATTGCATGCGGTTATCGGTGGGCTGCAATGGCGGTAGGGTGTTCCAGGTTCCATACATGTATGAGCAAACATGGTTAACAATCGGGATTGACAGTAATTAAGCTAGACCGCACGAGTCAGGCGAGCACGTAACGAGCGACATCGGGTTCAAGAGACCCATGTAGTCAAACTACTGCCGCCCATTCGCACCCACCCAATTCGTGGGTTTGGTCTTAGGGTAATCCAACCAATGGGACTACCGTCTCACCTCAGGTTCCTGCTCAATCAGGGGTTGATAATGATTCATAGCATGCCAGTATCAAGGTTATCACTTAGCCTACAGTAGCATGTTACACACATCCCATCATACAGTTCAACATTTCTACAAGCATGTTACAATATCACAAGTAAGGTGCATGTGAGAAGCGTGAGTTAGCGAGGAAGCGAAGCACTTCCTCCGCCCCTAGGAATCAAAATATGCAAGGGCAAAACATCATACATGTCATAAACAACATCATAAGAGGAAATCACACAATACATGAGCATATGATCATCTACTATATCATCAAACATGTGAGAGGCATAAATACGATCATAAGGAAGGAAAACTAAACAAACATGCAATTTCATACATCTCCAAACAAACACCCAATTCCTAGGGTCTCTCTAGATTTCACAAATGCTTCATCCAAACAAGCAAAATCATTAAACTCATAATATGATTGGTGCTAGGCCACCTAGGATTAATAGTCTGCACCTTCGGATTCGATGGGGGCTTGAAAACGGCTTAGGAGATGTGGATTTCAGGGTAGATCGGCCGAAATCCCTAAAACCAATCCTTGCATGTGAGAAATTTCATGCCAATCCTTTCTTAATACTTGGATTTCAAGAAGAACTGGGGAGAGGTTCTTACCTAGATGACTAACGATCGAATTTGGGTTGTGGTGGAGAGTTTCTTCTTGGAGGAGGATTAGAGAGCTTGAAAGGGTTGATGCCCTTGGCCCCACCTTGATTGAGAGTCCACCTAGCTCACCTTCACCCTCCCTTTCTCTCTTTACTCTCCTCGGTTGTTGGAGAATGGTGGGAGCTACAAAAATGGAGAGCTTGTCGTTGGAAGATGGTGGAAGTTATGAGGGAGAGATAGTAGATTGTTGGAGGTTGATGAGTTATGAAGGAGAGAGGTTTGGTAGTGGGAGATTTGGAAGAAGTTATGAGGGAGAGTGAGATGGGTTGTTGTTGGAGAATGAAGGTTATGAGAAAGAGCTAGGGTTATTCTCTAGAGTTGGCCCCCTTGGTCTTATGTTTTTGTAATTTTCTAAAATAGCCTCTTAGGACTTCTATTATTGTTGTGGCGGCCCCAACAGTCCTATGGCCACCAAATTGGGTGGGTAGGTGTCTCATGGCCTAACAAGGGTTCATGCAAAGTTTGGGATCCAACGGATAAATGACCATGGGATTTGATCAGACGGTCCCGATCTCTAAGCGACCTAGCGGGGTCTATTTTGGTGATTGGAGGGGTTCTAGTGGTCCCCTGGCCATGAAATTTATAGGGCAGGTGGTCCATAGCCCGATGAAGGATAATGCAAAATTTGGGAACGATCGGATATAGGGTCTGGTCGCACGGGTCCGATTTACGATTAATGGTCATCATGCCACGATCGGAACTCAAATTTTGTGGACGAGTGAGGGACACCACATTAGGCCTTCACCGAAAATTTGGAAGGAATCCGACAATTAATACGTCCGAAATCCCTGCTCCATTGACAAGCGCCAGATTTTCAATATGGCCTTATTTGGGTTGACTAGTGCTGTAGGAACGGCTTGGTTAATTATTTTTTGGGTGTCCAATGAGTCTGTGGTCCGCCTAAAGTTTTATAATTTTCTGACCTTCCTGTGTCGCGGTATGGCCCGCACGGGCTGTCGTTAAGTATAAACGGTCATCTGCCTTTGCGGCCCGCATTTGGTCTTAACATGACCCGTTTAGACTACTCTGTTGGACTAATCTTAGATTAATTTTAGGTGTGCTACCTTACCACAAGTAGTCTAAAAGAACGACCATGTGGTAAATCCTATGTGGACGCCCTAGGATGTGGTGCTGGTTAGACGGGATGTTACAATCTACCCCCTTACAAGTAAATTTCGTCCTTAAAATTTGTACCTGTTCGTATTGCTGAAGTAGGGTTGGGTAATGCTTGCAGACTTCAGCTTCTGTCTCCCAAGTGGCCTCTTTTTCATCGTGATCGGTCCATAGTACCTTGACCAATGGGATGACCTTGTTGCGTAGGACCTGCTCCTTCCTATCTAGTATTTTTGTGGGTCGGAGAATGTATGTGACATTTTCTTTGAGTTCCACATTTTCTCACTTGGTGATATGCGAAGGATCAGGGACGTACTTCCTCAACATTGACACATGGAAGACGTTATGCACACCGGCGAGAGGCGTGGGTAGGGCCAAGCGATAGGCAATCGCACTAACACGGTCCAAAATCTGGAAGGGCCCAATGAACCGTGGCGCGAGCTTTTCCTTCTTGCCGAAACGTAAAATGCCCTTTATTGAGAAGATCTTAAGAAATACGTGATCCCCTGTCACGCCCCAAACTCAGAAACCGGGCTCACAAAATTTTTTATCGCCGAATCCGGCGCCGACAGCCTCCGTAGAACCCCATTCTTGGCTCCTAGCTCCCATTCGCCAGGTTTCGATCCTGGGATGCTACGAGGAAGATTTTCAATGTCAGTTTGATTTGTAATAACCATAATCAAAGGCATAACCCACAAACAACAACCAAGAACTCCATTACATTTTCACTATGATAAAAAACTTTACAAGTAAAATGAGTATAAAGGGAAATACAATGATGAAGAACAAAAACTCCAAAATGATCTGTAAAGCGCTCCTGCCTCAGCGCTGCTGCGCCCCAACCTCACCTGCACGCAACGGTCGTGCATAAGCTTATAAAAAGCTTAGAGGGTGGTGAAAGTGTGTGCGCAAAGTAGTAATATGATCATACAATATCAGAGTAATGCGGAATATGCAGATGAATCCATAATATCATGAGCCGTACCAAGGCTATGCGATGCAAGATGTAAGTCAAGCATACAATCCTCATCTAAGTCCACATGTCAATACAGCTCAAATCTGGAATATCATTGGGGTCTAGTACACTCTAAACCAGATCGCCGCCTCATCGCGCGCAATAAGGTAAGTGGAAGAGACCTCACTATCCGTCTGCCAATATCGGACTCGACTCGTCGATAGCGGACCCATTCCTAGAGCTGGTCAGACTCAGCCTAGCATTGCCCCTACACTCGGGCGGGTAAGGCCGCACCCCCATTCAACCGATCATGACACAGTGGAGAGCACAACCGTCTGGTAATCGGTACTCAATGCTCATCTACCCACTCGGTCTAGACGTTGGAGCAACCTCTTGGTACCATAAGGGTTTAGGGACTTTCACTCAGAGATATCTATAGCACCCCATGTAGAACGAAATTTTCGGTATCTAATCCTGCCAACCACGATGGATCTGTGGAGGCTAAGGTCCCGATATCGCTAGGGCGTACAGTAACTATAACACATAATGCGAAATGTATGAATCACACTATCCAATCATGCAGTAAATCCTGCACATATCGTGCGCTCATGTAGGGCAACACCGCCTAATTGGGGTCCCATAAATAACCTGTCCGAAGGCATATGCTATGATTAGTCACTTCTCATATCAAGCATACATATGATGCGTATGATCATGAGTCATGGAACTATACTAAACATGTTATAATGAAATGAACTATCCTTATAATGCAGATGAGCTTGGACGGCCTATACACAATAAGTATGGCCCTAATAATGGGCCCTAAGGAGAGTCGTAATATGGACATCCAACCAACATTACACTCGCAATGTGGACGTCAAACCAATATTGCTCCCAAGGCACGATCGTTGCAAACATCGTTACATAATCAGTGTTGGGATCACACATTGCAATGGACCTCAGGTACATCTCATTGGGCCTTAAATACATCCAATGGGCCATGTCATATGTTCCATTTATTCATCAAGTGGGCCACATAAATGGGCAGCACCAATGGGCCTTACGGGCATTGCAATGGGTCATAACCCATTGGCCTAGATTGCATCACAATGGTTCTCGACCTAGGTGCCTTATATATATCAAATGGGCCACACCGACTGGGCCTTACCTATCAAATGGGCCTAATCCCATAGGCCTTGAAATGTATCAAATGGGCCTAATCCCATGGACCTTATAACATGCTAAGATGGGGTCCACTCGGACTATGGATCTAGCCCATTCTTTAAATCATTTCATAAAATGAGCTTTTAAAATGGATGGACAGATTGGTTGCAGCACCTGCACCAAGGGTGGGGGCCCACATGAAGGCCCACCATCATGTATGTAACATAAAATCTATAAGTTTTTTATATATAATATATACAGTATTATATATAATATAATATAATATTATAAAAAAAATATATATATACATACACACGCTGCATGCACACACACTACACACACACGCTGCACGCACACACACTGCACACACACCCACGCACGCTGAGGGCCCCACCATCACGCTGACAGTGGGAATAAAACCCATACATCACTGTGGGTCCCACGTCGGGCCCACTATAATGTTTACATACCATCCAAACGGTTGACAAGGTCACGCAGACCTGGATTGAAGAGAAAAAAATAAATTTCAACTAGATCTGAAACCCCTGCGGCCCACAAAAGGGTTTCAATGGTAGGCGCTCAATCAACACTGTTTTCTATGAGGTGGGCCACTGGAGCGTCAGATCGGCCTCATTTTTGTAGGGGGCCCGCGTCAGGGAGGGGCCTGCCAAACAGACGGCGTGGATATTACATATACATCATGGTGGGGCCCACGGCAGCGGCCGTGGGTGGCTGTCCGCTCGCCCGTACGTCAAAGCCGCAGGCAGCGCGCCTGCGCTGGCAGCCGCAGCAGCTGCTGCTGCAGAAAGTTTTTTTTTTGAAAATTCTGGATTCTGAGCTTTTTAGAGTGTGGGGCCGGCATCGTATAAATCCACTCCGTCCACTAGCTTCCTTGGCTCGAAACAAGTCCAACGAGTCTGCTATTAAACCCATTTAGGTCTGTAGAAAAATTAAAATTAATTTAAATGGTGAGAGTCACTGTTTTGAGAGGTATGACCCGCCCAATGATCGGATTAGCTTCATTTTTCGGCTCAACGCCTAAAATGAACTAAGGAAAAGAATGGACGGCGTGGATTGAATACATACATCAAGGTAGAGCCTACACCAATGGTCCACCCCCAAAGCTTGAACAAAGCTTATATTTGTGTTTTCCTTTATACAGGGACGTCCAGCGTCCCAGACGCTGGACAGTTTGGCCGTTGCAGAAAGGTGCGTTGAGGTGGGCCCTGTTTAGGTGGGCCATCACATGGCTACCCATACACATACAAGGTGGGCCCCATTTATAAATGGATTGGATCCAATACATGCATCTTAGTGTGGTCCATCCAAGTGGGCCACACAACCATAACTTGATTCATAAGAGAAAATGAAATAGAGAGGGAAAGAGAGAGATAGAGAGTTGGACACGCTTGTGATGGAGGGCTCCGCCACTATGAGCCCTCCCTTGTAAAATAAATCATACATCAAATGAATCCCCTAGCACATGGGACCACCAAAATTGAAATCAAAGGTGGAGATCATTTCCCCACCAATATGGACGGTCTAGATGACCTTTAAATGTAATGAAATAAATATTATATTGGGGTCCATGGAGAATGGCCCCATCATGGATGATCGTGATGATCAAAGTGGGCCATCAGCCATAACTTTGGGTCCCAAGTGAGATCCAAACCATTGATCGATTGGCCTCACTTGGCCCATCTCAAAAATAAGGAAAACTACTATTATCATGCACCCACCGTCCGATCTTCTTGCTCCTATGGGTTCCTTAGCTCCTTAGCTTTGATTTCAATGGGTGAGATGAGGAATGGATGGCTAGGATGGGAGATGATGGGGTAGAAAAGTGGGCCACACTTGGAGCTTGGAAATGTTTGGAGAAATTCTCATAAATGAGCAGAACCAATGGGCCTTACGTGCATTGCAATGGGTCATAACCCATTGGCCTAGATTGCATCACAATGGTTCTCGACCCAGGTGCCTTATATATATCAAATGGACCACATCGACTGGGCCTTACCTATCAAATGGGCCTAATCCCATAGGCCTTGAAATGTATCAAATGGGCCTAATCCCATGGACCTTATAACATGCTAAGATGGGGTCCACACGGACTATAGATCTGGCCCATTCCTTAACTCATTTCATAAAATGAGCTTTTAAAATGGATGGACAGATTGGTTGCAGCACGTGCACCAAGGGTGGGGGCCCACATGAAGGCCCACCATCATGTATGTAACATAAAATCTATAAATTTTTTATATATAATATATACAGTATTATATATAATATAATATAATATTATAAAAAATATATATATATATACATACACACGCTGCATGCACACACACTACACACACACGCTGCACGCACACACACTGCACACACACCCACGCACGCTGAGGGCCCCACCATCACGCTGACAGTGGGAATAAAACCCATACATCACTGTGGGTCCCACGTCGGGCCCACTATAATGTTTACATACCATCCAAACGGTTGACAAGGTCACGCAGACCTAGATTGAAGAGAAAAAAATAAATTTCAACTAGATCTGAAACCCCTGCGGCCCACAAAAGGGTTTCAATGGTAGGCGCTCAATCAACACTGTTTTCTATGAGGTGGGCCACTGGAGCGTCAGATCGGCCTCATTTTTGTAGGGAGCCCGCGTCAGGGAGGGGCCTGCCAAACAGACGGCGTGGATATTACATATACATCATGGTGGGGCCCACGGCAGCGGCCGTGGGTGGCTGTCCGCTCGCCCGTACGTCAAAGCCGCAGGTAGCGCGCCTGCGCTGGCAGCCGCAGCAGCTGCTGCTGCAGAAAGTTTTTTTTTTGAAAATTCTGGATTCTGAGCTTTTTAGAGTGTGGGGCCGGCATCGTATAAATCCACTCCGTCCATTAGCTTCCTTGGCTCGAAACAAGTCCAACGAGTCTGCTATTAAACCCATTTAGGTCTGTAGAAAAATTAAAATTAATTTAAATGGTGAGAGTCACTGTTTTGAGAGGTATGACCCGCCCAATGATCGGATTAGCTTCATTTTTCGGCTCAACGCCTAAAATGAACTAAGGAAAAGAATGGACGGCGTGGATTGAATACATACATCAAGGTAGAGCCTACACCGATGGTCCACCCCCAAAGCTTGAACAAAGCTTATATTTGTGTTTTCCTTTATACAGGGACATCCAGCGTCCCAGACGCTGGACAGTTTGGCCGTTGCAGAAAGGTGCGTTGAGGTGGGCCCTGTTTAGGTGGGCCATCACATGGCTACCCATACACATACAAGGTGGGCCCCATTTATAAATGGATTGGATCCAATACATGCATCTTAGTGTGGTCCATCCAAGTGGGCCACACAACCATAACTTGATTCATAAGAGAAAATGAAATAGAGAGGGAAAGAGAGAGATAGAGAGTTGGACACGCTTGTGATGGAGGGCTCCGCCACTATGAGCCCTCCCTTGTAAAATAAATCATACATCAAATGAATCCCCTAGCACATGGGACCACCAAAATTGAAATCAAAGGTGGAGATCATTTCCCCACCAATATGGACGGTCTAGATGACCTTTAAATGTAATGAAATAAATATTATATTGGGGTCCATGGAGAATGGCCCCATCATGGATGATCGTGATGATCAAAGTGGGCCATCAGCCACAACTTTGGGTCCCAAGTGAGATCCAAACCATTGATCGATTGGCCTCACTTGGCCCATCTCAAAAACAAGGAAAACTACTATTATCATGCACCCACCGTCCGATCTTCTTGCTCTTATGGGTTCCTTAGCTCCTTAGCTTTGATTTCAATGGGTGAGATGAGGAATGGATGGCTAGGATGGGAGATGATGGGGTAGAAAAGTGGGCCACACTTGGAGCTTGGAAATGTTTGGAGAAATTCTCATACGTATGGAGGGTTCTTGCTTAGATTTTTTGAAAATGAGAAAGAGAGGAGTTGTAAAGGGAGAGAGAGAGTGATGGATGGATGTGGTGATGGGTGTGTAAGACACCTTTGTTGACTTTGGTGGCCTTTTGTGTAAGAAAGGCATGACTTGTGTAAGGATTTCTTGACTTTTGAGGCATTTTGTGTAAGAAAAGTTTGGGCATGGAAGAACTTTTGGACTTTTATGGTTGCTTGGGTATGGGTGAAAGGTGATGTGTACTTGACATGTTGATGGATTGATGGATTGATTGATTGATGGAATTGATGTGACACATCGTAGAGATTCTCTTGGGTTTCGCAACGCGTGACATTTTCCTCGCACCGAACGTTGGCCCACATCTCTTGACCACGGTATCGTCTCGGCGCGCAAGTCGCGACATCGAAACAGCAGCGATGGCGCGGTCACTATGGCAATGGTCTTGTGTTGAGTCGGCTCAGGTTGAAGGCATACGAATCAGGGTCGCGCATAAATATCGGTTAAGGGTCGAAAGTTGCTGGAATTCGACCGGTAAGATCGCCGAAGTCTACGAAATGGTACGGACCAAGATACGGGTCTTACATCCCCTGCTTCAAATTTTAAGTCTCGCCGCCTTGTATTGGCATAACTCTTCTTTCTGCTTTGAACCATCAAGAGGAGGCGTCGAATAACTCCGATCTTCTCGGTAGTGATCCACACCAAATTCGACCCTAGCAAGCTTTTCTCCCCAATTTCTTTCCAACAATGCGGGGCTCGGCATGGATGCCCATATAGAACCTCATAAGGCGTCATGCCGATGCTGCTTGAAAGCTATTGTTGCAGGTGAACTCGGCATATGGTAGACAATCATCCTAACTCTCATGAGTCCAGAATACATACTCGCAACATGTCCTCCAATATCTGATTCACCCGCTCGGTTTGCCCGTCTGTCTGTGGGTGGAGGCGGTGCTAAACTTCAACTTCACTCTCATGGCTTCTTGAATGTGGGTCCAGAAGATCGAAGTGAATCGAATATTCCGGTCTAACACAATCTCCAACGGGACGCCATGGAGCCGCATGATTTCCTTAATATATAGCTTGGCCAAATCATTGGCGGAGCTAGTAGTTCTGATTGGCAGAAAATGGGTTGATTTGGTTAGCTTATCCACAATCACCCATATCGAGTCATGCCCTTTCCTAGTCTTGGGCAAGCTAGAAATGAAATTCATGGATATGAAGTCCCATTTCCATTCTGCTAGGGGCATTGGTTACAAAAGTCCTAGTGGTCTCGGTGTTCGGCCTTGACTTATTGACAGGTAAGGTATCGGGACACATACTTCGCTGTCTCCTTCTTCATGTTGTCCCACCAATAATTTTACTTCAAATCCTAGTACATTTTGGTGCTACCAGGGTGCATTGCCAGCTTGGAGTTATGAGCGGCCTTCAAGACATCTTCTCATAGTCCTTGATGGTTTGGGACACAAAGGTGGCCTCGGTACCACAATCCCCCATCGGTGCCGACCCTCCACTCAGACTTCTCATCATTCCTTGATCTTTCCCTCATCATATTTAATAGCTCATCGCCCTCGTGGGCTTCAATAATTTTACTATTAACAAGTGGCTGGGCCTGTACGTGGGCTATGAACTCGTACGGTTCCTCCACGGTTAGCTTCATGTCGAAATCCCGTACGAATTCCACCATGTCCCACTCCCTCACCATTAGCGGTGTCGCAAATTCGATTATCTTCTTACAACTCAAAGCGTCCGCCACTAAATTGGCCTTACTAGGGTGGTATGAGACGTCGAACTTGAAGTCCTTCAGTGTTTCCATCCAGCGACGCTGTCTCATGTTCAGGTCCTTTTGGGTGAAGATGTATTTAAGGCTCTTATGATCAGAAAAGAGCTCAAACTCCTCACCGTAAAGGTAATGTTTCCATATCTTCAATGCGAAAACCACTGCCGTAAGCTCAAGGTCATGCGCCGGATAGTTCTCCTCATGCTTCCTTAGTTGCCGAGACACATAAGCAATTGCCCTATCCTTCTGCATAAGCACACAACCCAGACCCACATGAGAGGGGTCAGTATAGACGGTATATTTGACTCCCTGCTCAAGTAGCACGAGTACGGGTGCCGACGTCAGTTTGTCCTTCAATTCTTGGAAGACCACCTCCACTTTCTCATTCCAGGCAAACTTAAGGTCCTTCCGTGTAAGCTGGGATAGGGGCTGAGCTATTTTTGAAAAGTTTTTAATGAATCTTCGATAGTAACCGGCGAGACCAAGAAAACTTCTCACTTTCGTGACCGACTTCGGTTATTTCCAATCTTGCATGGCCGCCACCTTGGCGAGATCCACAGATATGTCCTCTTTGGACACTACATGTCCTAGAAATTTGACCTCCTCCTTTCAAAAGGCGCACTTTCTAAATTGTGCATACAACTAATTTTTTTAAGGGTTTCAAGGACCGCCCTTAGGTATTTTTCATGCTCCTCACGGCTCTTTGAATAAATCAATATGTCGTCGATGAACACGATGACGAATCTGTATAAAAATGGTATGAAGACCCTGTTCATGAGGTCTATGAATACCGCTGGGGCGTTGGTGAGCCCGAACGACATAACTAGGAACTCATAGTGGCCAAAACAGGTTCTGAATGCCGTCTTCTGAATATCCTCGTTCCTGACCCGCAGCTGATGATACCCTGATTGTAGATCGATCTTTGAGAAGTATTGAGCACCCCTCAACTGGTCCAATAAATCGTCAATTCTAGGCAATGGGTATTTGTTTCAAACCATCACTTGATTCAATCTTTTGTAGTCTACACATAGACGTAGTGAGCCGTCTTTCTTCCTCACAAATAGGACTGGGGCTCCCCAAGGCGAGACACTAGGTCGAATAAAGCCTTTCTTTAGCAAGTTATCAATATGAGACCGAAGCTCTTCCATCTCACATAGGGGCATGCGGTACGTAGGCAAGGAGATGAGCTTAGCATTCGGAGTCAGATCGATGGTGAAGTCTATCTCACGTCGAGGAGGAAGCCCTGGTATGGCTTGAAACACATCACCAAAGTCTTGGACTATGGAAGTGCATGTTAGTGAAGGACCATCATACCCGTCTTCCAATGAAGCAAAACACAAGATCCTGTGGTCGTAGCTAACCTGAACTGGGAATGTGAGGGAAGTGTCGTCGTCCTCGAATATCTTCACTGTCAAAGTGTCACAGTCAAGTTCTGCTTTCATCATGCCCAACCAGTCCATGCCCAGGATGGCATCATAGTGAAAAATATTTGTCACTATTAAGTCCACCAGCGCCACTTTGCATCCCGAATCAATGGGACAATCACGACATATCCTTGTCGCTTTTGATACAGTACCGACGACGGTGATAATCTTCACCCCATCAAAGGGGGTAGCATGCAGTCCTAGACGCTTGACAGTAGCATATGTTATGAGAGAAGTGGTGGATCTCGTGTTTATCAACAAATAGATAGGAGTACCTTCTATGTGGGTCGTCACCTTGAAAGCTGTACGAGTGAGAATGGTAGCATCCTGGCCCTCTGTCGCCAAGGCATGTACTCGAGCCTGCTGTGAGAAGTTCGGCCGCTGCATAGGCCATTGTGACGGTCTAACCTGTGGTGAAGGGGGACGACGGAACTGCTGGATAGGCCCCATCGTCCGTAAGGGCAGAATCTGTAATGCCTAATGTGAGGGCCTGTAGTTGCGCTGAGGTGGCGTGAAGCCAAGATCCCTCATCCCCGTAAAATAGTAAGGCTCGGAGTGTCCAAGTTTCCTGCCATAGCTGTAAATCTGTGTAGGATGTATGGAGGGAGCTGGTGCTACCGCGGGCCTAGGCAGAGAGTTGGGGCACGGCCGTTTGCTGACAAAAGAGACGGCCCCTCCATCCTGTTGCGTAGCCCTAATTGTGAATGGGCCCATGAGATACGCTTTTCGTCCTGCTCCGCTTGTGTCGACATCTCTACGAGCTCGGCATATGTCCTGATGTTCGCATAACACATCTTAGAGCGGATGTCGCTCCTCAGTCCGGCCGTGAACCTCTTCATCTTAATCGCCTCATTGGCGATCATCTCGGAAGCGTAGCGCGATAATTCTGTAAATCTATTTTCGTATTGCGCTATTGTCATTCCCCTTATTGGAGGCGAAGGAATTCATTCTCCTGCTCATGTTGATACGATTGAGGGATGCATTTCTCATTGAAGCGGGCCTCGAACGCCTCCCACGTCCAAACATGGCCCACAGGAATAGATCGGAGGACACTCTCCCATCATAGATTCGCCTCCTTCTCGAAAAGATATGAAACGAGCTCAACGTTCTCCTCCTCGGAACAGTGGAGAGGCCCGAGCAGCTTAGTGACTCGGTTGAGCCAGTATTCAGCTTCCTCTGGGCGGTGAATGCCAGTAAAAGTGGGCAGCCTATGTCTCTGAAAACGCTCAAACATGTTGCTTGTGTTGGCCGCTTGTTCAGCCACGACGGGAGGTTTCGGTTGCGGTATGCCCATGTTTTGGGCCATAACTCCCATCATGGTGGCCTTCATCTGTTGTTGTTGTTGCATAGTAGCGGCCATCATTGGTTGTTGTTGCTGCATAAAATGCAACATTTGGCCCATTTGTTCCATGGCCGGTGTCAGGGGTGATGCTGGGGCCGCGGCTTGTGGTGGCGGTGCATTTGGGGACGCTTGTTGGGGGCCTTGATGATTATTGGCAACATGGTTCCCATCAACTAGGTCGCCATGTGGTAACTGGACATATCGACCCTCCGGTCATGGAGGCATTTCCTGAAAAAAGATTACTTAGAGTATTAGACACTTAGAGCATTGCCACACGCTAGGCACGTTAGACCTACAACCTGTAATTCATGACCATAATCGCAACACAGACAAAGCACTCTCCAAGAAAAAAAGATTTAAAACCGATCCATATATTAACATTGATTCCAAAATGCCATGAACATAGCCTGTTATATGCTACAACATGGATTATAAACACTTCTAGATATGATAAATGAAAGAAAAATGCAAGCTACGAAAGTAAAAGTCCTAACTATCTTAATACATGGAATTAAACCTAAGTAACTCAAAGCAAACTACTGATCATTAGAAGACTCGTGGTGCTACTCGTCCGAGTCGGGCGTAAGCAGAGGTGCTTCCTCCCCTTTACTGCAGCAGATCAGAGCCTTAATGGCCCTGTACATCTTCTTGTTCCACTTCTCCTGTTCTGCATGGTGTTTTTCTTGGGTTTCCTCTATCCTAGTCAATCTAGCGTCAAACGCATCCCAGCGCTCGCGCATATCTGGAGCGGCTGGTGGCCCCCTGGTAACCTCTTGGGTCACCTCAATTTGTCCAACCCCTTCAGCATTTCCAGCTCCGTCCTCTTCTTCATCGCTCTCTTCATCTTCGTCGCATTCCTCTTCTTCCTCATCAGCCTCCCCAAATTACTCAATGTGATCCTGTCTTTGTCTGGGTCCCACTCCCATAAAGTTTAGCATCTTATCCCCCAGGATCTTTGGTGGTACACGGCCCCCGTCCGAACCGCCTGTTCCAAACTGTCTAGCTATAAAGCAAGCCAGACGGCCAAATGGAAGAGCTACATCCTTTCGTGTCAAGGTCGCGGCCTTCACAATTTGGTAGAGTACGGTGCTAGGAGCACACACATTTGCTCCCTAACCCACCTGATACAAGAACTCCACCATGTAGCGGGAGCACTCAGTGCGGTTCTTCAACATCAGGTATATATTGTGGGTAGCAACGCAGTGAAGTACCCGATATTTGGGGGTTAGGGCTGTTGCGTACAGGCGGACATCTCATGTCCATTGGGCAGCTCGGCCACACAAAAAGCGAGTCCGTTCGTCGCGAGCTTCTTTCGATTCAAGGTTCACTTCATCAATCTGCACCTCCCCTAATGACACTCCCAGCATTTCGGCCATGACCTCAACTCCCAAGTGAATTTCCTCACCACGAACTATTATACAAATCCCAATGGCTCATATTGAGGATTCCTAATGCGAGTTTAAAACATCCTAGCTTGTCCCACATCGGCCCGTTCGCTTGCATAGAACACAGGGCCCCAATCCTTCTTCATAAGTCCGTTGAGTAGGGGTTGATTACCTAGCAAGTGCTCCTCCATGGAAGCCTTAAAGGCGACTTGACGCACTCAGAAGTTTCCCAAATCTTCAACGAGAGCTTCATCTCTCTCGGAATCGTTTCGCCTCTTGGATTGAACTTCCGAGCTTAACTTCTCCTTCAGATCGGGTTTCTTCTTGCCATGCCACTCTCGGCTCGACCCCGCATCCTTGGAAGATGGTCTTTTCTTCCCCATAAGGGAAAGAATCATCGGGATGGAAAAAAAAGCGGCGACGGTAGCTAGAAACGCCATTACTTGGGCAAGGAGATGGATGGTTGTTGAGAAGATGTAATTAGGGAAATGGGTTTTGAAGTGGATTTGTTGAAGGGGTTTGGGAATGTTTTTTTTTTTTTTTTTGAAGAGGGAGTTTGAAGATGGGTTGTGGGTGGTGGAGTGTTAGGAGTTGAGAGGTGGGTCCGTTGAAGATGGGTTTTGAAGGGGGGGTTTGATGGAAGGGGCTTGAGATGGGTTATTGAAAATGGTTTTGGAATGGGGTTTTATGAGAGTTGAGAGTTGGAGGATGAGAGTTGAGAGGTGTGTTGGAAGAAATGGATAAGAAGGGTTTTAGAAAATGAGGATGAAATGGGATTGGAGAGGATGGGAGGTGAATGTGGATTGGAGTTGAGAAATGGGGAATGAGAGTTGTTGGAGGAAAGTGATTTGAGAGTGGGTTTGATGTGGGGATTGGGAATGGAGTTTGGAGTGGAGGGAATGAGAAGTGTGGAAGAAAGAGATTTGAGGAAATGGAAAGTGTGGGGGAGAAAGAAAGTTGATTGAAGGGATGGTGTTGAGGATGAGTTTTGTAGATGAAAATGGGTTGGGATTAATGGGTCTTGAAGATGGTGGAGTGAGAGTTGAAGAATGGTTTTGGGGTAGATGGGTTGGAGATGAGGAAGTGGAAATGGATTGAGTGAAGAAGATTCTTATTAAAGAAAGGGAAATGGGATGGGGAGTTGAGAGATTTGAGAGGTGGAGGAGGTTTGAGAGAGGGGTTTGTTTGAGTGGAATGAGAGAGAGAGAGAGTCTCCTTAAGTGGGCAAGGCAGTGGGGCCTACCCAAAATTTGAAATTTTGCAAGGAAGACTAAGAAAATGGCCTGACGGGGTGACCACACCGGTCGGCGGGGGCAACGCCCCCTACTGGACCGTTGGCAGGGCGATCACGCCAGCACAGCGGGACGAGCAGGTGGGTATGGCGGGGCGGACACACCAGTGGCGGGGGCAACGCCCCCTGCTGGACCTCAGGCAGGGCGGCCACACAGGTGGCCAGGTGAGCATGCCAGCGGTGGGGGCGAGCAGCAGTGGCGGCGGGGGCAATGCCGGTCGGTGAAGTCCACTTACGTCGCCTCTTTCTGGGCGTTGGAAGGGCCCTTAGGGAGGTTCTATATATGAATTTGGGGTAGAAGAAGTTGATCTACGCAATGGGTGTAGCGGTTTCGCGTGATTCTCCCTGGTTAGGGGCCAAAATCCTATCTTTCTCCTGTTCTTTCTAATTTCGATAGAATTTCATCCCCCCTAAGTCTTTATTCAAGAATGAGTAAGAATTTCCCATTTCAGCCCAATACTAACATGTTCGGTCTAAGACGAAGGGTTTAACAGTCCAATCGTTTAGTATCCAGCTTGTTCCTGACAATATACTGGGGGAGTGCAAGAATAATGCGATGATAGGAGAACCTTTGAGGAGGAATGTTGGAAGGAGAGATTTCATTATTAGGCATCAATTATAATATGAATTTAATGAAATACAGTCAATCATCAATTCCTAAAAACTCTTATTTAAATGCATGAATATGAGATGATATGATGCATGCCCTCGCCACAACGCACCCTCGAGCGACTCCATCTAACGATCGCGTATATCAATACTCTCTCAGTGTGACCTCGACTTCCGAGCCGTCACCCTAACTAGTGCGATACAGTGCGATCGTGTTAACCGAGTTATTATTTAAGTCCATTCATCCAACAGATTGGGGAGTCTGATACACCCCAAAAATCAAATGCCCTGAATTAGTTGCGAGGCCAAGATCCCCCAACGTGTGAGGCCAAGTCCTTGTGATCCTTGATTCTGTTAGGTTCCCCATCCCCGACTTTAAGCACATGAGAAGTGCTGAGAACTGGGATCACTCGCGGTCACTACGGGGAGGCGCGTCACCCCAGCGTAGGCCTACAGCTCAGACATAGTGTCCCATTTCACCATGTCCGGCTCACGAGGTAGTGGATCAATTGCATGCGGTTATCAGTGGGCTACAACGGCGGTAGGGTATTTCAGGTTCCATACATGTGTGAACAAACATGGTTAACAATTGGGATTGGCAGTAATTAAGCCAGACCGCCCGAGTCAGGCGAGCACGTGACGAGCGACATCGGGTTCAAGAGACCCATGTAGTCGAACTACTGCCACCCATTCACACCCGCCCAATTTACGGGTTTGGTCTTAGGTTAATCCAACCAATAGGACTACCGTCTCACCTCAAGTTCCTACTCAATCAGGGGTTGATAATGATTCAAACATGCCAGTATCAAGGTTATCACTTAGCCTACAGTAGCATGTTACACACATCCCATCATACAGTTCAACATTTCTACAAGCATGTTACAATATCATAAGTAAGGTGCATGTGAGAAGTGTGAGTTAGTGAGGAAGCAAAGCGCTTCCTCAGCCCCTAGGAATCAAAATACGCAAGGGCAAAGTATCATACATGTCATAAAAAACATCATAAGAGGAAATCACACAACACATGAGTATATGATCATCTACTATATCATCAAACATGTGAGAGGCATAAATATGATCATGAGGAAGGAAAACTAAACAAACATGCAATTTTATACATCTCCAAACAAACACCCAATTCCTGGGGTCTCTCTAGATTTCACAAATGCTTCATCTAAACAAGCAAAATCATTAAACTCATAATATGATTGATGCTAGGCCACCTAGGATTAATAGTCCGCACCTTCGAATTCGATGGGGGCTTGGAAACGGCTTAGGAGATGTGGATTTCAGGATAGATCGGCCGGAATCCCTAAAACCAATCCTTGCATGTGAGAAATTTCATACCGATCCTTTCTTAATACTTGGATTTCAAGAAGAAATGGAGAGAGGTTCTTACCTAGATGGCTAACGGTCGAATTTGGGGTTGTGGTGGAGAGTTTCTTCTTGGAGGAGGATTAGAGAGCTTGAAAGGGTTGATGCCCTTGACCCCACCTTGATTGAGAGTCCACCTAGCTCACCTTCACCCTCCCTTTCTCTCTTTACTCTCCTCGATTGTTGGAGAATGGTGGGAGCTATAAAAATGGAGAGCTTGTCGTTGGAAGATGGTGGAAGTTATGAGGGAGAGATGGTAGATTGTTTGAGGTTGATGAGTTATGAAGGAGAGAGGTTTGGTGGTGGGGGATTTGGAAGAAGTTATGAGGGAGAGTGAGATGGGTTGTTGTTGGAGAATGAGGATTATGAGAAAGAGCTAGGGTTATTCTCTAGAGTTGGGCCCCTTGGCTTTATGTTTCCGTAATTTTTCAAAATAGCCTCTTAGGACTTCTATTATTGTTGTGGTGGCCCCACCACTCATATGGCCACCAAATTGGGTGGGTAGGTGTCTCATGGCTTAACAAGGGTTCATGCAAAGTTTGGGATCCAACGGATAAACGACCATGAGATTTGATCAGACGGTCCCGATCTCTAAGCGACCTAGCGGGGTCTATTCCGGTGATTGGAGGGGTTCTGGTGGTCCCCTAGCCATGAAATTTATAGGGTAGGTGGTTCATGGCCCGATGAAGGATCATGCAAAATTTGGGAACGATCGGATATGGGGTCTGGTCGCACGGGTCCGATTTGCGATCAACGGTCATCGTGCCACGATCGGGACCCAAATTTTGTGGACGAGTGAGGGACACCACATTAGGCCTTCACCGAAAATTTGGAAGAAATTCGACAGCGAATACACCCGAAATCCCTGCTCCCTTGACAAGCGCCAGATTTCCATTATGACCTTGTGTGGGTTGATCAGTGCTATAGGAACGACTTGGTTAATTAGTTTCCGGGTGTCCAATGAGTCTGTGGTCCACGATGAACCACAAGCCCAGTGAGATTCAGTGTTTCCTAAAGTTTTGTAATTTTCTGATCTTCCTGTGTCGCGGTATGGCCCGCACGGGCTGTCGCTAATTATAAACGGTCATCTGCCTTGGCGGCCCGCATTTGGTCATAACATGACCTGTCTAGACTACTCTGTTGGACTAATTTTAGATTAATTTTAAGTGTGGTACTGTAACACCCCGCATTTTTTTTAACCTGGGATTAGACGTCCTTATGCAATGGGTCAACCATAACACCTTGGTAACCTCTCAAAACCCAATTCCAAAGCCAAGAAATCGTTTAGAATGAAATTCTTTAAAAATTTAACGTGAATTAGCCAGCGCTACGTTAGATTAGCTGTGAAATTAGCACTGATCACTTTAAATACGATCTGTAAGACCCAAAACTTGTAGAACCATTGACGCTATCTTACCCTGAAATCCAGGATCAAACTCTAAACCTGTTTTTCTCAAGAACCCTTTGAAACTTTATATTGGATCTAGACCGCGTGTTGAAAGTCCGATAGCGATAATCTTAGACGATTACGATCGCCTTGTTGGACTTAACAATCATTTCGAAAATCAAGCCCAACTGATGTTCTAAGGCTATTTCATTGAGTCTGGAGCAAAGAGTGTGAGAAAGAGTGAAATTCATTAAAAATTAAATGTCATTTAAATAAATTTGGCACGTTTCGCTTGCGGGTTAAGTATAAGCATTCAGACCGTAAGAATCTGACCCAAATACACCCTCGGATCAGGAAACATTTCTCACCCAGGTCAATATACTTGGAATCCTCGATCGAGTCTCCGTGACCGCTGAACTGAAACTTGTCCGCCACGTACGATCTGGGAACTCTACCGAACTGAAAACTTGGTGTGAGCAGGATCCAATATCCACGAGCTTAAGTCTGACCGCATTCGGCCAGAGGACCTCCCGAAATGCTCTTTTGGATCGAAAAAGACCCGATTTGGCGATAACCCAAGTATACCTTGACTTGGAGTCTGTTTTGGTTTTGTTTGGCCTTATAAAAGGGGCTTAAACCCTTAGCTTTCTAACCCATACGAATTTGGAGAAAATCTTAGGGGAGAAGAGAGAAAAGAGAGAGAAGTGAGGGAGAAGCTGGTGATTTCTCCTGGAATTCTTCCCTGCTGCTCTATGTGCTAAATCTATCCTTCTGTATCGCTTTTCCGGTGACTCCGGCTTCGTTCTAGGTAAGAAAACCCTAACCTTAACCTGTTTTAGGGATTCTATCAATACAAGTAGTGAAGTAGCTGATGTATCTTGTGAATTAGGTCGTCATATCGCCGTTAACGAAGCGTAGACTTCCTGTTCGATTCATTACACTTCTACGGCGAAAGGTGCGGATCTTAGATGCTTAGATTACCGGTTTTCAAAGCTTTCAATGCCGTTTAATAGTAGATTGTTGACAAGAATGCTATTTGACATGTACAACATGCTGTCCGTTTTTCATTTCGAATACGTACGAAGAATATGAGATTTAGGGTATTTTGGATATTTGTAGGAAATACTGTATACGTACGTATTTTGCCTATATGATTGCCATGGATATTTGCTGTGTATTTATACTAGTTATGGATGTATGATCTGTTTGGTGAAGAGATTCGCCCTAATGCACATATTGGCCGACATATGCTATGTAGACTAAAGTGTGTAGATAAAGTGTTTGTTTAAATGCCTAAATCAATATGATTTTTGCCTGCCATATGTTTTGAATGTAAGAACATGATTGTCGTGTATTAGACATCTCCTTGATATAAGGATTTGCCATATTGTATGTTGAAATCAATACACATCAAGTACGTTGGAGTTGTGTAGTCTAAGTATTTGTATAAATGTATGTATTAGTAAGTATTGAGTAAATGGTGTTGTAGATTAGCGTTGAGATTGGATTCTCAATTAATTTATTGATGTACATGAATTCCTCCATGTTTGTTGTATTGAATTGATTACCTTATGTGTGAAATACTCGTGTATGGTTAACTGCTTTTGATGTATGTTATAACATGCTGATAACATGCTGGAATTACTCGTATTTCAATTGTCTCTCTCATATGATTATTGATTTAGATTCCAAGTGCTTGGGGCTATACTCTAGTCCAG
Source organism: Magnolia kwangsiensis (assembly GCA_037074715.1). Classification (NCBI taxonomy): domain Eukaryota; kingdom Viridiplantae; phylum Streptophyta; class Magnoliopsida; order Magnoliales; family Magnoliaceae; genus Magnolia; species Magnolia kwangsiensis. The sequence goes on along the minus strand of CM073577.1, from coordinate 10,322,468 downwards.
GCAGTCGGTAACAGTTTAGAATTCGTGGTTGGATTCTATTCTCCACGAAGGATGTGTATGACGAACCCGAGTCGTACTAAAGTTGTCGGCAGTGGTTAGGCCACACGAAGTGTTTGTGCACTTCATGTCGGTCGATTCAATGTGCGCTCATGCTACTCGGACTCATCAAGTAACCCGATTGACCGTTGTATGTTCACCTTGTATTCGTCATAACTACTTGAACCTAGGGTACAGAACTTACCAGTGATAACCCTGATAATCGTGGTACCTTGATCCACTAAGACTCATGAGCCGGGCATGGTGGTATGGGACACCGTGGTCGAGCTGTCGGCCTACGCTGGGGCCACAAACCTCCCCGTAGTGACCAGTGAGAACCTTAGACTCGTGAGCCGATTATGGTGGTATGGGACACTATATTCGAGTTGTCGGCCTACATTGATAAGGTATGGGGGAGCGGTGCAACGAGTGAGAGCAACAGCCCTGGTAGCCTTTTGTAGTGACCTCGAGCGTACTCTGAGTCTACGTGAGGCGACGACCCTTACGTAGTAATAAGAGTACAACTAGGCATGTATTGATAAGGTAATGGGAGAGTGGAGCAACGAGTGCGTGCAACAGTCCTGACAGCCCTTGCAGCGACCTAGAAATATACCATCGTATGAGATTACTAGGAGTGACGACCCTAGAAAGGATCCTTGTTGGGAATGATATAAGGAAAGTACCCCAGTTTTCCAATCATGCTGTATGAAATGGACTAATAATAACTCGGTAATCATTATCCATATCGCACTGCATGTGCCTGGAAGATGTGGAGCACTGAGGAAAGAAAGCATGCCGCGGACGCAGATGGTGCCGCATGAGGGAGTATGTCATGAGGGCATCCATCATGTTATTTCATCTATGCATTAATCACAGTATTTAGGAATGTTTGTTTTGTTTGCTTTATCATTATCGCGTGATGGATTTGATAACATGTTAATCTTTATTCTATGATCCCACTGAGTTAGCTACTCACTCCCACGTTATAGGATGGTGTTCCGGACACCCACCAGTCCCTATTTTAGTTTCAGATGAGGGCACTGCTTGTGGAGCAGAGCTAGACTTGTATGATGCTGAGGAGGACTTCTCCTCTGTGTTTTGATCGACGGGATTACAGGGAGGTTGATTAGATACCATGACACGTGTCATTTTATATTTTTGGAGCACTCATGTATATTCTTTTCTTTCTATTTTGGAGTATACATGTATTTAGTTAACCTGGTAACATGATCACACTCTGGAGACTTACAATCATTTATATATTTTATGTATCTATCACATTCTTCCGCTTGATAATTTAACTGTATCTGGAGTATGATATGTTGTTTTGGCTTAATCCACCTCATGTTTTATGTACTGTTACCGACGACATTCATCCATTATTAAAAATGTTGCATAAGTGATGTTCTGGAACTCGGGAGTTGGGTTTCTACCTGACCTCCGATTTTCGGGGCGTTACAGGTACCTTGCCACAAGTAGTCTAAACAAACGGTCCTGCGGCAAATCCTACGCGGACGCCCCAGGACACGGTGCTGGTTAGACGGGATGTTACAACGATACATAGGCTCAAATTGATACATGTATTCTATATCCAGGCCATCCATCCCTTTCTCCAAATAATTAAAAGGCATGAGCCCAAAATCAGAGCAGATCCAATTCTAAGGTGAACCATGAAATAGTAGTGATTTAACATCTGCTATTAAAAACCTCTTAGGTCCACCATGATGTTCCTATAATATTTATTTGCCATTCAACCTATTGATGAGCTCCCATAAATCTAGATCAAGGTACAAGACAAATATCAACTTATCCAAGCTCCAATGACTCGTTGATGGCCAGTCACTGCTATTTCCTATAGTATGGTCCACATGAGAATTGAATCTCCTTTATTTATGGGTTCATATTCTAAAATAATTTAGAAAATGTACGAACAATATGAATACAAATTAAATAGGTCAGGGTAGGCATGCCAAAAAGATCGTACAAGGCCAGGCCGCACCTAATTCGCTCCGCTCGAGGACCTGTCGTAAAACCATGTGCTCAGATGGTGCTTGACCGGACCAGATTCAAATCTAAGGTGGATCATATCACATTATCAGTGGCTATCTTGGTCCACAAAAGTTTTAGATCAAGAGTTGATATTTGTGTTTTCCTTTCTCCATGCGTGTTGTGACCTAATCAACGGGTTGGATGGTAAACAGACATTACGGTGGGCGTTAAGAAGTTTTTAACGGTGGCTGTTCAATTACAACTGTTTCACGTGGTGTGGTCGAGCTGAGATTTGGATCTGACCTTTTTTTTTTGCTCATGCTCGGAAATGATCTTGAAAATGGATGGAGTGTATGGATAAAACACTGCTCACGGAACCGTTGAGTACCATTCACCATCGAATTCGAGTCTCCCTTAGCCCATATGGGTGTCGAGATCAGGTGGGCCACGTATGTCTTGAAAATCACGTGATGAATGGAACAGATCTGGAATCAGTGTGCCATTTTGACACGTGCTTCGTGAATAGTCTCTATGATCTTTACTCATGCGAATAGTCGGATCCGCCTATTAGCTCAAAGAATGCCCAATTTCTCGTCATTTACATCTTACTCTGTAAAGAGCTGGCATTTTTCTTTTCACGAGGTAGACTAGTGTAAATGCGGGAGCACCAGGTTTGTTGTGCCCCGATATTATAGGATGCACGTTGTAAACGCATACTATATCTACACTGTTCATTAAGGGCATGTTTGGCCAGACCAATCCCACGGTATTAGGAAGGATGGGATAATGATATCCCAGGATATACATGACGAGCCAAACAGACCGGGTGAACTTGTCCCGGGATATTAGCAATCCCGTGAATCTTACAACAATCCACCGATACCACCATCATTACCTTAAAATTAATCTCATTCCTTGGTTGGACAGATTAGAAGGTAAAATCCCAAAATATGCCGGGCGTACCAAACAAACCCAGTGAACTTGTCCAAGGATATAGCAATCCCGTGGATCTTAAATCAATCCACTAACACCACCATCATTACCTTAAAATCGATCCCATCCTTGTGGATTGGTTTAAGATCCATGGAATTGCTATTTCCTAGGACAAGTTCACTCGGTCTGTTTGGCATGCCCGGCGTATCTCTGGATTTTACCTTTCAATCTGTCCAACTAAGGGATGAGATCAATTTTAAGGTAATGATGGAGATGTCAGTGGATTGTTTTAAGATTCCTAGGATTGCTTATATCCCGAGACAAGTTCATCGGGTATATTTGGCTCGTCATGTATATCCTAAGATATCGTGACCCCATCCCTAATATCGTGGGATTGGTCAAACAGGCCCTAAGTGGAGCCTAGTGAATGGACCATAGATTAAAAAAACATTATCAATATTGTTGGACTCCAATTCAAAATAACAAAACCACTCTTGTGATCAAGGCTTTAAATTGGATACACGTAGATGCATCAAGCATTGCTGGTATCCCCTTCACTGAGATGAATAAATTCACTACAACAAAATCTCTAGGGTCTTCATGGCCACCAAAATTGTACTCCCCTCAATCAATTAGTAAAAGGAAAGGAGGCTAATCCCTCCTTAGTGAGTAATTTTTGGCTTATGACAATAGACGAAGGTCTATGACCTTAAGGACATATTATTTTCGCAAGACTTTAAGTTTTAAATACTTTTCAAATGAATAAAGATACACATTTAAATTAAATAAATACTAAATGTTATTGATTTCATTAACAACCCATTTGGGAGTGTGGATTTAGAATCCTCTAGATTTGAAATCCTCTTGTTGTGTTTGCACCTTGAATTCAAAATCCCACGTAATCCAAAAGAGCTATGCATAATATATTTATAGGGGGTTTGAATTTAATTATTAAACAAACTTTAATATATCTAATTAGTGCAAATGTGTAATGTTTGACATAATGGTTTTAATAAGTTTGTTGAAATATATACTTCACCTGAAAATGATGAAATTCCAAGTCTCAAATGACCATAAGCACAAGATCACATCTGAGTGACTAACCAACGATTTTTAACCATTGATTTACATGGACGATATTCGAACGGTGCAAATCATCACATTAAAGTAATTATAGTGATGCAATTGATAATTTGATTTTTATTTTTTATTTTTTTATTTTTATATCATCTGTGGCCCGTGTGCCCAATAGATTAATAGCCTAGTGACACACATGTTACACATGTAACTCTTGAAAGGATTTTAGATGTAATCCAAGCTTTCACCTTGGATTTCAAACCCCCTCTCTAAGGGGATTTGAAAGACCTATTTACTTTATGGTGTTAAACATACAAGGGATTTGAAATACCCTCGGGCCTCCCCAAATCCATGGTGTCAAATGACCGCTTAGTATTATAAAATAATGTTTATTACAATCAACAACTTGTGAGACAACCAAATGAATAGACAAAATAAAAATAGATAAATAAACAAAATAAAAATACATAAATACCTTATATGCCGATCGAAATAAAGGAATCAAGGTAGGTGTGATCAATCAAATCGGAATTTTGAATAATCATGATATAAACCAACTCTACTCCTAAGGTGTTGTAGCGGGAGCCACTAGGTGGTAGCTAAACTGATCTAAGAAAAAAAAAAAAGATAAATAAAAGATGGACTGATGTATTTGACGTTGGGCCTCAAGCTCTTTTTCAATTGCTCCTTTGATAGATTGTAGAGGTAGTGAAACCCACTTTAGGGTTTCATGGATGCTTCTGGATCCTTCAAGCCCATGTCGCTCATCTGGAAATGGGAATCCCTTTGATTGCTTCAGAATTGGTGGCTTGCATTAGAAAGAAAGTGTAATGTCCTGAATTTTCACTGTTTTGGATTTTAAAAAATCCTTGATTTTTTTTATTGTAATTAACTTATAATATCACTTACTGACCATTAACACATAATGTTAGTTTATACATAGGTGGAACCAATAAAGAACCGCATAAGTTCGATTAATCAACTGTAGGAAGCCAAACGAATCTACCTGATCACTTAAACATCAAGTTTAGCCCCATGATTTACTCACATAGGGTCCAAATCTAACCGACTCATCGTGTCACACCCCAAACCCGGAAATCGGATTCACAGGAAACTCAATTGCCTAATCCGGTGCCGATGCCTCCGTAGTGCCCCATTCTCGGCTCCTGGTAATCATATGCCAGATTCCGATCTTGGGACCTTACAAGGAGGATTTTCAGAATGATTTTTTCTTTTTGTAATGGAGCATAACACAAGCATAACCAAGTCACAAAACAACATCACCACATATCCACTATATTAAAAACTTTAAATACAATCCGGAAAGAAAAATACAAGATGATCAAAAAGCACCAAAATGGCCTGATACGCGCTCCTGCTGTCCAACGACACCTGCATGCAACGATCGTGCATAAGCTTACAAAAGCTTAGAGGGTGGTGTAAGTGTGTGCATAAGGCAAGCGCCAAGTATACAATATCAGAGCAATGCGGAAGTATGCGGTAAGTCCATGAATAAAACCAACCATATCAATGAAATGTGATGTAAGGCATGAATGCTATCGGCCATACCATGGCCATGCGATGCGAGACATGAATGCTATCGGCCACACCGATGCAATGCGAGGCCTACATAGCCGAATGTGATATGTGAAATGCAATCCAAGCAAGTCGGTACTCATCAAGACACATGATGTTTTAATTTAAACCAATTTGATTTAAATGATTTTAACTCGCAAGTATACGAATCAGATGTAAATATGGTACGTATTACGAGATCATTTTCACGAGGACTGGTTGTCACAATTTGAAACTTAAGACTCTTCTTAACTAATCCAACAAATATTTTAGCAAACTAATAAGTAAACTAACACAAATCTATGGAAAATAACTGAGAACTATGAGAAAAATTCAATCCAGAAAAAGACTAGGACTTTCGAATCCACCCCTAATTATCCTAACCCTTGTTTTACCTGTTGATTTATTCTAATTCAGATTGATATAAATTTAATAAACAAAGCACATCCTATGTCCTTGGTCGGGCACACAGAATGTATAATCTTTTAAAGCATATGGATCACATCTTTCCATCCATGGTCAGGCATGGAGAGATGTAAATCCTATTTCTTCCTCTATAAGAAACTTGTTCATGGTCAGACACAAGCACCTACAGTAATATTCTAAACAACATCCATATCTAGACTTTGGTCGAGCTCATAGAATGGATGAATATGAAAATTACAGTTAAGCACACTAGCGAAAGAAACAAATCAATCTAAACTAAATAAAATCAACACATAACAAGCATTATTCAAATTAAGAGCTTCATCTCAGCCCTAGTTAAGAGATTAGCAATTCATAATGTTAATGAGAAAGAAAGAAAAATAAGATTGAAGCATGAAAAACATCCCTTCTTCCTTCCTCTCTCTTTCTTCTCTTTCTTTTTCTTTCCTCTTTCTTCTTCTAGTCTGCTCTCCCCTGGCTCTGGATCTTCCTTCCTCAAGGTCTGAATAATTGCTCCCCACGTCCAAAATCTCCTTATATAGCTGCTGGAATGGTGAAAATCGGACTTGAATCGGATTTGGAAAGCTATCGCATGCGTAGCGAAAGCCTTTTCGCAGCCAAGTTCGGTGCTTCGAAACACGCCACTTTCCTCGCTCAAATTTCAAAAAAACACTGTCCTTTAGGACTTTCTTGGGTCCTCTACATGATAGACGGTTCAGATCTGCCATATGATCAAAGATGGTGGGCCAAAACTGCCTGGAAAAGTCAGTTTTCACGGATGTCCGAAACCTTTCGCACCATTTCGCTGTTGTGATCGGTGGGCCCCACAGAAGCATTTTCTGGAAAATTCACCCTGTCCATTGGATTCAGGATGAAATTTCAGTCAAGAATGGGTAGTTTTGAATGTCCATTGGCATGTCTCAGAGAAGAAATAACTAAAAGATCAGATTTGAAAGATACAGGGCAGCCCTTTTGTGGCCCCTGTATCGCACACATGTGCACGCATGGATGCAAAAGTTCAGCATGGTTTTGTAGCTCTCGAAGCCCTCTACAAGATGGACGGATCAGATCGGTCGTACGAGCAATGGGTAGGGCCCACTACCGTCTGCAAAACGGATGCCAACCGTGCGTTGGCTGACGAAAACGGAAATTTCCATTTTTTTCTTTCTTTTTCGGTCAGAGACGGTCAACCGTCTCTGCCGTTTTTCATGCACGTGTAGTGCACTTGTGCACTATGCACATTCCATAGATGTGGGGTCCATGATGATGTGTTTTTGAAATCTGATCCAGTCATTCATCTTCTCATATTATTTAAGCCGTCAATACCAAAGTTGAGGCAGTTTCAGATATCAGGTGGGCCCCAAATTGAAGATTAATGGGCTGATCTATCCGTTGGCCCACTTTTCGAGATCTTTAATGGCTAAAATTTAATATGTACGGTTAATTTACGGCCCACATCGCATGTATGAAGTTTCAGGTCAATCGGATGGTGGGAACCCTGTGATCTTGCATTTTGGATCAGTTTTAGGCCTTTTTAACGGTGAACGGCTTTATTTTCTTGGATCCATGGCATGTAAATCCGTTGATCTTGGTCCTATGGAGTGCGTCCCTTGCTCTGGTGACTTTGTAACGTCAAATCCACGTTGTTAATATCACTTTTAATCCACGCTCTTGATTTCCTCCTGTAATCAAAATATAATTAAAATATGGCATTAAACATTATCTTGTAAGTAAAATTCGGCAATAATCAGTGTCTGATATGCAATATTTGACCCTCATTACAACCCCCAACCAGCATTTTGCTAGTCCCGAGCAAAACATGCGAAAAAATAATTTCAGAAATAAGAGACAATTCCTGTAAACTCAAGTGACTTGTGAACAGATAGTTAAAATGTAAAAATTCTAAGATTCATGCATGGTGTGTAGAATTTTTTTTCAGGAATCAAGCTCATGGTAAACTTCATAATCAAGTTCAAAGTATTAATCCATTTATTAGAACATTCCAAACATTGAGTTCCATGAGTATATAGTGTAATCTCGGCTTACCACTGTTAAGAGATCCAATTGTTATTTTCATGATATCATTGGTAAGTAACAATGGAATGCATGACAACTAAAACCAACACTTGCCTGACAGGTTAACTTTTCATTATACCAACCTTTGATTTTGTTCATAAACAGTAACGCCAAAGAGGGGAATCAAATCCTCACTATAGGGAGCAAACCTATGGTGAAAACTTGTCACCTAAATTTTATATATATTTTTTTTCTAACTATCAACCATTGAATCTACACCTATAGGGAGCAAACCTATGGTAAAGATTATGCGACTTACCCTTTTAATTCTTCTTTTATTGAACAAAATATTTTTTTTCAAGCTGATTCCATTCATGCTTAGAGATTACCAAGTTAATCATTTAATATCGAACCGGAACCTTAATGTGTAAGCGAGATGTGATATGCGAAATCATGACTCAATCAATGTTTACAACTTCTAATCACGGGTTAGCAATTCAAACTTAAATGTGAAATCTAACAGACAACTGAACCCAAGAGTCATGAATTACCAACATCACGAATCTTTTAATTTTAAAATCACAATTATCCTTCAAAGTCACTTCAAATTCAAAAAATTAAAAAATTTCACACTTTTTGCTCAAGACCAAGAAAATACTGATTAGGTTACCTAATCCCCCACCCCCAACCTAAAATCTACATTGTCCTCAATGCAAAAGAAATAAGCATGCAATGCATATAAGACAATGAAATTAAAAGAGGAGTGATGAAAAGATGGTACCTGGACGGAGAATTTAGGAGGCATTTCCAAAAATAGCAACTTAAAAGCGAGTCAGCACAAGAGAGAAACCAATAAAAATAATAAAAATAAAATAAAATCACAAAAGAAAAGCCTACCTATACCATTTTCGCAGGTGCTCTCGATTGCATTTAGCGTATGCAATAAGCCTTTAAACCCCTAGGTTACCCCTAGTTGACGAGTTGTAGTCTCGTGAGGGTTTGCAGCAATGTTACCCACAAACATTGAAATAACTAACTAGGAAAAAGAAATAAAAAGAAAAGCTGGGTTGCCTCCCAGGAGCGCTAAGTTTAACGTCTTCAGCCAGACAAAAATAAATCATGAATTAATCAATCTTGAAAACCTGGGTCCTCCAAATTAACTTCCTCAACATCTTGATTAACCAAATCCTCCAAATAAGGTTTCAGTCGTTGACCATTCACTTTGAAAATATTTCCGTCCTTAAGATTTTTAATCTCGACTGCTCCATGAGGAAATACTGTTACTACCTGATAAGGACCATACCATCGCGAACATAGTTTTCCAGGAAAGAGGCGTAACTTAGAATTATACAATAAGACTTTCTGACCTGGTTCAAATGTCTTGCGAAGAATTGACTGGTCATGAAAAAATTTCGTTCGTTCTTTATAAATTTTTGCATTCTCATATGCCTCATTTCGAATTTCTTCTAACTCATTGAGTTGAAGTTTACGGTGCGATCCAGCCTTGTTCAAATCAAAATTAAAGGTTTTGATGCCCCAATATGCATAATGTTCTAATTCCACAGGTAAGTGACATGCTTTCCCAAAGACAAGCCTATAGGGAGACATTCCAATCGGGGTTTTGAATGTTGTACGATACGTCCAAAGAGCATCATTCAAACGTTGCGACCAATCCTTACGATCAGGGTGAACTGTTTTCTCTAAAATTTGTTTTATCTCCCGATTCGAAACTTCTACTTGATCACTTGTTTGTGGATGGTATGGAGTTGCAACTTTATGGGTGATGGAATATTTCTTCATTAAAGATTCAAACGGTTTATTGCAAAAATGAGTACCACCATCACTTATGATTGCCCGAGGAGTACTAAAATGAGAAAAGATATTTTCTTTCAAGAAGCGAACCACAACTTTATGATCATTCGTTTTACATGGCACTGCTTCCACCCACTTAGAGACATAATCGATGGCCACAAGGATATACATATAACCGAATGATGGGGGAAACGGACCCATGAAGTCAATACCCCAAACATCAAATATCTCAACAATGAGAATATTGGTAAGTGACATCATGTTTCTACGGGAAATATTACCCATACGTTGGCATCGATCACATGTAGAACAAAAGGCATGTGTGTCCCGAAAAAGTGTAGGCCAATAAAATTCACTTTGTAAAACTTTTGCAGCTGTTTTCTTTGAACCAAAATGACCACCACATGCATGGTCATGACAAAAGGAGATTATACTATGAAACTCACTCTCAGGTACACATCTCCTAATGACCTGGTCAGGACAGAGTTTGAATAGGTATGGATCATCCCAGAAGAAATGTTTAACCTCAGCAAGAAATTTGGATTTATCCTGTTTAGTCCAATGAGAAGGAATCTGACTTGTAACAAGATAATTTATAATATCCGCATACCAAGGTAATTGAGAAATAGCTAAAAGTTGTTCATCAGGGAAAGACTCGTTCATTGGCACAAGATCCAATGTGGGCTCCAAGACAAGTCTAGACAAATGGTCGGCTACCACATTTTCGGAACCCTTTTTATCCCGAATTTCAATGTCAAATTCTTGTAGCAAGAGAATCCAACGAATCAATCGAGGTTTAGCATCTTTTTTAGAAAGAAGATATTTCAATGATGCATGATCTGAAAACACTATAACCTTCGATCCAATGAGATATGACCTGAATTTGTCTAGAGCAAATACCACTGCCAACAACTCTTTTTCAGTGGTAAAGTAGTTCAGTTGAGCATCATTTAGAGTCCTACTAGCATAATAAATGACATGAGGTATTTTGTCCAATCGTTGTCCTAAGACAGCTCCAACAGCATAATCAGAAGCATCACACATAAGCTCAAAAGGTAAACTCCAATTGGGTGGTTGAATGATTGGAGCAGAAGTTAATAAAAGCTTTAACTTGTTAAAAGCTTTCCGACAATCATCATCAAGGTCAAATGCAACATCCTTCGCTAATAAACTGCACAAGGGTCGATAAATTTTGCTAAAATCCTTAATGAATCTCCTGTAGAATCTTGCATGCCCTAAAAATGATCTAATTTCCTTCACCGTTCTAGGTGGAGGAAGACTAGAAATTAAATCAATCTTGGCTTTATCAACTTCAATGCCTTTGCTTGAAATAACATGCCCGAGTACAATCCCTTTTTGAACCATAAAATGACACTTTTCCCAATTCAATACCAGGTTCGTTTCTTTACATCTTTCCAAAACTAGAGATAGATGGTATAAGCATTCATCAAAGGAAGAGCCAAAAATGAAAAAATCATCCATGAAAATCTCGAGAAAACGCTCAACCATGTCTGAAAAAATACTCATCATGTATCGTTGAAAAGTAGCAGGCGCATTACATAGCCCAAATGGCATACGCCGATAGGCATATGTACCAAAAGGACATGTAAATGTGGTTTTCTCTTGATCCTCGGGAGCAATGGGAATCTGATTGTAGCCGGAATAACCATCTAGGAAACAATAATAGCTATGCCCTGCCAATCTCTCTAGCATCTGATCGATGAAAGGAAGAGGAAAGTGATCCTTCCTTGTGACCAGGTTCAGTTTATGGTAATCAATACAAACTCGCCAACCCGTAGTCATGCGGGTTGGTACTAATTCATTATCATCATTTTTTATCACCGTAATCCCAGACTTTTTTTAAACAACTTGAACTGGGCTGACCCACGTGCTATCCAAAATAGGGTAAATGATAGCAACATCTAACAATTTAAGCACCTCCACCCGTACGACCTCTTTCATGTTAGGATTAAGCCTCTTTTGCATTTCACGTGATGTTTTTGCATTTTTCTCAAGATGAATATGATGCATACACACAGTGGGGCTTATTCCCTTTATGTCCGCTATTGTCCACCCAATATCTGCCCTATGTTCTCTAAGAACATTAAGCAACTTGCCCTCCTGTTCTTTATCGAGATTAGAAGCTATGATGACAGGTAGGGTCTCAGAAGGACCTAAAAATGCATACCTGAGAGTTTCAGGTAATTGTTTAAGGTCAAGTTTGGGTGGTTTCTCAACAGACGGGACCGGTTTAGACTCAGATGGTGGAAGAAGTTCCACTTTCGCTTTCAATTTTGTAGTATCCATTATAGAATTAGAGTCGAGCAATGCATTGACTTCTTCGATAAAACTTTCTATGTCAAAGTCTGTGCCAAAATGTGCTAGACAAGTCTCCAGTGCGTCTTCGAAAGATTTAAAGAAAGAGTCATGCACTAAACTATCAATCATGTTCACCTCAAAAATATCATCCGAGTCTGTCGGTTGTTGTCCAGCATTGAAAACATTCAGTTTAATGTTCATATTACCAAAAGACAACTTCATGACTCCATTTCTGCAATTTATAATAGCATTGGATGTAGCTAAGAATGGACGTCCCAAGATAACCGGGATTTGACTCGTAGGATTCGGGACAGGCTGAGTATCAAGAACGATGAAATCCACTGAAAAATAAAACTTATCAACCTGGATTAACACATCCTCAATAATACCACGGGGCACCTTGACAGATCTAGTAGCTAGTTGTAGTGTTATTTTAGTTGATTTTAGTTCACCAAGTCCTAGCTGCTCATACACAGAATATGGCAACAAATTAACGCTCGCCCCTAAATCAAGCAATGCCTTCTCAACCTTATGATCTCCTATGACGCAAGAAATGGTAGGAGCTCCTGGATCCCTAAATTTAGGAGGAGTGTTGTGTTGAATCATATAGCTGAGTTGCTCTGCAAGGAAGACCTTCTTATGAACATGCATCTTACGCTTCTGAGTGCATAAATCTTTAAGAAACTTAGCGTAAGCAGGGACTTGCTTGATAGCATCAAGCAATGGAATATTAATTTGCACTTGCTTAAACATCTCCAATATCTCATTAAAGTTGTTTCCTTTCTTAACTGGTGTCAGACGTTGAGGAAAAGGTGCTTTAGGCACATAGGATGACACAGGAGTGGTTTCTGGAGGGTCAGATTGCTTTTGGACTCTTGATGCAATAGTATGTCTCTCCGCTTCATTTTGCTCTTCTGGTTTGGAATTTGATTTTTCCCTAGACATTTCTACTTTGTTATCGATCAGTTTACCGGACCTAAGGGTAATGATAGATTTGGCTTGCTCATGATATTGTTCCTGGTTTGAATTAGAGCCAATCTCAAAATGTCCTTTTGGATTTGCCACAGGTTGGCTAGGGAACCTCCCCTTTTCTCTCTCACTCAATGTGGCAGCAAGTTGACCCAATTGAACTTCCAGCTTGGCAATAGATTGAGCATTCGCATGTACGCTTTGCTGGTTAGCTAGTAAAGTTTGTTGGGTGTCTTTTTAAAATTGAAGAAAACTCTGCATAAAAAGATTGACTGTATCCTCAAGAGATGGTTTCCTAGATTGTGCAGGAGCTTGTTGATATTGCGGAAACTGTTGAGGTTGTTGACTACCAACTTGTGGGTAAGGTTGCAAAGGAGGATTTTCAGATGGTCTTCCTTGTTGTGGTCCTTTTGTCCAAGAAAGATTTAGATGTCTAGCCCACCCTGGGTTGTAGGTATTTGAGTAAGGATCATTCCCAGGTCTCCGAAAGGTGTTCATAGCATGTACTTGTTCGGAAAGAAATTCAAAAAATGCTGCACCAGATGGACACGACTGCGTAGGATGGCCAAGACTAGAACATATAGCACATGACTCGATTTGAGTTGTTTGTGGAGGTCCATTATTCAACATCAGAGCATCGACTTTCTGTGTCAGGCTATCAATTATGGTATAAATATTTGGCGTGACTCCTATCTCATATATACCACCTTTCTTTGGCAGTTGGGGATTTCTTTCACCTCTATTTGAGTAGTCCCATTGTTGAGAATTTTCGCACAAGGTTTCAAAGAAATTCCATGCTTCGACATCACTTTTGGTCATGAATGACCCTCCATTGGTGGCATCAACCATGCGATGATTTTGAGGTGTCAAACCGTCATAGAAGTATTGAACTTGTTGCCACTTCTCAAAGCCATGGTGTGGACATTTAAGGAGCAAGTCCTTCCATCTTTCCCAACATTCATGAAAGTGTTCTCCCTCTTTTTGCGTGAAATTAGTGATTTCTCTACGGAGAGCATTCGTTTTGTGAACAGGGAAGAATTTGTTTAAGAACTTCTTAGACAGTTGATCCCATGTAGTGATCGTCCCAACTCCTAGAGAATTCAACCGTGCTTTTGCCTTATCCTTCAAAGAAAAAGGAAAAAGGCGCAAACGGATTGAATCATCTGAGAAGTTTTGAAACTTAAAGGTCGAGCAAATGTCTAGAAATTCTTTTACATGATGATATGGATCCTCTTTGTCTAAACCATAGAAAGATGGTAACAACTGTATGACCCCTGGTTTAAGTTCAAAGTGTGCTGTCGTGGTGGCTGGCAACACTATGCATGAAGGCGCATTAAATTGGACAGGAGCTGAATAATCTCTAAGCGCTTTAATTGCATTCCCGTCCGTCATTTTGAATAGGATATTTCTAAATCTTTTATGAAAGGTTCTTTCTATTTCAGGATCAAAGGGTGCTAGTTGTATGTTCAAAGATCTACGCCCTAGCATAAACTGAATAACTGAAATGTAGGAAAGAGAACTAAACTAAACTAAGATGCAACCTAAGAGAAATAAGACTAGAACTAAAAATTATGAATTCCTAAAAACAAGAGAAAACTATGTAAACAAGAATTAGAAGAAAGATCCCGGAAAAGAAGGTGATGGATGTCTGAAGATTTGGTAGCTTCTCCTTTTGAAGACAATCTTATTTAACAGCTTCCTTCTTCAATTCCTGTAAAAAATAAAAAAATAAAAACAAAAGCAATTTCCTAAAATAATGCTAGAAAGAAAAAAAAAAAATCTTAAGCAACGGTTAGTTTCTAAAAAGGGAAAAATTTCTAAAACTAGAAAATAGAAAGTTAATTGAAAGAAGAATCTAAATCTAAAATTAAAAATTAAAAAATTTCTAAGAAGAAAGTCTAGAATTAGAAAATTCCTAAAAAAGAGAAATTAGAAAAAGTAGAGAATTTTAGAAAGGGATTACCAAAATAGAAGTTCAAATCAGGACCCTACAAAACAGGAAATATGTTAGTTTCTAAAATAAAATAAAATAAAATAAACTTTAACCTAAAGTTAGTAAAATCCTAAGGCTATGAATTATGATAAGAAAGAATCCTAAATTCAATTTGGACCGAAACATTTCCCGGCAACGGCTCCAAAAACTTGATGTTTTAATTTAAACCAATTTGATTTAAATGATTTTAACTCGCAAGTATACGAATCAGATGTAAATATGGTACGTATTACGAGATCGTTCCTACGAGGACTGGTTGTCACAATTTGAAACTTAAGACTCTTCTTAACTAATCCAACAAATATTTTAGCAAACTAATAAGTAAACTAACACAAATCTATGGAAAATAACTGAGAACTATGAGAAAAATTCAATCCAGAAAAAGACTAGGACTTTCGAATCCACCCCTAATTATCCTAACCCTTATTTTACCTGTTGATTTATTCTAATTCAGATTGATATAAATTTAATAAACAAAGCACATCCTATGTCCTTGGTCGGGCACACAGAATGTATAATCTTTTAAAGCATATGGATCACATCTTTCCATCCATGGTCAGGCATGGAGAGATGTAAATCCTGTTTCTTCCTCTATAGAAAACCTGTTCATGGTCAGACACAAGCACCTACAGTAATATTCTAAACAACATCCATATCTAGACTTTGGTCGAGCTCATAGAATGGATGAATATGAAAATTACAGTTAAGCACACTAGCGAAAGAAACAAATCAATCTAAACTAAATAAAATCAACACATAACAAGCATTATTCAAATTAAGGGCTTCATCTCAGCCCTAGTTAAGAGATTAGCAATTCATAATGTTAATGAGAAAGAAAGAAAAATAAGATTGAAGCATGAAAAACATCCCTTCTTCCTTCCTCTCTCTTTCTTCTCTTTCTTTTTCTTTCCTCTTTCTTCTTCTAATCTGCTCTCCCCTGGCTCTGGATCTTCCTTCCTCAAGGTCTGAATAATTGCTCCCCACGTCCAAAACCTCCTTATATAGCTGCTGGAGTGGTGAAAATCGGACTTGAATCGGATTTGGAAAGCTATCGCATGCGTAGCGAAAGCCTTTTCGCAGCCAAGTTCGGTGCCTCGAAACACGCCACTTTCCTCGCTCAAATTTCAAAGAAACACTGTCCCTTAGGACTTTCTTGGGTCCTCTACATGATAGACGGTTCAGATCTGCCATATGATCAAAGATGGTGGGCCAAAACTACCTGAAAAAGTCAGTTTTCACGGATGTGCGAAACCTTTCGCACCATTTCGCTGTTGTGATCGGTGGGGCCCACAGAAGCATTTTCTGAAAAATCCATCCCGTCCATTAGATTCAGGATGAAATTTCAGTCAAGAATGGGTAGTTTTGAATGTCCATTGGCATATCTCAGAGAAGAAATAACTAAAAGATCAGATTTGAATGATACAGGGCAGCCCTTTTGTGGCCCCTGTATCGCACACATGTGCACGCACGAATGCAAAAGGTCAGCATGATTTTGTAGCTCTCGAAGCCCTCTACAAGATGGACGAATCAGATCGGCCGTAGGAACAATGGGTGGGGCCCACTACCGTCGCAAAACGGACGCCGGCCGTGCGTTGGCTGACGAAAACGGAAATTTTCATTTTTTTCTTTCTTTTTCGGTCAGAGACGGTCAACCGTCTCTGCCGTTTTTCATGCACGTGTGGTGCACTTGTGCACTATGCACATTCCATAGATGTGGGGTCCATGATGATGTGTTTCTGAAATCTAATCCAGTCATTCATCTTCTCATATTATTTAAGCTGTCAATACCAAAGTTGAGGCAGTTCCAGATATCAGGTGGGCCCCAAATTGAAGATTAATGGGCTGATCTGTCCGTTGGACCACTTCCTGAGATCTTTAATGGCTAAAATTTAATATGTACGGTTAATTTATGGCCCACATCGCATGTATGAAGTTTCAGGTCAATCGGATGGTGGAAACCCTGTAATCTTGCATTTTGGATTAGTTTCAGGCCTTTTTAACGGTGAACGGCTTTATTTTCTTGGATCCATGGCATGTAAATCCGTTGATCTTGGTCCTATGGAGTGCGTCCCTTGCTCTGATGACTTTATAACGTCAAATCCACGCTGTTAATATCACTTTTTAATTCACGCTATTGATTTCCTCCTGTAATCAAAATATAATTAAAATATGGCATTAAACATTATCTTGTAAGTAAAATTCGGCAATAATCAGTGTCTGATATGCAATATTTGACCCTCATTAACACATATCAGTACAGTTCCTCTCTGCATATCACCGGGGTCTAATACACTTCGCAGTGACTGTCACCTCCCTAGCTGCACAGTTAAGCAAGCGGAATAGACCTCACTATCCGCCTGACCAGTAGTCTACCAATACCTACCCGACTAGTCGATAGTAGACTCATTTGTGAGCTGGTTAAACTCAGCCTATCTTATAACCCCCTCTCTTAGGCGGATAAGGCCACACCCCCTTCCAACCGACCACGAAACATGAGAGACGCGGCCTACTAGTATTCGGCACTCGGGCGCTCGTGTATCCACTCGGTCTAGACGTTGGAGCATCTCCTGGTACCAAAAAGGTTCTGGAACTTTCATCCAAGGACATCCTAAGTGCCCACAGTGCTAGAACTAAGTATTTTATGTATCCGATACGGCCATCCACGATGTACCTGTGGAGCCACGACCCTGATGTCACTAGGGCGTGCAGTGATCAAGTCACACACATGCGAGATGCATGAATCATACCGTCAAATCATGTAACAATCTAGCACGTACTGCGCGATCATGTGGGGCACTCTGTCTCATAACGAGTCCCGTAAATGGTTTGCCCAATGGCGTATGGTATGATCAGTCACTACTTATATCAAGCATGTATATGATGCGTATGGGCATGAGTCATGGGATTATACTAAGCATGTTATAAAGTGAAGAATATTAACGAGTATGAGCCTATCAATGGGCCCTAAAGAGAGTTACAATGCGGACATTTAACCAACATTGTACATACAATGTGGACGTCAAACCATCATTGCTCCTAAGGCACGGCCCGCCATAAATATCATTACATGAACCATGGGGAAACGCACATTGCAATGGACCCTAAGGACATCTCGTTGGGCCTCGACTCATGGGCCTTAGATACATCAAATGGGTCATATCACATGGGCCTTACATTCATCAAATGGGCTGCATTAATGGGCCTCACCAATGAGCCTTATGTACATTGCAATGGTCCATGACCCATGGGCCTTGAAATACATCAAAGTGGGCCTCACAACTTGGGCCTTATATGTATCAAATGGGCCGGATCCCATGGGCCTTATATATGTCAAATGGGCTTAATCCCATGGGCATTATATATGTCAAATGAGCCTAATCCCATAGGCCTTATATATGTCAAATGGGCTTAATCCCATGGGCATTATATGTGTCAAATGGGCCTAATCATTTGGGCCTTATATATACCAGGGTGAGCCCACTTGAACTATAGATCTACCTCATTTTTAGTCTCAAGTCTACTAAGGTAAGCTTGCCAAATGGTTGAACAGACTGGATGCAACACATGCATCATGGTGGGGCCGGTCACCAAATGGATGGACAGTAGGGATGCAGCACGTGCATCATGGTGGGGCCGGTCACCAAATGGATGGACAGAAGGGATGCAGTACACGCATCATAGCGGGTCCCACTGTCTTTTGACAGTGAGAATAAAACACATGCATCACCGGGGGCTCCACCGTCCACGACTGTGGACGGTGTAGTAAAACACATACATCAATGGTGGGATCCACGTGTGTGGCCCACCATCAGGTTTGCCTGCCATCCAAACCATTGATAAGGTCACATAGACCTGAATGAAGAGTAAAAACAAATTTCATATTAAATCCAAAACTTCTGTGACCCAGTAAAGGGTTTCAATGGTATACGTCCAATCCCACTGTTTCCTACGGTGTGGGCCACCTGAGCTTTAGATGTGGCTCATTTTTGGAGGGGACCCACCTGAGGAGGGGTCCCATCAAATGGACGGTGTGGATACTGAACATACATCATGGTGGGGCCCACACACAGGGTCGTGGGTCCCTGCCCACCGGCCGCCGCTGGCGCGGCCTGCATTACTAACAACAGCAGCAGCAGCTGCTATATATATATATATATATATATATATATATATATATATATATATATATATATATATATATATATGAAAATTATGTTTTCTCGTGATTTTTCAGGTGTGGGGCCCACATCAACTAAATTCACCCTGGTCATTGGATTCTACGGCTTGAGACCAACCAAATGAGTCCAATATTGAATGCGTATGAAAAACCTCAGGTGAATTTCAACGGTAAAGACGGTGTTTGTTATGCTATGACCCGCCTGAATATCGGATTGACTCCATTTTTCGGCTCAACGCCTAAAATGAGTCAGGGAATGAGATAAATGACGTGGATTAGAATCATACATCATGATGGGACCTATATGAGTGGGCCACCCCATTAGCTTGGAAACAAGCTAGCATTTGTGTTTTGCACAGTGACGTCTAGCGTCCCTGGACGCTGGACGTTTTGTCACAGCCCATGTATTGAGGTGGGCCTTGCTCAAGTGGCCCATCACATGATGGATGGTGTGGGTACAACCCATATAAAGTAGGCCCCACTCATGGACGGCTTGGATAAAATACTCACTCCATGGTGGGGTACATTCAAGTGGACCACACAAACTCATCATCATCACACAAATATATATATATATAAGAGAGGGAGAGAGAGAAAAGAGTGGAACACGCGTGATTGAGGGACCCCGACACTATGGGCCCTTCGTTTCAAGCATTCAATCTACATCAATGAGTCCCATTGCATATGGGCCCTCCAAATAAAAGATCAACGGTGGAGATTCCTCTCCATCCAAAATGAACGGTCTATATGACCTCTTTAATGCTAGGAAAGTAAACATCATGATGGGTCCATGGAGAATGACCCCATCATGGAATGATATTGATGATCAAGATGGGTCATCAGCCACATCTTAGGGTCCCAAGTGAGATCCAAACCATTGATCGGTTGGCCTCACTTGGCCCATCTTAAAAACATGAAAAAAACTAGGCTATGGAAGCACCCACCACTTGATCTTCTTAGTCCGTTGAAAAGCTACTCTCCTAGAGCTTCACTTTGGTGGTGGAGATGGGAAATGGATGGCTAGGATTAGAGCTTTTGGGATGGGAAAGTGGGCCACCAAAATCACATTTTCTCTCATGGAAAACCTTGGATGTGGGAGTCTCTTGCTTGCTTGGGAATGTGTTGGGAAATGAGAGAGAGAGAGAGAGAGAGAGAGAGAGAGAGAGAGAGAGAGAGTTGTAAGAGAGATGAGGGATGGGTGTGATGGGCGAAAGGGTGAGGTGAGTGATGGATGTGGTACTTGACATGTAAGGTGGTGTAAGAGAGAGGGTAAGAAAGAGTTGACTTTAGTGGTTGCTTGGGGATGGGGTGAAAGGTGATGTGTACTTGACATAAAGTGATTGATGGATTGATGGAGTGATTGATGGATTGATGGGACATGTTATAGAGATTCTCTTGGGATTGCAAATGCGCGGCGTTTTCTCGAAATAAATGTCGGCTCACATCTCTTAGTCAGGGTATCGAATCAGTACATGAGTCGCGGCGTTGGAACCGCAGCGATGGTGCGGTCGCAACGATACAAGTCTTGGATTAAGCTAACTCAATTCTATAGGATACGGCTTAGGTTCACATCACTAACTAATCAAGACAATCATAACTAAATTAAAAATCTAATCGAAGCCGAGTCAGATAAGGCCCGGATCTTGACTAATAGACTAAATCAACCCTGTTATTCTTTTAGCCTAAAACTGATGGTCTAGAGTAATTATGATCAAATTTTTACCTTCACTAGTTATAAACACACTATGAACATACTTAATCCAAACCCTAATCATTGTCCACAAGAAATCTCAATACCTAATTCATTCCAAAAATGCTCCGATTTTCTGAACAAGCTCTAGACCGCTCGTTCGTGGCCCACTGTTCCAAAACTATAGAATAATGTTCATCTTATTGGGTTTGACATCCATCACGGGAGTTGGACCTGGGTACTGTCTAGAACTGTTCAACTTGAGCTAAAGGACGAATGCATGAGAAGTGCAAATACCCTAAAGGAAGAAGCTGAAACTTAAGTGAATTAGGTCATCCTCTCTTATGCAAAGTTGATGATTTTGAACCGTCGGTTTACGACCAAACTTCACACGTGGAGTAAGGATATTTTCTTACTCATATCTGTACAGTCGCGGCCCCGATCGACCATCGGTGACCATTGAGCAAACTTCTAATTATATCTGTTGATTGGCACATTCAAATAGCGGGCCGATCATATCCATACGTAGATCATCATTAGGGCTAGCTATCTTACGGTGTATATCAATATGTACACCCCATAGTAGGCCCTAGAGGTTAGAAAGACCCTCTCATAGGCTAATATAGTAAAAACCTAGCCCTTGGGGCCATTTACACCAAATCTGGCACTATATAAGGGTTTCATTTGGGGACCCCTCTCCCCATATGAATTTATCCTAGAAGAAAGAAAGGGAGAAAAGAAGAAGAGAGAGAAGAAAAGAGGAGAAAAAAAGAGGGAGAGCTTGGAAGCATGAGGGTTTGTACATATTCACCTTCTCATCTCCTGTATAACAACATTGTCCTTCATTGGTGTCTATTCGGCGATGATTGAAGGTAAGTATTGAGTTAAGTTTATAAGTTTAGGTCTTATGTTTAATTCCTTTCAATTCTTACAAGCTTATATGCTTATTTAGAAATTTCAACGATGATTTCTTAACACCATAACCCTATGGGCGTCGTGAATCGAGTAGTTCATCACAAGGTGCGGACTATTATCCTTAGGTGGCCGAGCATCAATTTTACTTTGAGTTTAATGACTATAAATGTTAGGATGATGTGCTTGAGTAATCTAGAGAGAACCTAGCCAAGACCCTACATTATAAGTCCTCCTAAATCCCATGAAATGGTTAAGTGTTGGTGTAACACCCTGAAAATTGGGGGTCGTGTATGCACCCGACTCCCAAGTTTTCGGGTATCACTTAAAACCAATTCTTACTGCTTTGCGTTTAGTCTGGTTTAATAAGCAGCATGGAATTACTGAAAACATGAATCACAATTCACGACTAGTTTACTTGAAGGGAAATAACTAAATATATACAATGTCTAAAAATATCGATGGGACGCACAAGGCGTCGCCCATCAAAAATATAAAGGAATGATACGTCCAAAAGAATAATGTGTTGAGTCCACTACTCAGCGACTCAAGTCCGCCTACGAAATCTACGGCAAATCGCCCATCAACTAGAAATAGGACAGCTCGTCCTCCTTATCCAGGCTCGTGCCGAAAGGCTCCTCGTACTCAGCGTCACCTGCAACTACTAAAGAGTTTGGTTGGTATTTTAAAACACCGTCCCAGAGTGAGAGTGAGTGATCAATTAAGTGGGTGCTATTAATCTTAAATTTTAACAAACATTAATTATATTATGAATTTAAAGAAAGGCAATACATTCATAAAATCCTAACTAGTCTTATTAATGCATGTGCATGTATAATGATATGATGCATGCCCTCGCAACAACACTCCCTCGAGTGACTCCATCTAACGATCGCACATGACCAGTACTCCGTCATCCCAACCTTGACTGCCGAGTCGCTAAATCCTAACTAATACGTTGCGTGGATAATGTTAGCCGAGTATTTAGTTAATTCCGTTCATCCAGCAGATTGAAAAAACTGGTACACCCCATATATCAGTACCCTCAATTAGTTGTGAGGCTAAGGCCCCTCAACGTGTGAGGCCAGGACCCCATGTTCCTTGATCCCATCGGGTTCCTCATTCCTGACTTCAAGCACATGGGGAGTGCTGAGAAAAGGGATAGCTCGCGGTCACTACGGGGAGGCTCGTCACTCCAGCATAGGCGGACAGCTCGGACACAGTGTCCCATTTCACCATGTCCGGCTCCCGAGTCGATGGATCGATTTCAATTTGGTTATCAATGGGTTACAACGGTTGAAAGGTGTCCCAAGTTTCATACATACGTGCATAGACAGGGTTAACAAACAAGGTTGGTCAGTAAGTAGTCTAGACAGCATGGGTTCAGGCGAGTATATGACAAACGACATTGGGTACAAGCAACCCATGTAGTCTAACTACTGTCGCCCATACGCACCTACCCAAATCCACGGGTTTAGCCTCAGGATAGTCCTACCAACGGGACCACCATCTCTCTCCTCAGGTTCCCGACTAACCTAAGGATTTTGATGATAATCCATAACATGCCAACAAACAGGTTATCAACTAACATAAGCAATATCATGCATGCATACTTTTCAACATAAAATTTAGATTTTTCAAACAAGCAAAAGGTAGCAATGTTGTGAAATAAAGGTGCATGTGTGTTGTGTGGTTTGGTGAGAAAGCTAAGCATTTCATATATCTCATAAGGCCAAAATGCACAAGGGTTAATGAATCATACATGCTCTAAAGTAACATCATACAAGAATCAACAAGATATGAATAAGCAATCATCAAATTATACCTAATTATGTGAGAGACAACAACATTCCATACAATCCATGTTGATAGAGAGGATTAAAGATAAGGTCTTTCCTAGGTTTTCTCTAGATTCTCCAAATACATCATCCAAGCAATAAAAATCATTAGACTCATACTAAAATTGGTGCTAGGCCACCTAAGGATAATAGTCTGCACCTTGTGACGTTTTGCCCAACTTATAGCGCTCCTTGGGTTAAAAAATTAGAAAAATAATTCCTATATCATTTTAAAAGCAATTAGGTAAGATTCATGCAATTTATTTTAGAAAAACCTAGGTTGGGGAATAGGTTTTGTTTCTTACCTTCCAATTGCAAATGAGGTGGATTCGGCGGAGGAAAATGATAGACGCTAGGGCTTGATTGGAGGAGACCGAAGAAGGGGAGTACTAAAGCCTCCCCCACCCTACTCTCTCTCTCTTCTTCTCTTCCTTTCTCTCTTCTTCTTTCTCTCTTTCTCTCTTTCTTTTCTCTAGGGCAAAATCGTGTGGGGAGAGGGGGTGCCCAAATGAGGCCCTTTTATAATGCCAGATTTGATGTAAATGGACCCAAGAGCTAGGTTTTTTACTATACTAGACCTAAGAGAGGGTCTTTCTTAGCTCTAAGGCCCACTAAGGGGTGTACATATTGATATACATTGTAGGATAGTTAACCCTAATGATGATCTACGTATGTATATGATCTGCCCGCCATTTGGATGCGTTGATCGACAAATATGATTAGAAGTCTGTTCAACGGTCACCGATAGTCGATCTGGGCCACGACTATACGAATATGAGCAGGGAAATTCCTTACTCCATGGGTAAAGTTTAGTCATAAATCGACGGTCCGAAATCCTCAACTTTGCATAAGAGTAGACGACCCAATTCACTTAAGTTTCAGTTCATTCCTTTAAGGTATTTGCATTTCTCATGTACTCGTCCTTTAGCTCAAGTTAAACGGTTCTAGACAACACCTAAGTCCAACTCCCGCGATGGATGTTAAGCTCAGTAAGACTGTAACATCCTGGATTTTTCCTGTTTTGAATTTTCAAAAATTCTTGAAATTTTTTTCATATAATTAACTTATAATATCACTTAATGACCATCAACACTCAATGTTAGTATATATAGGGGTGAAACCAGTAAAGAACTGCACAAGTTAAATTAATCAACCGTAAGAAGCCACCAAATCAGCCCGATCACTTGAACATCAGGTGTAGTGTCACGCCCCAAACTCGAAAATCGAATTCACAGGAATCTCGATCGTCGAGTCCGGTGCCGACAACCTCCGTAGTACCCCATTCTCGGCTCCTAACATCCATATGTCAGATTCTGATCCTAGGATCCTACAAGGAGGATTTTTTTTATACCTTTAACTCATAATAAGCATAACCACAAGATTACCCAATTCATAAAGGCAACATCACCATCACATATCTACTAATATAATCATTTGAGTACAATGCTGAAAGGAAATACATAAATCGAAGATCAAGCTCCAAAAGACCACTGAACGCTCCACGCTCAACACTGCTGCAACTTAACATCACCTGTACACATCTATCGTGCATAAGCTTATAAAAAGCTTAGAGGGTGGTGTGAGTGTGTGCACAAGGTAAGTATCAAATATTCAATACAATGCCATAATCATACACACCAAAAATACTGGTAATCCATAAATCGTACAATGCCTGAATAAGCAGAAATATCAATAAGATCATGAATTATCAGAGTAAACAGAAATATTGACAATATCAGGAATTATTAGAGTAAATAGAAATACTGACAAAGTCATAAATCACACGATAACAGAGTACTGACCAGTGCATGAGTCGTACAATATTAATAGAAATCAACTATGCAAATGAGGAGTCATAGAGAGCCAAATATCAGATGCAGAGGATGCAATGCAATATACATTCCTGATGAGTAACACAAACAATGTCAGTCGTACCATATGCAGCGGATGTAATGCAACATGCAGTACGAATGGAATGACCATGTTAGAGTGTGAAGTCGGGATGGTAATATATAATATCATAAGCTATGTGGTCTATCACAGAAGACTTCTATCTAAACCAGTCTCATACCTAAATTTGGATAGTCAGACTCGATGTAGTAAACTCCTGATCTCAGGTCACTCCAACTGAAATCTTGGCCAATGCGAAGGTACATGTAACAAATAGTTGTACACTACCAGCCCGAGTGGATAGTGAATGCATAAATGAATAAGTATGCAACTCTTTCTCAATAAGTCCACATATCAATATAGTTCATCTCTGAGATCATCACCGGGGTTTAGTACACTCTAAAAGGCACTGTCGCTCTCCCAGCCGCACAGTCCAAGTGAGCGTAAGAAACCTCACTATCCGTCTGGCCAATAGTCTGTCAATATTTATCCGGCACGTCGATAGCGGACTCATTCATGAGCTGGTCAAACTCAACCTAGTAATGCCCCCTACCCTCAGGCAGGTAAGGCCACACCCTCTCCCAACCAACCACGACATAGTGGGAGACGCGGCCTACTGGTATACAACCATCATGCGCTCATATATATCCACTTGGTCTCGATGTTAGGGCGTCTCCTGGTGTAAGTCCCGTATCTTGGTCCGTACCTTTCCGTAAACTTTCGCGGTCTTACCGGTCGAATTTCGGCAACCTTCGACCCTTAACCGATATCGACGCGCGACCCTGATTCATGTACCGACAATCCGAGTCGACTCAACCCGCGACCAATATCATAGCGACCGCGCCGTCGTTGCGGTTCTGATACCGCGACTCACGTGCCGAGGCGATACCCTGGTCAAGAGATATGGGCCAACGTTCGGTGAGAGAAAATGCCGCGCGTTACGAAATCTAAGGGAATCTCTATGATGTGTCACATCAATCCCATCAATCAATCAATCCATCAAGCCATCACATGTCAAGTACACATCACTTTATTCCATTTTTCCAAGCAACCACAAAAGTTTTCATCTCCCATACCTCTCTTACACAAAAAGCCACAAAAGTCTTCATCTCTCATACCTCTCTTACACAAAAGCCTCAAAAGTCAAGCTTTTCTTACACAACCATCACTCACCACATCCATCCATCACTCTCTCTCTCCCTTACATCACTCTCTCTCTTTCTCTCTTTCTCATTTCAAAAATCCCAAGCAACAAAGGGTCCATACGTATGGAATTTTCCAAAATTCCCAAGCTCCAAGTGTGGCCCACCTCTTCACCCCATCATCTCCCATCTCAACCCTCCATTCTTCATCTCATCCATTGAAGTTGAAGCCAAGGTGCCAAGGAACCCCTAGGAGCAAGAAGATCGGACGGTGGGTGCCTCTATAGGGTAGTTTTTCTTATTTTTATGGTGGACCAAGTGAGGCCCACCGATCCATGGTGTGGATCTCACTTGGGACCCTAATATGTGGCCGATGGACCACTTGGATCATCATGATCATTCCATGATGGGGCCATTCTCCCTGGACCCCATCATGATGTTTATTTCATTGCAAAAGGTCATCTAGACCGTCCAATCCGTGGGGAATGGATCTCCACCGTTGATTTTCATTTTTGATGGTCCCTTATGCTGAACGACCCACTTGTTGTATGATTTATTGCAAGGGAGGACCCATAGTGTCAGGGCCCCCTCCATCACAAGGCGTGTCCCACTCTCTATCTCTCTCTCTCTCTCTTTTATTTCTTTCATTTTATTTTATTTTATTTTATTTTATTTTATTTTTATGCTATATGATTGTGTGGCCCACTTGAATGGATCCCACCTTGACATTATTTTTTTCAAGATGTATTCAAGTGGGGCCCACCATATACATTGTACCCATATCACTCATCCGTGGTGGCCCACTCCATCAGGGCCCACCACATTGCATTTCTTTTAAGGGGCCAAGACCGTCCAGCGTCTGGGACGCTGGACGTTTCTAAGGAAAAAGAGAAAAAGGGAATGAAAAAAAGGAACCTTTGGGTGGTCCACTTGCCTAGGCCCCACCGTGATGTATTTACACAATCCAAGCAGTCCATCCTCTTACCTACAGCATTTTAGCCGTTGGGTAGAAGTTTGGGGCTGATTGGAAGACCTGGTGGGCCATAGCATCAAAGAATGTACCACTACCATTCAAGGATCCTTTTTCTTATTTTATTTCATTTTCTTTCATCAAAAAAATTCAAACTCTAGACTCATTGGATCGGTCTTGAGCCTCTGAAGCCAATGGACGGGGTGGATCTGCTGAATGTGGGTCCCAAATACAAAAAACCCCAAAAATAAGGGTTTCTATTTTTTTGGTTTAAAATTGTAAAGAGGCTAAGCCTCTGACGCTGCAGTGCTGCAGCAGGCGGGCGGGCGGGCTGCCATGCAACCACCCACGGCTGCTGCCGTGGGCCCCACATGATGTATATGTTTTATCTATGCCGTTCATTAGGCGGGTCCTATCCTCAGG
This sequence comes from Magnolia kwangsiensis, assembly GCA_037074715.1. NCBI lineage: Eukaryota > Viridiplantae > Streptophyta > Magnoliopsida > Magnoliales > Magnoliaceae > Magnolia > Magnolia kwangsiensis. The sequence continues at coordinate 10,294,281 of CM073577.1, read as the reverse complement.
TGGGCCCCCTCCAAATTTCGGTTTGAACAAAAAATCAGGTGGCCCATACCATAAGAAACAGTGTGAATTGAATTTTACCATTGAAACCTGTTGCTAGGCCACAGAAGTTTTGGATTCAATAAAAAATTTGTTTTTACTCTTCATCCAGGCCTACATGACCTTATCAACGGTCTGGATGGTTGGAAAATCTGATGGTGGGCCACACACGTGGATCCCACCATTAATGTATGTGTTTTACTACTCCCACTGTGATGCATGTGTTATACTCGCACCGTCCAGCGGACGGTGGAGCCCACCGTGAAGCACGTGCCTTATTCTCACTGTCCACTGGACAGTGGGACCCACCCATGATGTATGAGTTGCATCCTAACCGTCCATTCATTTTGTGAGCTAAGGCATGAGCTGATCCTCAGCTCATGTGGACCCCCCACCATGATGCATGTGTTACATCTAACTATCCATTTATTTATTTATTTATTTTTTATCTTTATGATTGGGCTAAAAATGAGCCAGATCTATAGTTCATGTGGGCCCACTTTAGTACGTGTATAGGGCCCATGTTGATCCATTTATGGGTATCCATTGGGGCCCACTTTGACGTGGATCTTAGGCCCATGCAATGGGGCCATCTGGTGTATTATGAGGCCCATGGGAGTAGACCCATTGATGCATTTTTAAAATCCATGAAAGTATGCCCATTTGATTATATAAGGCCTATGGGTTAGGCCCATTTGATATATACAAGGCCTAGGGGTTTAGGCCCACTTTGATATGCATGCAAGCTCATGGGTTAGGCCCATTTGAATTGTTTAAGGCCTAGGGATTTAGGCCCATTTGACTCATATAAGGCCTATGGGTTGAGGCCCATTTGATGTACATGTGGGGGCCCAATTGGTGTGGCCCATTGGTCACATATTAGACGCATGAGACTAAGCTCATTTAATGCAATCCAAGGCCCACGGATTTTGACCCATTGCAATGCACATAAGACCCATTGGTATGACCCATTTATGTGGCCCATCTGATGAATAGAAGGCCCATAAGATATGGCCCATTTAATATATATGTAAGGTCTAATGGGAAGAACCTACGGTCCATTGCAATGTGTAAATCCATTACAGACTAAGTACCGATGATTACAAAAATCGTGCCTTGGGAGCAATGTTGGTTTGACGTCCACATTGCGAGTGTAATGTTGGTTGGATGTCCACATTACGACTCTCCTTAGGGCCCATTACTGGGCCGTACTTGCTGTGTATAGGCCGTCTAGGCCCATCCGCGTTGCATGAACGATTCATCACTCATTTACATGTTTAGTGTAGTTTCACGACTCATGATCATACGCATCATATGTATGCTTGATATGAGAATTGTCTGATCATAGCATATGCATTCGGGCAGGTTGTTTATGGGCTCCTAGTTAGGCGGTGTTGCCCTACATGAGCGCACGATATGCGCAGGATTGGTTGCATGACTGGATAGCGTGATTCATGCATTCCGTATTTGTGTGACATGGATATTGTACTCCCTAGCGACATCGGGGTCGTAACTTCCACAGATGTATCGTGGTTGGCAGGATTGGATACCGGAAATCTTGTTCTACATGAGGTACTATAGATATCCCTGGGTGAAAGTCCCTAAACCCTTATGGTACCTAAGAGGTTACTCCAACGTCTAGACCGAGTGGGTAGATAAGGTCTGAGTGCCGAATACCAGTTGACTGTGCTCTCCACTGTGTCGTGGTCGGTTGAAAGGGGGTACGACCTTATCCGCCCGAGTGTAGGGGGCAATGCTAGGCTAAGTTTGACCAGCTTGAGGAATGGGTCCGCTATCGACGAGTCGTGCCCGATATTGGCAGACGGATAGTGTGGTCTCTTCCACTTACCTTATTGTGCACGATGTGGCAGCAATCTGATTTAAAGTGTACTAGACCCTGGTGATATTCCATATTTTGAGCTGTATTGATGTATGGACATAGATGAGGATCTGTATGCTTGAGTTGCATTACACATCGCATGGCCTTGGGATGGCCGATACCATTCATGTCTTGCATCGCATAAGCCTTGGTACGGCTCATGATATTATGGTTCCATCTACATATTCCGCATTACTCTGAAATTGCATGTTCATATTACTACCTTGCGCACACACTTTCACCACCCTCTAAGCTTTCTATAAGCTTATGCACGACCGTTGCGTGCAGGTGACGTTAGTTCACAGCAGCGCTGAGGCAGGAGCACGTTGCGGAGCGTTTTGGAGTTTTTGTTCTTGCCATTGTATTTCCCTTTATGCTCATTGTACTTGTAAAGTTTTTGATCATAGTGGAAATGTAATGGAGTGCTTGGTTGTTGTTTGTGGGTTATGCCTTTGTTTATGCTTATTACGTATCAAACTGACGTTAAAAAATTCTCCTCGTAGCATCCCAGGATCGGAACCTGGCGAATGGGAGCTAGGATCCGAGAATGGGGTTCTACGGAGGCTGTCGGCACCGGATTCGGCGATCAAAAATTTTGTGAGCCCGGTTTCTGAGTTTGGGGCGTGACACCTGGCCACGGAGGTTTAGGGATTTTCACCCAGGGATATCTATGGCGCCCGTATGCTAGAACCAAACATTTTCGGTGTCCCATCTGGCCATCCATGATATGCCTGTGGAGGCTACGATCCTGATGTCGCTAGGGCGTACAGTAATCATAATACAGGATGCATGAGTCATACAATCCAGTCATGCATCAGTCTTGCACATACCGTGTGCTCATGTGAGATAACCTCTGCCTATTAGGGAGTCTCATAACAACATGCTCAATGACATATGCAATGATTAACCACTTCTCATAACAAACATGCAGATGATGCGTATGAGCATGTATCATGATGTTATGCTGTCACATACTCATAATCAGTATCAATAACTAACATCGACAATCGGCCTCGATAATGTGGACATTTAACCAGCATTGTCTCCAAGGAATGGCCCACATAGAGCCTAATATATAGTGGACCCATGACCTCACACAAGGGCCAAATACACGACACCATGGGCCTCACTCAAGAGCTTAATACACACTGCGATGGGTCTTTCACATGGGCCTAACATACATCACAATGGCCTCCATCGCCTGACCCTTAAATGCATCACAATGGGCCTCATCACATAGGCCTCATATACATCACATTGGGCCTCGACAAATCAGAATTAGTAATCGGCTACGATATTCGATCACGATAATTGGCCTTGATCGATAATCAGCTACGATCGATAATCGGTAATCTACCATGACAAATCAGAATCGGCAATCGGCCTCGATTGATAATCAATTATGATCAATACTCAGCAATCGACTATGACAAATCAGAATAGATAATCGGCCTCGATCGATAATCAGTTACAATCTATAATCGATAATCAGCCATGACAAATCAGAATCAGTTTTCGGCCTCGATCGATAATCAGCCTCGATCGATAATTGGTAATCAACCATGATAAATCAGAATCGGTAATCGGCCTCGATCGATAATCAGCCTCGATCGATAATCGGCAATCGACCATGACAAATCAGAATCGGTAATCGGCCTCAATCGATAATCAGTCTCGATCGATAATCGGCAATCGACCACGACAAATCAGAATCGGTAATCGGCCTCAGTCGATAATCAGCCTCGATCGAAAATCGACAATTGGCCACGGTAAATCAGAATCAATAATTGATAATAGAAGCAAGGCGGGGCCTATAGATGGATGAACGATAATGGTCGAAGCAATATCAATGGGACCCATTCGTTTGGGTTAAGCCACTAGAGAATTATGAGAATGGGCCTAACCAGACTTAAGGGAAAGTCACAATGTGGACATCCAACCATCATTACTCATCAATGTGGACATTTAACCAACATTGCTCCCAAGGAGTAGTCCACATAGAACCAAACACATAGTGGGCCCATGACCTCGCACAAGGGCCTAATATACATCAAATGGGCCACACCAACGGGCCGCATCACATGGACCTCGAACATATCATAATGGCCTCACTTATGGTCCTCATATACACCACAGGTGGGCCTTACACATGAGCCTCAAGTACATAACATGTGGGCCCTATACATGAACCTCAAATACATAACATGTGGGCCCTACACATGGGTCCATTATGCATCAAATGGGCCATGCATCTGGGCCTTAAATACATCAAGTGTGTTGCATCATATGGATCTAGAATACAACTCAATGGGCCACACCAAAAAGGGCCATAAATGCAGAACAAGCGGGCCCCGCACATGGGCCCAATATACGTAACAGGTGGGCTCTGCACATGAGCCTCGTCATATCAAGTTGGGCCATGCTAATGGGCCGCACCAATGGGCCTCCTATACAACAACTGGGCCGCATCATTGTGCCGTACTAATGAGCCCGATAAATATATCAAGGTAGGCCTCATAGATAGGCCACAAGTATATCAAGGTAGGTACCTCGAACGGACCACAAAATACATCAAAGTGGGTCCAACAAATGGGCCACAAAATACATCAAAGTGGGCCCGACAAATGAGACACAAAATACATCAAAGTGGGCCCGACAAATGAGCCACAAAATACATCAAAGTGGGCCCAATAAATGGACCACAAAATACATCAAAGTGGGCCCGACAAATAGGTCACAAAATACATCAAAGTGGGCCCGACAAATGAGCCACAAAATACATCAAAGTGGGCCCGACAAATGGGCCATGAAATACATCAAAGTGGGCCCGATCATATGGCCTTATACATATATGAATCGTATCAAAGGGTCAATTGGACCACACTCCAAATAGCAGTGGCGACAATGATTTTCACCATTAAAAAATCATACAGGGCCCACCGTTAGGTATTGCTTTGGAATTTGACCTATTCATGAATTTACATGGAGATAGATGAAGTGAAAGCAAAAACATCAGCTTGATCGGAACTACAGTGGCCCTTAAGAAGTTTTGAACGGTGAATGTCACTGACCCCTCTATTTTTAAATGGTGGGGTCTACTTGAATTATAGATCTATCTCATTTTAGTCTCAAGCCTTAAGACGAGCTTTCAAAATGGTTGGACAGTTTGGATGCAATGCATGCATCATGGTGGGTCTCATAGATGGAAGGCGTGGACGAAATAGGTGGGGCCCACATAGCTTGGTGACGTCATATACACCAGCTGTAAGCTGGTGTACGGCACGCCAGCCATTCTGCTTCATAAAGTGGGTCCACACGTGTGGCCCACCAGAACATTTATTTTCCATCCAACGTGTTAGTAAGGTCATAAGGACCCGGGCCCACTGTAATGTTTACTTCCCACCCAACCTGTTGGTGCGGTCACATAGACCTGGGGCCCACAAAAATGTTTATTTGCAATTCAACCCGTTAAAAGGGTCACACGGGCTGACAAGGAGGAACAAATTTCATATTAATCCAAAACTTGTCCCAAACAGGTTTCAATAGCTGACGTTCAATCTTCACTGCTTTTGCAGTGTGGCCCACCTGGCCAACAGGTGGATTGCATGGATAGAACACGTACATCATGGTGGCTCCCACCATCCAAACTGTAGACGGTGAGGACATAACACATGCTCCACGGTGGGCCTGCCTCCAGCGTACACTACTGAGTGTGTCAGCAGCGTCTGCAGCAGCAGGCGCTGCTGCATTCTTTTTTTTAAAAAATCAGCGTATTTCTATGGTTTTTCATAGATGGGCCCTGCGTCAGGCGAATCCAACTCAGCCATTGGTTTCATCAGCTCAAGACAGACCCATCAAGCCTAATATTCAATGTATTTCGGTGCATAAAACCATCAGAGTAGGTTTTCAACAGTCGATTACACTGTTTGCTATGTTATGGCCCACCAGAAATTTGGATTAGCATCATTTTTCAGCTCAATGCCCAAAATGATTCGAGGAATGGAATGAACGGCTTGGATTAACAACATGCATCAAGGTGGGGCCTGTATAAGTGGCCCACCTAAAAAAAAAAAAAAAACCACTGATGTTAGTACACACCTATGCCCGTACACGCACTCCATGTTAGCCAGCTTCCAGTGTCCAGTGATGCTGGACGACATGGATAAACACAACATCACGATGGGTCCCACATGAACGTGGCCCACCTTAATAAAAGGTGAGTCCTACGTGAACGTGGCCCACTTGATGGGTTTAATATTTGTGTGTTCTCATCATTCATAAGGTAGGGTCCACATGACTTGGTCGGTTTGGATAAGACATACATCAAGGTGGGGTCCATCCAATTGAGCCACACATCACATAAAAATGAAAAAAAGAGAGAGAAGCACCCACCTCAAGATCTCTTTGTCCTTCTTCCGCCAACATGATCTAGAGCTCCAAGGGGATGATTTCAACGGTCGAGATGTTCTTAGGATGGTGGAGATAGGAGGTGGGAAGTGAGCCACACATGGTTTCTCATGGGAGACATGGACGTGGGTGCTCCATGGAGGGATTGCTTGAAAGAAATGAGAGAGAGAGAGGATGGGAGGTAAGGGAGTGATGGGTGATGGGTGGTATGGGTTGTGTAAGAAAGAGTTGACTAGGGGAATGACTTGTGTAGTTAGGGATGGGATGGGGTGATGGGTTGTACTTTGATTGATTGATGGGATTGATTTGACATTTGGTAGAGATTCTCTTGTGTGACATTTTTTCTTGAACTGAACGCGGGCCCACATCTCCTGGCCCGGGTATCGCCTTGGTGTGCGAGATACTGCATTGGAACCGTGACAACGGCATGGTCGCAGAGATGTAAGTCTCAGGTCGAGCCGACTTAGATATACAAGACACATCTCAGGGTTGTGCACAAACGCCGATAATAGATCGTGCGTCGCCGGAATTCGATCAAAAGGACTGAGGAAGCCTACGGAATGGTACGGGCTAGGATACGGGTCTTACAACTCTCCCCTCCTAATAAAAATTTCATCCTCAAAATTTACAGAATAGACAAGGAAAGAGGGAACATCAACTTATACATATACTAATCAACACCATACAAGGCATAATCCATCTATAAACAAATGGAAATAGCATTCTCTAATCTTAGCTTTATGCTCCTAAGACGCCTCCTTAACAGAATAGTGACCCTTACTGAACCACAGATCCTGGGTCAAAAACGATCAAAACGGGAATACTATGCGGCCTTATAATCTCAACGGAAGAGAGTTATGTCAGAAAATCTCTAAGTTATTCGAACTCGGGGATCTAATCATTCTAAGTTCTCAACGATCACAGAGTGCAAGGTAGCTATCAGCAGATATATGTGTTATCCTCAGGTATTCCCAAGTTATGCTTTGATACCAACTTTTGTCATGCCCCAAACCCGAAAATCGGATTCACAGGAATCCCGATCGCCGAATCCGGTGCCGACAGCCTCCGTAGTACCCCATTCTCGGCTCTTAACATCCATATGCCAGATTCCGATCCTGGGATTCTATAAGGGAGATTTTTTTTATACATTTAACTCGTAATAAGCATAACCACAAGATTACCTAATTCACAAAGGCAACATCACCATCACATATCCACTAATATAATCATTTAAGTACAATATTGAAAGGAAATACATAAATCAAAGATCAAGCTCCAGAAGACCACTGAACGCTCCACGCTCAACACTGCTGCAACCTAACATCACTTGCACGCATCTATCGTGCATAAGCTTATAGAAAGCTTAGAGGGTGGTGTAAGTGTGTGCACAAGGTAAGTGTCAAATATTCAATACAATGCCATAATCATATACACCGGCAATACTGGTAATCCATAAATCGTACAATGCCTGAATAAGCAGAAATATCAATAAGATTATGAATTATCATAGTAAATAGAAATATTGACAATATCAGGAATTATCAGAGTAAATGAAAATATTGACAAAGTCCTAAATCACATGATAACAGAGTAAGTAAAAATACTGACCAGTGCATGAGTCTTACAATATTAGAATACACAATAGAAATCAACTATGTAAATGAGGAGTCATAGAGAGCCAAATATCAGATGCAGAGGATGCAATGCAATATACATTCCTGATGAGAACACAAACAATGTTAGTCATACCATATGGTGGATGTAATGCAACATGTAGTGTGAATGGAATGATCATGCTAGAGTGTGAAGTCGGGATGGTAGTACATAATATCGCAAGCTATGGGGTCCATCACAGAGGACTTCTATCCAAACCAGTCCCATACTTAAATTTGGATAGTCAGACTTGATGTAGTAAACTCCTGATCTCAGGTTAGTCGCGCGCCCCAACCGAAATCTTGGCCAATACAAAGGTACACGTAACAAATAGTTGTGCACCACCAGCCCGAGTAGATAGTGAATGCATGAATGAATGAGTATGCAACTCCTGCTCAATAAGTCCACATATCAGTACAGTTCATCTCTGGGATCATCACCGGGGTTTAGTACACTCCAAAAGGCACTACTGCTCTCCTAGCCGCACAGTCCAAGTGAGCGTAAGAAATCTCACTATCCGCCTGGCCAATAGTCTGTCAATATCTATCCGACACGTTAATAGCGGACCCATTCATGAGTTGGTCAAACCCAACCTAGTAATTTTCCCTACCCTTGGGCGGGTAAGGTCACACCCCCTCCCAACCAACCACGATATAGTGGGAGACGCGGCCTACTGGTATACGACCCTCATGAGCTCATATATATCCACTCGGCCTCGACGTTTGTGGTGTGACATGTAGTCTCATGATTCACTCGCATAGGACCCAAATTTAACCGACTCATCGCTAACTAATTAAGATAATCATGACTAAATTAAAGATCTAACCGGGGTCGAATCAGATAAGGCCCGGATCTTGACTAATAGACCAAATCAACCTCGTTACTCTTTTAGCCTAAAACTGACAGTTTAGAGTGATCATGACTAAATCTCCACTTTCATTAGTTATAAATAGGCCACATTATGACATAGTTAATCCAAACCCTAATCATCACCCATAAGAAATCTCAATACCTAATTCATTCCAGAAATACCCCGATTTCCTGAATAAGCTCTAAACTGCTCATTGGTAGGCCACTAGTTACAAAATTATAGAGTAATGTCTGTCTCATTGGGCTTGTGGTCCATCACGGACCACAGACTCAGTGGATGCCCAAAAATTAATTACCCATGCTGTTCCAGCAGCACTTGCCAAATGCAACCCACCTAAGGTTAGGATTGAAATTTGGCACATGTAAATGAAACTGAGATATCGGATATTTCAGCCATCGGATTTTTTCTAAATTTATGGTGGAGGTCTGATGTATTTTTCTACACCTGTCCATGAAATTTGGGACTCGATCTTGGCACAGTGACCGTTGATTGCAAATCAGACCCGTACAACCAAACCTCATATCCGATCGTTCTCAAATTTCACATGGCCCTTTATCGGGCTATGGAGCACTTATCCTATAAGTTTCAAGGCCAGAGGACCACTAGAACCATTCCAATCACCAGAATGGACCCCACAGGGCCATTTAAAGATCGAAACCGCATGATCAAACCCCATATTCATTTATTCGTTTATCCCCAAGCTTTGCATGACCCCTCATCGGGCCATGAGACACCTACTCACCAAATTTGGCGGCCAAGGGGGTGTTAGGGCTACCCCAAAACCAATAGGGAGTCCTAGAGGGCCATGATGGGCATTTGAGGAAACTTAAGGCCAATGGGCCCAATTCTAAGAAATAAAACCCTAGCTCCTTATCTCATAACTCCCACCACAACCACCACCACCAAGGGAATAAAGAGAGAGCAAGGAGAGAAAGAGAGTGTGAAGGAGAGAAAAGGTGGACTTTAGATCAAGGTGGGGCCCAAGGAAATCAAATCTTGTGACTCTCTATCTCTCCTCCAAGAAGAAACCCTCCACTACGACCGCCCATTCATTCCATTAATCGTATAGGTAAAAGCCCTTATCCTTTTTTTTGAAATCCTTGAGTTGAGAAAGGATTTGCATGGAATTCTAAAATGCAAAGTGTTTGCTTTAAGGATTCCTATCGATCGACCCCAAATCCACACTTCTAGGCCATTTTCCAAGTATTCAATGATCCATAAGTACAAACTATTATCCTTAGGTGTCCTGGCACCAATTATACCATGAGTCTAATGATTTTGATTGCTTCGATGGTGTATTTAGAGAATCTAGAGAAAACTTAGGATTTGGATGTTTGTTTGGGATTGTATAAAATTGTATGTTTTGTTTAATTCTCATATGATGTTATTCTTGCCTCTCACATGATTTGGTACGAATTAATGATCTCATGCTTATGTCTTGTTTGGTTTTTCTTCACATGATGTTACCCTATAGCATGTATGCCTTATTAATCCTTGTGCAAATTGGCTCTATGAGATGTAAGAAGTGCTTAACTTCCTCACCAATCTACACAACACACATGCACCTTTATTCATAATATTGTTAACCTCTTTTGCTAGGAGATTCTGAATTGTATGTTGAGGAGTATGAGAACATGATGTTGTTTATGCTAGTTGATAACCCTGTTAATTGGCATATTATGAGTCACCACCCAAACCCTTGGGTTGGTCAGGAATATGAGGAGAGCGAAGGTGGCCCCGTTGGTAGGACAGTCTTGAGGCTAAACCCATGGATTTGGGCAAGTACGTGTGGGCGACAGTAGTTAGACTACATGGGTCGCTCGTACCTAGTGTTATTCCGTCACGTACTTGCCTGAACTTATGCGGTCTAGTTTACTGGCTAACCAACCTTATTTTATTAACCTCGTTTGCTCATACATGTATAGAACCTAACACACCCTACAACCATTGTATCCCATTGATAACCACCTGAAGCCCATCCACTATCTCGTGAGCCGGGCATGGTGGAATAGGACACTGTGTTCGAACTGTCGACCTACGCTGGGGTGACGAACCTCCCTGTAGTGACCACGAGCGATCCCAGTTTTTAGCACTGCCCATGTGCTTAAAGTCGGGAATGGGGAACCCGATGGGATCAAGGATCACTTTGCCTTGGTCTCGCGCGTTGAGGGATCTTGACATCGTAACTAGTTAAGGTATTGATATATGAGGTGTATCAGATTTCCCAACCTGCTAAATGAACGGACTTAACTAAGAACTCAGCTAGCACGATCACATTTCATCGCACTAGTTAAGGTGGCGACTCGATAGTTGAGGTTGCTCTGAGAGAGTGTTGGTCATACGCGATCATTAGATGGAGTCACTCGAGGGAGTGATGTGGCGAGGGCATGCATCATGTCATCTGTCATGCATGCTCATTAATAAGATTAGTTAGGTATTTATGAATAATTACTTTTCATTAAATTCATAATATAGCTAATGCTTGTTACAACTTAAGACTAATAGCACCTACTGAGTTGATCACTCACTCCCACTGTAGAACGGTGTTTTAAAACACCAACTAGACACTTCAGTAGTTGCAGGTGACGCTAAGAATAAGGATCCTTTTAGCACGAGCTTAGACGAGGAGGACGAGATATCCTACTTTCAGTTGATGGACGGCTCTCCATCAGCTTGACAGGCGGGATTTGGATCGCTGAGTTGTGGACTCAACTTCATTCTTTTTTGAACATATTATTCTTTTAATGATTTTTATTGGATAATGCCTTATGCGACCCATTTATATTCTTTTGGACCTATATATGTACTGGATATCTTTCATTTCAGTAGACTTATGTGGTTGTACTTCATGTTCCAGAAAATTTCAGGCTGTGCAGTTAAACCTGATTAAACACATATTAATGAAATCAGTTATAAGTAACACTCGGGAACTCGGGAGTCGAGTGTATGCACAACCCCTAATTTTCAGGGCGTTACAAAGATGGATATTATTCTATAGTTTTGAAACTAATGGCCCACCAACGAGTAGTCTAGAGCTTGTTCAAAAAATTGAGACATTTTTAAATGAATTAGGTATTGAGACTTCTCAGGGGCAATGATTAGGGTTGGGATTAACTATGTTCATAGTGTGACTTATTTATAACTAGTGAAAGCAGAGATTTGTTCGTGATTACTCTAAACCGTCGGTTTTAGGCTAAAAGAGCAACAGGGTTGATTTGGTCTATTATTCAAAATCTAGGCCTTATCTGACTCAGCCCCGGTTAGATATTTAATTTAGTCATAATTATCTTAATTAGTTAGTGATGGGTTGATTAGATTTGGGTCCTATGTGAGTAAATCATGGGGCTACACCTGATGTTCAAGTGATCAGGCGGATTCGTTGGCTTCCTACGGTTGATTAATCAGACTGGTATAGTTCTTTACTGGTACCACCCCTGTATAAACCAATATTGAATATTAATGGTCATTAAGTGATATTATAAGTTAATTAACAAAAAATTTCAAAGATATTTGGAAATCCAAGATAATGAAAATCCCAGACGTTACAGTTTGTTATTTGTTCTTCAACATGATTGGGCTTGATTTGGAGTAATATGTTCATCTCATATGTGATTCTATTATACCCTTCCTTGTGGCATGTATGATTGCATAAAATCCTTGTTGTATGTTTGTGCGTGCATAAATCCTTATTTTATGTTTATGCTACAATTAATCCTTGTTGTATGTTTGTACTATGAATGATGTATAGATCTTGATCTCTTCAGTAACCCCACTCAACATACACACACATTAATTTTATATTTTTTGTTAGTAGTTGTATTGTAAAAAATTTAAATTTTTATGTTTGATGTATGAGTGCATGACTTTACTAGTGTTAGAAGGCGAATCCGGAATGGTTGGAATATTATTGAATGTCATAAACCCCTGGGTTGGTCAGGGAACTGAAGTGAGAGAAGGTGGTCCCGTTGGTAGGACCATCCTACAGTTAAACCAGCAGGTTTGGGTGAATGCGAATGGGTGAAATTATTGGACTACATGGGTCGCTTATACTCAATGTCATCCGTTACGTACTCGCCTGAACTTACACGATCTAGTTCACTTACTAACCAACCATGTTTGTTAGAACCTGGAACACTCTTCAACCACTGAGGCCTATTGATAATCATTTGAAACTGATCCACTGACTCGAGAGCTGGGCATGATGGAATGGGACACTGTATCCGAGCTGTTAAACTACGCTGGGGTGACGAGCCTCCCCGTAGTGACCGCGAGCGATCCCTCTTCTCAGCACTCCCTATGTGCTTGAAATTAGAGATGAGAAACCCGATGGGATCAAGGATCACGGGGTCTTGGCCTCGCACATTGAGGGGCCTTGGCCTCACAACCAGTTGAGGGCAATGATATTGGGGTGTACTAGTTTTCCCAATCTGTTCATGAACTGAATTAATTAAAAACTCGTCTAACACGATCGTGATCGCATCACACTAGTTAAGTTGGTGACTCGGTAGTTGAGGTCGCAATGAGGGAGCGTTAGTTATGCGCAATCGTTAAACGAAGTCGCTCGAGGGAGTGTTGTTGTGAGGTCATGTATCATATCATAATACATGCATATGCATTAACATGACTATTTAGAGATCTATAAATGTATGCCTTTCATTAAATTCATCATATAATTGATGCTTGTTATAACTTAAGGCTAATAGTAACCAACGAGTTAGCTACTCACTCCCACTCTGAGACGGAGCTCTTCCCTATGTCCAACTTATGGGTGGATCACCATAGTCTTTGCAGGTTGATTATGAGTTGTTGAGTAAGGATTTAACACAATTTCTTTTGGGCATTTCTTATATAAATTTTATCAAGCGACGCCTTGTACGACTCGTTTAATATTCATATAGACTGGTATTTCTTAGTCACATTTATTTCAGTAGATTAGTTATGGTTGTGGTTTATGTTCCAGTCGATTCCTTTATTATTCATTTAAACTGATTTATGTACAAATCACCGTAATTAGGCTATAAGTGACATCCAAAAATTTGGAGGCCGAGTTCCTACACGGCCCCTAAAAATTTGAGGTGTTACAGAAAGAGTCCCAAGTCAACTCAGACTTGTCGGCCGCTTCCTAGACCTTCTTCTCATACCTGATCCATTATAAAGATCTTTGTAGCTCACTAATGATTAGACCTAGGACCACCAAAGTTTTGACGAATCTGGGCCACTAAATTAGGTTTTGAGAACTTACGGGTTAATTTAGAAATGACTCCTCTAAGAAATCGGGGTTGCTTGCTCGCACGATCCACCTTCTTGATTGTCTGAAGTGTTGAGGAAAATAGGTGGAGATGGCCCATCACATCAAGATTTCCTAAACCCTTTTATTGGGGAATGATCCAACTAGATTTTGGATCTAATTCTCCCATTCTCTTTATTCTAATTAAGGCATGGGAAGAAGGTCATGACCAAAACGATAAGTCCATCTCTCCTTATTTGGATGCAAACCATGGCTATGTTTGTTTGTTATTCAAAAGGCAGGCAAAATGGCTCATGCCTTCGCATTTATCACAAAATTCATATTACTAAATGAAATGTCAACGATGATACTCGCGGGTGAGAGTATGTCTTGTGCCAGTTGTGGTTTCGTAGTGTTGACACGTGGTGGCCTTTAATTGGCCCATGTTAGGGAGTCAAAAATGGGTGTAAAATAATTGAATAACATCATCTCGCGGGCAGGCACATGCACTTGAGAAATGCAGATTGCCTCTTCACCGTTGTGATGGCTTGAATTCTGAATGAGTGTAGTGTGGACTCAGAATTGTGCGTTTGAAAAATTTTAAATCGCTACAAACTGATAAAGGACTATAATTTATGTTCAGATTTGTAGAATTGACTTGGGTTGGATAATTAAAGACTCCCCAACTTAAAATTACTCATATGTAAGGTTTGTGATGGAAAATTATTGGTAAGGACCTTGACAATAATGAAGCAAGGAGTTAGAAACTCTTCTCTACTCGTACTTCTGCGTCATCTTTACTTTGTACATTTTATAACTTTTTAGCAATTTTTTAGGTTCCAAAATACCCCGTATAAATAGATTAGCTAGCTGTTGACAACGTATGAAATTGACTGGTAAACTATTACTCACATAAATTATTATTTAGGTGATTATAATGTTTCAATATATAGTTGGTTTTGAAGAGATAGTGGGTGCAAGAAAAAATAAAGAAATGACGGCCAAATGCAATGTTGATGATAAAAAAAAAGTCAAAACGGGACTTGACTTCTGATACACCAAGATTCGAAAGTTTTGTAAGGTATAAAGCATACAATAAAGAGACAAGAGTTACTCAAATTGTGACCAGAAGAATATATGAGAGGGAGGATATTCAAATGTAAAGATAAAAAAGTAAGTTTGATCGTGCATATAAATATGTAAGAGAAGGAAATGAGATTTGGGATATTCTTCATAAGAGGATATTATTATAAATCTTGTATATGACCCTGTTAGATCGATATTGAATCATAGAGATTACTTAAAAGCTTATATATGATGGATCAAAAGATGTGAATGAATGAAGTAAAATCCCACTCTCTTTTTTAGTCTATTATTTCTTTTACTTTTACTCATAATTTCACTATTAACGGGTAAAGACAATGAGAAAATAGGTGGACATGACCCATCACATCAAGATTTCTCAAACCCTTTTATTGGGGAATGGTCTAACTAGATTTTGGATCTAATTCTCCCATTCTTTTTATTCCAATTAAGGCATGGGGAGAAGGTCATGATCAAAATGATAAGTCCATCTCTCCTTATTTGGATTCAAACCATGGCTATGTTTGTTTGTTCTTCAAAAGGCGGGCATAAGGGATCACGCCTTCACATTTATCACAAAATTTGTATTACCAAAGGAAATGCCAACGATGATACTCTTAAGTGAAAGTATGTCTTATGTCAATCATGGTTTCGTAGTGTCGATACATGGTGACCTTTAATTAGGCCATGTTAGGGTGTCAAAAATGGGTGTAAACGAATTGAATGACATCATCTCGCAGGCAAACACATACACTTGAGAAATGTGGAGTGCCTCTTCACCGTCGTGATGGCTTGAATTTTGAATGTGTAGTATGGACCCAGAATTGCATGTTTGAAAATTTTTAAATCACTACAAACTGATAAAAGACTATAATTTATGGTCAGATTTGTAGAATTGCCTTGGGTTGGGGAATTAAAGACTCCCCAGCTTTAAATGACTCATATGTAAGGTTTATGATGGAAAATTATTGGTAAGGACGTCGACAACAATTAACTAAAGGGTTAAGAACTCTTCTCTACTCGTACTTGTGTGTTGTATTTACTCTGTATATTTTATAACTTTTTAGAAAAATTTAAGATTCCAAAATGCCCCGTACAAATAAATTACCCAGTTGTTGACAATGTATGAAATTGACTGGTAAACTATTACTCGCGCAAATTATTATTCAAGCAATTATTACATTTTAATATATAGTTGGTTTTAAAAAGATAATGGGTGCAAGAGAAAATAAAGAAATGAAGGCTAAATGCAATGTTGATGGTTTAAAAAAAAAAGTCAAAGCAGGACTTGACTTTTGATACACCAAGATTCACAAGTTTTGTAAAGTATAGAGCATACAATAAAGAGACAAGAGTTACTCAAATTGTGACCAGGAAATATATGAGAGAGAGGATATTCAAATGTAAAGATAAAAAAGTAAGTTTGATCGTGCACATGAATATGTAAGAGAAGGAAATGAGATTTGGAATATTCTTCATAAGAGGATATTATTATAAATCTTGTATATGACCATGTTACATCGATCTTGAACCATAGAGATTATTTAAAAGCTGATATAGGGTTGATCAAAAGATGTGGATGAATGGAATACAATCCCATTTTTATTTTTTTTCTACTCTACTATTTCTTTAACTTTTACTCATAATTTCACTATTATCGGGCAAAGAAAATGGCTTTTTTAATACAAAATTGTGAATTGTTATCCCCACTTGAAATGAGGGGGTGAGCCTTTATCCATAAAGGTTGGCATAATTGTCTGATAATTGTGACAACTTGGAGGGCAAAAATTCCATATGGAGTGATTTAAGGGGTTGTTTGATTTTTAATTTTCCTAGTAAATACACGAAAATAAGTAATTATTACTTACTCCACCTGTTTGAAATTCGTCGGGAATTACGTTTCGTAAATCAGTCCATACAAACCCTTATATTAATGATTTAAATATGTGGGCCCCACCATGATATATGTGAGTTATCCACACCATCCATCCTTTAAAAAAATACATTTTAAGGCATGAGCCCAAAAATGAGGAAAATCAAAAGCTCAAGTGGACCACACCTTAGGAAAAAATGGTCATTAAGACATCAATGGTTGAAAGCTGTTTTCTCCTTGGGGCCCACATTGATGTTTATTTGTCATCCAACTTGTTCATAAGGTCACACATTCATGGATAAAGTGGAAACAAAAATATCAGTTTAATCCAAAACTTTTGGGGTCCTCGAGAAGCTTTCAATGGTAAGAGTTCAATTCTCATTGTTTCCTGTGGTGTGGTCCAGTTAATCTTTGGATCTGCCTCATTTTTTGGCTCATGCCCTAAAATGAGTTGGTTAAAGGGATAGATGGTGTGGATAAGACACAAATATCATGGTGGGCCCCATGATTTAACTTTTTTCTCCTCAGGTGACATGAGGAGTGCTATAAATGAAAGGTGGCGGTCAACATCACCTTGAAAATTACACAGGTAAATAATTGTTACCCATTTACCTTGAATTACCTCTGTAATTAGAAAATCAAACATGCCCTAAATAGTTGAGGGATACATATCATTGTGAATTTACTTTGATAAGTGGTAAAATAAGTAATTTTATCTATTTTAAAGGTAAATTTGTTGGTTTATCCTTGGGCGTTAATATTACTGCCACCTAGTTGTTGGTTTTTCTTTACAAGTACTCAGAGAGCTCTTGGGATCTTTTCAAATTTATGAATAGTTGGGTGGTAATAAAATTACCACTTCCATGCAAATTTTACATTTTTTTAGCCAATGACCTTAGGGTGGCCCTTTGCATACTTGGGCTTATTGATGGTCAATAATATTAATATTGCATTTGTGCTTGTAATTATGCGATTGCCCACTATCCTCAAACTAACATAATGGCTTAGGTGGCAATATTATTGCCACTAATGTGGAGTTTTTCTTTCAAATTTACTCATAAAATTTAGTGGCCCTGGGCTCACCTTGAATTTAAGTTTCAAGTTGAATGAGTAGGTTTCGAAATGGTTTTAAGCTTACAAGTAATCTAACTTGCTTCAAGATAGTTGCATGGTTTATAAGGTGGAATGTATACCTGACGTTATCAAGTAATTTAATCACTATATTAAAAAAAGATAACAAAATATAAAGTTTTGGTCAATTGCATTTCAGTGGACAATTTAATTCACCGGATGGCTAGTATGACCAATGTAAGTTTTGGTATATTATTGAAAGACGGTGGTGTGCAAAATATGGATAGCTTCAATCTTCATGTAAGTGCCACTTGTACGATGCAATACGGGATGGTGATCGCTAATTTTGTCTCGAGGCACTGTAATATGAACTTGCTGTTTCAATTTTTGTCATTGTTTGGTGCATCGCACCATATTTTATATGAAAGATCCACTCAGTATATCATAGTGTCTCTTCAATGTTAGGTCTTCAGTACAAAAATGAGTGACTAGATTCAAAATTCAGATGGCCACGCTACATGGAGCAATAGGGATGGGATGCTAACCATAGGTTGTGTTGAGGGCTAATATGGTGGATATCTTTCATCAGACCCTTTAATAAAGTGAAACTAACCTTAACGAAAAGAAGATACAAAAATCAGTTGATTCATAACTAAGGAAGGTTACATTATCTAACTTAGTAACTTTAGGAGCAGTTCTACAATTTCTCATTGTTGTGTCTCATTTAAATATTTAATCGACCTCATATTATGTATGTATAATTCATGTAATGGTTATTGCCTGATGGATGGATTGGATTTCAAATTTACAGCCTGATATACCCCCATAAAGCTTTGGTGTTTCACACGCTACTTAAAACAAGTGTTGTAGACAATTACAATCTAGTTATTATATGATCTTGGAATAAACCCAACAAGGGCCAATGCTTTCCAAAATTGAGTTATCTCTGACCCTTTTTTTTAACGAAGATATATCACCGTTGAATTTTATTTTTGTCGTCAGGTTATAAGCTGACGAGTGAATGGTGTAACCCTGGATTTTTCACCAACCTGGATTCCAAAAATCATTGGAAGTACTATTGAAACTTTAAATAATATGGATGAATATACATGTCCATACTAAGAAATCCTGAAAATCTACATATGAGAAACATGTTTCTAAGTATCAAACATTGACAAAACTTCGAACAAATCCTTTGGAGATAGATTGAACCATATAATTAAATTCGATCAAATACCCTTAGGAAACTATCAAATCCGCCCGATCACTTAAACCTCAAGTCTAGCCTTATGATCTATTCATCTAGGGCCCAGATATATATGCCACACCTCAAATTAATCAGGATAACCACAACTTAATGAATATATACCTAAAGCTTAGATAATTAATGGTTTAGATATTAACTATCCCACACACATAAACCAAATTGACCCAGTCACTCTTTTGGTTTACAATTAATGGTTTATGATGATTAAGACTAAATCATTATTTTTGCTAATTGTGAATATATTACACCATGAACTTAGCAAATCAAACCCTAATAATCATGCACAAGAAATCTTGTCTCTTAATTCATTATAGAAGTGCTCTGATCATCAAAATGAGCACATGAGATGTGTGAATATCTTAGGATTTGTTGGGAACTTAGTTAATTGTCCCCGTTTAATCTTTACTAAAGTTGTATCTATCAGACCATCAGATCGTGAATAAATCTACGGCGTTATCCCAAGTTAATATTTTTTATATATCCCTGTAGTTGCGACCTCAATCGACGATCAGTAATTGTCGAACTGATTTTAAATCATAACCATTAATCGACGCAACCAAATTGAGGGGTGATCAAAGCCTTGCATAAATTATCACCAAAGCCAATTAAATTATGACATAAATTGACCCGTACACCTCCTAAAGGGCCCCAACAGGTAGAAACAACCTCTTATAGGGTTGATATATCAGATACCAGGGCACTAGGCCCAAATGTACCACTTTTGGTACTATAAAATGCCCTCATTTGGGCACCCCCTTTGTATACGAATTTGCCCTAACAAAAAAAGAGAAAGACGGAAAAAGCGAGAGAGAGAGAGAGAGAGAGAGAGAGAGAGAGAGAGAGAGAGAGAGAGAAAGAGAGGTGTTTGTGCTTACTTCTTACCAATCTCCCTCAATCAAGGAATCACTGTTTCTTCTACCAAGTCCACTTTCACTCGTAATCAGAGGTAAGAGAAGCATACTATCTTCAGATTTTAAAGACACAAGTGTTAAATTCTACATATCTTATGTGAGCCCTCTCGATTTATTGTTTGAATTGATTTTTCTCCAAAACCCCCAACTTTGAGCACGATTAGGTCGCATGTAATCCTCTAAGGTGTGAACCATTTTTCTAAGTTTTTTAAATCAACCCATGATAATGTTAGATAATGATTTAAGTTGTTGATTTGAACTTCATATGTTATTCGTGCTCCGTTTGCTTTATTATTACAACTTTAATATTATTTATTGTTGGTAGCTAATATGTTCGACAAAATGCTTGATTAATATGAAATTCTCAATATTAGGATCCTTTTATGCCATTTAATAAGCATTGTTAATACACATTGATTTGTATTGAAATATATTGGATTTCACCTGTAATGTCTCAAATTTTGCTAACTTGGGAGTTGGACGTCCTTAGGGCATTACCTTTAACTTATCGATTTGAACGCATGTTCGTGCATGCATTCGCATGTGTTTAGGATCAAAATAAGTTATGTGAGATCTACCAAAACTGGTCAAAAGAGTGGAAGTTTGAATTTTACAGAGCATGGACAAACCTCAATAGTGCCACTATAAAAAATAATAATAGATTTTTGGACAATCCCTGAAGGTGCCACTATCAAAATGGCAGTGTCACAGCAAAAAATGGACAACAAACAGTTGTTCCACTACCGAATCGGCAATGCCACCATCACCTCTCATTCAACAATATTCTACATGTTCATATTTTGACAATTTTAGTGCAATAATTTTAAATTTTTATATCTTTTGTTTTACAACTTTAATTAAAGTGATTCAAAAGCTAGATTGAATATTGATGAGTCTAATTTCATAAAAAAATAACTCAAATGAGGTAATTTTAGAACATTTTGGAAATAGTATAAAAAATGATTGGTTTAAGGCAGTTGATACTTCAGAATTTTTTAGAATTTTTATAGAACTTAAAATTTAACGAAATTTGGTGGGGTTATAGTATAGTTGATTATAAATTATAAAAATAATATAGTAATTAAAACTAAAATCATTATAAGCAATAGACCTATTGAAATTGATAATTTATGCAACTACACGTTATTGATGGACCGCACATATCTTTTTATCTTTGAGTTTTTGTATTCGGTGTCTTCTTAGGAATTACTTATAATCATACTAGGAATTATCCTATATGATTAAATTATTATTTTCTATTTTTAGTATATTTTACCAATTCAGATAGTTCCTAATATAGTTGAATTAGGGTTATTGATTAGGGTGATTAAAGCTGAATCATTGTTTCCGGTAATTACAAATAGGCCGCAAGGTGAACTTAAATAATCTAAACTTTAGTTACCGTGCACAAGAAATCCTACTATCTAGTCAATTTAAAAAATGCCTTGATTAATCAAACAAGTTTTACACGGTCGTTGGTGGGCCACTAAACCAAAGACTATAAAAAGATATTCGTCTTAGCGGGCTTGACGTCCATCATGGGACATCGAGTTTAGATCACGTCTCAAATCGCTCAACTTGGACTTGTAAGGCCAATGCATAAGATGTGTGAATGTCCTTAGAACTTAAGTGATTTGTCTTTATCCGGTCTTTGCAAAAGTTGTGGTTTTCAGACCATTAGATCGTGACTAATTTTAGGGCAACAACCTAAGTTAAAACTTTACACATATCCGTATAGCCGTGGTCCCAATCGACCATCAGTGACCGTTAAACTAACTTCTAATCATATCCGTCGATCAACGTATTCAAATAGTGGACTGATCGTATCCATGTATAGATAATCACTAGGGCTAACTATCCCACAACGTATGTCAACCCATATACCCTCTAACGGACCTCGATCATTGAAAACACCATTCCATAGGGTTAACATAATGAATACCTAGCCCTTAGGACTATTTATACCATTTATGATGCTATAAAAAGGGACTTCAAGGGTATCCCTTACTCTCATACGAATTTCATGCCTTATAAGAGATAGAGAAATGAAAAAGAGAAAGAAAAAGAGAAAGAGAGAGAGTGTGTGTGTTTGAAGGTCATGCATTGAGAGAATTGGTGCATGTTCTTCTCCCATTCAATCAAAGTCATGGTAACTTTCGAATCCTCCATCTCACCCCTTCTGTCGACAATAGGAGGTAAGGTTTGAGTCATTCTATCCAAATAAAGTATTTTAGGTTAAACCACATAAGTTTCATAATAACTTTAACATTTGATTAGGTACCAATAGTTTAATCATAAACCCTAACCCCAAACATAATTAAGTCATATGAAACTCTCTAAGGTGTGAACCATTATTCATAGGTTGTCATTTATCGACCTTTGAGGGTCTTAGTTAATGATTTGTTATTGTATATGGCTTAGTGTAGGTTACCATGTCCATATTTCAATTTTGATTGCAACATACGTCATTACTTGTTTTATTGATGCTCACATGTTCGATAAAATGACTAAATGATTGTATTATTTTATTGATGCTCATATGTTCGATGAAATGCCTAAATGATGGTGTTGTATTATTGATGCTCACATGTTAGATAAAATGCCTAAGTGATTATGTTGTTAATTTATGCTTCATATGAAATCTCATTATGATTGCCTGATGAATTGTTAGCCCTCGGTGATGTTTAAAATTACTTACGATGTTGGGGTTAGTCGGAAAATTACTCAAACTAGGGGATGGCCCAAGTTAGGTCACCCTCCTTAGGCTTGTTATATTGACCTTAGTTGAACAAGTATGACTGATAGTAGTTGTATTATACATGATGCTTGCATTTAATGTTGATTGTGTCGAAGTTCCCCCAGGTCAATCAAATTAGTCTAATGGCTAACTAATCATCTATATCCACTGTGTACGACATGGCCAAATTGAATATAGGATACCCATTCCCATGGATAAGTCCATTCATAACCGTTAGTGCGTTACGATCACACAAAGACTAGTGAGTCGGGCATTGTGGTATGAGATACCGTATTCGAGCTGTCGGCCTATGCTGGGGTGACGAGTCTCCCCGTAGTGACCAGTGAGTACTGATGTAGTGAAAGATTATTGTTCAAACGGCCCCCATCAAATATTCGGTCGATGGTTTCATGCCAGAGTATCGTTCAAACAACTAATGCATGGATGAAATTGGGTGACAAGTCATTTCCTTTGTGTTGATTTAGTTTTTATATGACGAGTCATCCCGGGTTAATCCTTATACCTTTGGATATTATGTCCTACTTTTAGAATTGTCGATTTGTGAGATATAACTGGTGATACCTAAATTTGGATAAATGAGCACTAGTAAGGAGGCACCACATGTCGCAGCGAGTCACATGATCCGGATAAGGACTCATGACATAATGTTGATATCTTACCTTCGCCAATTTACTGTATGGACTTAAATAAATAATCACTCAACTAATCATACACATCAATCGTATTGCACTAAAATAAGATGTTACGATTTTACGTTGGAGTCGTGTGATGAGGGAGTGTTGGCATTTGTGAAATATGTTTTGAAGTCGCTTGTGAGGGAGTGTTGAATTATGAGACGCATGCATCATTACATAATTTTATTCGTGCATTTAATAATAATATTTAGGAAGTGCTTGATTTTTTATTTATCCTTACCTGCGTTAATTGAGTTGATAACATGTGTAACTTATAACTAATAGAACCACTGAGTTATCTGCTCATTTTCACCTGAGATAATGTTTTAAAACACCTACCAGATGATATTGTTTATGCAAGTACTGTCAAGCCATTAGATGGGTACGCTTAGATCGGCTTGCAATACTGCTGTTATTTTTTAGAGGATTGGGTAAAAATTAAAAACTTTACACTTTAATCATTTCGAGTATGTATGTGGCTTGTATTGTCCTCATTTAGACATATACCACTTTTAGAACTGTATACCTTGAATACTAGTCATATATTTATGGGTTTAATTATCTCTAGTTAACTTTTGATGCCGTTGATCTAAAATTATTATAATTATTGATAATGTGTGAACATTAACTGGACTATGCGGGCACGTGAGAACTCATCCGCATGCATTTTCACTAAGTTCACACTCATGAATTCGGGATCAGAGTATCTGTACTCGGGTGTCGATTTTTAGGGTGTGACAACACCTATTCGTACATGTGTTTAAATTTATATACCTTGGTGTGGTATTAAATTAATTTTTTATTTCGATTATATATTAAACGATATGAATTATTGTTATGGTAGATCGAGCTCTGCAAATCGCGCAAGTGAATGACCCACTTTGAGTTGGTTATTATAGACTTATATGGTAAGTTGAGATTAAATACATACGACCGACAATAGTTGGAACTGCATGAGATGTTTTGTACTCAATGTCGGTTTTGCCTAGGGTTCTTCATAGTCGATCGGATCGGTTTAATGTACAGCCAATCATTCTTATGTTTGGTGATTGTATAACATTCGAATAAATTTACGATATCATTATTACCATTGATTTAAGTTCAATTATAATTGTTAGTGAATTACGATCCCATAAAGACTCATGAGCCAAGCATAGTGGTATGTGACATTGTGTCTGAGCTGACGGCCTATGCCAGGGTGATATGTCTGCCATATTTGTATAAAATTAGGTGACAAGCCTTCACCATTGAGCACTATTGGAGGCCACAGGTTTACTGAATTGATGACAAATTTGGGTGATAAGCTTCACCACACTTGATGCTTAGGTGACAACCCTTATGATTTATACATTATTAAGCAATCACACCATACCTTTGAAATTATTTATTATAATGTGTATCGGGTTACAGGCCCTAATTTAAATCAAGGGATATTGGTGAGGGCTGATACGTGCTGCCATGAGATACGTGATCCATTTATAAGCATTTAATAGAATAGAGGTATCCTAGCTTCGCCAATTTGTTATATGAACTGGTATTAATAATCACTTTATTAATCAATTATGACATTCTTGCACCTGTTGTGAATGTTGAAGTTGTGACGAGGGAGTGTTGGCATCAGTGTGAAAAAGGCATTGAAGTCGCTTTAATGAGAGTGTTAGAATTGTGCGAACATGCATCCACATATAATGACATTTATGCACTTAACAACTATATATGATTTTGTTGTTTCGTTATGCTATCATTACATACATATGATTGTGTTGTTGAAACTTGTAACTTAGAAAATGATACCATTGAGTTAGCTACTAACACTTACTTGAGACGATGTTTTAAAAAATCAATCAAATGATATTATTGATGTAGATACCACCGAGTGCTCAGACTGATAAGCTTAGACTACCTTGTATTATCATCATAATGATTTAGGAACGTTAGTCGAAAATAGAAAACTTTACATTTTATTCAAATTTGGGCATGTATATATTGCAGTCCTCAGTTGAGTGGACTCCATGATTTAGTTTTATTATGTGTATATTGTAGCGGGTGTAGTCCCTATCTAGGTGGACACCACTTTTGGAGTTGTACATTTTAAACATTTGTCATGTATGTATGAGTTTAATTATATTTATTTAAATCTTGATGCCGACGATTTAAAGCTATTCTGATTATTGATCATAAGTGAATGATAATTGAACGACGTAAGCACATAATAATTTATACATGTACATTTTCTTATGTTCACGCCCGAGAATTAGGGAACAGAGTCTCCATACTCAAGTACCCAATTTTGAAACGTGACAACTGGTGAAGAAAGTCTTTAAGCTATTTATAAGAGATGCAGATTGCATGGTGACCCTACCACCATAGACCTTTGTGGTGATGAGCTTTATGGTGCCCACCGTGATGTATGTGTTTTTGTCACGCCCTGAACTTGGAAATCGGGCTCACAAAATTTTCGATCACCGAATCTGGCACCGACAGCCTCTATAGTACCACATTCTCGGCTCCCAGCACCCATACACAAGGTTTCAATCTTGGAATGCTACAAGGAGGATTTCTAATCATCAATCTCATTCATAATGAGCATAACCACAAGCATAACCCACGAACAATAATCACAAGAACACCATCACAAAATTCACTATGATAAAAAAAATTTAAGTACAATGTGTCTAAAGGGAAATACAAGATAATGCAAATAATGGAAACTCCAAAAGCTCGATTGCACGCTCCTGTTGCTACTATGTTACGGCTGCGTCCTAGCGTCACCTGCACGCATCGATCGTATATAAGCTTATAAAAAGCTTAGAGGGCGGTGTAAGTGTGTGCCCAATATGAGCATGCAGAATAATGCGGAAACATGCTGATGAGTACATGAATGCAATCAGTTATACCAAGGCTATGCGGTGCAAGATATAAATGTTATCGGCCATGTCAAGACCATGCGATGCGTGATGCAACTCAAACATACCAATCATCATCCAAATCCTCAAATAGCTCATCAATATCGGTATAATTCTCATTCTAGATAATCACCAGGGTTTAGTACACTCTAAATGGCACTGCCGCTCTCCCAGCCGCACAGTCTAAGTGAGCGTAAGAAACCTCACTATCCACCTGACTAATAGTCTATCAATACCTACCCGGCACGTCGATAGTGGACCCATTCACGAGCTGGTCAGACTCAGCCTAGTATTGCCCCTACCCTCGGACGAGTAAGGCCATACCCCTTTCGAACCGACCACAACACAGTGGAAGATGCGGCTCCTGGTATTCAACCCTCGTGTGCTCATATATCTACTTAGTCTTGACGTTGGAGTCATCCTCTGGTACCATCGGGTTTAAGAATTTTCACCCAGGGACATCTATGGCGCCCCGATGCTTAGTAACAATATTTTTGGTATCCAATCCAGCCAACCGCGATGTGTCTATGAAGGTTATGGCCCTGATGTTGCTAGTGCATATAATAATCACAATCACACAAGTGCAAGTGCATGAATCATACTATCAGACATGCAACAATCCTGCACGTACCGCGCGCTCATGTAGGGCAACTCCGCCTATCAGGGAGCTCATAAATAATCTACCCGAAGGCATTGTTATGATCAATCACTTCTCATATCAGGCATACATATGATGCATATGATCATGAATCATGGATCTATACTAAACATGTTATGTGGTGATGGGCTTTGATCAATACGAAAATGGGCCTACACGACCTACACATTATAGGTATGGGCTTATCAAAGGGGCCCTAGGGAGAGTCATAATGCAGACATTTAACCAACATTATCCTTACAATGTGGACATCAAACCATCATTGCTCCCAAGGCATAGCCTGCTATAAAGGTTAACACATATATCATGGTGGAATCACACTATAATGGGCCTAATGTACATCTCATTGGGCCTCGACCTATGGGCCTCCAATACGTCAAATGGGCCTCATACCATGTGTCTCATATATATCAAAGTGGGCCTCAGTGGGCAGGCCACAAATACATCAAGTTGGGCCTAATCACATGGGCCTTGCATACGTCACAATGGGCCTCATATCTATTAAGGTGGCCTCAATGACGGGCCTCATACAAATCAAGGTGGGCCTCAACAACGAGCGACAATTATATCAAGATGGGCCTGATCACATGGGCCACATGTAAATCAAGGTGGGCCACAACAACGGGCCACAAATACGTTAAGATGGGTCTAGTCACATGGGCCACATGATAAATACATCTGTCCTCTTTTTTTTTGTCTCAAGTCTTAAATTTATCTTTAAGAAAAATGGTTGGACAGTTTGGGTGCAACACATGCATCATGGTGGGTCCCATAGGGTGGATGGCATAGATGAAGTACATACCTCATGATGGGGTCCACACTAATAGAAGGTGTGGATTACATACATTAGTGGGTCCCATGTGGGGCCCAACATAGTGTTTATTTTACAGTCATCCTATTGGTAAGGTTACATAGACCTAGGGCCCACCATAACATTTGTTTTCCACCCAACCAGTTGATAAGATCACGTGGGCCTAGGGTCCACCGTAATGTTTATTTTTCGCCCAACCTGTTGATAAGGTCGCGTGGACCTGGCCCCACAGTGATGTTTATTTTCCACCCAACCAGTGGAAAAGGTCACACGGACCTGGATTGAGGAGGAAAAACAAATTTCATATTGATCCAAAACTTCTGACCCCAAAAAGGGTTTCAATGGCGGACGTTCAATCCAACTGTTTCCTGTGATGTAGGCCACTTGAGTTCCAAATATGGCTGATTTTTGGGGTGGCCCACTTGTCAGAGGGGACCTAACAAATGCATGTTGATGATCGAAACACATCATGGTGGGCCCACGGCTGGGACCGTGGGTCCCTGCCAAGTCGTCCGTCCGCAGCAGGCGCTGCTTGCGCCTCTATGTTTTTTTAATTATTATTTGGGTTTTCTTAAGGTTTTGCATATGTGGAGCCCGCATCAGGAAAATTGGACCCGACCATTGGTTTCCATGTCTCCCTACACACATATCAAGCCCAATATTGGGTATATTTCGGTGTGCAGAAGTATCGAGGTGTATTTTAATGGCAAAGATTATTATTCTCAATGCTATGGGCTACTAGGAACTCAAATTAAGTTTATTTTTCGGCTCAACGCCTAAAATGATATGAAGAAAAGGATGGATGGCTTAGATTAAGTACATGCATCAAGATGGGGCTTGCATGAGTGGCCTATCCCAAAAGTTCAAATATGAATATTATATTATATACCTTTTTTTTTGTTAGCTTGTTAGTTGTAACGCCCCGGAAAATCGGGGGTCGTGCATACACTTGACTCCCGAATTCCCGAGTGTCACTTATCATCAATTTTATAGTTTTAAGATTAATTAAGTTTAAACGCGCAGCCTAGAATTACTTGGAGCATGAAATGCAACCACAACTAGTCTACTGAAGTGAAAGAGATATATATATATATGTACAAGTCCATAAGAATATAAAGGGCTCGCCCAAGACGTTGCGCAACAAAAATCACAAGAGAATCATATGTCCAAAAGAATGGTGCGCTTGAGTCCACGACTCAACACCCCAGAATCCAGTCTTCTATGCCGATAGAGAGCCGCCCATCAACTGAAAGTAGGAGAACTCGTCTTCCTCGCTTAAGCTCGCGTCGCACGGCTCGTCAAACTCAGCACAACCTGTGGCTACTGAAGAGTCTGGTTGGTGTTTTAAAACACCGTTCCAGAGTGGGAGTGAGTGATCAACTCAGTGGGTACTATCAATCTTAAGTTACAACAGACATCAATTATAATATGAATTTAATGAAACACAGCCAATCATCAACACCTACTAACTCTTATTAAAATGCATGCATGCAAAATGATATGATGCATGCCCTCGCCACAACACTCCCTCGAGCGACTCCATCTAACGATCGCGTATGTCAGCACTCCCTCATAGCGACCTCGACTTTCGAGTTGCCACCCTAACTAATGCGATGTAATGCGATCGTGTTAGCCGAGTTATTAGTTAAGTCCATTCATCCAGCAGGTTGGGAATCTAATACACTCCACGTATCAATGCCCTAAATGGGTTGTGAGGCCAAGACCCCCCAATGCGTGAGGCCGAGACCTCACGGTCTGTGATCCCGTCGGGTTCCTCATCTCCGACTTCAAGAACATGAGGAGTGTCGAGAGAAAGGGATCGCTCGCGGTCATTACGGGGAGGCGCGACACCCCGGCATAGGCCGACAGCTCAGATAATGTCTCATTCCACCATGCCGGGCTCATGAGGCTGTAGACCAGTTTCAAGTGGGTTATTGATGGACTACAACGGTTGTAGGGTGCTTCAGGTTCCATACATATGTGAGCAATCAGGGTTAACATTCAAGGTTGGTTAGACAGTAGATTAAACCACAAGAGTCAGGCGAGCATGAGACGAGTGACATCAGGCTCAAGAGACCCATGTAGTCGAACTACAGCCACCCGAACACACTCGCCTAAATCCATAGGTTTAGTCTTGAGGCGATCCTACCATCGGGACCACCTTCGCTCTCCTCATGATTCTGGCCAACCCAAGGGCATGAATAGAGGTTCATAGTATGTCGACTAACAATGTATCGCCAGAATAAACAAACTCATGTTCTCACACATATCAACATATAATTCATATTCTCCTAACATGCTAGACTAACCATATCAAGAAATAAGTGCATGTGAGCGTGTGTGTGTGAGTGTGTGGGTAAGGAAGATAAGAACTTCCTCCATCCCAAGAATTTTACATACATAAGAGTAATGACATCATTCATACTATGAAGTGGCAATTCACGGAAAAATCAACAAGGCATGAACATAATTCATTCAATCACCAAATCATGTGAGAAATAAGGATAACATCATGAGCATCAAATATTCCATTTCATACCATTTTCAATAAGTATGCAATTTCTAAGGATTCTCTAGGTTCTCCAAAATCACATACAAGCAATCAAAATCATTAACTCATAAAAGGATTGGTGCTAAGCCACATAAGAGTAATAGTCCGCACTTATAGATCATTGGAGATTCAGAAAATGACCTAGAATTGAGGGCTTACAGTCGATCGGCCGGAATCCCTAGAACAAGCTCTTACATGTTAGAATTCCAAGTTAATCTCTTCTTAATACATGGATTTTTAAGAAGAAGGGGTGAAAGAACTTACCTATATGACCCATGGACGATTGTTGAGGTTATGGATGAGGGTTTCCTATGGAGAAAGGATAGGGAGTTGAAAGGGTTGATTCCCTTGGGCCCCACCTCGATCTAAGGTCCATCTTAGCTCTTCTTCACTCTCTCTTTCACTCTTTCTTCCTCTCTTTCTCTTTCTCTCTTTCTCTCTCTTTTTCTTTCTTTCTTTCTTTCCCTAGGGCAAAAATCGTATGGGGAGAGGGGTGCCTAAGAGAAGGCCTTTTTATAATGTCAAAATTGATGTAAATGGCCCTAAGGGCTAAGTTTTTACTATACTAGACCTATGGGAGGATCTTTCTAAGATCTAGGGCTCACTATGAGGTGTACATATCGATATACACCGTAGGATAGGTGCTCCATGGCCCGATGAAGGGCCATGCAAAACTTGGGATCAAACGGATAAGCAGATGTGGGGGTTTGACCATATGGTCTCGATCATTAAGTGGCCCTGTAGGGTCTATTCCGGTGATTGGAGAGGTTCTGGTGATCCCCTATCCATGAAACTTATAAGGTAAGTGGTTCATGGCCTGATGAAGGGCCATGCAAATTTTGAAAACGATCAGATATGGAGTTTGGTAGTACGAGTCCGGTTTACGATCAACGGTCATCGTGTCACGATCGGGTCCCAGATTTTGTGGACGGGTGAAGGACACTACATTAAACCTTCACCGTAAATTTTAAAGAAATCTGATGGCTGGAAATCCCAGAGTCTCAGTTTCTTTAATCAATGCCAGATTTCAATTCTAGCCTTGGGTGGGTTGACAAGTGCTGATGGAACAGCCCGAATAATTAACTTCGGGGTAACTTCGGGGTGTCCAATGAGTCTGTGGTCCGCGATGGACCACAAGCCAAGTGAGATATATATTTTCTTAAATTTTTATAATTTTCTAACCTTTCTGCCCCGCGGTATAGCCCATACAGGCTGATGCTAAGTGTAAACGGTCATCTGGCTTAGCGGTCCGCACTAGGCCCTATCATGACCTGTCTGGTCTACTCTAATGGGCTAATCCTAGGTTAATTAACTTGTAGTACCCCACCATGAGTGGCTTAAACGAATGGTCCTGTAGTAAATCCTATGTGGACGTCCCAGGATACTATTTTGGTTAGACGGGACGTTACAAGGGTTGATTTGGTCTATTTTAAGATCCGGGCCTTATCTGACTCAGTTTCGGTTAGATCTTTAATTTAGTTATGCTCCTCTTGATTAGTTAGCGACAGGTCGATTAGATTTGGGTCCTATGTGAGTAAATCATGGGGCTACACCCGATGTTAAAGTGATCGGACGGATTCTGTGGTTTCCTACGGTTGATGAATCAGACTCGTGGGGTTCTTTACTGATACCACCCCTGTATAGACTAACATTGAGTGCTAATGGTCATTTAAATGATATTATAAGTTGATTTATATAAAAAAAAAATTCAAGGATTTTTGGAAATCCAAAACAGTGAAAATTCAGGATGTTACATTAGTACTCACCTATGTCAGCACACGCACTCCATGTTGGCCTCATCCCACGTCCAGCGTCCAGGGACGCTGGACGACATAGACAACACAGGCTCATGGTGGGTCTCACATGAACATGGCCCACCTGTTAGATCACCTGAGATTTGTGTTTTTCCTTCCGTCCGGGCCCACTAATGGGCTGGATTGAGTAGATCCAACACATCCATCAGGCAGGTCCCACATGAAGGTGGATAGATTAAATATATGCTCCATGGTGGGACACACATACTATATGGGCCACATGCCCCTTCATCATCATCATCATATAGAGAGAGAGAGAGAGACGTGAAAGGGGAGGGACCCCGCCACTAATGGGCCCTCCCTTAAGCAATGCATACATCATGTGGGTCCTACAACAAGTGACCCCAAAATTTGAGGTCAACGGTAGATCACCCACCTCTAAGCCTCCTACTTGCTCCCCTAGCTTCCTTAGCTCCTTGCCTTTAAGTTTAATGGTGGTAGATGATGAATGAACGGTTGAGATGTGAGATGAGAGGGTAGAGAAAATAGGTCACACTTGTTGTTTGGGAGGAAGAGAGTTTGGACGTGGGATGGTGTGTTACTTGGGAAATGAAGAGATGGAATGAGAGAGAGAAAGATGAGTAGTGGCTTAAGAGATGGGGTGATGTGATGGTTGTAAGGAAAAGGTGATGGGAGGTATGATTGTGGTTGAAAATGGGGTAAAAGAGGGATGGTGAGGGGAGAGAGAGAGTTGACTTTTAAAAAGGGAGGGATGAGTTGTTGTACTTAGGGTATGGCTTGTACTTGACATTGATTGATGAGACATATCATAGAGATTTCCTTGATATTCGCAACACGCGGCATTTCTTCGGAATGAACACAGGCCCACATCTCCTGGCCTGGGCATCGGATCGGTGCGCAAGTCGCGGAGTTGGAATTGCGATGACAGCGCGGTCGCTAAGGTATAAGTTTTGGTTCAAGCCGACTTCGATATGCGGGACCTGAATTAAGATAGTGCGCAAACGTTAGATATGGGTCGAGGATTGCCGGAATTCGACTTGTAAAACCGCGGAAGCCAACGAAACGGTACGATCTAGAATACAGGTATTACAGTTTTTGCCTTTCTGTCATCTTAGGGCTTAAGCCAAAACTTGGAGCATTTCCAAAGCCCAACTGAGCCCTATCACATGGAAAACACCGTGGATTGAATGCCCAAGGTTGAAAACTCTTCCCAGTGCATGAAGTTTTAGATCAAACGATATTTGTGTTTTCCCTTCATCCCGTTCCGTGCAATCATATGAACCGTTTACATGACAACAAAGCATCACTGTGGGCCCTAAGAAGATTTCAACGGTAGACATCATTAACCTGACTGTTTCCTGCCGTGTGGTCCACTCGACCCTTGGATATGCTTCAATTGTGAGCTCATGCCCTAAAATGGTATGGAAAAACGGATGGGCGGCGTGGATAAAACAAATTCATCACGGCGGGCACTACAGAGTTCTGCTGACACCACGGAGATTGGCGGTCACCACGCAGTCCGCGTCCATTCCTGAAGTCCCATCCATTTACGGTGGCCCAACCAGATCGGTAATATGGATACCGCACGTAAACTCGTTTGGATGATCATGTCCTCTTCGCTTACACCGTTTACATACTCGTTCTGTCCCTGTCACGGTAATCAAAGAGAAATGGCAAGGCTACTCGCATGCGGGAGCGAATTAGGTGCGTCCCGGCCTCACTCAAGGCGGTGCAGCCCTTACCGAGGGCAATATTGATGTATCCAGGCCGTCCATCCTTTTTTACAGATCATTTAGTTAATGGAGAAAAAAATGAAGAAGATCTAAATCTTAGGTGGACCATACCATGTGAAACAGTGGTGATTGAACACCATTCGTTAACAACTCCATAGGGTCCACCGTAATATTGCAGGAATGTTTATTTGCAACGTAAACCTCTATGATGAAAAATCAAATATTAGCTTATCCGAAACTTGCATAGCTCATTAATGGTTAATCAACACTGTTTCCAATTGTATGGTCCACCTGAGAGTTGGATCCGCTTCATTTTTTGTCTCATGATCTAAAATGATCTGGAAAAACGGATGGACGGTGTGGATATGTAATACATACAACAAGGTGGGCCCCACGTTTAGGGACGCACCGTCTTGGGTTAGGCGGGGGCCGCACCTCATCTGCTCCCTTCGCATGACTGGGTTGTTACAGTTCCACGCACGCGTGTGAAATCAGGGCCGTTTTTTTTTTTTTCTCTCATGAGTTTACCACGTATGGCCCAAGATCAGTCCGGTCACTGATGGCCCGATTTTTGTAACAGTTAAAAAGTTCGGCTCACACGTGTGGCCATTTTGATAACGTACATAGCAAGTCCCATCTGATCAGTAACGAAATATTCGAAACTGGGGAGCGGTTTGGGTGGATCCCGAGATCTACCAGGTCGGTGGATCCCGAGATCTAACGGTGGGGCCCATTGTGATGTATGTTCCGTATATCCACACCTTCCATTCATTTAAACAGCTCACTTTAGTGCAGGATCCCAAAAATAAAGAAGATCCAAGTCTCAGGTGGGCCATACCACAGGAAACATTAATGATCGAATCCCCACCATTAACAACTTTGCGGGGGCCACTGGAATTTTTATTTTCCATCCAATCTGTTGGTAAGGTCACACGTACCTGGATGTAGATAACAGACAAATATAAGCCTGATCCAAAACTTTCGTGGCCAATGAGAAGTTTTTAATAGTTGATTACTACTTTTTCCTGTATCATGGTCTATCTGAGATTTAAATTTACTTAATTTTTGCACTCATGTCTTAAATAAGTTTTCAAAACAGATGAACAGTGTTGATATAAGTCACATATATCAAGGTGGGCCCCAGGGTCAGGGAACCCACCCAAGTTGGTGGATCCGGGGATCCACCGAAGCCGCGCCCCATCGAAAGTGGGAAGCGGATTGGCTGATGTACCACACACTGTATGGCTGATGTATTCACACTAGCAAGTTACGTGGGTTCCATCATAAGCTGTGTTATATCCAAACCGTCCATCCATTTTTTTAGCTCGTCTTAAGACTTGAGCCAAAAATTAAGACATATCTAAAGATCAATTATACCACGATGCAAAAAACAATGAGGGATTGAACGTTTACCATTGAAACACTTTTTGGGGGTCACAAAAGTTTCTGATCAATATGATTTTTTTTCCTCTTCATTCATGTATTTTTGACCTTATTAACATATTAGATGAAAAATAAATGTTATAGTCAACCCTATTAATATTTTAACGGTGAAAATCATTATCTCCGCTGCTATTTTTGGTTGGGTCTATTTAAGCTTTGGATATGATTTACTTTTTTGCCTAATACTTTTAAATGATCTCTAAAACTGGATGAACGGTATTGATATAATAAATACATCATTGTGGGGCCATGTAACTTTGATCTTCTTTGAACCGTTTGTACAACTCGGAGCTCGAGGAGCGTCGGCGCTCGTTTTCGCACGACACGTATCTACACCAGCTAGGTGTGTGGTACACCAGCCAATCTGCTTCCGTGATATTTACCATTCATAAGGTGGGCCCCACTGGGAACATTCCGTGCCATTAACAATCAGAATGGTCCAGTCGTTAGTGTACGACAGACGTACATCGAGTCGGACCATGGGCTGTCCATTGAATTCGACGATCTAGAGTGCATGATAAATAGGCCGTACTGGTTTTTGGTCTAGACGATCTTTATGATGTGGTCCACCCTTTTCACGGCTCGGATGATGTATAAATGTGTGATACACCAGCCAATCCGCTTCCAAAAAAGTGAGTGTTTTTTTAACGGCCTACCACACAAACGTGCCACACAAACGGCTCGGATCGTCAGCATGACCTCAGATCCGATGCTACTGTAGCAACGTTGAACCTACGATGCGTCGAGATGTACGGTAACAAACCACCTCAAGGAAACGTAAAGTTACGCACAAGCCGGGGTTTACATCGAGTTGAACCAGGTCAAACTGGCCTCGGCTCAACTCACCACCGCTGCCGGCTAACCTTAGCTTGAACTCGGCTCAGCACAGTTCTTAAGCCTGACTAGCTAGCTCGGCATGATTTGGTCAGTAGCTTAGGATATCTCGAACCAAACTCAAGTCAAGATTGAATTTAGTTCACCGATGAGACGTTTTCACAAATACTTAGATTATAATTTTAAAATCTCATTATACATAAGATCAAAGCAATGATTTTATAAGCATTTTATTAAATACCTTTTAACCAACATAAGCTCGAGCCAAACTCAAGTCAAGCTTGAATTTAGTTCACCAATGAGACGTTTTCACAAATACTTAGATTATAATTTCAAAATCTCATTATACATAAGACCGAAGCAATGATTTTATAAGCATTTTATTAAATACCTTTTAAGCAACATAAAAATTAAAAAAAAAATAGTATTTATTTCATGTATATATCATTCTTGTCACCAACAATATTTTATTCAGTCATTTCATCAAATACTTGGTAAACAACATAAATAATAAAATAATCGAGTCATCAAACTAGTTCAATTCAAGTTGGATTCAAACAGAGTCAAGTCAAGCTAGGGTCAACTCGAACTCATTTTTGAGCTCAAAAAATCAGCTCAACTTACCTCCAACTCAGCTTCAAACCGTGTCAAATCCAGCTTTGTCTAATAAAGTCAAGCGAGTTAACCGATCTAACTCGGTTGGTGTATACCCCAACGCAGAAGTTGGATAGAATCTACAAAAGGGTGAGAAAGAGGTTTTGCTAAAATCGCGTTGTGGCGCATTGCAGCACAGTCCGTTTCAATGATCCAAACCGACCATATGATGATCTCATCGTTGATGTGGGCCACTGAAAAAAATCTCAGTTTTGACAGATTCCAACAATTTGATTATCCAAAGGAAATTAGTCAAGTGATCAAAAGGTTATAACATTCCAATCTAATAGGTACCCCAAATCCTAAATGAGGCTCATCATACAAACGGTTTAGATAATGAAAAGATGACCCTAGATTCAAAGGCTGAGGGACGCGGATTCCGTCCCACCTGAGAGGATCGACTCGGTCCTTACAGGGACTTTGTAGGGCCCACCGTAATGTATATTTTTTATCCACTCCATCTATCCATTTTAAAACATTATTTAGTATATGGGGAAAAAGAGGAGGCAGATCCAAGGCTCAAGTGGGACACACCACAGAATACAGTTGGGATTTGACGGCTACTGTTGAAAGCTTCTCGCGAGGCAAAGAAGTTTTTTTTTTTTTTTTTTTCAAGCTGATATTTGTGTTTTCCCTTCATCCATGACTGTGGGACCTTGTTGGATGGCAAATAAATAGCACGGAGTACCTTAGGAAGGTTTCAACGGTGGCGTCATTATCACCACTGCTTCCTGTGGTGTGGCACACTTGAATCTTCGATCTGCCTGGTTTTTTTGCTTAATGTGTTAAAATGATTTGAAAATATGGATGGATGGCATGGATAAAACAAATATATAACGGTGGCCCCCACAGAGCCCCTTCAGGACCGAGTCCCTCCTGGCAGCAGTAGGACGCAATCCACGTAGGAGGCTGATGCCAATTGCCTGTGCACAGTCGTTGGAAGCTATGTGGGTTCCATAGAGATTAAATCCAATCCGTTCATCAGTGTCTTGATATCAAATTTAGTTATGTGTGGACAATTCAGGTAGATCCGAAATTCATGTGGGCCACGCGGAAGGAAACGGTGGAAATAGTAACTTCCACCGTTGAAACCATCCTTGAGACGACCTTGATGTTTATACGCCATCCAAACCGTTCCTAATGTTACTACCAATCTGATAAAATGTAGAAACAAATATTATCATGATCCAAAACTTGTGCCCAGCCACAAAGTTTCCAACGGTGAGTGTTCAATCCCGCTGTTTCGTATCGAGTGGTCCACCTGAGTTTCGAATCTACCCGATATATAGATTTCTCCCCTATTTTGAACTTGAAAACTGAAGGACGGAGTGGATTTGCCACTGTAATCTCTGTGGGCCCACGTAATTTCCAACCACAGGAACTTACGGTGTGCGGGGGACAGGAAATTCGTCTCAAAGGCCGGGCGTATCCGCCAGCATTACGTGGAGATGCATTGTAGAAAAATTGAAATTCCACGAGAGTTCAAGGCCCTGTTCCACAATTGAGCCGGGAGCGGATTAGGTGAGAGTGAGACCCCGGCCTCACCCAAGAAGGTTCGGCCCTTACCGTAGGACCCACCTTGACGTATATATTCTGCATCCACGCCGTCCATCCGTTTTTCCAGATAATTTTAGGGCATTATGCCAAAAATGAACCAACCAGATCAAGAGTTTTTAATGGTTGGGCGTTCATTCACCACTGTTTCTGATGGTAGGGTCCACCGATAATTGGATCTGCTTCAATTTTGAAAAAATACCGTAAAATGATCTGCAAAAACGGATGGACGGCCTGGATACAGAATACATACATCAAGGTGGCCCCACGGTGAGGGCCGCACCCTATAGGGTGAGGCCCCGGCCTCACCTAATCAGCTCCCTTGACCACACTTCTAAATAAAAGATAGACCGCTGATCAGAAGACCGAGAATACTCCACCATCCATTAGGTGGGTCACCTGATGAGAAGACCAACCTACTCCTTTGTTCAAACGGATTGGCTACTCCCCCTGCCACCAGCTCCGTGGCTGATGGTCGGTGCTCTGTGGGCCCCACCATGATGTATTTGTTTCATCCATTCTGTTCATTCATTTTTAAATATAATTTTATGGCTTGATGCCAAAAATGAGAGGATGCATATCTCAGGTGGACCACACCACATGAAAACAATAGTGATTGGATATCCACCATTAAAATCCTTCTAAGGCCCACTATACTGTTTATTTGACATCCAATCTGTTAATTAGGTCATAAAGGCCCAGATGAAGAGAAAAAACAAATATCAGCTTGATCCAAAACTTATGGCCCCCAAAACGTTTTTAATGGTTGAACCTCATTCAACACTGTTTCCTTTAATGTGGTCCATTTGAGATTTTTATATATCTAATTTTTAGATTCATGTTGTAAAATGATCTCTAAACATATATGGATGGCATGGATGAAGCACATACATCATGGTGGGGCCCACATAGCACCGACCATCAGCCAGTGGCTGGTGTCGGGGGGAGTAGCCAATCCGTTTCCCTTTGTTCCCAACGCACGCGCTACGTGAGGCCTGCCTGAAAAAGTATCGAGAATCTCTGCAACACCTGTTTTACGCAGCACCTAAAATACCCAGTCTCTGTGGGGTCCAAAATTTTGTATATGAAAAATCCAGTCGGTTCATCAGGTAAGAACCATGATTTTTGACCGTTCAAACATAAGATCAGCCCGATTAAAATTGAAACAATGGCAAATTACTCAGAAAAATGCCAATTCACATGGTGCGGTCCACCTGAGTTTTTCATCAGGCTAATTTTGTATCTCTTCATCCTGGTGAGGTGAGTTGCATCTGATTAACGGTTAGATGAAAGATACATACTATGCTGGCCCACGAACAAACCTACGGTTGGTATTCCATCCCCACTATTCAACTTTGTGTGGCCCATCTGAGTTCAGGATCTGGTTGATATCTTTTTCGTAAATCTATCATTTAGGATAGAACCTGATAGACGGGG
This sequence comes from Magnolia kwangsiensis, assembly GCA_037074715.1. Lineage (NCBI taxonomy): Eukaryota > Viridiplantae > Streptophyta > Magnoliopsida > Magnoliales > Magnoliaceae > Magnolia > Magnolia kwangsiensis. The sequence goes on along the minus strand of CM073577.1, from coordinate 10,254,215 downwards.
TGGATTTTATATATACAACATGGTGGGCCTCGCTAGCTATTGATCACAGGTGCCGTGGACGATTACCGTCCCCTGAAAAACGCCCAGGATATCGCCCCAGCCGTTGCCATTCCGCCACGTGCTCCCGCGAGTAGGATTCTCCTAGTTCTACACGCGCGAGTACCCCTTGTATTTTCCTTTAATTAAAAAAATTCAAAAAGCAGTATCTTCTCGCTTTTACCTGTGTGTGCGTAATGCGCACCCTTGAAAAGCTCCGAGATAGGGGTCTTCTCTCTATCGATGCTTGAAACAAACAGCGCTCTCTCTCTCTCTCTCTCTCTCTCTCACCAAAACCCTAAAACTGAATCGAATTCTCATTTCTTCCAATCCGATTCTGATCTAGAAATACCCGCCCGATTCTATACCGATTCCGATCTCTTCCGCCTCGAATCCGATCCATCCGTCGGAATCCCGACGTGAGGTCCGCATCGGTACGGATCCATTGATCCGACAGTCCGCGGATGGAAAGATCGACGAACGGATCCCCAACAGCGTGAGGAAGAAAGATGCCCGGCCTTCCGCAGAAAAATGCTCAATCCGTCGGATCGGTCTCGGCCAATGGAATCTGGTCTAAGCACTGTGGCGAGGTTACATCCGATCAGCTCCAAAAGGTCCGATCGATCGGTCCATTGAATTCCCGTCAATTTGATTTCCTGACCACAGATTGCATTTTTATCGGTCCATACCTTAATTAAGATTGAATGGTCGGTTTGTTCGATCCGGAGTTTGAATTATTCTGTTTGATCAGACGATATGTGGATTTGATTTTATTCACTTTGGGAGATTTTTTGTTGTTGGTTGTATATGTGAATTTAGATTGAACAAATGGAGAATTCGACACATAATTTGAATTATTGAGTACGATCTTAAAGTTTATTGAGTTTCCAATTGGCATATGATTGGATCGATCAGCAGCTTTGATTTCATTTCTCAGTTGTTGAATTTTCAGATCTGGTTTATATATTGATCTCATCGTTGTTATCGTGGGTGCTTTGTTTGTCTTGTGATGATTTCGTTGAATGGAATTTCGATGGAGAAAATTGGTAAGTCATGGAATGGTCACATCCAATGTTTGCAAACAATGATAGAAATCTGAATGATTGATTTCTTTGAAGTGTGGCAATCCCAAACCATGTAAGAGTACACATCATAGCATGAATATGCATATGGGTTTCTTGGATCTTGTTCGATTTATATAGTTAGTTGTAGACAGGATTATCTAGAGATATATCAATAGCATTGGAATCTACACTCTCTACACAGGTTTTGGTATTTGATAATTCGTGGAAGCTGTAATCCTTTATTTTTTCTAAAAAGGTATATAAAGAATATTGATACTTATTATTTTCTTGTTAATTTGGCAGTGATTTTAATGTACTAATTACAAATATGCAGTTTTACTTCAAATGTTTTTACGGGTTTCTGGGATTTTGTTTGATTTATGTGTTATTCGTATTGATTCTTAATGAAAATCTTGGTTTGTCTTTTGATGGAATAATGAATTGAAATTGGCTTTGTTTTGTTTTTTTACTTTTTCTTTGTTTTGTGCAAACAGCACCTCTATGGTAAAACATGATTTTAGATAGGTGCTAATGCAGAAAACTTACATGCATTACTATTTTTCTTTTTCAATGGATGAAACATTGACAAGGGATCCTGTTACAAATATCTGACTTGTGGCATGTTTTAATTAGTTCTGGAGTGAGCTGCCACCTCACACCCGGCGGGAGCTCCTGAGGATTGATAAGCAAACACTCTTTGAGCAAGCTCGTAAGAACCTTTACTGTTCGAGATGCAATGGGTTGCTGCTTGAAGGCTTTTCACAGATTGTCATGTATGGGAAGTCTTTACAGCAGGAAGGAGGGGGTGGGTACCTCACTAGCAAGCTGGGAACCTCAAAAGATGACGAATCGGTGGTAGTCTCTTGCAGTGGTCAAGATGATGTCCAAGACCCATCCGTCCATCCTTGGGGAGGTCTGGCAACAACTAAAGATGGGATACTGACACTTTTAGATTGCTTTCTAGATGGAAAGTCTCTTGGGGCGCTCCAAAATGTAGACATCATAACCTGATGGTTTAGTTAAAGCTGCTTCACTGAATTTATCCAGTTTTTGTTAACATCTGTTCGTTCAGGTTTTTGACAGTGCACGTGCAAGGGAACGGGAACGCGAGTTGCTTTACCCTGATGCATGCGGTGGGGGTGGTCGGGGTTGGATAAGCCAAGGAATTGCGAATTATGGCAGAGGGCATGGAACCAGAGAAACATGTGCTTTACACACAGCTAGGCTTTCTTGTGACACACTGGTGGATTTCTGGTCAGCACTGGGTGATGAAACAAGGCACTCTCTACTACGAATGAAAGAGGAGGATTTTATTGAGAGGCTCATGTATAGGTGAGTTTTGTTCTGTTAGTTCCTCATTTGTAATTTTGTTCTCAAGTAAATATCAACAATAAAAAAATGTGCATAGGTAGTAGTAGGCATTATGTAAGTATAAACAAAGAACACACTGGCAAGTCCATCGTCCTAATATAAACGGGCAGAATAACTCAAAAGCTTAATCTGACAGTTTTAATGGACACTTCATTATTGTATGAGAGAATCTTTTAACAATCCAGAAGAGCTGCGTTATTTTGGGATTAAAGCCTTCGTCATATGGGCAAGCCCTAGCCAGAATGCTCATGTGCATTTAGTAAAATTGCCGATGGTGCGAAGCTTGTTGACAAAATCTCAAGATTTAGCAAATTTCCAGATGGATCATACTAAATATCTTTCCATAGTCAAACAATTAACCACAAGAAGATAACTACAGAATTCGCATGGGAATGCAAAATACTCACTTGGACTAGTTTTGATCAGATATTTATACAGAAAACTTGCTAATGGGGACAAATAAATTTGAAAAGATTGTTGAAAACATCACAATTAAAATTTTTTAGGAGCATTTGTTTCTCTCTCTCTCTCTCTCTCTCTCTCTCTCTCTCTCTCTCTCTCTCTCTCTCTCTCTCTCTCTCTCTTGGATTAGGTGATCTTTCATTTTGGCTTTAACCTTTTCTTTAATGAATACACAGAGATGTAACTTAATGAAGTGGAGATGCATCTTATGCTGATTTTATGGTTAAGATTTAAAAACCATCTCTGTCATTCAAGCTCTGAAGAGGACTCAACTGACTTCCTTAGGGAGTGGGGAGAATAGGGGTGCAGGTGGGCATGTTATTGAGTGGGAAATGATCTGTAGGCTTAAGTGCAAAAGTGCCTGCTTGTCTGTTCGTGTTCCATGTGTGTGTGTGCGCGCACACGCACGCATGTGCGTGTGCATGCATGCGATTGTGGAATGTCATGATGGTTACAAAGTTGCTTCATGAGCAAGGATTGGAAATTGTTACAGATCCATCATTGCTGTTTATGAATAGGTGTTCTACCAATTAAGGTTTTTTGGTTCCTTCACACTTTTTTTGTGTTTACTACTTTTGCTTCTCCTTCCCCCTCTTCTTCTTCTTTTGGGAGGGCTGGGTGTTTGACATGGATATACCAGGTTACCTCTGGTTGAATTTGCTTGGGAGAACTCTGACACTTTGGGGAAAAGGCTGGATGATCCCAATGTGTGCGTGCATGTGTGATTGTGTGATGTGGTGGTGGTTAGAAAGTTTTCTTCTTCTTCAATTTGACATGGTTTTGTACCAGGCTTCCTTTGGTTGAATTTGCTTGGAAGAACTCTGATGGTTTACCTTAGACGTGGAAAGGCTCCTCTTCTTCTTCTTCTTCTTCTTAGAGAGGGAAAGGGTTCTTCTTCTTCTTGAATTTGACATGGTTATGTGCCAGGCTTCCTTTGGTTGAATTTGCTTGGAAGAACTCTGATGGTTTACTGTTTACCTTAGAGGGGGAAAGGGTGGACGTCCCCAAATTTTGTTCTACTTTGTTGACAGATGATTTGTCTCCATGCTGTCTACTGTTCCTTCTGGTTCAGCTTCCAACTTAACTTATTTGAGATCATTTAACCTTCTATACAGAGCAGTAGGAGACCTATAATTCTTTCCACCCTTGAAGTTTCACATGAAAAGCCTCAACCATTAGGATTTTGACATCTCACCTTTCCTTTCATCATATGGCATCATATTGAAAGAACAATGGGATCCACCAAAAAAAGGGAACTGTGTTTTTTGGGCTCTTCTACCCCTTGCTCCATGTCGGAAGCAATCAATGTTTGTCGACTCTTCTACTCTCCACTCCATATGTAAGGCAGCTGTTATATTTTCATGAAATCTAAAACATCCTACCTGTCCTTTTTTATTCCTGCATTTTCTGGACATAATTGATGGTGTAATAAGCCAAAATGTTCTTGTGAGGGGAAGCGCATTGAGCTGATCATCCCTTAACTTGTTACTTTATGAACTAAATGTATTCACCGCTGTGGCTGAAATCCAAGGGAAACCAGTAACAGGTGACCTATCAATACTGCGATAGAGCCAACTATGGATCTCATTGCTCCATTAAAGGCAATAATGTATTCCACAGGGATTGAGACAAGCATTCTTTTTTACTTTTTCTTTTTTCTTTTTTCTTTTTCTTTTTTCATGGAAATTTCACTTATCTGAGGCTCATGGCTAAGTCTGGATTCAAATTTAAAGGGCCATAATCTGTAGTTTCAGAACCAAATTTGGTTGTCCACTAGATAGCATCAAATAGCACTTTCCAGAAAAAAGCTAGTGCAAACATTTCAAAGTCGAGATGCCTAAATAGGTGAAGGATAAACGAGAAGGGTCCTTGCTAAAGTTGCACGAAGTGGAGTGGGAGATAGTGATTAAACCATGATACTTGAAGATGGTGGGAAACATATGTATGGAGAACAACAAACATGGAATGTTAATTTATATTTTTTTTTCAATAACATGTAAAAACTACCTTTTTTTTTCTTTTTTCTTTTTTTTCTTTTTTTAAATTGATTGTTGTAGAGATGTGAATGTTGAAATCGATGTATGGGAAAACTATGAATGATATAATTAAGAATAAGGACATCAAGTCAGTCTAGGAGCAATCCCAATAAGAGATTACATGATGAAGAGTTGATTGAGAAGGTTTGGTCATGTGCAAAGAAGATCAGGGATGGCTCCGGCCAGGAGGAGAATGATGATGGCTGAAGGTGAAATTGAGGGAGACTTAAAAAGGACTTGGATTGACATGAAGAAAAGCGATAAGAAGGCTTGTTCATTATCGAGGATAGGACCTAGATAGGAATGATTAGTGAAATAGGATTCATAAAGCCAACCTCAAGGATTTGATGATGATGATCGATTTGTGATCATCATTATTTGAGGCCCATTTCATCCCAAGTATGAGGATATGTGAAGCACATTTACCTGATGATGTTCAGAGCTAGCGGTCACGAAGACGTTAAACAACAGCAAGATACAAGAAAACAAACAACTATCAATACAGCAGATTGGTGCAGTTAAGGGTGAACTTGGAGTCATGTCAGCATGGCTGTTGTCAGGTGCAAAAGTAGCTCCCAAATAGGCTTCTTGAGTCGGAGATTCCTCTAGCTGGGATCGGCACATCATGTTGCCATATCAATTAGCATCAAAACTAGTGCAGGGACTTTAGTTTCTTCCCAGGAGCGATTCTTGATATTCTTATTGCAGAAGCAACATTGTTGTGATGCTGCTGCAACAGTTGTGGGTTAAATTAATCCCTCCAGAGGTAGATGTGAGTTTAACATCCTGTAGTCTGTACCTTGAAAATCTTATGAGTTCTTGTTTTTTTCTATAGACGTTTCCTTCCCTTGAAACATAATTTGTTTTCGGAGGTTAGCCCTTTGACTCTTCTACTCATGTTTGGATGCCTAAGCCCAAACTACCACTTACAATTTGCATAAAAACAGTTTTACTGACTGGCTTATGGATTGCTATATTGGAATTCTTCCTTGTGAAGTTGGGCCGGTGAAGTCGCGTGCCATTGCCAAAAAATGACTAGGTTGGATTTTTTTCTTCAAGCACATGATTACATCCCACCTGTTCTTCACCAATGTCCAGAGATTTGTTGCCTAAAATGGAGCGCATGTAAATAGAAGCCAATACAATATTGTCTAAGAAACTGGAAGTGCTTATTGATTATCGCATGGGAAGTACACAAATAGACGTGATTATCATCATAATCATAGCCTTGTCCCCTCTTGCAACAGAGAACGCATACAATCATACTTCAACTACTGTTTAATTATTTTTGAAAGGATTTTTGAATCATAATGTGCTTCCACCATCAGATATTGGCTCAATCTTAGTAATCATTCCTAGAGATTATTGCGTTGGTGGAGGATAACATTGATCTTGATTACAGAGGTGCACACGTCTAACTTCTTGTATTTATAAGGGGTCCAATGTCTTGGCAGAAGCCTTGCTATGTGTGAAAAAGAGGGCCTTGTTTGTAAATGATGATATTATGGTTGAGGTTGTTTGGTGGTCCTTTAACAGGGCCTTTAAAGTTCTATCATCTTTTTAGCTTCTTATTACTAGTTTATGGGTAAAATTATCCCTCTTTTAACATGGATGGTAATTTTATATTATATTTTTGGGTCTACTAAAATGTTTTTCCATTGATTCACACGTCTAACTAATGCAAACTTAACAAAAACGTGTGGATTTAAATGTTTAGTGTTAATCTGCATATACATACCATATTTCCACACATATGACGATGAAATTGTGTATGTGATGAATTATCTATTGTATAACATATATGTTAGCATTTATCCATTATAAGTTAGGAGTTTGACCAAGTATCCCTAAGAACAACTTTTTACCCAATGCATTATGCCATGGAGAGTTATAGCAAGGAAATGAGGAGCTTCTATTAGTAACCACTGCCAAAACAGGTTCATTTGGTCTGAAACCACTGTCCTAGTATTTATGTTTCTCTGAATTACTCATCTCAATCAAGCTTGCGATGGTGTTGTTGAATGAACATAGTTTTCAGAAACTCAAAAGTACTCATATTAGATGTGGTTAAGGCAAATGGGAACTGATTCTAGGATACACGATGGAGACCAGTGTGGTTGCATCAACTTGCTCGAAAGCCATCATCATGATGCTATAATCAACTCTACAAAAAGTTCTACAATAGTTAAAGAAGTTCTAGAGTGAAATTGAGTTATTGGATTCCGGATTCATTAGTAAGAAGCTTCAATTAGAGATTATTTCAACCTTAATTGGACACTTGAAAAGCATAGCTACAGTAGCTCCTCCTGAGAGGTGATCGATTTGGGAGTCCATTGCCAAACAGTGTTCATCTGGGAGTGATCAATATGCCCTACCCATGGTACTCTTGACCACCGCCACTGGACCGGCTGATATAGTTCTTATGCTCTCTCATGTTAGATTGTCTTAACAGTTAAGGACTCGATGTTCATGTCACAGGTTTGACAGCAAGAGGTTTTGCAGAGATTGCAGAAGGAATGTTATTCGTGAGTTCAAGGAGCTGAAGGAACTGAAGCGCATGCGAAGGGAACCTCGCTGCACCAATTGCTTTTGTGTTGCGGACACAGCCTTTCAGTATGAGGTATGCTTTTGCCATTCTCTGAAGGCTTCTTCAGTCCTCCAACTCATGCTTGTTTTGTCATGTCAAGTACCTTCTGGGTGCTTACAGGTCACATTTCTGCTGCTTGATTTTGTATCTTACTAAATCATCTTGCAGTTATGGGACCCTAATCTTTCAGTTTCCAGCTACTTAGCCTTTATTTTGCTAGCAGGAACTGTGATAGGAATTGTAAGAGAGAATTATCTATTCAGGCCTTTGCATCCATCTTCCCTTAATATTTAATGTTTTCAGGTATCAGAAGACACGGTTCAAGCTGATTGGCACCAATCCTTCACAGATGTGGTTGGAACGTATCATCACTTTGAATGGGCTGTTGGAACAGGAGAAGGAAAATCCGACATTTTGGAGTTTGAAGATGTTGGTACAAATGGAAGTGTTCAAGTGAATGGCCTTGATCTTGGGGGCTTGACTGCATGCTTTATTACATTGAGGGCTTGGAGGCTAGATGGTCGCTGCATCGAACTTACGGTAAAAGCCCACGCATTGAAGGGCCAACCGTGTGTACATCGCAGGCTTATAGTGGGGGATGGGTTCGTTACTATAACAAAGGGAGAAAGTATCAGAAGTTTCTTTGAGCATGCTGAAGAAGCTGAGGAAGAAGAGGTAAGCGTGACTCTTTAAAGGCCTATTTACATTTATTTTCTTAGGGAAGGAGATTATTTGTTCTTTAAAATACAGTTTTGAATGTGCGCTTCCCTTTGCAATTTCCTGTTGTATATACAAAATGCAGGATGATGATTCCATGGACAAGGATGGAAATGAGCTGGATGGAGATGGTTCCCGCCCACAAAAACATGCAAAGAGTCCTGAACTTGCTCGAGAATTTCTTCTAGATGCTGCCACTGTTATTTTCAAAGAGCAGGTATATTTTGCGTGCTGGCTAATATATTATGTATCGGTCATCAGATTTTGTATTTGTTGTAATGTATTAGCAACAATCTTCAAAATCCTAGATGATCTAACTATGCATCTGATAGACAGTGCTGCACTTTCCTGATTACAGACCATGAGTACTGGAATCTCCTTGGTTTCTAGGATTTCCGTTTCTTAAAAATAGCAAGATGTGCAAAATACAAAGAACTGAACTTCTGGACAAGTTTAAAAAACAAAAAGGAAAACTCATTAGGGCTTCTAATAACTCTAAAATGGTCTGTGATTTGTGAACCAAAAGTGCATCTGGGTGGTGCCAAAATTCAATAGAAATGCATATTTCAATGGGTTACAGATGGTTATCCATTCCAATGTGCATTCTGGTGGCAGAATTTTAGGAACCACATTATACATTGCCCACATTTCTGTCTGTACCATGACAAGTAAATTCTGCTACATGTCAGTTCTGACCTGTAAAATACATTCTTTCCTCCTGACCTTTTCTGTACATCCAAACTCAGCCTAAACTTGTGGGCTATGATTATTTTGGGCTCTCAAATGCTGAAGCACCTTTCTCATATCTTACTTTCTTTTGTCCATCAACAATGGACCAAGAAACAGAGAATTCTATGTCACTTTTACTTCTATTCTTAAGTTCACCAAATGTCACTCTTGATGATAGTTACGGAAAATGCATTTTCTTAAAGAAAAACAATAAAATGCATTTCTTACTGCCCTCATTGCATATGCACATCCATTTCCATAGTATAATGCATGCAATTAAAGATGGTACCCTTCTCAGGTAGAAAAGGCTTTCAGAGAAGGAACAGCACGGCAAAATGCACATAGCATATTTGTTTGCCTTGCCTTAAAATTGCTGGAGGAGCGTGTTCATGTTGCATGCAAAGAAATCATCACATTAGAAAAGCAGGTGAGTGTTTTGCCAATGTTTTGTTTCATGAATTTCGATGAAAACTAACTCAATTCTTAGGAATTTCAGTAAAAATAACTCATTCTCAGTTCCTCATGGATACTGCTACCTCTGACTTTGCCATTATGTCTTCAGATGAAGCTTCTTGAAGAAGAGGAGAAAGAGAAGCGTGAAGAAGAAGAGCGTAAAGAGAGGAGGAGAACAAAGGAAAGAGAAAAGAAACTCAGAAGAAAAGAGAGACTAAAAGGAAAAGAAAGGGAGAGAGAAAAACAATGTGTTGACGAACACAAGCAACCTCCCATTGCTTCACTGGTGCCTGCAAAAGAATCATCCTTTAGTGTCCATGATGAGTCACATAACAATTCCAGCTCCGGGGATTCAATTAGTGAAACGGGAGATAATATTCTATCCAGCCCACTTTCTTCTGATATTACAGATGAACAGTCCTCAAATGGGATTGTTGATGGAGAGGTCAGCATAACAGATAGCAATGGTTCTTTTACAATTGAGCAATCAAAATCTTCCCGACGGAAATTTAGATTCAAGAAAGATGTTCTGCTAGATCAAGCTTCCAGGTGGTGTGAGAGACGGCAGCCGATTTCTGTTAATGAGTGTGCTGTTACATTTGATGAAACTGACCAAAAGCTGCATGGTGACATGTCAATATCGTACAGGTGCATCAATGGGGCCCACAGGCTGTCAAGAAACAATGGCATAAAGCCCAATGCCAGAAATTGCGGGTCAAAGTTCGGGGAGAAGTTCCACTGCTCCAGCAACAGAATGCGTGATAGACACGATTTCCATTCCTGCAGGTGTAACCTACATACTGATTACAGATCAAAGAGTGGGCAACCCATCCCTCAGATCAGATCAGTTAGGGATTTTAAAACTGGGAATAAGGCAGAATCTGCATTAGATATATCCAGGCCATTCTATCATGGAAGCAGGTACAACAATGGATGCTATGCATCAGATAGTTGTGGAGTTTCTAAGGGAAAGCTTGCCACAGGCAACATTCCTCTGAGTAGAGGAGATGTTGCTCATACCAAGAAAGTCTGGGAACCAATGGACTCGAAAAAAAGATATCCTAGAAGCAACTCAGACCCAGATGTTACCTTACGTTCTTCATCTTACAAGGCTGATGTTTATGAGGGAGTTGTATGCATTGGAAATGAGAATGGGTGCCGACAACCCAATGACACACTCAAGTCATTTGATGAGAAGTGTTCATCTGAATTTTCTAGTAATCATGAAGATGGTAGGAAGAAAGCATGCAACTCTACTCCCGGCATGCAAAATGGCTGCGAGAATGGATTCAGCTTCTTGGGACCAAAATCTTCATGCTCAAAAAATGCAGCAGATGATGAAGTTGAAATGAGTCCTATCATCGCTAACTTTCCCTTTAATACTGCTTCCGATCCATTAATGACCACTTCCAGTTCAGATAACTGCTCATCCTGGCTTAGTGAGGGTGACAGCAGTATTGGCTCTTCAGGTGCTCCAAATGCAGAATCTTCTTCGACATCTGATTCAGAAGATGCAAGCCAACAATCGGAAGGTAGAGAAATTTCAACGTGCGGCGAAAGCACATTTCACAATTGCCTAGATGTTGGGGCAGATGGGAAATATAAGACAAGTGGGCCAGAGTCTTTTTCAAGTGGGATGGTCACTGACCAGCTAAAAAAAAGTGCCTATAATTCTGAGAACAGCAAAATCTCAGTGGATGCGTGTTCTGAGCAACGGAACATCCTACCAGTGCACAACGAAAGTATGCATTTGCCAATTTTTCCCACGCATTCAACAGTGGGCTACTATCATCAATGTGCTGCTTCATGGGCAGCAGCTCCTACCAATGGTTTGGTGCCATTTCATCAGCCCAATCGCTACATATACCATGGACCACTCGGTTATGGTGTACCATCAAACCCATCATCAACCTTCTGCATGCAATATGGCACTCTGCAACCTTTAACGGCTCCCATGCTCAACGTGGGTCAGGTTTCGTCGTATCAGATGGCTAACAAAGCCAGCATTGTGCACTCGAAAGACCATACCCAGAATTCTAAATGTGGTGGAGCGCAAGAATCCAATGGTTTTGATTCAGTAGTCACTGATCATTCTCTTGAGAGACCGTTTTCCAACAGATGGCCGCCACAGAAAGCACCACCGCCTGGACAAGATGGCAGTGGCAGGAACCCTGCAAGATCCAATAATGAGAGCCCAACCTTTTCGTTGTTCCATTTTGGTGGTCCCGTGGCAGTGGCTGCAGGATACAATTCAAAAGCAGTGTCCTTGAAAGATGAAGTTATTGGAGATCTTTCTTCGAAATCATCGGTGGCTCCTGTTCAGTCCACTGTTGCATGCACTAAAAAGGACACAACTATTGAAGAATACAGCTTGTTCTCTGCGAGCAATGGAGCTCGGTTTTCATTCTTCTGATAATGCTACTAAAGGGTGCATAAGGAGGCTGCTGGAGAGTTCAGTTCAGTCCCATTCTCTGAGCAAATTATGAAAGTCCTAGTGCTTGTTTTTCGGTAAAAATTTTCTTTTCTGAGAATTTCAATTCAGCATATAATTTACCTCCTGTTATTGTCATTCCATTTGTTTTTCCCCTTCTGATTGTAGAGAATGAAAAATTGCGAGAGTGGTATAATGTTTGAATTTTTTTCCTGTATGAGGTAAAATTTTCATTAGCGATGTATTTGGTGTTATTCTTCCTGTTGACATGCATTGATAGCAAGCTGATTGTGTTCTATAGGGATCATCAAACCAATAGCAATAAGCCCCATTTGAAGAGACTCATATGCAGAACGTCTAGAAAAATACCTGTAGTGGGAGATTCAATTAACCAAGATTATCACTGCAAGAGAACAGATTTCCCCAGTGACCATTGTCACAAGGACCAAAAGCCCCAATAGTCATGAAGATACACAAACACGACGTGGATTTGAATGGGTGATGGCCTTCATTTTCATTTTCTTCTATGTCGTGTGGGAGTGATGCACTTTCCCGTGGCTTCATCTTCTATTGCTTGTTTTCCTTGGATTCTGATCATTGGTGTTGCTTTTTTTGCTGCTGAGCAGATGTTACATGATCACTTTTTGTGTCTTGGTTTGCAGATACGTTAGGGACCATAACGAAGTCCTCCTAACTTGGGATTTGGCACCTTGTGCTTGGAGTGCAGCAGGAAACTGGAGCTGCATTAAGCAGGCTGTTTTTTCCTGTCATTTCCACTCCAAATCTCCAGTGGGTTTGACACCATTCTCAAAGCCATTCTTAACCGTCTTGTGATTTGGGTCAATGCATTTGTGGGGCTTCCAAATACAGCTTTAGGCAGCATATCTGATAGCGATATGTAGGTCCATTTCGTTGAGAGAAGCCCAAATACAGCTTTTAGGCTGTATATTTGATATGTAGATCCATTTGGTTGTATTGCTTCTCTCTGCAGTTCTTTTTGCTCCTGTAATTGCATTGGATCTGCCCTTGTCATCTAAATATCAGACCGCCTGTACATTCCTCTCTTATTTTAGTTCGTCTGATGGGTATAGTAGTCGCTCTAGATCTATTACATAGAACAAAGCTGACTTAGGAGGTGAATGCATTCAAGGATCTCAAGTTGAAGCTGAAGAATGAAGCAAACTCGGATTTGGTCAAAATGAGATCAAGAAAGAGGAAATCTTAAGCAGGATAGAAGCCATCGAATGAGGAAGAAAGTCATGCAATTGAGGCTATGGTGGTTAATGTTGAACGGTAATTTGGAGTTAATTGAGAGATTAGGGTTTCATCGCACCTCTCTTTCTCTAATTTATATTAATAAACTAATGATGAAATATTTACGGACTGTAGGACCACCTAAAGTACAAAGGTTCTTACTTCAACGCTCCCCCTCAATCTGAAGCATGGATATCTATCATGCTCGGCTTAGAACACAGTGAAGAAAATTGTACGTATAGTAAGGCATTAGTGAGAATATGTGCACTCTATGATTTGGAATGAAAGTAGGTTGTGGTAATTTCCTTGGAAGCAATCTTCTCTCGGATGAAATGACAATAAACTACCATGTGCTTGTCATCTCGTGGAAGACCGAATTATTTGTGATGTAGGTTGTTGCTTAATTATCTCAATAAAGCATCACAGGACCATCTTAAAACAAGTGGAATTGCTGTAGTAAGGACTTGAGCCGTAACCACACACAAACGACATGACCCATAGCTATCTACTCAGCGTCTACACTAGAATAGGCCACCACATTCTGCTTTTTACTCTTTGAAGTGACCAAATTTCTCCCAACTAAAGTACCTGCTCAGCCTCTACACTAGAGTAGGCCACCACATTCTGCTTTTTACTCTTTGAAGTGACCAAATTTCTCCCAACTAAAGTACAATATTCTGAAGTAGATCGCCTATCCGTGATGGAACATGCCTAATCAACATTCGCAGATGCCTTTACCTAAAGATGACCGTTATCTTGATATAAGATCATTTGACGAGGTGCTTTTTTTAGATAACTAACAATCTTGGAAGCTCCCAACTGGCGCATGTATCTACTCACCATCTTGTCAACCATCATTCTATATCTACCTGGGTCATCAAACAAATTTTCTTGCTCATCCAATAACTTCTCACTAGTCTCTATAGGTGTATCAGTCGATCTCTACCCAATCATTCCAGTCTCCTTCAATAAATCAAAGACATACTTTTTATGAGAAAGATTAATTATTGACTTTAAATCAGATAACTTCAATGCCAAGAAGTAGTGAAGCCACCCCAGATTCTTAGTCTGAAAATGCTTCTAGAATATTTCTTGAGCTCTAAGATGCCAAATGTGTCGCTCCCTGTAATAATAATATCATCCACATATATTGCCCCAATGCTACTATACCTTTGTTATTGCTTCATGGAGAGTGAGTGATCAACCTTACTTTGATAGAAGCCATAGGTAGAGTTCGGCATCGGACCGAGTCGGATCGGATTGTGTCTAACTCGACTTAGTTTGAAATTTGCAGGGCTTGACACGAACTCGATCTGATCCGAGACTGAGTCCGGGTCATCTAACTCGATCCGATCCGAACCCCTGCTAGCTTGAACCGCTCTGAGTCCGACTCGGTCAGGAAAACTAAGTCGGATCAAATTGAGCAAGGTTCGGATTGTTCATTTTTTTCAATGGTGTGGAAATTTTTATTCTCACTGTTTCCTGTGGTGCAATCTACTTGATTATTGAATATACTTAAAATTTAGTATCAACCCCTAAAACGATCTAGAAAAACTGATGGACGATGTGGATAAACCAAAAAAATTCAAGACAGGCCCCACATAGTTTACTCAGTAGGATAAAACGTACTGTTGTCTATAACTCACACCGGCTATATAGCTTCACACCAGCTACATAGCTTCTTGAAGAGGCTTTGTAATTCCCATCAAGTATTGTTGTCTGTAGCTAACACCAGCTATATAGCTGCTCTAGGTATGTGTCGTGCGAAGACGAGCACTGACGCTCCCCGAGCTTCGAGTTGTACGAACGGATCAAAGTTACATGGTCCCCACAATGATGTATGTATTATATCTACACCGTTCATCTATTTTTAGAGATCATTTTAGAGTATTATCCAAAAAATGAATCATAACCAAAGATCATCTGGACCACGTCATAAATAGCAGCGTGGATAATGATTTTCAACGTTAAAAAATTTGTAGGGCGCACCATAATGTTTACTTTACATCCAATCTGTTCATAAGGTTACAAGTACCTGAATGAAGAGGAAAAACAAATTTCATAAGGTCACAAGTACCTCAATGAAGAGGAAAAACAAATTTCATATTGATCCAAAACTTCTGTGACCCTAAAAAGGGTTCCAATGGTAGACGTTCAATCTCTCACTAGTTTTTGCAGTGCGGTCCAGTTGATGGTTAGATTTGTCTTATTTTTTGTCTCAAGCCTTAAAACGAGCTCACCAAATGGATGGACAGTTTGGATATCAGACCCACAGATCTTATTAACATCAATATAGCAGCTATATAGCTATTGTGAGGTACACCGACCAATCCGCTTCCTGTCTACTGAACATTTGAACTGTTTGCCTTGCATATCAACTAAGAAACAACGAACCGCACCTCTCTTTCTTTTTCTCTCTACAATTCTCATGGCAAAAGAATCATGATTTTCAACATGCTAGCTCAAAACCTATGAAAGTTCTTATCAACTCTTCCTTTTTTTCATTTTCACATATACTTCTTATTTCAGCCATGCCCAACTCTTTAGAGTAATAGTGTATTTTTTTATTTTTTATTTCTAAAGAAAGTATGCTATTAAGAATTGATTCATCTGTGTTCATACATATATAAAATAAAATTTATTAGAAATTATAAAATACACACTATATATGGCCTGGATTGGATCCAATCGAATCGGTCCTATCCAAATTGATATTGATCCAAGTGCGATCCGATAAACGGTCGGATCTACCTAATCCTACCCGAACCGCACCGATCCAGGCCGTCGGTTTGGTTCGAATTGGGTCGGATCTGGTCAGATCCACCGGATCGGGTCAGAAATGCCCAGCCCTAGCTATAAGTCAACATCACTTTACTAAACTTGTCAAACCACACCATTAAAGATTGCTTTGAGCCATAAATTGCTTTTTGAAGTTTACATACTCTCTTAGGCCCTCCTTGAGCTACAAAACTTGGAGGTTATTCCATACAAACTTTCTCAATTATCTTTATATAGGAATGCATTCATGACATCCAGTTGATGAACATGTCAGTCCATGGTAGATACAATAGAAATCTCCTCGTAATCAAGATCCCGAGTCTAAATGCATTCTTACGGTTTCGTTGGGACATCATTAAGGTAGGTGTTATTACTATGTTACGAGATTCATCTTAGATAAAAACTAAGTATCTAAATTGAACTTTCATTTCTATTAAATTACAATTTTTGGAACACTTCACAAAGAATTACAATGAAGTCGAACGTTTGGCACAAAGGTGATCGAACGTTTGCCCACTACCATGGATAAATCAAATCAACGGCTGGGCAAATTTTAGAAATCTAGGTCATCCATCACGTTGGGCCCACCTTTGATTGCTCATCCATTCCAAACGGATGATCCAACCATCCCATCCGTGGTTAGGAAAATAGACGGCACACGGTGATTATAATAGGGAAGGTCCAATCATTTATTGTCCATCATGTGGGGTCCATTTTTCATTGCCCATTCGTACTAAATGTCACATTTATCAGATGATCCTATTCATAGATAAACTGTTAGGAAATTTTGGATGGTTGTTATTGGTTATAACACAGAAGGTTCAATAAATGATTGGGTTGTCCATCATATTGGGCCCGCCTTTTATTGTTGTAAACTCACAAAATCATTTTAATCGATAATCCAATGTATCTGATCAATTGCCCTGAACATAGGCAATCCATATTTTATATTATGAGAGCTCCTGTCATTGATCTCAACCGTCCATATAGGCCCCACCTTTGATTGTGCATCCATCATAAATCGATAATTTTAACTATCCCAGTAGCTAGGAAAATGGATGATGCATATTGATTATAATACAAAAAAGGTGAATCCATTGATTTAGACAGACAGTCCATCATGTGGAGCTCACCTTTAATTGGTCTTCCTAGATTGGATGATTGGATGATCCCAGACGTCGATCAAATGTCCAAGATAAAGAATGGTTCATATTGATTATAATAGGGACGGTCAAATCATTGATTCGGACTCTCTATCATGTGAGGCCCATCTCTGATTTACCTTCCCACCATTTCTTTGATTGGATGAAAATAACTATCCAACTAATGGCGTTTAAAAGGGACGGTTCATATTAATTACAATAGAAATGGATCATTCATTGATTTCTTCTCACTCTGAAAATTGATCTGATGATCCTTGACCCTTGATCAATGGCTATAAAAAGGAATGATCTATATTGATTGTAAGAGAAGGTCCATTCATTGATTGGATTGTCCATTGTGTGGGACCTACCTCCCATTGTTTATTCTTCTTATAAGTTATCTTGATATAATAATCCTAGATTTTGAACCACCCATCATATAGGATTCGCCTTTAATTGACAATCCTTTTCAAATTATCACTTTGATCAATCTCATAAACGACTAATACAATTACTAGTTCGTATTAATTGCAATAAAGGCCTAATCATTGATATGGATCATCTATGCGTGCGGATTAGGTCTTATCCGTTACACTTACCTTGTGGGGCCCACCTTGATGAATTTATTGTATATCCATCCATTCTTTTAGCCCATTATTTTAAGTTATCCCAAAACATAAGCAGATCCGAATCTCCATGGACGACACCACTTAATGACCATTAAAAGCTTTTTGTGGGCCACCAAAGTTTTGGATCAAAGCTGATCTTTGCATTTCCCTTCATCTAGGTCTGGTTGACCTTACCAACAGGTTGGATGGCAAATAAACATTATGGATCTGCTTAAGGTGGGCCGGGTATATTTTTAATGGTGGGAGTTGAGTCAAAACTATTTCCTATGATGTGGTCCACCTGAAATTCAGATCGACTTAATGTTTAGGAAAAAATCCTAAAATGGGCTGGAAAAACAGATGGACGGCGTGGATATACACATCAAGGTGAGCCCCACGGTAATGGTAACACTATTCTGCTCCCGTGTGGGAGGCGCCTTTGGTTGCTCGTCCTTCTTAAAAAGTCAATCGGATCCATCATATGGTCTCACCTTGTATTCTCCATCACTTTCAAAACATCCCTTTCATTGGATGGTGAGACGAGAATTTAAGATTCTGGAAATCATATTACTTTTTCTTTTTTTTTTCTTCTGAAATTCTATTTAAAATTTTAAAATCCGTACTTAGGGTTTGATGGTCCCCTTAGTCCGGATGATTGGACCGACCATAAGTCCGATCCATTCATTAGTTGGATGTGTGGTTTCAAATCAAATTCACTAACCAACGGCAGGTGTTTTCCCTATTTGGGTGGCCCCTATTATTAGAGGACCATCACACCTTTGATCTACGGCATTTAATGCTGGCCTGCACTGCCTAATATATGCATGCCCAAGTGACGTCATCAAGTTATGTGGGCCCACCATAATGTATGTGTTGCATCCATACCGTCCGTTCCATTTGGAGATATCATTTTAGGGCATGAGAAAAAGATTGAGTCAAATACAAAGCTGGAGTGGACCCTACCAAAGAAAACAGTAGAGAGAGTGACGCCCACGGTTGAAACCTTCCTAAGGTCTACCGTGATGTTTATTTGAGATCCAACCTGTTCATGAGTTACCAAATACATTAAAGAAGGGAAAATACAAATATCAGCTTGATCGAAAACTTTTGTGGCCCTTAGAAATTTTAAATGGTGGGCGTCACTCTCTCCACTGTTTTCTATGGTGGGGTCCACTTGAGATTTTTATCTGAATCATTCTTTAGCTCACGCGCTAAAATGATCTCTCGAAACGGATGCACGGTATGGATACAAAAAATACATCATGGGGCCCACAGAATTAGGTGACGTCACTTCAATAAAGAGTCTTGCTACTCGACCTGTCAGTAGCTAATCCGCGTCCGGCAATGAGTTAGGTTTGATCCTGTGTAAGAATAAGAGTACAAATCTTCGTACTTGTCAATGAATATTGGACCCATATTAATAAGTACACTAAAAATATGCACATGTACTCGTACTTAATATGGTGTTGAGAACCCACAAGCATCATATATATACATTTATAAAATTCACTATTTATAGTAAAAAACCAAGAAAAAGAAAAATTATATCTTATCTAGTACAAGTTTTTAAAAACTTTGGTGTTTTTCGACTACTTCTTCTTTCTTTCTTTTTTTTCTTTTCTTTTTTTTTTTTTTTTGAGTGATTTTTCCTCACAAAACATTTTTAAAAAATAAAAAATAAAAAAAGTAGCATGGTAACATGTAATTTTAGATTGAAAAAAAGAAAAAGAAGAAGAAGAAGAAGAAGAAGAAATCTTGATAGGGCATCTCATGGGGTGCGCTCGTCGGATTGCATGACATACACTATACACTACATGTGGCCCCACATGCAAAGCATTGTAGAATAGGCTTATCCTGCAATATTGTAGAGCAAAGGGCCTATTTCTTATAGTTTTTAAAGTAAAAAGTGTTAATCATATCACTAATTAGCTATTGATGATTATAAATTAAATCTATTAGAGAGGTTGGATGTCACACATGTTGGAAGTTATCTGTTGTGTAGATGGCAGTTTATTGTCCAAAAACAGTTGGATGTATGGACCTGGTCATTACCCACAGTCACGGAGCTCACATTTACACCCCCTTCACAATATAGCTCAAGCATAATCATGTACTGCTCGTATCATGTTTTTTTAAGTCTGCAAAATACACACTAGAGTCCTCCTTAATCTTTAGAATGTTAGTTATTCTAAACTTTTCATGAAATCTAATTACCAATTATGATTCCATGAGAGCTTGTTTGTTTTTCAAAATTTAGTGTGAATAAATTGTAAATGAATAATTATTACTTTTTTTTCATACTTGATTGGAAAAGAGAAAATAAGGTTGTAATTTTACAAAACCATGGAGTAAAATTGTGTCTTACTAAAATTATGGTGGTAAATTTGATGGGCCCACATTATACATGTGCTTATCCATTCCGTCCTTATACTCTATATGCTCATTTTATAACATGATTCAAAAAATGAGGCAAATACAAAGTTCAAGTAGTCCACACCACAAAAAACAATAGAAATTGAACCCATGCTGTTGAAATTTTAAATGAGCTAGGTCTCACAGGAATGTGTACCTTCCATCCAACCTGTTTTGAACAGCACACAATCATGAATGAAGGGAAAACAAAAATAATAAACTTGATCTAAACTTTTTCAGTTCCAAAGAAAAAATGAGCAGTAAGCATTGGTTTACCTTTGTTTCTTACAGGTTTTTCACCTAAACTTTAGATCTTTCTCATTGTTGGGATTGTGCCTTAAAATTAGAGGGAAAAGTGAATGTACGATGTGGATTAAGAATATATATGTGGAGAGAGAGAGCAGGCCCCATGTAATTTGGTGAAAAAAACCGTGGCCCTCTTCGTTTCAGTGGGAGCTTCCAAGAAAAGCCACTTTTACCAACAAATATTTTTGTCGCTAAAAGCCTTTTTTCGTTGGCAAAAAGATACACCACTGAAAATTTTTGTCAGTAAATTCGTTACTAAAAGACCGAGGGGGTAAAACTTTTACCAACGAAAAGAAAAATTAACAACGCCTTATTGCGTAGGTAAAAATATTGACAAAACTTTTTACCTACGAATATGTTCGTAGGTAAAAATTATTACAAAATTAAAAATATTTACAAAACTTTTACCCGCAAATATTTTCGTAAGTAAAAATAATTACAAAACTTATACCTATGAATATTTTCATAGCTAAAAATATTCACAAAACAAATACTTTCGTGGCTAAAATTATTTACAAAAATTTTAAAATATTTACAAAACATTTACCTACGAATAGTTTCATAGCAAAAAATATTTACAAAACCTTTACTTATGAATATTTTCGTAGCTAAAAATATTTACAAAACTTTCACCTACGAGTATTTTCGTAGCTAAAAATATTTACAAAACTTTAGGTAGAAGTCTCTTTTTTTTTTACACTTTTCCAGCACAAAATTCCTTATATGCACCTGTTACAATATATTTCATCATGATATACACCTGTTATATAATATATTTCATCATATTCACATTTACATCCATCTAAACCCTAACTATGCAAATCCATCCAAACATAAACTACATCCATCCAAACACAAACTACATCCATCCAAACCTATAATTTAACCTTAACCTAAATATATATCCAGTGATCGTGACCGCATATACGTGCAGCCTACACTAGATTCTTGAACACCATTTTCTTTGTTGTCAAAGAAATCTATAAGTGCCACAAAAATTCAGAAAATGGCCTGACGTCCATAATGGAATCACCGAATCAACCTAACACGAGAGCAAGCTTTTCTTAAAAGGTGCCAGAGTAATTCAAAAATTTATAATTAGCTTTGGGATATGGGTGCATACCATAACAACAACAAATCTGTCAGTCGTAGGTTCCGGTCCGATGTGCGCTCCTGTTCAAAACAATGGAAATGGTAAGCACATACATATAAATGCACATATAACACGAAATGGAAGTAAACAGTTTAATCTACCTGGATAATTGCAGTTTAGAAAATGTTTAATGAATGTTGTTTTCTCAGTGGAGTACTAGCTGATAAGTATAACCATTGGCCTAACACCAAAATCACTGCTTGTCTGCAAAAAGGAACCAGCCCCAAAAGCAATTGATTATAGTTGACAGAAACTTTTGCATGTACTATCTAGAAAGAACAACATCTGCAACTTCTCCCACACAATCTCGAGTGCAGCTTCTAGGGAAAGAAGATGATTTAACTACATTAAAACATTAACTGATCAAATTGATTTAAGGTCCACATGTTTGCTATTGCTCACCAATAAAGGAGAAACAAAATCATTAAATCGATAGGTAACTTCCAAGGGCTTCAGCTTTTTAATGTATAGCTTCTTCAAGCCATCAATTATTGATGTAACAGAGCCAAGGGGTACCTGAACATGCAAAGAAATGTTAAAAGTAAAATTACTTTAGAAATAGGTAGCTCTTTATGATAAACTTAATAACTATAGCATAATAAAGGGTGTTGTATATCATGCATCAAATAATAAGAGAGTCAAGGTAGTGGCCAGAAAATATAGATATCATACTAATCCATCTCTACTATTAAGATTACAGTAAAAATAGAAACATTTAGATACACAAATATCAGAATTGCACCAAAATTGCATATATATGATAACTCCAATACAAACCCGCCTACAAAAAAAGGCCAAAAAATGTAGAGTTGAGTCCATTTGGGGTTGTGTAAAAACTCATTCCTAACAAAATGAAAATATGCAAACAAGATACCGACGAACCACAAAGATCACCTTTTTTGAAGACTTTGATGCGAACCATTGGAATGATGGTGAATGGTACTGAGTTACTACATCATCACCAACAAGATAATTAAAAAATCATAAAACCCACAAATTTCAACAACTGTCTTTTTGTAATCGTTAAAACGAGAGAAATTTCTTTACCATCTAGATCAGGATCGCTTTTCTTGGGCGAAGGCTTACTTTTCTGGAAAATAATCAATCCATAAGCAAGTTAGAATATTTATACAAAACTTACAAAGAACATTGCATATAACTTAGTAAAAAGAAAAAAAAATCACATATGTACAGCTATTAATATATCCAAACCTTCCAATAATGGAGGTCCCAAATTCTCCAGTTCAGTAGAGATAGGAAAGTTAGGTATCAATCCAGGTTTATGCTTATCAATGAATAAAGAACCATGTGCAATAGCCCATTCTACTTTATCATAATTGACTTGAACAAACTTTCTTAATGAGTGCTATGAAAGAATGAAGTTTAACATATACTTCACCATTTACCTGCAGTAGCAAGAATATTCGGAATAATTTCTTTTCCTGCTTGGAAGGTTTAGGTTAAGGTTAGGGTTAGGTTATAAGTTATAAGTTTAGGTTATAGGTTATAGGTTTAGGTTTAGGTTTAGGTTTAGGTTAAGGTTTAGGTTTTGGTTATAGGTCATAGGTTATAGCTTTAGGGAATTGAGAATAGGTTAAGGTTTAAGTTTAAGAAATCGGGTTCGGGTTCGGGATTGGGTTTAGGTTTGGGTTTTCAAGTTTATGTTTAAGTTTAGGCAAGAGAGTTGAGATTAGGATTAGGTGTGGTTTAGATTTAGGGATTTGAGAATACATTTAGGTTTTAGGTTTAGGTTTTACATTTAGGTTAAGGTTATAGGTTTAGGTTTAGGTTTAGGTTTAGGTTTAGGTTTAGGTTATAAGTGTAGGTTATAGGTTTAGGTTTAAGTTAGGTTATAGGTTAAGGTTTAGGGAATTGAGTTTAGGTTATAGGTTAAAGGTTTAGGTTTAGGTTTAGGTTTAGGTTAAGGTTTAGGTTTAGGTTTAGGTTATAGGTTTTGGAATTTGACAATAGGTTTAGGTTAAGGTTATAGGTTTTGGGATTTGATAATAGGTTTAGGTTATAAGTATAGGTTTAGGTTAATGTTGTAGGTTGTATATTATAGGCCTAGGTTATAAGTTTATGCTAATGTTGTAGGTTGTATATTATAGGCCTAGGTTATAAGTTTATGCTAATGTTGTAGGTTATAGGTTTACGTTTAGGTTTAAGTTTAGGAATTTGAGAATACATTTAGGTTTTAGGTTTAGGTTTTACGTTTAAGTTAAGGTTACAGGTTTAGGTTATAGGTTTAGGTTTAGGTTATAAGTGTAGATTATAAGTTTAAGTTTATGTTAGGTTATAGGTTAAGGTTTAGGGAATTGAGAATAGGTTAAGGTTTTTAGGAAATTGGTTTTAGGTTCGGGTTCAGGTTTAAGTTTGGGTTTTCAAGTTTAGGTTTAGGTTAAGAAGTTGAGATTAGGGTTAGGAGTAGGTTTAGGTCTAGGGATTTGAGAATACATTTAGGTTTAAGATTTAGGTTTAGGTTAAGGTTTAGGTTATAGGTTATAGGAATAGCTTTAGGGAATTGAGAATAGGTTAAGGTTTAGGTTTAGGAAATCGGGTTCAAGTTCAAGATCGGGTTTAGGTTTGGGTTTTCAAGTTTAGGTTTAGGTTAAGGAGTTGAGATTAGTATTAGGTGTAGGTTTACGTTTAAGGATTTGAGAATACATTTAGGTTTTAGGTTTAGGTTTAGATTTAGGTTGAGGTTATAGGTTTAGGTTAGGTTTAGGTTTAGGTTATAGGTTATAGCTTTAGGGAATTGAAAATAGGTTAAGGTTTAGGTTTAGGAAATCGGATTTGAGTTTAGGATCAGGTTTAGGTTTGGATTTTCAAGTTTAGGTTTAGATTTAGGTTAGGGAGTTGAGATTATGATTAGGTGTAGGTTTAGGTTTAGGGATTTGAGAATACATTTAGGTTATAGGTTTAGGTTTAGGTTATAGGTTTAGGTTTAGATTTAGGTTATAGGTTTAGGTTTAGGTTTATGAATTAATTCGGGTTCAGGTTCAGGTTCGAGTTATCTGTTTAGGTTTAAGTTAAGTGAATTAAGTTTAGGTTATAGGTTTAGAGATTCAAATTCGAGTTTGGGTTCGAGTTTAGGTTTGGGTTTTCAAGTTTAGGTTTAGGTTTAGGTTAGAGAGTTGAGATTAGGATTAGGTGTAGGTTTAGGTTTAGGGATTTGATAATACATTTAGGTTTTAGGTTTAGGTTTAGATTTAGGTTTTAGGTTTAGGTTATAGGTTTAGGTTTAAGTTTAGGTTATAGGTTATAGCTTTAGGGAATTGAGAATAGGTTAAGGTTTAGGTTTAGGAAATCAGGTTCAAGTTTAAGATCGGGTTTAGGTTTGGGATTTTAAGTTTTAGTTTAGGTTTAGGTTAGGAAGTTGAGATTAGGATTATGTGTAGATTTAGATTTAGGGATTTGAGAATACATTTAGGTTTTAGGTTATAAGTGTAGGATATAGGTTTAGATTTAAGTTAGGTTATAGGTTAAGGTTTAGGGAATTGAGAATAGGTTAAGGTTTAGGTTTAGAGATTTGAGAATACATTTAGGTTTTAGGTTTAGGTTAAGGTTAAGGTTATAGGTTTAGGTTTAGGTTTAAGTTTAGGTTATAGGTTATAGCTTTAGTGAATTAAGAATAAGTTAAGGTTTAGGTTTAAGAAATTGAGTTCGGGTTCGGGATAGGGTTTAGGTTTGAGTTTTCAAGTTTAGGTTTAGGTTTAGGTTAGGGAGTTGAGATTAGGATTAGGTGTAGGTTTAGGTTTAGGGATTTGAGAATATATTTAGGTTTTGGGTATAGGTTTAGGTTGTAGGTTATAGGTTTAGGTTTAGGTTTTAGGTTTTAGGTTTTAGGTTAAGGTTAGGTTATAGGTTATAAGTTTTGGTTACAGGTAATAGGTTATAGGTTAAGGTTTAGGTTATAGGTTTTGGTTAAGGTTTAGGTTTAGGTTTAGGTTATAGATTTTGGTTAAGGTTAAGGTTTAAGGTTTAGGGTTTAGGAAATCGGGTTCGGGTTCGGGATCGGGTTTAGGTTTGGGTTTTCAAGTTTAGGTTTAGGCTAAGGAGTTGAGATTAGGATTAGGTGTAGGTTTAGGTTTAGGGATTTGAGAATACATTTAAGTTTTAGGTATAGGTTTAGGTTTTAGTTTATAGGTTTAGGTTTAGGTTTTAGGTTTAGGTTATAAGTTATAAGTTTAGGTTATAGGTTATAGGTTATAGGTTAAGGTTTTGGTTTAGGTTATACGTTTAGGTTTAGATTTAGGTTTAGGTTTTAGATTTAGGTTTAGGTTATAGGTTATAGCTTTAGGGAATTGAGAATAGGTTAAGGTTTAGGTTTAGGAATTCGTGTTCGGATTCGGGTTTAGGTTATAAGTATAGGTTTAGGTTTTGGGTTTTAGATTTAGGTTATAGGTTTAGGGATTTGAGAATACATTTAGGTTTTAGGTTTAGGTTTAGGTTAAGGTTATAGGTTTAGGTTTAGGTTATAGGTTATAGTTTATAGCTTTAGGGAATTGAGAATAGGTTAAGGTTTAGGCTTAGGAAATCGGGTTCGGGTTCGTGAAAGGGTTTAGGTTTAGGTTACGGTTATAGGTTTAGGTTAAGGTTATAGGTTTAAGTTTAGGTTATAGGTTATAGTTTATAGCTTTAGGGAATTGAGAATAGGTTAAGGTTTAGGCTTAGGAAATCGGGTTCGGGTTCGAGAAAGGGTTTAGGTTTAGGTTAAGGTTTATGTTACGGTTATAGGTTTAGGTTTAGGTTTAGGTTTAGGTTATAGGTTATAGGTTTAGGTTTAGGTTTAGGTTTAGGTTTAAGTTATAGGTTTAGGTTTAGGTTTAGGTCATAGGTTTAGGTTTAGGCTATAGGTTTAGGTCTAGGTTTAGGGAATCAGGTTCGATTTCGGGTTTAGATCGGATTTAGGTATTCTCTAGTATTATCTACTATTGAACCTAGTATTATCTACTACATACTAGTAACATACAACCAATATTGGGGCACCATACCATAAGCTATAAGAATTTCATGTCCCCTTAAACAAGGTATCCTCCATTGATAACATATATATATATATATATATATATATATATATATATATATATATATATATATATATATATATATATATATATATATATATTAAGCTAATTATTTTCATTTACATTCGCAAATACATTCATCATCCATCCAGCAAAATTGAAACAAGTACTGTCACTCTATGACTAACAATTGAAAAGGAAAATCTTGCATCTTATCTTACCCAAACATAAATAGCAATTCCCACCTTCTAGGGACATGCTTCAGTGAAATGAAAACCTTGAACATTTGATAAGCTTCCAACATTTTCTAGAGTACTACTGGTTGTAAGGCACGGTTGATGGTCTCCCTGAGCATCTTATTAGGTATCAGGCTATCTACTAGGATATATGTGGCCCCACATGCACACATTGACTTTGAGATTATGTGGATGTAAATATAAGGGTAAATTACATTGCATTTATTATGATATTAGAAAAAAAAAAATTGGCCATAAGAGGTCATTTAGGTGGTGAATTGGTGTGAATAGTGGTGATTAGGATGTTTGGGAGGAGTATATTTTATGTGAATTAAATCCAATTCATGTAAAATACAATGCATTAAAAAGGTACTTTTTTATAAATAAAAAAATCATAATAAAATCATATGATTTCATTTCATATGAATTTTGGTTTCCATCGATTGGCAAGTCAAAGGTATCTTACTCCCTCTTCCAAAAGTTAAGTTATCCAACACAATTTGATGGTTTCAATTACCAAATTGTTGGATTTAAGTGAATTCTGATGGCAGACTACCAAACCCAATTGGTTATTCCGATTCACATGAAACCTATGATAATTGCTAATGCATATCAAATACATGCTCTAAAAATGACCCATAGAAAGAATCATGAAACACATACATATGCAATGATTTCATCTAGAAAATTGTGAATTAGAAAGGGGATTGGTCACATACCTTGAACACTGCCAATCCAACAATATATGATACTTATTTAGGTGAGCAAACTTAATTATGAATGACTCCAATCACCGCTCCCACGTTCTTACATGTGGCAATGCCCTTTGTTTACCTTCTCCCCAATTCTCTCTCTTAGGGCTTGTTTGATTTTCTAGTTCACTGGTAAATGCAGTGTAAATGTGTCATAATTATTTCCTCGTGTATTCACCGCACTCTTCCCTATATCTGATTTGATCGTTTACTTTTTTGATGCAAAAATTGAAAAAGCTGTAAAATATTCATGGGTCCCACCGTGATCCATGTTGCTTATCCACGCCGTTCATCCATTATGGCAAATGAATTTAAGGCATGAGCCAAAAAATGAGGCATATTAAAAGCTCAAGTGGACCACGCTACAGAAAAAAGTGAATTAAACACTTACTGTTAAAAACTTCTCAGGGCCACTGTTTCATTTGGTGTGGGCCACTTGAGTGTTGGATCTACCTCATTTTTTGGTTCATGTCTTAGAATGTTGTGGTACAACAGATGGACGGAATAGATATGTCATATCCATCACCATGAGGTCCAAAATTTTAAACTAACACTTTTAAACTGGTTTTCACAGCATAAATTCTCAAGGATTTTCAAACTGGCGAAATGGTAATAATTACCCATTTACTGGGTATTTACACCTGCATTCAAAAATCAAACAGGCCCTTAATGTGTGCAATAGATGGTTAGCTCAACACATTTTTTAAGTTGGTTGGAGATGGCCAATAGTATCTCACTTTTAGGCATGGATTCTCTTTCTTTACATATGTTAGCCTCCATAATGTGAAGTTTTCTTTCGTGATTGGACTTTGTCACCAAAGGCCTTAAGTTTCTTGAAAAAAACTAAAAGGCTCATGGGATTATGTGTGTGTGTGTGTGTGCATGTGGGCTACCATACAAAAGGTGCATGAACAATGACTTTGTTGATGTAGTTTTCCAGTAGACCCTCCTTGGTTAACCCTTCGAAACTTGCACAGATGAAAGAAGCAGACAAACAAAACCTTGACTTGTATAGGGGACCCTTCGATGCCTAAGTCAGACTATTGGGTCTTTTGTAGGTTAGGATCTTAAGGAAAAGAGTCATCAATCGAATATTAGGGCTTGTGTGTACCTTACATTGGCTGAAGGTACCTCGATTTATAGGAGAAGGAAAATAATGTCGTAAAGAGTCTCTCCTAATATGCCAGAGATCATTTTACATAGGTATCTAGATTCATCTGGGATCCTCTCAAGATTATCGTCGTCCGAGGTTCTCGGGATTTGATTTGATCCCCCAAAGATCTTGGGAGAGATCTTTGGGCTATTGGAGAAATTTCTGAACTATTGGTCCGAGAGAAGGTCATGTCAGATATAGTATACTCAAG
The DNA here is from genome assembly GCA_037074715.1 of Magnolia kwangsiensis. Classification (NCBI taxonomy): domain Eukaryota; kingdom Viridiplantae; phylum Streptophyta; class Magnoliopsida; order Magnoliales; family Magnoliaceae; genus Magnolia; species Magnolia kwangsiensis. The sequence continues at coordinate 10,225,297 of CM073577.1, read as the reverse complement.
CAATACTTGAGATCTCTATTGAACCGGCATTTGCCTTGCTTTTAAAGGTTATCCCGAGCTATGGTTGACCTATAGCCCAGCTATGGCCGAGCTATGACAGACCTATAGGTTGACTAGGCAATTGGCCCTATTTGTGTCCTTACAGTCGCATCTAACTCCTTAAAGGTCAACTTGTCTTCGGACGTAAGTTCCCCTTAAGGCTCAAACCTCATTGGGTTTGTGCTAGTTTGTAGAGTTGGTCCATTCCATAAGTCGACCTATCGAGTCATCTATTTTTTATCCCAACAAACTTCATGACTCGAGAATAATTTTTGCATCACATTCATGGCTATTCAACGCATATAGCATCCAACAGTCACATGTCTTATGCCATTCGCTACTAAAAATGCATGATTGGTGTATAATGAAGGTAATTGTTCAATATGAAATTACGCGATTATCTAACACGATACTATAACATGTGGAAGTTTAGAATTATGATTAAGTTATAGAGGGGGTGAATATGACCTTTTTAAATATTTACCAATTTAATCAATTTATTCCACAAGGTGAATTATGTCCGAGAACATAGACTATAAAGGATACAACAAAATATGCAAACTAGTATATGAGGTAAGATAGAAATATCAATTGTATGTGCATTAAATTAAGTATATAACATACAATCTATTCATGTATAGACTAAATCAATCAATCACAAGCATAAATAGAAATGTAAACAATGATATATAGTGATTCAGCTAAATTTATGCTCCACTCCCAAATGACGAACTCAAACTTGAGTTTTTTGGATTTCACTATCTTAATAGTTTTCTATAGGTTTACCATTAACCTCTATAATGATTTTTTATATGTTCCCCACAAACTACTACGGTCATACACAATGACCGATGTACACTCCCATTAGAGGCTCAAATAAAAACTACGAACACTCTCATCAGAAGCTCACATAGAGACTATAATGGTTTTTTATAGCCTCACCATTAACCTGATGGTTTTCTATAGGTTCACCACTAACCTTACACGCATACACCAGTATCGGTGGCTCACTCGGTGACTTACAAAGGCTTTTTATAGGCTCACAAATAATTGACACATATACACTCCCGTGTCGATGGCTCACACAAAGACTGCATATACTCCCACCGAAGGCTCACATGGAAACTATGTACACTTCGACCGGAGGCTCACACAAAGACAATATACACTCTCGACGGAGGCTTAAAGAGAGAGTTACTTTTGAGTTTGGATTTCAAACTCTATACTTAAATCTATACAAGACTTGAGTACATAATTGACTCTAAATAAACTCTGACAAGTTTGAATGAACCCCGTTGAGAGCACCTTTGTAACAACCCCACCGACACTGTACGATATTGTTCGCTTGGCGCCTGCATGCGCGCCCGCACAGTTTTATTCCCTGGGTTTCTCCTAAAAGGCCTCATACAGGGAAGGTGGGAGCTCCACATATAGCCCAAGGTCAAGGCGCCCATTCATCCAATGTGGGACTAACTTTACCCAGCGCCCTACCAACTGGAGCATTATTTTCGAAGCCCAACCGATCCCAACGGGACCCGGATGACAACCCATGCTTGGAGCATAGCCAGGCCGCACCAGGGTGTTAGAATCTCCCTCCCTCAGGACAAAGCCGCCCTCGACTCTAATACCATTTGTAACAGCCCCACTGACACTCACGATATTATCCGCTTTGGGCATGCCCGAGTGCCTGCATGGTTTTGTTCTTGGAGTTTCCCCTAAAAGGCCTCATACAGGGAAGGTGGGAGCTCCACATATAGCCCAAGGTCAGGGCACCCATCCATCCGATGTGGGACTAACCTTATCCAGTGCCCTACCAACTGGAGCGTTATTTTCAAAGCCCGACCGATCCCAACAGGACCCGAATGACAACCCATGCTCAGATCACAGCCAGGCTGCACCGGGGTGTTAGAATCCTCCACTCTCAGGGCAAAGCGACGCTCATCTCTAATACCATTTGTAACAGCCCCACCGACATTGTACGATATTGTTCGCTTTGGGCACGCACGCGCGCCCGCACGGTTTTGTTCTCAGCGTTTCCCCTAAAAGGCATCATACAGAAAAGGTGGGAGCTCCACATATAGCCCAAGGTCAGGGCGTCCATCCATTCAATGTGGGACTAACCTTACCCAACGCCCTACCAACTAGAGCGTTATTTTCAAAGCCCGATCGATCCCAATGAGACCGGATGACAACCCACGCTCGGACCACAGCCAGGCTGCACCAGGGTGTTAGAACCTTTCTTGAGACACTTCTTCACACTTGAATTAGCTTGTATTCAACTCCCCTGATCTTTGAAGTGGATCTTATTAAGCTCATTCGATCGCCTAACTTGCAATGATCTACCTATTGAGATAGTTAGATGGTAAAATCTCTTACAACTAAGGTATAGTTGGTTCTAATTGAAGATTCACTTAAATGGACATTTTAGAGGATGATAGACAAATAAATTACTTATACGACGAATGTCTAACTTCTAGAGAATGCAAGAGAACATATACATCTTCAATGTGAGCTTGGAATGCTCATATAGAGTGATGAATCACAAGAAGATGACATGAACTTAATAGATTACAACATGGGATCATTGGATGAGAGTTGTATACCTAGAGTCTCTAAAATTAAGAAAATTTCATATGATTTGCAAAACTCTGAGTGCCCATTTTATAAGAAAAATACCCATAATGGATACTTACTGGTTAATTGTCGATTCGATTGACATCTTTATCAATTAGAGTTTCAATTTGATTTAAAAAAATCCTAATTTAACTTTATAACTCACCGAACAGTTTTAACCACCTTCGATTTGATCGTTAGGCTTCTGATTTTTGTTATTTTGGTTATCATAAGCATTGAATCTCTTACAAGCCTAGCCAATCATGTTCAAAGTAAATCCTAAGGCTTTAGATGATAAAATAAGATTTACCTATTTGAATTGTATCATCTAGATGTAAGTTGTATTAGAATTTAATGGTCTTTAGAGTTATGATCATCAAGGCACCTCAATTTATATATTTCTTCAAGCCTTGATGTTGTAAATTTTTTAATCTCTGGTCACTTTGTCTTCTAATGGAGGCTCAACTGACTCAAGACACACTAGCGCACGTTATTCACAAACCAAGATACTAACACAATTTATCTCTATTTGAGTATTTATTAAAATTATCAGGCATCAAAGGCATGCAATATAATTAAAATTAGTTGTAGTATGTCATTGATATGAATGGTAAAATGGCTTATATCTAATGTATTTTAAATATTCTTTCTTCCTGATTTAGTATTTACTAAACACTGGCTCTTTATTATTTACCTTTTAACTTACCCACATGTGTCAACCTAGCACATGTATAGGATATCGAGTAGTGACTCACAAATCAACAATTCCAAAGGCACGATATGATACCTAAATATATGAGGATCAACCAGTATGGGTCGTTACCCAAACTGAGTATAATCACTTAGTTCTGAGGCTGTAATAGCCCACAACGCGCTGCCCCAACTAACTAGAGCACTATTTTTGAAGTCCGACCGATCCCACACATGGACCCGGATGACAACCCACGCTCAGACCACAACCCAGATGAACAGTGGCTGGAGTGTTACAGAGTTGTGGACTTATCATATTAATCCAAATCAATACAAAGGAAAGAGCTCGTCACTCAATTCCATTCACGCCCAGGTCGTTCGAACGGTACTTTGACACGCAACCATCGGCTGAGTAATTTGACGGGAGTCATTCGAATAATAATATATCAACTCCATCAACGCTCACTGGTCACTATGGTGAGGCTCATCACCCCAGTATAGGTTGACAGCTCGAACACGGTGTCTCATACCATCATGCCCGGTTCATGAGTCTTAGTTACTCACTGGTTACTATGGGGAGGCTCGTCACCCAAGCGTAGGCTGACAGTTCGGACACAGTATCCCATACCATCATGCCCGGCTCATGAGTCTTAGTGGATTGTATCACACTTATTATTATGAATGGACACATCCATTGGGAATAGGGTATCCTAGATTCCATTTAGTCGTGTCATACTTTGTGAACATATATGATCAGTCGGCTAGTGGACTAATTGGATTGACTTTGGAGAATTATGACACAACCGGCATTGGGTGCAAGCATCCAGTGCAGTCCAACTACTGTCGGTTGTCCGTGTCCAACCCGGATCGATTGAACAAGCCTAGGGTGGCCACCCTAACGGGCGGTTAGCTAACTGATCCAATATCATAGAAATCCTAAGTATTGCTACAGACTAAACATTACATCGCACAATTATAGCATGAGTTCTACTACACAATCACTCAAGCATTTCATCAAACATGTGAGCATCAATGGAACTACACCTTTACTTAGGCATTTTATCAAACATGTAGGTATCAATAAAATAACACATTCATTTGGGCATTCAATCAAGCAAATGAGCATCCATGAAATAACATATTCAATCACCTAGACATTTTATTAAACACATAAACATCCACATGCAACCAATAACCTATATTATATTTTAAAAAAATTAAAATGTCAACATATTAGCACGGATGAATTCATCTACAAGTACTTAATCATTAACTAAGACCATTAAGGGTCGATAAATGAAAACCTAGAAATAATGGTCTGCACCTAATTAGGATCGGAGAGTGAAGAGGCGATCCTAACGGCTCCGGGTCTGTAGGCTTGAAGTACCGAGGCCCTACATTGTGTAGGATACACAAGGATTAAAGATAAAGCTAAAATTCATGAAAATTAAAGGGAGAATCACCACATTACCTTAATTAGGGTGAGATCCCTCTTCCAACAGCAAGAAATATGAGAAATTTGAGGGAGAAGAGGAGAAAGATGCCGGAGTAGACGAGATCCGGCTGCCGGGGGTGCATGTAAGGTGGTGGCCCCCACTTTCTCTCTTCTCTCTCTCTCTCTCTTAGCTGCTGAAAATGGCTGAGAAAGAGAAGGGCTGGAGCTTTTATATGAGTGAAATTATTTCAGTTGGCCACATGGTTTGAAAATTCCCAAAAATGGCCAAATGGGGCATGATTTGGATTATAGGGGTTGTTCCAATGGACCCTTGGCCCATCTAAGTCATTGGATAGATGCTTCTAGGCCTGATGAATGGTTTGGTAAAGTTTGAATGAAAACGGACTCGGGGTTTATCGCAGCGGCTTGGTTCGCGATTAACAATTACCGTTCCACGATCAACGGCCAGATTTTGTAGGTGTGGTCTTGAATTTATTTCCAGACTTTCATGTAAATTTGGTAAAGATCCGATGGACGGAAAGCCTGCAATTGCAACATTAGTTATACGGCTAAATATGTAAATTTCAAACTTTCCCCAAATTAGGCCAAGCGACCTGCAGTTTGCAAGTGCCGGCTGGCCAACGCAATTTGACTGTTTTTGGGCATTTTCAAGGTCTGGCATCCCGGTGGAACATCAAGCCTAGTGAGACGGACATTACTCTATAATTTCGGAACTAATGGCACATTGACGAGCGGTCTAGAGCTTATTCAGGTAATCAAGGCATTTTTAGAATAAATTAGGTAGGAAAATTTCTTGGGCGCACTTTTTGAGGTATGGATTGATTAAGTTCACAGTATGACCTATTCGAAGTTAATGAAAGTGGAGATTTAATCATTATCACTCTAAACAATTAGTTTTAGGCTAAAAGAGTAACAAGGTTGATTTGGTCTATTAGTTAAGATCTGGGCCTTATCTGACTCGGCTTCGAGTAAATCTGAGAGTGAAGGAGGGCTTAGAAGGGTTTTTGGGGAGTGAAAATAAGTTAAAAATGGGTAAAAGGGGATTTAAAGGGACGTAGGGTCATGTAAAGGGGACCCCCGCACGTGGGAGGGACCCACATGGTCGAGTCGGCAGTACGCTACCGTTCGGCGGTGGCTACTCCCCTGGGGTTTGTGTTTTCACTCCGTGGGACCCCTTGGGTCCCCCTAAATGTATCTATTTCATCTCTAAGTTAAGTATGGTGCATGTACTGTGGTCTAGGGGCTGTTTTTAATTAGTAGTAGGTCGGTTAGATTTGGGCCCTATGTGAACAAATCACGAGGCTAAACTCGATACTTAGTGATCGGGCGGGTTCATCGGCTTTCTACGGTTGATTTATTGAACTTATGCAGTTCTTTACTAGTACCACCTGTGTATAAACTAACATTGAGTATTAATGGTCAGTAAGTGATAATATAAGTTAATTTTATATATATATATATATATATATATATATAATTCAAGGATTTTTAAAAATTCAAAACAGCGAAAATCTAGGACGTTATAGACTACGTCATATCTAGTGGCTAGTAAGCCGACATGTGGCATCACCACTGGAAAGATCAAGATGAGATCCTTGTAGCTAATTGAATTAGTAGGAAGAGATTGTGAAGAGTTAGAAAGGCACTAGGAGATACATGACACACATCTAGAAGAATTCAAGCAAATGTTGTATATACAAGTGGAAAAACAAGAGATGCCATGAGCTTTGTAATGGCCTAAAGTGAGTTTACAACCGCTTTTTCAATTGATTGTGTTCATTCTCATGACATATGACAAAGACAAGTGGCTACACTTATATGGAGTTGTAAATAGAAAACTCTAAAGATGCATGATTAGTGAAGGCGTGCAACACCTCGAACTTTTCAATACCCGAGTATTGAAAGTCTTTGAGTGTTAACATAAATTTAGCATATTATGTACACATGTACGGTACCAATCTAGTCAAGTACCTAACCCTACATCCATCCTCCAACATGAATCTTATGAATTAAGAATGATCTTCATCCATAAATTAAGTCATCCGACCATTGTTCATGATATATGTACCTTCCCTTGACTGAATCAGTGAATAACTCTCTATCCATAATGATTTAGATGTAAGTTCTTTTGTAATAATTGTTTAAAAATAGGCATAGGACTATGTAGAACCATTAGATTTTACAAAACTCTTAGATCAATAATAATTACGAAAATGCTATTAACATAGACTCCTGAATTCTAGATCACATAGTTCCCATGATCCGTTTCATGTGAAATTTTATATCAGCCCTAATTATCATAAATTAACCATACACGTTAAATTTCAACCCTTAGATCATAGATAACTACTAGACCTCTACATCTGTCCGTACACTTATCAAATCGAGATTCCGACCTGTTCATCTTGTTCACTCCACATGAATATGTTTAACCCACCATTAGAATTACAATCTGAGGAACTTACACATGTGAAAAAGTCACTCGAATCTAACAATATACGTGTCATACCCCTAATCACTCCAGAAACACACCTTATGACCATCCATTTATGAAACTGACCGTACACCACTGACATACATGGCCAAAGTGCTAACCATCAAGTCCCCTTATTTTTAACAAGTCATTTGACCATCCGTCATGTTTGGATCTGCCAAACGGGCCATGTAAACATTACGGTAAACCGATCATCATGAAGATCTTAGGGTTTAGGTCTAAACTGCCTGACAACTTGTCAATCAGAGATGTGCAAATATTAATTTAGAATTTTGAAATATATTAGCCATTAAAAGAAAATCTTAGTCATCCTTGAGAGATCAGGACTCAATTTTGGGCAACGAAAAGAGCGTGTAAAATAACGATCACCCGTCAAATTTCACTTCATTTAGAGGGTGAGGTTGCGGAGTACGGACGGCGGAAGTCTAGACTAGAGAAAATGGTAAGATTATAAATATATATAAAAAAATCTCATGTATAATTCTTAAGCAATCAGTTTACATAAGTTTCCTTTTACGGTGAATTATCACTAATACATGGTTACAAAGTGTGGCCCACCTATGACTTAAAATTTTCCCATATTCTGGCCCCTAGCCTAACATGACCCCACCAAACCAATGAATGGAGTAGATCTCACAAAGGACATCACGAGTTGTAACACCCTGTACTTTTCAGTACTCGGGTGTTACTATTATAAACTAGATTAGCAAATTTATGTGATAATATAAATAACTTACATTGTTCACCTTCATTTGATACTATCATTAAATTTCAATAATTAAAATATCAAATTTCAACTTCAACCGCTAGTTTAAATTAATCGATAACCACACGTTAAGACTCATGTATTGTGGGCCACTTACAAATTAAAATAATAAAATCATTCCGATGGAATTCTAATCGAAGCACCGTAGGAGGTTGATGGAATGTATAAATAGTGATGACGGGGATCTACTCACATAAATCACTTAGAGAAAAGTAATAATGATAATAATAATAATAATGATACCAAAAACATTGAAAAAGGAAAAATAAATATCATAAATATGTATTAGGCCATAAAATCCATAATTCAACCATTGATTTCTAGTTAAATGACCCTATGGACCCTTATCACCGTTGATGATCAATTTCTGAATGATCCAACCATTAGACCAGTAGAAATCTGTAATTAGAGCTAAGAATTTATCTAATATGGCCCATTCGATTTCTGGATATGCCTTAACTTTCATCTGAGGCCATGATTTGGGCCTTCAAAAGGAATGTGCGGCGTGGATCACACCTATAAATGCATGGACCCCACCTGTGATGTCGTACACTAGCACGAATTCACGCACTCTCGCAGTGCATGGGACCATTTCTGGGTCAAAATCGGGGTCAGACTCGATAAAAATCAGAAATGTGGGATTTCTCCCACTTTTCCCGCCGCAGACCCGATTCAAACAGGCTGCTTTCATTACGTCGATCCATGGTCCACCACTTTAGACCATGTGAGCGATCCGAACCATCCATCATGTAGTCCAAGAAATTTTGGTTAAAATCCAGCTCTCATGCACGTGGATAGGCACTTGTGTGCACATGATTTTCAACGGTAATAGAACCCGCGTGTGGCTGGCTTTTTGAAAATGGAAAGATTCTTTACCTCTCCTTTCCATGCTGGCAATCTGCGTGCATAGGCTCCTGACCATCTCAGCCATCCATTGCAACCAATCGGAGCCCTCCAAACTAGGGCTTTCCTAGCTACGACTTGAGCTTTCACCGCCGCAAGTGGAAACTGAACCCATCGAGCAAATACACTAATGATTGTTCATTCAGTGGGTCCCACAACGATCGTGAGACCTATCCACACCGTCCAGGTGTATTAGATCTTAAGATTTACCATCCCTTGATAATCCGCCATTAACTACTAGATTATCTTCTCCACCTAGCTTAGAAAACCCATCCTCTGTGATGGGCCATATTTTACTAATCAAGGACGTCTGTGAGGTGGGCCAGTGTCCCAGAAGTCTAGCTATGCAGTCCGATCGTAGCCATACTATTAGAATACCGTAAGATCATCTCCGATCTTGTTAGCTTATACGATTGAACTTGTAACTAATCCACCGATTAGTTAGAATAAAAGCCTCTAGAAACGGTTTAATGGAGCCTTATAAAGGGCTGCCTTTTAGGGCATTCTTTCGAAAATGGAAAGAGAAAAAGAGAAATAAAAGGGTGTCGTGTCAGCTGTCGCTTTGGGTTGAGCTAACTCAGTCCGAGTTATTGCAAGTTCGGGCCGAGTCTAGGGCTCCACCCAGTTGCTTCCATCAGAGGAAGATGAAGAAGAAGAAGAAGAAGCAGAGAAGATTGTGTCAGAGAGAAAGAAGGCGAGAGAGAGAGAGAGAGAGAGAGAGAGAAAGGAGAGGCAGCTGCTGGAATCAATTTCTAGCTGATGTTGCAACTCGACTCGACCATCCTAGCACAATCGGACAGCTCTAGCAGTGTCCATCTATCGAAGGTCTGAGAGAAATCCAACCAGCTCATAGAATCTCTCCAATCCTCAAGCAGTCGTAGGTGACCAACTGCTATTCCGTCCGTTTCCTTTGTAATCGAGTCAGTTTTGTTACTGACTCAGCTGCACATTTCAAGGTGAAATCCTTGATCTGTCACCATGGTCGTGGTCGGTTTGCCTGGAGCAAGGCCCAACACTTCGAGCTGGCCTCAGGTTCGCCGCACCCAGCTAGCAGATGGGTCATCTGGGTCGGGTCGCTATTGAGTCAGTGACTCTGGACCATTTTAGGCTTGGAAATCTTGACTCAGTTAGGACTGGGAGGCAACTCACCCCAGTTAACCAGAAGCCCAGTCAAGGGTGATCCAGATTTTCCATTTGGGAGCTAACCCGACCAGTTTTCCAACTGAGTCAACTTAATACTCCGTAGCGGGCTGACTCGGTCAGTTTCTCGACTGTGTCAAGCTGACTCTAATCATCTGTGAATGATTTGGGTAGCATTGTATTAATTGGAATCATTAATCGAACCTGGTGTTAATATAACTTTTATAAACTGACTCAACTCGTTGTTAGTTAAAAACCCCAACCGAGTCGACTCGATCGTGACTCACTAGTGTCTTATAACAGTTTCTTCAGGTACAACTAGCAACTATTTACCCTATAAAACACTTCTTCTTTCAATCTGTCCAACCAAGATCGTTGCATCCACATCACAAAATAAGAGGAACTTTCAATCTAGGTGAGGAATATCCCACATTACTTTCTTCATGTCATTAAATTCTAAATTGGTTAAGCCTAACGAGTAGAGAAATTTAGAATGATGTAAATACTGATTTTCACTCCATTTAACCTCTATTTGATATTGATAATCATGAGTTAATGTTTGAACCATATTTCTCTAATTTAATTTATAGTAGTTTACATTACACTCTTTATGCCTCATTTGTAATTGCTTGATTACACATACTAGTTATAACATGAGATAAGAATCTCCTTTCCAACCATCTTACAAATAGCATAATTGCCCCATTACTTCTTATATATGCCAGGTCGTTTTAGTTTCAAATTTAATGTGTATGGAATTTTGGAATAATGTGAATAGTGATCTAATCCCTTTATTCATATTTCGTAGCGACGAACATGAATTAATACTAAATTCATATTACTCTAATTCTATATGGATTAACCATGTGCATAGAACGTAGCCTTATATTCTCTATGACACATTTGTGATTGCTTAAATATAGGTACACTTCTAGTAGTTATGACTTGAGCCTTCAACTTACGTCTTATTTTGTCTTATAAATTGTATAATGAAGAATATATGATGAATGTCTTCTTTGGTAAGAAATGTGGAATCGACCTTTAAATATTTTAACTTGTTTAACCATACTTGAGATTGACATACGGCATTTGTGGGCCTTTACTTGAGCTTAGAGGAATTATTAGGATTTATGATTAAGCTCATGTTTGATGTTGCTATCTGATTAAAAGACCTCAAGATTTGATGATGTTTATGAGTGCAATCTTGTTAAATCTAAGGAATGTACATGGGTATCATGGTGCATAACATTCACACATGACATATGAGCTTTTCCGAGTGCTCGATGTAAGTCATACTCTGATTGAATTTCAGAAGGCTCTAGCACTTCAGTTAAACTCACAGAGCATTATGAGTGCAATCTTGTTAAATCTAAGGAATGTACGTGGGTATCATGGTGCATAACATTCACACATGACATATGAGCTTTTCCGAGTGCTCGATGTAAGTCATACTCTGATTGAATTTCAGAAGGCTCTAGCACTTCAGTTAAACTCACAGAGCATGTGCATTTGTGCCACTTTGGACGCTCTTTCTTTACATGAGACTTTTTCAGGATTAAACACTCCTCAGGCGTACCCCGTGTATTTTTTCAAGAGATATCCTTGGGCGCACTCACTATGGCTTTTTCCCGATAGATAATCTATCGCGGGTAGTCTGCATGGTCTTTTTCAAGTGGCTAGTTCTCCTTGGGCGTACCTATGAGTATTTTTCTGGGTGATTAGTTTGCCTTGGGCGACATTTTATTTTGACAGCTGGATGTGCATCCCCATATCTGTGACTTGTACATACATTCATACACCCATACATTCATTTATAATATCATTTTTAGTCTCATTGTAATTTAAATATGTTGATTTAAAATGTTTTGGGATGATACGATATGCATGAATCTTTGTGGGAAATTCCCACTGAGTTTTCACTCACCCAATCGTGCAGTTTCACCAAATAGACACAGGTTTGATGATAGGCGGAGACTCCTACGACTGGTCTTGGGGGTGGCTGAGGTGGACTTAGGTAAGGAGGGCCTCTATGTCATTGCAGTTGAGCCGTTGGAGCTCGACCGATAATTTAGGATTTACTTGCTTTCATATTTTAGATTTTGTGTTTTTTTTGAATTGTAATAAAATATTTTCCCTGTTGTGGGGTTTCACTTTGCTCCCATTTACATGTATTAAATTCCCTTATTATTACTCTTAATATCCTTAGTTTATGTAATGTTTCCTTACTCCATGATATGAAATTTGCTGCTATTTTGATAAATGTTAGTCCACTTCATAATGGAAAGCTCGGGTTCTCAATGAGTGATTATCCTCGGGTTTTGAGGACTATGGTGTTACACGAGTGGACCCCACATGATATCACAGTCAAAGACGGTAACCCATGACATAGTTTCAGAAACATTTTCACGTTGGACAGTACCAACCTTTCCAAACGTGTTGTGGCCCACTAAAACCTCAGATCTACTCCATACTTTGACTCATGGGTCAACACAATACAAGAGATCTGATAAGGGAGTGGATTTATCAAAAGGCCATCCTAAGTGGATCCATCAATGCCGTACAAACGAGCCGAAAGCAGCGTTCCTGCTGGCTGTAACAGCAGACGACAAAAATGGAGGGGATAATGAGTCAGACACCACGGTTCTCTGATTAACATCCTCTACACTAATTTAAACCATCCAAATGAAATCCATACCAAAACTAACCACAAATCCTCTACATTGTCTCAATGACGGTGTTGTTGTTGTGCACGACATTACGCAATCATGGTGCGTAGCCAACTCTCCAGAAGCTTCGAAGCCATCTATAAAAGACTGTCATCAGATGCGCTACAAAACAAAACAAAGAGGAAAGAAAAGGGAAAAAAGAGAGGAGAGAAAAAAGAGAGAGAGAGAGAGAGAAAGAAAAGAGAGGAGGATAGTGTGGGTACGCGGGTTTCTATCCTCCAACTTTAACTCGACCAAGTCAAGCAAGCTCATTTCCTCCCCCTTTTTAAAACTTCAACCCAAGCTAAAAACGGCTTCCAACGGAGCCTTTAAATGCACCCTAAAGTGGACCAAAAACCCAGGATTTACCAAGTCGTGTGGGATTGGTAATGGGGCCCACAAACTAGTTTAAAGTTGGGCCTTTTTTAAGCCTTAAGATAGACTGAAAATGAGATAAAAATGGGCCATGGTTGGAGCTGGAATCAGGCCTCAACAAGCCCTGATTCGAGTCAGGATTTCAAGACTCAACTATGAAAAAGACTGGAATCAGGCCCACATTAAGCCTTGGATCGGACTGAAAACCATCCTCTTACTGGTACAAATAAATGGGCTGAAGATGGTGTAACATCCTAGATTTTTACTGTTTTAGATTTTTAAAAATCATTAATTTTTTTTAATGTAATTAACTTATATCATCACTTACTGACCATTGGCACTCAATGTTAGTTTATACATGGGTGATACCAGTAAAGAACCTCACAAGTCTGATTAATCAATCGTAGGAAGCAAATGAATCCGCCCGATCACTTGAACATCAAGTTTAGCCTCATAATTTACTCACGTAGGGCCCAAATTTAACCAACCCATCGCTAACTAATCAAGATAATCAAAACTAAATTAAAGATCAAAATGAAGCTGAGTCAAATAAATCTTAGATCTTGACAAATAGACCAAATCAACCCCGTTACTCTTTTAGCTTAAAATCGATGGTTTAGAGTAAATATGACTAAATCTCCACTTTTTGTAACACCCTGAAAAATCGAGGGTCGTGCATGCGCTCAACTCCCGAGTTCCCGAGTGTCACTTATCATCAATTTTATGGTTTTAAGATTAATCAAGTTTAAACGCGGAGCCTGGAATTACCTGGAGCATGAAATGCAACCATAACTAGTCTACTGAAGTGAAAGAGATATATATATGTACAAGTTCAAAAGAATTTAAAGGGGTCGCCCAAAGCGTTGCCAAACAAAAATCACAAAGAAAATCATATATGCAAAAGAATGGTGCGCTGAGCGCACGACTCAACACTTCAGAATCCAGTCTCCTAAGTCGATGGAGAACCGCTCATCAACTGGAAGTAGGAGAACTCATCCTCCTCCTCGAGGCTCGTGTCACCAATGCCCTCTCACCCTATGTCACCTGTAATTACTGAAGAGTCTAGTTAGTGTTTTAAAACACCGTCCCAGAGTGGGAGTGAGTGATCAACTCAATGGGTGCTATTAATCTTAAGTAACAACAGGCATCAATTATAATATGAATTTAATGAAACGCAATCAATCATCAACACCTAACAACTCTTATTAAAATACGTGTATGCGGAATGATATGATGCATGCCCTCGCCACAACGCTCCCTCAAGCGACTCCATCTAACGATCATATATGTCAGCACTCCCTCATTGCGACCTCGACTTCCGAGTCACCACCCTAACTAATGCGATGCAATGCAATCGCGTTAGCTGAGTTATTAGTTAAGTCCATTCATCCAGTAGATTGAAAAATCTAATGCACCCCACGTATCAATGCCCTAAGCCAGTTGTGAGGCCAAGACCCCCCAATGCGTGAGGCCGCGACCTCGCGGTTCGTGATCCCGTCGGGTTCCTCATCCCCAACTTCAAGCACATGAGGAGTGCCAAGAGAAAGGGATTGCTCGCGGTCACTACGGGGAGGCGCGACACCCCAGCGTAGGCCGACAGCTCAGACACAGTGTCCCATTCCACCATGCCTGGCTCATGAGGTTGTGAACCAATTTCAAGTGAGTTATTAATGGGCTACAACGGTTGTAGGGTGGTTCAGGTTCCAAACATATGTGAGTAATCAGGGTTAACAATTACGGTTGGTCAGACTATAGACTAAACAGCAAGAGTCAGGCAGTGTGAGACGAACGACATCGGTCACAAGAGACCCATATAGTCGAACTACAGCCACCCGAACACACCCGTCCAAATTCATAGGTTTAGTCTCGAGATGGTACTACCGACGGGACCACCTTCGCTCTCCTTATGATTCTGGCCAACCCAAGGGTATAAATAGTGATCCATAGTATGCCGACTAACAATGTATCACTGTTGAGGGTCAAATATTTCATATCAGACCCCAGTTATTACCTGAATTTATGAACATAATGCTGTCTAACAGCCTGTGTTTATTGTATTTGTGTTGCAAGGTGATTTTACGAGCCTGGATTGAAAAGGGGAGCTTAAAGCCTGAATTTAACACTCTGATGGCACCAGAAGTAAGGGATACACCCCTGGGGACCAAGATCAACGCTTGAGATCCACAAAAATCGAAGAACTGAAGCTCAAGGGCTTGAAGGACGTCCAGAATGCAAGATCACGAGGTTCCCACCATCCGTTCGGCTCGAAACTTCATACGTCGCCTGAGGACCATAAATTAACCGTACACTTCGAATTTCATCCATTTAATCCCTGTGGAAGTGTCCCAACAGCCAGATTAGCTCATAAATCATCCATCTGGAGCCCACCTACTATCTGTATATGCCTCAAATTTTGTCCCAACTGTTAAAAAGATCTGATTTATGAGATGGATGGACTGGATTGCTCATAAACATCATAACAGAGCCCATCTAGTGTAGCATGTGTACGGTGCACATGTGCACTCGTCGTGCACCAAACGAGTCAAGTCGGTCAGCAAGACGCTGACCGACTTTCTTCTTTAAAAAAAATAAAATAAAATTACGCACCGGCAGCGGACGCACGGCCGCTGGCCGTTTTTACGGACGGTTGTGGGCCCTACCCATTGACTGTACGTCTGATCCAAGCCGTCCATCTTGTAGAGGGGTTTGAATACTACAAAACCATGCTGACCTTTTGCATCCATGCGTACACACGTGTGCAATACAGGGGCCACAAAAGGGCTGCCTTGTAGCGTTTAAATCTAATCTTTTAGTTATTTCTTCTCTGGGCCACGTCGATGGACGTTCAAAACCACCCATTCTTGACTGAAATTTCGTCCTGAATCCAATGGATGGGGTGGATTTTTCAGAAAATGCTTCTTTGGGGCCCACCGATCACAACAGTGAAATGGTGCGAAAGGTTTCGCACATCCGCGAAAACTGACTTTTTCAGGCAGTTTTGGCCCACTATTTTTGATCATATGGCAGATCTAAACCGTCTATCATGTAGAGAACCCAAGAAAGTACTAAGGGACGGTGTTTCTTTAGAATTTGAGCAAGGAAAGTGGCGTGTTTTGAGGCATCGAACTTGGCTGCGAAAATTACACTCCGTGTCCTGCTAAAACTCTGTCACTGACTCCAGCCTTCCAGCAGCTATAAAATGAGGTTTTGGACATGGGAAGCATTCATTCAAGGCTAGGAAGGAAGAAAAAGAGAGACGTGGAGGCTTGGGTTTGGACGTGGATTAGAGAGAAGAGAGAGAAACAGAGGTTTTTGGTTTTCTTTCTTATTTATTATTTTTTCTTTTTCTTCTTCTTTCTTTTATTTTCATTTAGGAGATCCAGCCATCCATGGCGGGCTGAACCTCTTAGCTAGGGCTAAGAGGTGAAGCTTGTAGTGAGATGGGAGATTTAATTTTATTTTAATTTTAATTCATGAATTGACGTTGATTTTAGTTAATTATTATGGGAATGTTTTAGGTTTTTAATGGTCTGTTGTGACTGAAATTACAATGGGTCTGCAATGGTTTTGAATATTTCCGTTCTCTTTAATGTTTATGATGTCAGGAAGCCCTGTTGTTCACCATAGTCTCCTGGGCATGGTCGGATGACGGTACCTTTCCTAACTTGCATACATGTGATTGGGTGGTAATTAGTTTGATTCTGTTGTTTGCCATAGTCTTTGGGCATGGTTTGGTGATGGAATCCATTCTAATTCATACACCTTTCATCTCTTTGAAAACTAGATCAACGGTAGTTCAGTAATTTTCATAATTTTTGATGCAAGCATAAGTTCTCCCTGATCTCTACAAGTGGATCCTCTGAATCCCTAGTTTCCTTATCTCTGATTTCTCCTATAAGTTTTAGATTAATAGTTTACAATTATTTCTCAATTTATAATTCAATTCAGATTTCATCTCATTCTAGTTCTATTTCCAGTTAATTTTAGATAACGTACAAGTTTCAGTCCCTTGGGATTCGACCTCGGTCTTACCGAGTTATTACTATATCACAACCCTGCACTTGGGGAGTGAACAAGTTTTTGGCGCCGTTGCCGGGGACTGTTGGTTACGTTTTTATGAAATTAATTAGTTTTAGGATTAGTTTAAGATTAGGTTTAGATTTTCTTAATTTTTAGAAATTAACTTGTCTCTCTTGTTTTATAGGCTTCTAAGATAGTTTCTAAATTAGTAAATTCTATCTTAAATTCTTCCTTTCTATTCTAGATTTAGATTAAGATTTATTTCTTCTTTTTAGTGAGATTCTAATTCTAATTCTTTTTAGGAATCCTAACCCTGTTTCTTGTTTTAGAATTTTTCTATAAGTTTTTGTTTAGGAAGTAACCCAATTTTTCTGTTTTGTAGGAAACTTCTAATTTAGTAAGCTCTTTCTAATTCTTCTTTCTTTGGAATTTCTTCTTTTCTTTAAAAATTAGTTTACTTTTAATTAGGACTTTCTATTCTTAGAAACTAATTTTTTTTATTTTGTTTTGCAGATTCTTAACCTAGGCCTCCAAATTTAGTAACTTCTTTCCATCTTTTCCTTTTATTTTATAGATTTCTACTTCTTCCTTTCTCTTAGGTTTAAGTTAGAATTTGAGGGCTGAGTGTATTTTATGCCCCAGTGGGTACGCGACAACACTCGACGTCTCGTGACTGAAGGAGGCTTAGCTGAGGGGTTGACTGTCCATCGCAGGACTAGACACCATTTGAATTCTCCTGAGTTAGAAGACGTTATGGCTGAAAATCAACCTCAAGCACTACCCCAACTAAGGGTTGAGGAAGTACATGATGAGAATGAGGTGCATCAGGCACCCCCGCCTCATACTTTACGAGATTATTTACAACCGGCGGGAGTGAGTACGCCCTCATGCATGATTTTTCCTGAGAATACAGGACATATGGACATCAAGCCAGGGGTTATCCAACTCCTTCCTAAGTTCCATGGGCTTGAGTCTGAAGAACCATACTTGCATCTGAAAGAGTTCGATGAAATCATAGGCACCTTATACTTTCCTAATATATCTGAGGATACTATTAGGCTGAAACTCTTTCCATTTTCCTTGAAAGAAAAAGCTAAGACGTGGTTACATTTACTGCGTCCTAGATCCATTGGCACATGGAATGATATGCAGAGGGAATTTATAAAAAAAAAATTTCCACATTATAAGACAATTACCCTCAGGAAAGCAATCATGAACTTTGCCCAAAAGGAAGATGAAACATTCTTCCAATGTTGGGAAAGGTTCAAGGATCTGGTTAATGCATGCCCACAACATGGCTTTGAAATATGGCGTATTACGAATTTTTTCTATGATGGGCTAACCTCTTCCATGCGCCAAATGGTCGAGATAATGTGTAACGAAAATTCATCAATAAAAATGTCGACAAGGTATGAGATTACCTCGATAGTCTCGCTGAAAAAATACAATCATGGGACTATTACCCAAGGACGAACACTACGTCTAGGCCGACTCATTCAAGGGAAAAAGGGAGGAATATATCTCCTGAAAGAGGATGATGATCTTAACGCTAAGGTGGCTAATTTCACCAGAAAATTTGAGGCCATAGAAGGAAAGAAGGAAAAGGTTAATGAAAGTGTTTGCGGCATCTGTGATTGCAACATTCATACTACTGAAAATTGTCCTTCAATACCTGCCTTTCGAGAAGTATTGAATGAACAATCTAATGCCGTAAATAACTATCAAAGACCTTTCAATGGACCACCCTCTAATACGTACAATCCTGGCTGAAAAAATCATCCGAATTTTAGTTGGAGGAACGGACAAACTGCTACCCCTCAAGGTTTCTTCAATCAAAATCCAAATCAGGGGAAACCTCAAGAAGAATCGGTTCAAATTTCCATACAAGAGCTGGCTCGGACAATGCAAGAAATTTCAGATTTTATGCAAAAAATAGATTCACATATGACGGCTATGGAAAAAGGGATGCTCCCTTCACAATCACTCCCTAATCCGAAACCGCAATACGAGACAGGTGATCCCAGCTCTTCAAATCAAATGGGACACGCTAAATCCATCACCACTCTTAGGAGTGGGAAGGTTATTGATAAAACCCTTCCGGTTAGGCCCGAAAAGCCTCGAGAACGAGAAGAGGACAACAATGATAGATCTAGTGGCGCCCCACAAAAATTTAAACCGGAACCTCTAGAAAAGCCAGTTGCTCCGTTTTCCCAATGGTTGGTTAAACCAAAACATCTATCTAACTCTCAGGATATCCTAGAGGTGTTGAAACAAGTGAAAGTCAACATTCCTCTACTTGACGTTATAAAACAGATTCCTTTATATGCTAAATTTTTAAAGGACTTATGCACTACCAAACGACGGAAAAGTGTTCAAAAGAAGATCTCCTTGACTGAGAAAGTGAGTGTCATCCTAAAACAAGATGTGCCGCAAAAATTCAAAGATTTCGGTTGCCCAACCATATCATGTGTAATCGGGAACTATCGAATTGATCACGCACTTCTTGACTTAGAAGCAAGCGTCAATCTGATTCCCTATTTGGTATACCAACAGTTAGGTTTGGGTGAATTAAAACCCACTCGAACCACACTACAACTTGTTGATCATTCTGTTCGTATACCAAGAGGGATCATCGAGGATGTGTTGGTCCAGGTGGATAGATTCTACTACCCTGTTGATTTTATCATCTTGGACACCGAACCCATCAACGACACGAGCACTCACATTCCCGTCATCCTTGGTCGCCCATTCCTGTCCACTTCAAATGCAATTATCAATTGCAGGAATGGTGTTATGACTGTCTTTTGGAAATTTGACATTGGAATCGAATATCTTTTTCAATAACGGCAGCAACTCAGAGGATGATGACGATTTCCACGATGTTAACATGATTGATTCTTTTGTGGAAGATAGAACACCTCTCACCTTATCCTCTGATCCTCTAGAGACGTGTCTGGCCCACTCCCATGATCTTGATGATGATATAATTAGGGAGACGTGTGCCATGCTGGATACTGCACCGGTACTTAAAGTTAACCGGTGGAGGCCATAAATTGAAGAATTGCAGCCGTTGGAGGTTCGTGAGGACGCTTCTTATATTGAGCAGCCAGTTCGTATACTCGATCGAAAGGAGCAGGTCCTCAGAACCAAGGTCATTCCCTTGGTGAAAGTGCAGTGGGGCCACCATAGTGTGGATGAGGCGTCTTGGGAGCGCGAGGCAGAGATACGCAAGCGTTATCCCCATCTTTTTTATGATTGATTGTATGATATATTATGATGCTTGATTATATATGATGTTATGTTCCCTATTTCCTTTTTGAGTTGTGGTTAGTTGCGATGGTAGTATAAATTTTGAGGATGAAATTTTTATTAGGTGGGGAGAGCTGTAAGACCCGTATCATAATCCGTACTGTTCCGTCGCTTCCCGCGATCCTTCTCGTCAAATTTCGACAATCTGCAACCTATAGTTGACGTTGCGCACGACCGTAAGTTGTACCCTATTCATTTGAGCCGGCTTAATCCGAGACTTATATCGTTGCGACCGCATCGTCGCCGCAGTTCCAACGCTGCAACTCACGCACCGATCCGATACCCGGACGATGAGATGCGGACCCGCGTTCGGTTCGAGGAAAAACACCGCACGTTGCAAATCCCAAGAGAATCTCTATGAAGTGTCAAATCAATCCCATCAATCAATCACCCATCAATTACTTTATGTCAAGTACAAACACCCATGCTTCCTTTCTCCACAAGTCAAGCAACCAACTAAGTCAACTAACCTCTCACTTCACCCATCACTCACTTCACCCATCACTCACCTCACCCATCACTCACCTCACAACACTCCATCTCTCTACATCTCATCTCTCCCTCTCTCTCTCTTTTCTCACACCAAACCCAAGCAACCAAAAGAGCCTCCCACGTCCAAGGCTCCCCATGAGAGAGGTGTGATTTTGGTGGCCCACTTTCCACTCCCAAATCTTCCATCCTAGCCATCTATTTCCCATCTCCACCATCAAAGTGAAGCTCTAGGAGACCGGCTATCCAACGGACCAAGAAGATCAAGTGGTGGGTGTTTCTTTAGACTACTTTTTATGTTTTTAAGATGGGCCAAGTGAGGCCAACCAATCAATGGTTTGGATCTCACTTGGGACCCTAAGATGTGGCCAATGGCTCATCTTGATCATCAAGATCATTCCATGATGGGGCCATTCTCCACGGACCCCATCATGATGTTTACTTTTCTTGTATTGAGGAGGTCATCTAGACCGTCCATTTCTAGTGGAGTGGGATCTCCACCGTTGATCTTTTTGTTGATGGTCCATATGCAAGGGGACCTTTGATGTATGATTGGATGATTGAAACGGAGGGCCCATAGTGCCAGGGTCCCTCCATCATGCGTGTCTCACTCTATTTCTCTCTCCCTCTCTTTCCATTTACTTCCTTGTATGTGATGAAATGGTCGTATGGCCCACTTGGATGGACCCCACCTTGAAGTAAGTATTTTATCCAAGTCATCCATGAGTGGGCCCACCTTATATGCATTGTACCCACACCACCTATCATGTGGTGGCCCACCTAGGCAAGGCTCACTTAAAATTTACATTTAGTCCAAAAGAGTCCAGTGACGTCTGGACGTCCTTGGAATGAAAACATAAAAAATGGCTTATTTCTAAGCCTTTGGGGAAGACCACCCATATAGGCCCCACCTTGAGGTATGTATTCAATCCAAGCCGTTTATCTTTTTCCCCATCCCATTTTAGGCGTTGAGCCGAAAAATGAGGTTGATCGGGGTATCTAGTGGGCCATAGTGTTGAAAACAATATCAGTACCGTTGCCATCTACTTAGATTTTTACTACGCACTGGAAGATGTCCATTATTGGTCTTGATAGGTCTGTTTTGGCCTTGGGAATGCGATGGACGGAGTAGATTTACTTGGGGTGGCCCGCACACCTGAAAATCCTCAAGAAATAGGGATTTCAAAAAAAAAAAAAAAAAGAGAAAGAGAGCAGCGTCTGCTGCTGCAGATGGTGCAGGCGCTACCTGCGGCCTAGCAGCGGGCGGGCGGACAGCATCCCACAGCCCCCTGCCGTGGGCCCCACATGATGTATATTTTGTATCCACGCTGTCCAATGGGTGGCCCACATGCTGAGGTGGGCCCTCCCCAAAAATGAGATACATCCAAAGTTCTGGTGGCCCACACCACAAGAAACAGTGGTGATTAAATTCTACCATTGAAACCCTTTTTGGGGTCCACACAAGTTTTGGATTAAGCTGAAATTTATTTTTCCTATTCATTCAGGTCTGCATGACCTTATCAACGTGTTGGATGGAAAATAAATATTATGGTGGGCCCCACATGGGACCCACAGTGATGTATGTGGCTAGTCCACCGTTCGCACGGACGGTGGAGCCCACTGTTGCCATGTGTGTGTGCGTGTGTGAGTGCATTTGTGTGTATGCATGTGTGAGTGCGTGTGTGTGTTTGCATGTGTGAGTGCACATGTGTGTGTGCGTGTGTGTAGATATATATAGAAATATGTATATATAATATTATACTAAATATAATATTGTGTATATATATATATATATATACATACTGTATATAAATTATATAGTATATTAAACATAATATGATTATGATGGTGGGCCTTCCTGTGACCCCCGCCATGATGCATGTGTTGCACCTAAACCGTCCATTTATCTGGTTTTTTTTGTAAAATTATTTTATGGCTTGAGCCAAAATGAGCCAGATCTATGGTTCAAATGGGCCACCATGGTATGTGTATAGGGCCCTTTATTGATTTAACTTTGGCCATTCATTGAGGCCTACCTTGGTATATATCTGAGGCCCAAATGATCAGGCCCATTTGATACATATAAGGGCCACGGGATTAAGCCCATTTGGCATATGTAATGCCCATGGGTTTTGGCCCATTTGGCATATGCAATGCCCATAAAATCCGGCCCACTTATTTTATATAAGGCCCACAGGATTCAAGCCCATTTGATACATATTAAAGCCCATGAGATTAAGCCATTTGATGTGCATAGGGCACAAATGGAGTGGCCTAGTTGATATATTTAAAGCTCATGTGTATGGGCCCATCTGACATATTTAAGGCTCAAGTTGTGAGGCCACTCTGATGTATTTCAAGGCCCATGGATCATGGACCATTGCAATGTACATAAGGCTCATTGGTGTGGCCCATCAATGTAACCCATTTGGTGAATGTGAGGCCCACGTAATACGACCCATTTGATATATCTAAGGCCCAGGGATCGAGGCCTAACGGATGTCCTTAGGGTCCATTGCAATGTACGTTTATCATGGTTCGTGAAATGATATTTATGGCAAGCCGTGCCTAGGAAGCAATGTTGGTTTGACGTCCACATTGTATGTACAATGTTGGTTAAATGTCCGCATTGTAACTCTCTTTAGGGCCCATTGATAGGTCCATACCCGTTGCAATTCATTACCTTATAACATGCTTAGAATAATCTCATGACTCATGCCCATACGCATCATATGTATGCTTGATATGAGTAATGACTGATCATAACATAAGCCATTGGGTAGACCATTTACGGGACTCGTTATGTGACTGAGTGCCCCACATGATCGCGCAGTACGCGCTGGACTTCTGCATGATTTGACGTGTGATTCATGCATCTCGCATACGTGTGACTTGATCACTGCACGCCCTAGCGACATCAGGGTCGTGGCTCCATAGGTACATCGTGGATGACCGTATTGGATACCGAAAATACTTATTCTAGCACTGTGGGCACTTACGATGTCCTTGGGTGAGAGTCCTAGAACCTTTTTGGTACCAGAAGATGCTCCAGCGGCTAGACCGAGTGGATACATGAGTGCCCGAGTGTCGAATACCAGTAGGCCGCGTCTCCTACTGTGTCGTGGTCGGTTGGAAGGGGGTGTAGCCTTATCCGCCTGAGTGAGAGAGCTATAATCTAAGCTGAGTTTGACTAGCTCGTAAATGAGTCCGCCATCGATGAGCCGGGTAGGTGTTGGCAAACTACTAGCCAGGCGGATAGTGAGGTCTTATTCGCTTGCTTGACTGTGCAGCTAGGGAGGTGGCAGTCTCTGCGAAGTGTATTAGATCCCGGTGATATCCAGAGAGAAACTGTACTGATATACGTACTTGAGGAGTACCGACTTGCTTGGATTGCATTTCGCATATGACATTCGGCTATATAGGCCTTGCATTGTATCGGTGTGGCCGATGACATTCATATCTCATCGCATAGCTTTGGCATGATTGATTCTATGGACTTACCACATACTTCCGCATTGTTCTGATACTGTACACTTGGCGTTTGCCTTACGCACACACTTACACCACCCTCTAAGCTTTTGTAAGCTTATGCACGATAGTTACGTGCAGGTAGCGTTGGACGGCAGCAGCGCTGAGACAGGAGTGCATATCAGGATCTTTTGGAGTTTTTTGATCACCTTTTATTTCCCTTTCTGTATTGTACTTAAAATTTTTGTTATAGTGGATATGTGGTGATGTTGTTTTGTGACTTGGTTATGCTTGTGGTTATGCTCCATTACAAAAAAAAAAATTTATTCTAAAAATCCTCCTTATAGGATCCCAGGATCGGAATCTGGCATTCGATTATCAGAAGTGGAGAATGGGGCACTACGGAGGCTATCGACACCGGATTCGGCAATCGGGATTCATGTGAATCCGATTTTCGAGTTTGGGGCGCGACAATTTACCCCATATCCGATAGTCAATGGGTGAGTCCAACTCAGGTGGTTCCTAAGAAGTCCGGGATCACCATCATAGCCAATGCCAATAATGAACTCGTGCCGACCAGAGTTACTACTGGTTGGAGAATGTGCATTGACTACAGAAAGCTGAATACCGTCACAAGGAAAGACTACTTTCCTTTACCCTTCATTGATCAAATCCTGGAAAGGCTAGCTGGTCATTCTTATTATTGTTTCCTTGACGGGTATTCAGGTTATAATCAGATTGAAATCGCCCCTGAGGATTAGGAAAAGACCACATTTATATGTCCCTATGACACCTTTGCTTACAGAAGGATGTCATTCGGGTTATGTAATGCCCCTACCACCTTTCAGCGATGCATGACGAGTATCTTTTCTGACATGGTGGGAAAATATCTAGAGGTCTTTATGGACGATTTCTCTGTTTTTGGTACATCTTTCAGCGAATGCTCAGCAAGTCTTAAATGTGTGTTGAAAAGATGTGAAGAAAAAAATTTGGTACTTAACTGGGAGAAGTGCCATTTTATGGTTCAGAAGGAAATTGTCCTTGGACACATCATCTCGTCCAAAGGAATCGAGGTAGATAAGGTAAAAATCGATCTTATCTCTAACCTACCTCCACCCAAGAACATCAGAGATGTACGATCCTTCTTAGGACATGCAGGATTCTACAGACGATTCATAAAGGACTTTAGTCTCCTCTCTCGTCCTTTATGTAATCTTCTTCAAAAGGATACACCATACGAGTGGACTGAGCAGTGCCAAGAAGCTTTCATCAAGCTTAAAGGCATGTTAACCACTGCACCTATCATGCAGCCACCCGACTGGAGTCTTCCTTTTGAACTTATGTGCGACGCCTCTGATTATGCTCTTGGGGCGATTCTAGGCCAGAGAAAAGATAAGCGGCCTTACGTTATTCACTACGCAGGTAGGACTCTAAATCCTGCCCAAGTGAACTATTCGATTACGAAAAAGGAACTCTTAGTCGTAGTGTTCGCTTTGGACAAATTTAGATCCTACCTGATCGGATCCAAGATCATCATCTACACAGACCATGCGGCACTTAAGTATCTTCTTTCTAAGAATGATTCTAAGCCCCGCCTGATACTATGGATCCTTCTACTCCAAGAATTCGATTTAGAAATTAAAGACAAAAAGGGAGTAGAGAACGTAGTGGCCGATCATCTTTCTCGCCTTAATACCTCTGATTCCCTTGAGGCGACCCATATCAATGACATGTTCCCTAATGAACAACTATTTAGAGTCTCTCATTCACCTTGGTTTGCTGATATTGCTAATTATCTTGCTACAGGTGCCATGCCGACACACTGGACGTCACAAGATAAGAAGAAATTCTTTAACAAGGTGCGTAACTTTTTCTGGGATGATCCATATTTGTTTAAATATTGCCCAGACCAAATCTTAAGGAGGTGTGTGCCAGACGATGAGCATCAGAGTGTCATCTCCTTCTATTACTCACAGGCCTGTGGTGGTCACTTTTCTGCTAAAAAGACCACGGCCAAGATTCTATAGTGTGGCTTTTACTGGCCCACTATGTTCAGGGACACTCATGAGTTTTGCAAAGCTTGTGAACGTTGTCAAAAATTGAGAGCATTGTCCCGTCGAAATATGATGCCTTTGAATCCCATCCTTATTATTGAAGCATTTGATTACTGGGGCATTGATTTCATGGGACCATTCCCCCAATCATTTGAAAATCTGTATATTTTGCTCGCCGTAGACTATGTCACTAGATGGGTCAAAGCAATTTCGTGCCGCAAAAATGACCATTGTACGGTCATTAAATTTTTGAAAGAAAATATCCTGTCGCGATTCGGAACGCCTCGAGTCATCATTAGTGACAGGGGCTCACACTTCTACAATAGACCATTCGAGAGTTTAATGAAGAAATACGGTATCTCTCATAAGGTGAGCACCCCATACCATCCACAAACAAGTGGACAAGCTGAGATTTTCAATAGAGAGATCAAACATATCCTAGAGAAAATGGTTAACCCTGATCGTAAGGACTGGTCAATTCGATTGACTGATGCCTTATGGGCGTACCGTACTGCTTTTAAAACCCCTATTGGAACATCTCCCTTTAGACTTGTCTATGGGAAAGCTTGTCACTTGCCCGTGGAATTGGAACATAAAGCATACTGGGCGATCAAAAATTTAAATTTCAATCTAGACAACGCTGGCTCGTTACGCAAACTTCAATTAAATGAACTTGAAGAAATCCGGAACGATGCATATGAAAACTCAAAAATTTACAAGGATAGGATGAAGGCGTTTCATGATCAACATATTCTACGAAAATCATTCACGCCAGGTCAGAAAGTCCTCTTGTATGACTCTCGACTACATCTCTTTCCAGGTAAGCTTCGATCTCGTTGGACCGGCCCTTACATTGTTGTTACTGCTTATCCTCTGGGGCCGTCGAGATAAGAGATCCCGACAATGGCAAGGAGTTTAAAGTAAATGGACATCGATTAAAGCCATTTGTCGAGACATTTGATTCAGAGGACATGTCCATGCCTCTGATTGCTCCTGTTTACCAGGACTGATCTCCTAGTCTGATGGAGGTATAGGTAGGTTTATCATTTTCATAGGACTAGGATTGTTGTTTTATTTGTCTGGCTGAAGACGGTAAATTTAGCGCTCCTGGGAGTCAACCCAGCTTTTCATTTTATTTTTCTAGTTAGATGATTCAATGTTTATGGGTAGCATTACTGCAAACCCTCACAACACTACAACTCGTCCACTAGGGGTAACCTAGGGGTTTAAAGGCTTGTTGCATACGCTAAATGCAATCGAGAGCACCTGCGGAAGTGGTATAGGTAGGATTTTATTTTTGTTATTTTTATTTTTCTTTTTCTCTCATGCTAACCAGCTTCCATATTGTGATCTCGTGGAAAGTCTCTCTTGATTCTTTATCCAGGTACTGTCTTTCCATCACTTTACTTTCGTTGTTCCATGTGCATTGCATGCCCATATCTTTTACATTGAGGACAATGTAAATTTTAGGTTGGGAGTGGGAGATTAGATACCCTAATCTGTGTTTTCTTGGTCTTGAGCAAAAATTGTGAAAATTGTTAAAAATTTTAAATTTTTCTGGAAATTCCTATGATTTCGAAGTGATTTTGATGGATATCCTTGACTTAGAATTTTAAGATTCGTTATGCTAATAATTTATGACTCTTAGATTCAGTTTCTATTCAATTTCACAGTTAAATTTGAATTGTTAGTCCAGAATTAGAAATATAAACATTGATTGAGTCATGGTTTCACATGTCACATCTCGCTTTCACATTAAGGTTTCAGTTTGATATTGAATGGTTAACTTGGTAATCACTGAGCATGAAAGGAACCAGCTTGAAATATCTTGCCATCATGGTATAAAAATTGAAAAGGTTGGATAATTAATCTTCACTATAGGTTTGCTCCCTATAGGTGTAGAGTTAATTCTCCATGAATTATATGTGAAAAAGGTCTAGGAGTACGGTCTTCACCATAGGGTTGCTCCCTATTGGTAAGGATTTGATTCCTCTTTTTGGCATGATCATTAATGGAAAAATAAAAAGTGAAAAGATTAAAAGATGGAATTTATGAGGCAAGTTTGGTTATCATGAATTCTCTTACTGGTTACCAATGAGATCCTGAAATAACAAATTCAATCTTAATGTGATTAGCTGACATTCCACTATACACTCATGGATCATAATGTTCAGAATTTGTCTGATTTATGGATTAATACTTTGAACTTCATTAGGAAGTTTACCGTGCGCTTGAGTTCAAGAGCAAGTAATGCCCAACATTCATGAATCGTAGAATGCTAATGCCTGGATTATTTCTCAAAAATCATTCGGCTTTACAGAAATTTTCATATAAGTCTCAACTTATTTTTCGCATATTTTGCTCGGGACTAGCAAAATGCTGGTTGGGGGTTGTGTTGAGGGTCAAATATTTCATATCAGACCCCAGTTATTACCTGAATTTATGAACATAATGCTGTCTAACAGCCTGTGTTTATTGTATTTGTGTTGCAAGGTGATTTTACGAGCCTGGATTGAAAAGGGGAGCTTAAAGCCTGAATTTAACACTCTGATGGCACCAGAAGTAAGGGATACACCCCTGGGGACCAAGATCAACGCCTGAGATCCACAAAAATCGAAGAACTGAAGCTCAAGGGCTTGAAGGACGTCCAGAATGCAAGATCACGAGGTTCCCACCATCCGTTCGGCTCGAAACTTCATACGTCGCCTGAGGACCATAAATTAACCGTACACTTCGAATTTCATCCATTTAATCCCTATGAAAGTGTCCCAACAGCCAGATTAGCCCATAAATCGTCCATTTGGAGCTCACCTACTATCCGTATATGCCTCAAAATTTGTCCCAACTGTTAAAAAGATCTGATTTACGAGATGGATGGACTGGATTGCTCACAAACATCATAATAGAGCCCATCTAGTGTAGCATGTGTACAGTGCACATGTGCACTCGTCGTGCACCAAACGAGTCAAGTCGGTCAGCAAGACGCTGACCGACTTTCTTCTTAAAAAAAAAAAATAATAATAATAATAATAAAATTTTACGCACCGGCAGCGGATGCACAGCCGCTGGCCGTTTTTGCGGACGGTTGTGAGCCCTACCCATTGACTGTACGTCTGATCCAAGCCGTCCATCTTGTAGAGGGGTTTGAATACTACAAAATCATGCTGACCTTTTGCATCCATGCGTACACACGTGTGCGATACAGGGGCCACAAAAGGGCTGCCCTGTAGCGTTCAAATCTGATCTTTTAGTTATTTCTTCTCTGGGCCACGTCAATGGACGTTCAAAACCACCCATTCTTGACTGAAATTTCATCGTGAATCTAATGGATGGGGTGAATTTTTCAGAAAATGCTTCTGTGGGGCCCACCGATCACAACAGCGAAATGGTGCGAAAGGTTTCGTACATCCTTGAAAATTGACTTTTTCAGGCAGTTTTGGCCCACCATCTTTGATCATATGGCAGATCTGAACCGTCTATCATGTAGAGAACCCAAGAAAGTACTAAGGGACGGTGTTTCTTTAGAATTTGAGCGAGGAAAGTGGCGTGTTTCGAGGCACGGAACTTGGCTGTGAAAATTACACTCCGTGTCCTGCTACAACTCTGTCACTGACTCCAGCCTTCCAGCAGCTATAAAAGGAGGTTTTGGACATGGGGAGCATTCATTCAAGGCTAGGAAGGAAGAAAAAGAGAGACGTGGAGGCTTGGGTTTGGACGTGGATTAGAGAGAAGAGAGAGAAACAAAGGTTTTTAGTTTTCTTTCTTATTTATTATTTTTTCTTTTCCTTCTTCTTTCTTTTATTTTCATTTAGGAGATCCAGCCATCCATGGCAGGCTGAACCTCTTAGCTAGGGCTAAGAGGTGAAGCTTGTAGTGAGATGGGAGATTTGATTTTATTTTAATTTTAATTCATGAATTGACGTTGATTTTAGTTAATTATTATGAAAATGTTTTAGGTTTTTAATGGTCTGTTGTGACTGAAATTACAATGGGTCTGCAATGGCTTTGAATATTTCCGTTCTCTTTAATGTTTATGATGTCAGGAAGCCCTGTTGTTCACCATAGTCTCCTGGGCATGGTCGGATGATGGTACCCTTCCTAACTTACATACATGTGATTGGGTGGTAATTAGTTTGATTCTGTTATTTGCCATAGTCTTTGGGCATGGTTTGGTGATGGAATCCATTCTAATTCATACACCTTTCATCTCTTTGAAAACTAGATCAATGGCAGTTCAGTAATTTTCATAATTTGTGATGCAAGCATAAGTTCTCCCTGATCTTTACAAGTGGATCCTCTGAATCCCTAGTTTCCTTACCTCTGATTTCTCCTATAAGTTTTAGATTAATAGTTTACAATTATTCCTCAATTTATAATTCAATTCAGATTTCATCTCATTCTAGTTCTATTTCCAGTTAATTTTAGATAACGTACAAGTTTCAGTCCCTTGGGATTCGACCTCGGTCTTACCGAGTTATTACCACATCATAACCCTGCACTTGGGGAGTGAACAATCACTAAAACAACAAACGCATATTCTCATACACATCAACGTACAATTCATATTCTCCTAGTAAGCTAGGCCAACCATATCCAGAAATAAGTGCATGTGAGTGTGTGTATGAGGGTGTGTGGGTGAGGAAGTTAAGCACTCCCTCTATTTTGAGAAATCATGTGTATAAGAGGAAGGAAATCATACATACTACGGAGCAACTATGCATGAAAAATAATTCAAAAAGGCATGAGCATACACCATCCATACACAACATCATATGAGAAGCATGAACAACATCATGTGAGTCAAACACACCATTTCACATCATTTCAACAAACATGCAA
The DNA here is from genome assembly GCA_037074715.1 of Magnolia kwangsiensis. Lineage (NCBI taxonomy): Eukaryota > Viridiplantae > Streptophyta > Magnoliopsida > Magnoliales > Magnoliaceae > Magnolia > Magnolia kwangsiensis. The sequence goes on along the minus strand of CM073577.1, from coordinate 10,193,937 downwards.
TTCCTAGGGATTTTTTAGGTTCTCCAAAGATGTCTCACAAGCAATCAAAATCATTAAACTCATAATAGAATTGGTGCTAGGTCACCTAAGAGCAATAGTCCACACCTTTGGATTCGATGGAGGCTTGGAAACGACCTAGGAGATGTGAATTTCGTGGTAGATTGGCCGGAATCCCTAAAATCAATCCTTACATGTGAGAAATTTCATGTCAATCCTTTCTTATTACTTGAAACTCAAGAAGAGGTAGTGAGAGGTTCTTACTTAGATGGCCAACGGACGAATTTAGGGGTTATGGCGGAGAGTTTCTTCTTGGAGGAGAGGTAGAGAGTTGAAAAGGGTTGATGCCCTTGGCCCCACCTCAATCTATAGTCTACCTTGCTTTCTTCACCCTCTCTTTCTCTCTTTCTTCCTCTCTTCCTCCTTCTCTTTCTCTTTCCCTCTCTTTCTCTCCCTTTTTCTTTCTTTCTTTCTTTTCCTAGGGCAAAAATCATATGGGAAGAGAGGTGCCCAAAAGAAGGTCCTTTTATAATGTCAAAATTGGTGTAAATGGCCCTATGGGCTAAATTTTTACTATAATAGACCTATGGTAGGGTCTTTCTAAGATTTAGGGCCCACTATGGGGTGTACATACTAATATACACCACAGGATAGGTGCTCCATGGCCCGATGAAGGGCCATGAAAAATTTGAAAACGATCGGATATGGGGTTTGACCATATGGTCCCGATCTTAAGCGACCCAACGGGGTCTATCTCGGTGATTAGAGAGCTTCTGATGGTCCCCTGGTCGTGAAATTTATAGGGTAGGTGGTCCATGGCCTGATGAAGGATCATGCAAATTTTGAGAGTGATCGAAAATTTGTTTTGATCGTACGGGTCTGATTTGCGATCAACGGTTACCGTGCCATGATCAGGTTTCAGATTTTGTGGACAGGTATAGGACACTACATTAGACCTTCACCGTAAATTTTGAAGAAATCCGACGGCTGAAAAGTCTTATATCTTAATTTCATTGACACATACCAGATTTTCATCCTAGCCTTGGGTGGGTTGCATTTGGCAAGTGCCTTTGGAACGGTGTGGATAATTAATTTCTGGATGTCCACTGAGTCCATGGTCCGCGATGGACCACAAGCTCAGTGAAACAGACATTGCTCTATAATTTTGTAACTAGTGGCCCACCAACGAGCAGTCTAGAGCTTGTTTGGAAAATTGGGTCATTTCTGGAATGGATTAGGTAATGAGATTTCTCGTGGGCACTGATTAGGGTTTGGATTAACTATGTTTATAGTATGGCATATTTATAACTAGTGAAAGTGGAGATTTGGTCATGATTACTCTAAGCCGTTGGTTTTAGGTTAAAACAGTACCGGGGTTTGTTTGGTCTATTAACCAAGATCTGGGTCTTGTCTGACCTGGCTTTAGTTGGATATTTAATTTGGTTATGACTGCCTTAATTTATTAGCGATGGATCGGTTAGATTTGGGCCCCACGTGAGTAAATCATGGGGCTAAACTCGATGTTTGAGTGATCGGGTGAATTCGTTAGCTTCCTACGGTTGATTGATCGGATTTATGCGGTTCTTTACTGGTACAGCCCCTGTATAAACTGACATTGAGTACTAATTATCATTAAGGGTTATTATAAGTTAATTAATAAAGAAAAAAAATAATTCAAAGATTTTTGAAAACCTAAAAACAGCAAAAATCTAGGATGTTACAATCTACCCCCCTTAAAAATAATTTAATCCCCAAAATTGCCTAAGGGTAATAAGCAAATATATTATTATTTTATTTGCCTAAGTTTCATTGATTTCAAGTTTATATGCATGGTAGGGTGCAACACGGAGAGACGGTTGTAGTGGGCTTGAACTCGATACGTCGATCATCTACCTGACCAGGGTAGAAGGCTCATCGTATCCCTTCTTTGTCCCGATGGATCCTGGTCTTCTACTCGGTCAAAGCAGTGAGTCCATTGGTAGTCGCCTAGGATTGAGAATTGAGTCAAGCCGCGAATGCTTCGCAATTGTATGCTTCCATAATTCCGTAGTCTGATCAATCTAAATGTTTAGGGAACGACCATTGTTAAAAACTTTAAATCTCTTATTTATATGGTTATCCTCTGGATCTTGGTCTACAAGAGTCCTCGTTTTAATTCATATCTAATTTGGGGTTTAATAATTTTCTTAACATGCCCATGGGTAACGATCATCTTAAAAAGTTTTTTTTTTTTTTAAGACAATTTTTTTCTTACGAATTACCATTTTAATCCTATGACTGGTGGGTTAATCACGGACTACACTTTGGTTTCATAAATTTCAATAATGAAGGAATAGTCGAGGTTCTAAGGTATTCGGGAGGCTTGGAGTGCCAATAACGCTAATAAGGGCGCAGGAAGGCAAAGATGAAGGATATCATCTTCTCGATTTTATTGGAACCTTGAGTCCATAAGAGAATGGGAAAACTCAATATATTTTACTATAGTCCACTTCTAACATAAGCTTACAGAGTATTAAACTATGGATCTCAATCCTACTTAAGGGTCCTAACTTAATTGCACCAAAACAACTTAAACATATATATATATATATATATATATATATATATATGTAATTAAAATTAATCACGGAATGATTCCTAGCGCGATTATAAATAATTTCTAAATAGACACTTAATGTTAAACTTTAATATGAAAAGGCATGACTATTCTATTAGCAACAATATATGCAAGTATTCACAAAGTGACAAGAGAATTTCAATCCATACATTCACGTCGAATTCCAAAATGTCATTGGCATAGCCAGTTACATGTTACAGCATGGATTCAAGGATTACTAGATATGCTGAACGATAAGCAAACACAAGCTAATTAAGTAAATTCTTAAGCATCCTTCAGTACATGAGATTAGTCCTAAACAACTTAAAGCAAACTACTAGTCATCAGTAGATTCGTGGTGCTACTCGTCTGAATCGGGTGAGAGTGGAGGCGCTTCTTCATCATGGCTGCAACAGATTAGGGCCTTTATAGCCCGATACATCTTCTTGTTCCACTTTTTCTGCTTCGCTTGGCGCCTAGCTTGGCTCTCCTTGATCTCTGCTACCTCGGCCTTGAGCGCCTCCAAGCGCTTACGCATATCTGGGATAGTAAGCGGCTCCCTGCCAACTTCTTCGATCTCGTTAGCTTTTTTCACTTCTTCAGCTTCATCCTCACCCTCATCCTCATCGCTTTCATCGATCTCCTCTTCTTCTTCAACAGGTTCCCCGTATTGGTCGATATGGGCCTGTTGCTGCTTGGGGCCTATTCTCATATTGTTCAATATACTATCGTCCAATATTTGTGCCGGTATAAAGTTTCCATCCGATCCGCCCACACTGTATAGCTAGCCCAACCAACAGACCAGCCGACCAAAAGGGAGACATACATCCTTCCACGTTGCCCTTGAGGCCCTTACTATCTAGTGGAGTACTACGCTGGGGAGGCATACATCTACTCCCCGGCCTATCTGATATGAAAGCTCCACCATATAGCGAAAGCACTCAGTACGGTTCTTCAACCTCGAATAGACATTGTGGGTGCAAATGCGGTGAAACGCATGATACTCTAGAGTCAAGTTGGATGAGTTCAAGCCGACATCACACCTCCATTGGGCAACTCGCCCAAATAAGAAGCGAGTCTGTTCGTTACAGACTTGACTTGTATCCAAGTTTCCTTCCTCAATCTGCACTTCATCTCGTGGCACTCGAAGCACGCTGGCAATCTGCTCCACCCCAAATTGAAACATCTTGCCACCCACTATAAGATCAAGCCCAAGGGCTTGAATTGAGGGTTTCTGATCCGCACATAGAAAGCCCTAGCTTGACCTTCATCTGCCTGGGAGTCTCCATAGAAAACAGGACCCCATCCCATTTCCATAAGCCGACCGAGTAAGGCAATATCATCGAACAATTTCTCTTCCACGGAGGCTTCAAAGGCGACGTTGCATACACAAAAAAATTCCTACATCATCAACGGGCGGTTGGGGCGTTTAAATCGCGAGAGCCCTTCGGGAGCGAACTTCCGCGATTTCCTTTCCCTTCGGGTCGACCTTCTTCTTACTGCGCCACTCTTGGCTTGGTCCCGGCTTGGTGGGAGACGGTCTTTTCTCCCTCATAAGTGATAGGATCACCGAGATGGAGAAAAGAGAGGCAACGGTTGCTAGAAGAGCCATTTCCTTTGGCTAGGATAGATTTTGGGTGTAAGAAATGTGGTTGGATTGTTGGAGGAATGAGCTTATAAAGGATCGTGAGAATGGGTATAAGAGTGGATATTTGGAGATGATGGGTTGAAAAAAAAATAAAATGTAGGTGTAGGCTTGAGATGGACTTGTTGGAATGGGTAGTGGGAAGGAACTTGGAGATGGGTTTAAGAGAATGGGTTTTGGGAAAGGGGTTATATGGATGGATTTAGGAATGGGTTTGGAAAATGAAGTCTAGGAATGGGTTTGAGATGAGGTTGTGTAGGGTGGAATAGAAAGTGAGTTAAGGATATGGGGTGTGAGTAGAGATTTGGCTTTGAGATGGGTTTGAAAAAATGAAGTTTTTGAGGATGGGTTCAAGGAAATGGGACTGAAGGAGTAGAATGAGAGAGTGAGTGTGATGGAGGGGAAGTTGAGGGAAAGGAAAAAGTGGAAGAAGAAGATGGGTTTCCTTGAAGGAATAGCTTGAGAATAGGAGGGGGTGAATGAGTGATTGGGATGAAATTTGGTGAAGTAGAAGAGGAATGTATGTTGGAAATGGGTTTTGGGTTGATAATGAGGAGGGGCGGGGGTGTTGTTGGAGGGGAGGTATTTGAAAAGGAATTTGATGTTGAGTTGATGAATGGGGTTTGAGGTTGAGATGGATGTGAGAGAGGGTTTTGGAATGAGTTTAGAAAGAGTTGAAAGTGGGTTGTGGAATATGAGGAGAGTGGAGAAAGAAAAAAAAGAGCAAAGGATTAAGGAGGGGTTTAGGAAGATGGTTCAGAGAATGAGTGGTTGAAATGGGTTTAGTGTTGGATTTGTGAATGGGTTTTGAGATGGGTTTTAGGAGTGAAAGAGTGAAAGTGATGAAGTGGAATGGGTTAGAGAGATAAGGGGTGCGAAGGAAACGAGGATGGTTCTTTGAGGAGGATCGTGTGTTGAGGTTTAAAGAAGGAGATGAGCTTTTCTCTAAAGATTTGGGAGAACGGAGGATGGTGAAGTGAGAGTGAAAGGGTGAATGGGTTTAAGGAGAATGAATTTAAGGAATGGGAGTTGAGATGAGATGGGTCTTGTAAAGGAGAAGAAGATGGGTTTGAAGTGAGGTCTTATACTTTTAATAATTAAATTATTTTTAAATTTTTTATAATGATTTATCATTAAGTTTTAAGTCTTCTACACAATTTTTTGTCATTTGGAGTTGTAAATAAATTATTAAAATTCTAAAAGTAACCACCGTCCAAAACTAAAAATTTTTCTTCGACAGCTGTCAATTTACTTCAAATATAACTATATTATAATTTTTATTTTATTTTTATTTTATTTTTATATAAAACTATACTTATTAAGCTTCAATCTGGCTTTTGAATCACTTAAATCGGAGTTGTAACGAATGAGATATAAAATTTTGAAGTTGACTCAAAATTACAAAAATTTTCGACGCCGGTGGCACCAGTCGAACGCTACGGTGCCGGGTTTGGGCGTTGGAAGCGCCGCGCTTGGTGCCGTGGCACTGGGCCCTTGGACTGTGAGCACTGGCGGCGCCGGTCGGGCGCTGCGGCACCGAGCCTCTAGACTGGTAGACCTTATAATGCCCATATCTCGCAAACCAAAATGATTTACGCGATGCGTCATATATGAATTTGGGGTAGGAGAAGCTACTCTACACAATGGACCTAGTCATTTTGCAAGATTCCAACAAGTTAATTGTCAAAAATCTATTTTATTTACATTTTTACTATTTATAGTGAATTTTTATTTGATTATATATTTTCATCCTTTGAGCTTTATGATTGTGTCTAATTTGAAAGTAATTATAGAAATTATAAGAATAAAGTAGTGGAAAGTGAGTTTTTTTTTAAAAAAAAATGGATTGAAAGGAGTTGAGACTTAGGGTTTAAGTTTTGAGAGCTTGGGAAGAAAATGGGGTGATGATTGAGGGTGAAAGGGGTAGGATTGGCTAGAAATTTCCATAGAAAGAAACCCTTAGGGCCTTTAAGGAACTTAGAGAGGCAAGGAGGGATTCCCCATGTGTGGTAAGGCCCCACCTATTCGTCGGGTCATAATACACTAGATTTTGGAATCGCACAAGCTACTTCAGCAGCTTGAGCCTATCGCATTTAGGTCGGGTCGACTCAAGTCATCCAATCTTCCAATTAGAAGTGATTTGGATCACTTTGCGCAGTCTAAGGACTTGTTTGGCCAGTGGTATTAACTTATATTAAATGGGATCGTATTGCTAATTCCACCTCGGGATTGGGGATGACATGTTTGGATTGAGTGTGGGATGAGATTTAAAATGTATTTCATAGGCTTTAAAAAATGAGTCTTCCGTTGGAAGGTGTGAAATGGGATTTTTAAATCCCATTATGTTGAATTTCTAAGTATAGTTGGGAAAGAAGGTCTGGGATTTACCCTTAATTGAATATATTCCAACAGGGCATTATAGAACATGGGATGCACTCATCCCAGGGACAATACCTTATACCTGCATTTATCGTTACTCTAAAATTCATTTCACCCTAATCTCACCTATTTTAGTTGGTCCAATGGGCCCTACGAATTTGGTGGACTAGACTACCCAAATTTCCTAGTTAGTCAGATCGGTCTTGCACTAAGTTCCAGAATTCGTGCCCGGGAATGGGCTGAAACGGGTCGTAAGGCTCCTAGGTCGAATTCTAATATAGTTAAGCTCTCTCTCCTCAGTCTAAGCCTTTCGTAAGACTCTCGGACCTATTCCCTAGGATAACTACTTATTCTCACTACCCAACCCTAACATCTGAAAGTCATACCCTTTGTCTACGATTGTTGGTTCAGGGTCTAGGGAGGTTCCTAGCATTTTAAGTCCTTGTTGCATTATCTAATATGTATTCTCTCAAGTCAGCGGACGCGTTAGTGAGTTCATGACCCATGGCCCAAGGGATTTCAAACTATTGCTCTGATACCATCTGTAACGCCCCGAAAAATCGGGGGTCATGCATACGCTCAATTCCCGAGTTCCTGAGTGTCACTTATCATCAATTTTATGGTTTTAAGATTAATCAAGTTTAAACGCACAGCCTGAAATTACTTGGAGCATGAAATGTAACCACAACTAGTCTACTGAAGTGAAAAAGATATATATATATGTACAAGTTTAAAAGAATATAAAGGTGTCGCCCAAGGCATTGGCCAACAAAAATCACAAAGAGAATCATATATGCAAAAGAATGGTGCGCTGAGCCCACGACTCAACGCTCCAGAATCCAGTCTCTTAAGCCGATGGACAACCGCTCATCAACTGAAAGTAGGAGAACTCATCCTCCTCCTCGAGGCTCGTGTACCAGTGCCTTCACACCCTACGTCACCTGTAATTACTGAAGAGTCTGGTTGGTGTTTTAAAACACCATCCCAGAGTGGGATTGAGTGATCAACTCAGTGGGTGCTATTAATCTTAAGTTACAACAGGCATCAATTATAATATGAATTTAATGAAACGCAGTCAATCATCAACACCTAACAACTCTTATTAAAATGCATGCATACGGAATGATATGATGTATGCCCTCGCCACAACGCTCCCTCGAGCGACTCCATCTAACGATCGCATATGTCAGCACTCCCTCATTACGACCTTGACTTCCGAGTCGCCACCCTAACTAATGCGATGCAATGCGACTCGTGTTAGCCGAGTTATTAGTTAAGTCCATTCATCCAGAAGATTGGGGAATCTGATGCACCCCACGTATCAATGCCTTAAGCCGGTTGTGAGGCCAAGACCCCCTAATGCGTGAGGCCAAGACCTCACGGTTCGTAATCCCATCGGGTTTCTCATCCCTGACTTCAAGCACATGAGGAGTGCCAAGAGAAAGGGATCGCTCACGGTCACCACGGACAGGCGCGGTAACCCAGCGTAAGCCGACAGCTCAGACATAGTGTCCCATTCCACCATGCCCAACTCACGAGGCTGTGGATCAATTTCAAGTGAGTTATTAATGGGCTACAACGGTTACAGGGTGGTTCAGGTTCCAAACATATGTGAGCAATCAGGGTTAACAATCAAGGTTGGTCAGACTGTAGACTAAACTGTAAGAGTCAGGCGAGTGTGAGACGAGTGACATTGGGCACAAGAGACCCGTGCAGTCGAACTACAGCCTCCCGAACACACCCGCCCAAATCCATAGGTTTAGTCTCGAGATGGTCCTAACGACGGGACCACCTTCGATCTCCTCATGATTCTAGCCAACCCAAGGGCATAAATAGTGATCCATAGCATGCCGACTAATAATGTATCACTAAAACAACAAATGCATGTTCTCATACATATCAACGTATAATTCATATTCTCCTAGTAAGCTAGGCCAACCATATCCAGAAACAAGTGCATGTGAGTGTGTGTGTGAGGGTGTGTGGGTGAGGAAGTTAAGCACTCCCTCCATTTTGAGAAATCATGTGTATAAGAGGAAGGAAATCATACATACTACGGAGCAACTATACATGAAAAATAATTCAACAAGTCATGAGCATACACCATCCACACACAACATCATATGAGAAGCATGAACAACATCATGTGAGTCAAACACACCATTCCACACCATTTCAACAAACATGCAATTCCTAGGGATTTTTTAGGTTCTCCAAAGATGTCACCCAAGCAATCAAAATCATTAAACCCATAATAGAATTGGTGCTAGGCCACCTAAGAGCAATAGTCCACACCTTTGGATTCAATGAAGGCTTGAAAACGACCTAGGGGATGTGGATTTCGTGGTAGATTGGCCGGAATCCCTAAAATTAATCCTTGCATGTGAGAAATTTCATGTCAATCCTTTCTTATTACTTGGAACTCAAGAAGAGGTGGTGAGAGCTTCTTACTTAGATGTCCAACGGACGAATTTAGGGGTTGTGGAGGAGAATTTCTTCTTGTAGGAGAGGTAGAGAGTTGAAAAGGGTTGATGCCCTTGGCCCCACCTCAATCTATGGTCTACCTTGCTCTTCTTCACCCTCTCTTTCTCTTTTTCTTCCTCTCTTCCTCCTTCTCTTTCTCTTCCTTTTTCTTTCTTTCTTTCTTTTCCTAGGGCGAAAGTCGTATGGGGAGAGGGGTGCCCAAAAGAAGGTCCTTTTATAATGTCAAAATTGGTGTAAATGGCCCTAAGGGCTAAGTTTTTACTATACTAGACCTATGGTAGGGTCTTTCTAAGATTTAGGGCCCACTATGGGGTGTACATACTGATATACGCCGTAGGATAGGTGCTCCATGGCCCGTTGAAGGGCCATGCAAAATTTGAGAACGATCAGATATGAGGTTTGACCATATGGTCCCGATCCTAAGCGACCCAGCGGGGTCTATCCAAATGATTGGAGAGGTTCTGGTGGTCCCCTGGCCATGAAATTTATAGGGCAGGTGGTCCATGGCCCGATGAAGGATCATGTAAATTTTGGGAGCGATTAGATATTTGGTTTGATCGTACGGGTCTGATTTGTGATCAACGGTTACCGTGCCATGATCAGGTTCCAGATTTTGTGGACAGGTGTAGGACACTACATTAGACCTTCACCATAAATTTGAAGAAATCTGACGGCTGAAAATTCTTATATCTCAATTTCATTGACACATGCCAGATTTCCATCCTGGCCTTGGCTGGGTTGTATTTGGCAAGTGCCGCTGGAATAGTATGGATAATTTAATTTTGGATGTCCACTGAGTCCATGATCCGCGATAGACCACAAGCCCAGTGAGACAGACATTGCTCAATCGTTTTGTAATTAGTGACCCACCAACGAGCGGTCTAGAGCTTGTTCAGGAAATCGGGGCATTTCTGGAATGGATTAGGTAATGAGATTTCTCATGGGCACTGATTAGGGTTTGGATTAACTATGTTTATAGTATGGCCTATTTATAACTAGTGAAAGTGGAGATTTGGTCATGACTACTCTAAGCCGTTGGTTTTAGGCTAAAAGAGTACCGGGGTTTGTTTGGTCTATTAACCAAGATCCGGGCTTTGTCTGACTTGGCTTTAGTTGGATATTTAATTTAGTTATGACTGTCTTGATTTATTAGCGATGGATCGGTTAGATTTGGGCCCCAAGTGAGTAAATCATGGGGCTAAACTCGATGTTTGAGTGATCGGGCGAATTCGTTGGCTTCGTACGGTTGATTGATCATATTTGTACGGTTCTTTACTGGTACCGCCCATGTATAAACTGACATTGAGTGCTAATAATCATTAAGACTTCTTATAAGTTACTTAATTGAGAAAAAAAATAAAAATTCAAGGATTTTTGAAAATCTAAAAACAGCAAAAATCCAGGATGTTATACTTTTACTACTTATAAATAGGCCACGCTATGAACATAGTTAATCCTAACCCTAATCATTGCACACGAGAAATCTCAATACCTAATTCATTCTAAAAATGCTCCGATTTTTCGAATAAGCTCCAAACCGCTCGTTGTTGGGCCACTAGTTCTAAAACTATTGAATAATATCTGTCTTATTGGGCTTGACATCCATCGCGGGAGTCGGACATAGGTACTGTCCAGAATCGCTCAACCTGAGCCAAAGGACGAGTGCATGAGAAGTGCAAATACCCTAAAAGAAGAGTTTGAAACTTAAGTGAATTGGGTCTTCCACTCTTATGCAAAGTTGAGGATTTCGGACCGTCAGTTTACGACCAAACTTTACACATAGAGTAAGGATATTTCCCTTCTCATATCCTTATAGTCGCGGCTCCGATCGACCATCAGTGACCGTTGAACAAACTTCTAATTATATTTATCGATCGGCGTACCCAAATGGCGGGCCGAACATGGTAGATCATCATTAGGGCTAACTATCCTATGGCTTATATCAATATGTATACCCGTAGTGGGCCTTAGAGACTAGAAAAATCCTCTCATAGGGCTAGTATAGTAAAAACTCAACCCTTAGGACTATTTAAACCAAATCTGACACTATATAAAGGCCTTATTTGGGCACCCCCTCCTTCCATACGAATTTCATGCCCTAGAGCAAGAGAAAAAGAGAGAGAAAGGGAGAAGAAAAAGAGGAGAAAGGAGAAAGAGAGACCTTGGGGTGTGGGTGTTAGTGTACCTCTGCCCTCTCATCCCCTCTTTAATCGCCTCGCCATAGCCGGAGTCGTCGTTGGAGCTTTCCCGACAATGATTGGAGATAAATGTTAAATCTCAAATATAATTTAGGGTTTCAATAATTGTTTATCCCAAATCTCATAAGCTTGTATGTTTATTTAGGTCTTTCAACAATTTTCTCTAAAAACCTAACCCTAGGAGCTCAAAATCGGAGTCTCCTTCTTAAAGGTGCGGACTATTATTCTTAGGTAGCCTAGCACCAATTTTAGTGTAAATCTAATGATTATATTTGATTGGGTGATGTATTTGGATAATCTAGAAAAAATTTAGGTAAGACCTTACATTTTAGATTCTCTCAATCAAAATGGAATGATTATGGAATGTTTGTTGTTTCTCAACATGATTGGGTATGAATTTGATGATTGTTTGTTCATTTCTTGTTTGATTTTTATACAATGTTTCCTTATAACATGTATGATGCATTAACCCTTATGTATTTTGTACTATGAGATACGTGAAATTCTTGGCTTCCTTACTAACCCACACAACACACTTGCACATTTATTTCGTAATAATATTAGTAGTCGCATTTATATAGAAACTTGAATTTATATATTTAATGTCTGACTACTTAACATCACTTATGCTAGATGATAAACCCTAATTTGTTGAAGTGTTATTGAATACCATTAAATCCCTAGTTTGCTCAGAAAACTGAGGCGAGAGAAGGTCGTCTCATTAGTAGGACTACCTGAGGCTAGACTAACGGATTTGGGCTAATGCGAACGGGCGACAGTAGTTGAAATACATGGGTCTCTTGTACCTAATGTCATCCATCACGTACTTGCCTAAACTCGCATGATATAGTCCACTTACTGAAGCCCATTGATAACCATCTGAAATCGATTCACTGACTCGAGAGCCGAGCATGGTGGAATGGGACACTGTGTTCGAGCTATCTGCCTATGATGGGGTGACGAGCCTCCCCATAGTGACCGCGAGTGATCCCTCTTCTCAGCACTCCTCATATGCTTGAATCGGGGATAGGGAACCCGATGGGATCAAGGATCGTGGGGTCCTGACCTCGCACATTAAGGGGTCTTGGCCTCGCAACCAGTTAAGAGTAATGATACGTGGGGTGTACCAGTTTTCCCAATCTGATAAATGAACAGAATTAACTAAACATTCAACTAACATTATTCACGAATCGCATTAGCTAGGATTTAGCGACTTGACGGTTAAGGTCGCAATAAGAGAGTGTTGGTCATGCACGATTGTTAAACGAAGTCACTCGAGGGAGTGTTGTTGCGAGGTCATACATCATATTATAATACATGTACATGCATTAACAAGACTAGTTTGAGATTTATAAATGTATATTTTTTATTAAATTCATCATATAATTGTTGTTTGTTGTAACTTAAGGATAATAGTAATCACTGAGTTAGCTACTCACTCCCACTATGGGACAGTGTTTTAAAATATCAACCAGACCCTTTACTAGATGCGGGTGAGGTGGAGCTCGATGAGCCGAGCGAGGTGAGCATGAATGAGGTTAAGGAGCTTCCCTGCTTCCAGACTTTTGGCGGATCCTTTTAGTTTGAGTTCGGGCTACCGCGGTGTATGGGTTAGGGCTCTAGTCGCTTTGAGTCATGTATGAGTGGGACTAGTTCCCTATTTAGATGACTTGAGATTTGTGGTTTAAATACTTTTATGTTTAGTGGCACTCGATATTGCTTTATAATTTACTTATGCTGCATGTCTTGCTAAATTCTCCATTGTTTATGAGATCATTCAAATGTAATTAAAATTTAAAGCCCATTAGGGAACCAATGACACCTGGAAATTTGGGAGCTGAGTCCCTACATATCCCCTGAAAACCTGGGGTATTATAGACGGTCCTTAGTTGGGCCAAAGACAGGCTTTCCCTAGGCCATGTAATGCAGGTCTCAGCTGGGCCTTGAATCCAACTGAAAATGGGTTGCACGTATCAGGTAGGCTATGCCACATAACGAAGGGCCTCACCATAAAATCTGGTGGGCCTAGTCGAGTTTTGGGCCACCCTTTAGACCACCTGGCTAGGCTGAACCAGGCTTAGTTCAGGCCTCAAATGTTGGGCCAATTTGGGCCTGAATTTAGAGAAAATCCCAGGCCCAATCTAGGCCATTTGAAGAACAAAATCCGTTGGGCCCAACCGCTGTAAAATGAGCCCAAGTGATACTATTTTAGGCCCCTTCAAACCTTCAATATATTTAAGAGTTATTTTCTAATGCAAGCTAATCCTCTAGGAAGCTGCTTGCATAACTTGAGGCCATTAGTTGCACACGAGGATTCAGATTAAGGGCAAGACTACGACGACTCAGGTGATGACTTTTCCCTTAGGCTTTTCATCTCTAAGTTAGCCAAACATAGTATACATTAAATTGCTACCACTAGTTTAAGGTCTTAATACTTGTCATAAATTTCTAAGTTCTATTAACTAACGTATCTTAAATTCATGATTGATGTATTATGTTCATATTACATTCTTGGCTCATATGCTAGTTAATGAGTACCATTCATGAATAATGATCGTTGTTCTTATGTTTATTATTGTTACGATTGATAATTGGTACTATAGTCTCATGTTAATGCATTGAAAATTTTACTTTCATTATATAATTCTATGCACCTTCATATAAGAACTTATGGTTGTGAGTTGTCTTAATATCTAACTCACAACATTACGCGTGAAGAACTCCACTATTGTATGTGAGCAACACTTGGGGTGTAACTAGATGGATTTTATGTAGAAAATAGGGCCCTTGACCTAGTGTCATTTTAATCAAAAGGTTTTATTTAACATCCCAAGGTGAAAAACCTCATGAGCCGGGGATAGTGGCATGGAACACTATGTCCGAGCTGTGGGCCTACGCTGGGTGACGAGCCCCCCGTAGTGATCATGAGTTACTTAAAATGGTTTATTGTAATTGAAATAATAATGGTTTGGCTTATCATGCATCCATATCATATTGGTGATGACGGGTGGCTAATTCTAGATGATGTAGCACGTGCCCTTAGGATCATTGGGGTATCATTTTACTAGCTCCCAGAACACCAACTATCGACCTATTTGTCTGACTGGAAGAGCATTCTCAGGTCGATGATTTCATGGGTGACAAGCCCAAGTTCGACTGGATACATCCCCAGGTCGATGATTGCATGGGTAATGAGCCCAAGTTCGACTAGATGAGCATCCCCAAGTCGATGTGCATTCATACACCCATGCATTTTAATAAGACTACATCTTGCCTGTTTTGGATTATTTCCTTATTTTTCTTTAAACTATGTCTGTTAAGGTAGCGGTGCATAATCTTGAGGGGAATTCACACTGAGATGGCCACAGCAAGAAGCGGCTAATTGCTTCGATTTTAATTAGTAGTAGTAGTACTCTTATGTTTGATTTGATACATTGATACTTTCAAAATTTTGTAATAAGGCCCCTAGCTAAGTGAGCCAAATATTTAGGTTTATATGATATAATCCATGCTTGCTTATGATATCGTACCTTAACTTTAATCTTTCCGCTTGATCTCTGATTTATTAACTCTCGGGTTTCCAGAACGAGTCTCGTACTCGGGTTTTGGAAACTAGGGTGTTACAAGGCAGCAATTTATAGTGACACATGGTGGAAAATAGTTAGCCACATGTAACAACTAGACTTTTCAGGACTCGAGTACACAACCCGTTTCCCAAAAAGGCGAGTGTTAACCTTAAAGGATGGTCGAATTCGAGTGTACATTTTTTTTCATCAGAGTAAGCAAATGAGCGTAGTGTAAACAAATTGACATAAAGGAAGATTTCATTATCTTTCAAATATACAAGAAGTTGCCCATAATGACTTATACAAACCAACGTCCCTGAGTTTAACAAATGCAAGATTTACAAGAATGAATACATGAAGAATAGTAGAAAACATGTAAATATAAGCCGCAAAATCACGCAGCTCTTCCAGGCAAATACAGTCATACATCCCTGGTGATCGTACCCTGCTCTTCATCAAGTCTGAACATGCATATCACTTAAGCCACCTGTACTACCTGTACGGTTGTATATTTGATAGATGAGTGGCCAACTCAATGTGAATTCCCCTCAAGATTACACACCACCGCATTAGGTAAGAAATAATATAAAATACTCAAATAACCAAAACAGAGTAAATGCAGTCTTATTAGGTGCATGGATGTATGAATGCAATCATCGCCCCGGGGATGCTCATCCGTGCGGACAGTGGGCCGTCACCCATGCAATCATCGAACCTGGAAAACATCGTCCAGTCGGAATCATCGAACCTGGGAAAACATCACCCAGTCGGAACAATACGTGCCATGTATGCATGATTAGCCAAGTCATTATTAGTCCATTTACAACCAGCCAATTTGGATTAGCTCAAAGGTCACTACGAGGAGCACATGGCCCAGCGTAGGCCGACAGCTCGGGCATAGTGTCCTATTACCACCATCCCCGGCCCATGAGGCTACCATCTTAGGATGTTTAATGAAAACCCGTCAACTAGTGGTCAATCATATTACAGTATATGAGGCTTACCATCGCATGATTGTACGGTATAAAATATCGAACCCATATAGAAAAAATACCAGAACAAAGCCACAAAGGGCGATATCAAACAAGCCACATAGGATAATTATCAAAATAGGCCTCATAGGGCTAGCATCAAACCATACGATAAAAGACCATCCTTGAAAACCATTGGACACAATAACCCTGGATGGTAGGCCCACATCAATAATCCATCTAGACCACCACTCAATAACCAACAAGTCGAAGGTCCATTTTAATCACAACCAGTCAGGTTACATCCTAAGCATGGGTGTACATTTATAGGTGGGGGTTTTCCACTAATGTACCAGTTTAAAGTCCATAAGCAATGCATAAATAATCCATAAGCATGAACAAATATACAGGATGAACATTAAGCAGGAAATATAGCAATTCAATTTCCACCAGCTAACTCATGTGATTATAAGAGAGAGATATCAATTATAAATTTAAATAAAATTTATAACTTAAGCTAATGAGAAGATGGAAAGCTCAGGGGGAAGAATCATCACCTGACTAGTCGAATCGCCCATGCCACTAAGGTCGTTAGGAAGCGCGTGCCCTTAAAATCAAGTCCTATCACAAATCAGGAACTTGTATAATTAGATCCAAGATCTACACACTACCTAGGGTTTGGATTACTTTTAGGGTTTTGGTGTAGGATTAGGGTTTTCATCCTAAGGTTTAGTCATAGGCTTATATTTTCACTATTTGAATGCTAATTAATGTAAAATTAATTGCCATGCTAACCTAGTAACCATAAGCTAATTATTAACATTAATGATAATACTAATATTAGCTAATCATGGTAACGGTGATCATTATGGTGGTAGTAATTAGTACACTTCTACTGTTAATGATAATATTTAGGAATGGCGAATAAGATTCTAATATGTAGTTCCACCTATATTAATTATACTAGTATAAGTAATATGTCAGTGGCTGCTCAGGTTTATATCAAACTTATCATGATAATAATAATTAGGATGATAATTGTAACTTGAAATACTTTTTGTTTGGGATGAACGAGTTGACTGACCATAGTTAACTTGATAGCCTAATGGTTTACAATTTTATCTATAGTTAGGATCGACGTTAGGCTTATAACCTGTGGTTCAGATTACTTGGATTTAGGATTTTATCCATTATTCTAATCTTGGACTTTAGTTTTAGAGTTGAAACCTAATTCGTAATATTAGAATGAGGTAAAATAAATAATAAGTGTCTATTAGTACTAATAATACAAATCTTATAATTATTGACCTATTAATGATAAAATAAGAATAGCATATCAAGTATCTATAATAACTAGTTTTAGCAAAATCAACCTACTAGTGGTTAAACATGCTTAATAATCACAATAGCTACGGTAATGCTAATTATAATAAATCAAGTGATCGACTTTAGGGAGAGAAAATTGGCTTACATCAGTTGACCTATTAGCTCGGCTCGATACATCTGAGTTGACCCAATTCCACATGCAGCTCGACCGAGTTTGAACCGAGTCGACTCAGTTCCAGTCTAACCAACCCGATTTTCACTCATTCTCGGCTTCTCTTCCTCTCTCTTTTCTTCCTTTCTCTCTTTTCTCTCTTTCCTACTTCCCTACTTCCTTTCTCTCATACTGGAATGCCCAGCAGGTCTCTTACTCGAGCCAGCAAGTCAGCTCCCCCTCACCTAACTCCACTCTCTCCTTCTCGTTCTCTTCTCCTCCATCTTTCTTCTTCCCTCTTCCTTTTATTTTGCTGGGACTCCAGCAAGGACTGGAGGTGACCCACACTAACCTCAACTCGGCCGGTTGACCCAGCAACTCAGGCGGTCACATCAGCGACTCGGTTGGGCCTAGTGAATACCACACACGCACTCGCCTTCCCACACTCTTCCTCTATTCTCTCCTCTCACTTTCTCTCCCTGCTTTCTCTTCTTCTTTCTTCTCCTCCAGGGACGTCCAGCAAAGAACTGGACCGCTGCCTCAACTCAGTCGAGCCGGGTCGAGCAGGCAGCAGCGACTAGCACTGCATCTCTTCTTCATTTTCTCTCCTCTCTCTTCTCCCCTCTCCTTTATTTCTATCTTTCACTTCCTCTCCCCTTCTCTCTCTTTTCTTTCTTCACACCAGGGGCACCACCAGCCGTTGAGAGTCCGAAAATGGCCCCAAACTGAATCTGGCTCGGTTTGGAGCGGCGAGGAAGACAGCGGGCTCTCATGGCAGACTCCCAACCACGACTTCTTTCTCAAATCTGACCGCATGGGATGGTTTATATGGGCTCTAAGAAGCTTATGAATAAGACTTTTCGAAGCTTTAGGATAGTTTGGGCGGTGGGTTCGGGAGGAGGAGAAAACGGCTAGTTCCTTAGCTGCGGCTGCGAAAATGGAGGATGAGTTACTGTTGCTCGATCTGCACGCCTTATATGCTTGCCCTAATCCTTCCTAAACCGTAGGATCACTAACAAGTGGCCAGGATCTCTTTTGGCTAAAACCGCCTCCAAAACATTGGGCGGAATGAGGACCGGTCGTGGTTTTTGAAGCCCTAAACCGCTGTTGGAATGAGTGGCTGAGATCTCGCTAGGATGGATGGCTGGGATTGGAAAGGGGGGAGGGCATGCAGATCGGTGAGCTGGAAGGAAGACAGGTTTCCATTTTTGAAAATGTTCTCTTTGTAGGCTTCGTTTGGGTCGGTGCTTGTGTGCATGAAAGTGTACTTTAACAGGCGAGGCCACCTAGAGTTTGTTCAGGAGGATCGTCCAAACCGGATGGACAGTTCAGATCATGAAGATGGGCCTCACTGGTGGGCCACCATTAAAGCAACGGATGTCAGCCCGTTCGCTGACAGAGAACAGGAGAGAGAGGGAGATTTTCCCATTTGCGGGAAAATGCGGTTAGACCCGCTGCTGACCGAGCTGTCTTGCTCGGTGCACCGCGGGCACGGGTACACTAGGTGCACTTGCACCCCGTGTGGGGCCCACCGTGATGTTTGTGGGAAATTCACACCGTCCATCGAGTCTCTTGGGTCCTGCTAGGATATTCGGTTGAAGGTGGGGCAGATTCAAGGTTTTAGGTGGGCCATGCATCTTGGTTTAGGGTCCTACTTGGGGATTCTTATCGATTCGATGGTCGGATCATCTCAAAATCGAACGTCAACGGTAAAAGACCTAAAGGGGCCATTTATAAGGCCTTTATCATAAATTACTTAGCCAATACTAATATTAATATAGATTTCATTGCGTTTGTATATTACTTGGAATTAAATTAATTAAAATCTCATAAGTATATGTAAATATAACTTCTAACATCAACATTCTACTATATACATGCTATTAATCACCTACTTATTAATATATCATTCGTAATATATAATATCTTAATTTACATACATATATGAGTTGAAATTTGTACAATATCATATTTTAAAATCACATTGCTAAACAATATACCGTCTTATTAAAATATCTAATAAATTTTGTACCCATATTTATAGAAGATATTCAGTACTACATCAGTATTTATAATTTAACTATACATTGTAAAATTATTACTCATTATAACATTACTTTCATAATATTCTATATATGTAAGTTATATACATATCACGCTACCACAACACATCTTCATATATTATTTATATGATAAATAAATTATCAAATACGTCCATAATTCTCTTGATCCATGCTTGTGTAAAATTTATAATATAATAAATAGGTAAGATAATATACTTGGTATATTTCATTTGACTACTAGGTGGTTTGATATGTGGATGGGGATCACCTTCGATGGTCAGATTTAAACTAGGTTACACGCGCAGGTTTACTAAGCTAGGTTTGCATTTATCCTAAATCTTGGTTATACGGTAACACCCGAGTACTGGAAAGTACGGGGTGTTACGCCACAAGCATCCAAAAGTAGGTTGATTATGTAATGATCACGAATACTCATCTCAATGTAGAAATATAATCAGGTTCAGTTGCCAAATTGATTGGTCGATTGTAGGGAGATCTCGAAGACTCATCTTGAGTTAGAAGTATAATCAGTTGTATCTGCTAATTGGCTAATTAATCAAGAGAAGATAAAGGAAGTCGATTTCAATACAAGTCTCCATAAATCACCTTATAGTTCTATAAATGTAGCAGAGAATGCAGAGCTCAGGGCCCATGCTACTCTAATACAACATTACTCTTTCAAATCATTCATCTATCATGGATACTTATCATAATAATTATTAAATCTAACTTCTCCACTATTGGCCAACGTAATTTAAATATTCCAAACCATATTGATTATATTAAAATTAGTTAGCTTTTCAACTCATGTCCAAAATCACATCGTTGAACTTAGAAATATTTTTAAGTCTCGAACAGATGGCCAATAAAACCATTTTGCTATGCACTTAGATATTTCGCTGACCATCTCACCATGAAGTTTAATTCAAGCAATGAACAAACTTTGTTTAACTTTGATTGTCTCACCACAAAGCCTGGTCGAGTGGTGAATAGGTGATTGAATCAGGGAACCTTGAGACGTAGGGAGGTTCTAAGCAACGGCTGGATAGTTGTTATTCTTATAACTATCTTTCCATGAAGTGAGGACTCAAAACAACGAATGGGTTGTCACCCCATCGACCTTATCGGCCACAAAGTACGTGGTTGGGTAATGAACAATTGATCATCTAACCACCAATTTGTCCATGATACTCAGTTGTGCGAGGTAATGAATGAATTGTTGTTCCTGACAATAACCTAGGCATGAAATCGAGTCATGAGATGAATGGATTATTGAAGATCATCAAGCCATCGAATGTCTTGCCAAATAACCCAGTCTTAAAAAATAAATAGGTAGTAGCCACAATGATCGCCTTGCCACGAAGCTAGTCGAGCAACGAGCAATAACCATCCTCCAGAAAACCATGATTGTCTCTGTAATGCCCCGAATTTCGAGGGTCGAGCAAAGCTTGACTCCTGAGATTTCGAACATCACTTATGGCTTGCGGAAGCCAATATCCCGATTTCCTTCACATCGGGCATTTGAGTATGCATAGAATTATACTAAACAATATACCATACTACAAGTTTAATGTAATTAAAGCAGATGCATAAATCAAAACATATATTATTCAAGAAGTTCCTTCCAAAGTATGGATCCACGGCTAGGTTATGCACACACACACACACACACACACACAATTTCAAAATAATTAAACAAAATATGGTGATGCAATATCCAACTAAGCTCATATGCCCAATGCTTCCGGTCCAGAGGTCCATGGCCAACATCGGCCCATCCGAGAGCTAAAAATAGGAGAATTCCTCCTCATCCATGAAAGCTTGCTCTAGTGTATCAAAATTAGTGGTACCTGCATATACACTAGCGTATGGTTGGTGTTTTAAAATACCGTCCCAGAGTGGGAGTGAGTGATCAACTCAGTGGTTTTATAAGGCAAAAGTTACACATGTTATCAAGTCAATCAATACAATAATGAAAAAGCAATACAATGTAATCACTTCCTAACTATTCTTTTTAATGCGAGAATGGAGTTTACGTAATGATGCATGCCCTCACCCATCGACACTCCCTCAACATGCGACTCTAACCACTTGTTTCGCACATGACAACACTCCCTCAAACGTGTGACTCCAACGCCTGTTTTGCCACATTCTAACTAATGCAATGCGGTGCATGATCATGTTAGCCAAGTGATTAATTATGCCCATTCATTCAGTAATTTGGAGAAGCTAAGATACCTCCCTTTTAAACATCAATCCGAACCGAATCACTAGGCATTGGACGTCCGCAATGGTCCTACTCCTGTGTTCTTGATCCATTTAGGTTCGTCACTCCTAGATATAAATACATACGATAGGCAAGTTGTAAGAAGCAGTGCTCGCGGTCACTACAAGGAGGCTTGTCACCCCAACGTAGGCCGACAACATGAACACGATATCCCATACCACCATGCCCGGCTCATGAGTCTTGAGGATCATAATACCATGGTTAAAGGTGGATCTTTATAATAGTGAGTGGGGTACCTTAGATTCAAGCAATTGCGCTCATACATGGTGAATATATAATAGGTCAACCGATTCTTTAGGCAATTTCGATTGGTACGGGCACACACTAACATAATCGGCATGGAGCGTGTGAGCGCCCCTCGTGGCCTAGCCACTATCAATAGTCAATGTCCGACCCATGTCTTTTAAATTTACCCAAGGTGGCCAACCCAATTTGGTCACCCAAACGTGTAAGTTTACCGATTGCCTGGACTGCATTTATATCCCTATTTCTATCTAAATCATGTTAACAGACATTCATAACATATGAGTTAATATTCGATAAGAAATCTTGATAAACTATTCGTTTAGGCATTTAATCAAACACATAGACAATGTCAACTACAACTTGCAATTCATCAATTCATTTGTAACATCTTGAATTTTCACTGTTTTGAATTTTCAAAAATCCTTGATTTTTTTTTTTATAATTAACTTATAATATCACTTACTAACCATTAGCATTCAATGTTAGTTTATACACGGGTGGAACCAGTAAAGAACTGCACAAGTTCGATTAATCAACCGTAGGAAGCTAACGAATCCACCCAATCACTTGAACATCAAGTACTTTAGCCCCATGATTTACTCACATAGGGACCAAATCTAATCGACCCATCGCTAACTAATCATGACAAGCATAACTAAATTAAAGATTTAACCAAAGCCAAGTCAGATAAGGCCCGGATATTGACTAATAGACCAAATCAACTCCGTTACTCTTTTAGCATAAAACCGACGGTTTAGAGTACTTATGACCAAATCTCCACTTCTACTAACTATAAATAGGCCACACTATGAACCTAGTTAATCCAAACCCTAATCATTGCCCATGAGAAATCTCAATACCTAATTCATTCAAAAAATACTCTGATTTTCTGAACAAGCTCTAGACCGCTCGTTGGTGGGCCACTAGTTCCAAAACTATAGAATAGTGTCCGTCTTACTGGGCTTGACGTCCATCGCGGGAGTCAAACCTGGGTACTGTCCAGAACCGCTCAACTTGAGCCAAAGGACGAGTGCATGAGAAGTACAAATACCCTAAAGAAAGAAGCTGAAACTTAAGTAAATTGGGTCGTCCACTCTTATGCAAAGTTGAAGATTTCGGACTGTCGGTTTACGACCAAACTTCACACGTGGAGTAAGAATATTTTCCTACTTATATTCATATAGCCGTGACCCCAATCGACTATCGATGACTGTTGAACAGACTTCTAATCATATTTATCGATCGGCGCATCCAAATGGCAGACCCATCATATCTATACATAGATCATCGTTAGGGCTAATTATCCTACAGTATATATCAATATGTATGCCCTATAGTGGGCCCTAGAGATTAGAAAGACCCTCTCATAGAGCTAGTATAGTAAAAACCTAGTCCTTGGGGCCATTTACACCAAATCTGGCACTATATAAGGGTTTCATTTGGACACCCCTCTCCCCATACGAATTTACCCTAGAAGAAAGAATGTGAGAAAGGGAGAAGAGAAAAGAGGAGAAAAGAGGAGAAAAGAGGAGAAAGAGAGAGGGAGAGCTTGGAAGTATGAGGGTTTGTACACCTTCACCCTCTCATCTCCTTTATAGCAACATTGTCCTTCATAGGTGTCAATCCAGCGATGATTGAATGTAAGTATTGAGTTATGTTTGTAGGTTTAGGTCTTTTGTTTAATTTCTTCCAATTCTTACAAGCCTGTATACTTATTTAGGCATTTCAACGATGATTTCCTAACACCATAACCCTACGGGCACCGTAAATCAAGCGGTTCATCACAAGGTGTGGACTATTGTCCTTAGGTGGCCTAACACCAATTTACTATGAGCTTAATAATTATGAATATTATAATGAGGTGCTTGAGTAATCTAGAGAGAGCCTAGCTAAGACCCTACATGATTGGTCCCTCTAAATTTCATGAAATGAATAAGTGTTGTTTATTTGTTCTTCAACATGATTGGGTTGATTTGGTGTAGCATGTTCATTCCATATATGATTTTACTAAATTCCATGACATGATTGAGTATTTTTTATTTGCTCTTCAACATGATTAGGCTTGATTTAGTATGGTATGTTCATCTCGTATGTGATCCTAATATAACCTTTCTTGTGACATGCATGATTGCATTAATCCTTGTTGTATGTTTATCCTATGAATGATCTGTAGCTCTTGTTCTCTTCGTTAACCTCACACAACACACATACACATTTATTTCATATTATTGTTGATGGTTGCAATTGTAGAAAAATCTGAATTTATGTGTTTAATGTATGAGTGCATGACATCACTTGTATTAGATAATGAATTCTAATTCGTTGAAGTGTTATTAAATGTTATAAACCCCTGGGTTGTTCAGGGAACTAAAGTAGGAGAAGGTGGTCCTGTTGGTAGGACCATCTTGCGACTAAACCAGTGGATTTGGACTGATGCGAATGGGCGACAGTAGTTGGACTACATGGGTCGCTTGTACTCGATGTCATTCGTCACGTACTGGCCTGAACTCGCATGGTCTAGTTCGTTTACTGACCAATCATATTCATTAACCATGTCTACTCATGCTTGTATGGAACCTGGAACACCCTTTAACCACTGAAGCCTATTGATAACCATTTGAAACCGATCCACTGACTCGAGAGCCGGGCATGGTGGAATGGGATACTGTGTCCGAGCTGTAGGCCTACGCTGGGGTGACAAGCCTACCCGTGGTGACTGCAAACGATCCCTCTTCTCAGCACTCCCCATGTGCTTGAAATTGAGGATGGGGAACCCGATAGGATCAAGGATCACGGGGTCCTAGCCTCGCATGTTGAGGGACCTTGGCCTTGCAACCAGTTAAGGGTAATGATACGTGGGGTGTACTAGTTTCTCCAATCTGTTGGATGAATGAAATTAATTAAAAACTCGGCTAACATGATCACGATCGCATCGCATTAGTTAGGTTAGCGACTCGACAGTTGAGGTCGCAATGAGGGAATGTTGGTCATGCACGATCGTTATACGAAGTCGCTCGAGAGAGTGTTGTTGTGAGGGCATACATTATATCCTAATACATGCATATGCATTAACAAAACTAGTTAGGGATCTGTGAATGTATGCCTTTCATTAAATTTATCATATAATTGATGTTTGTTGTAACTTAAGAATAATAGTAACTACTGAGTTAGCTACTCACTCTTACTCTGGGACGGTGTTTTAAAATACCAACTAGACCCTTTACTAGATGTAGGTGAGGCGGAGCTCGACGAGCCGAGCGTTGTGAGCACGGATAGGGAAGAGGAGCTTTTCTACTTCCAGCTTATGGGCAGATCACTGTATACTGTGCGGGTTGATTATGGGTTGTTAAGTAGGGCTCTAGCATATCATTTCTTTTGGGCATTTCTTATATAAATTTTTTTGGGTAATGCCTTCTGTGACCTGTTTAATATTCCCATAAACTTATATTTCTTAGTCGCATTTATTTTAGTAAATTAGTTGTAGTTGTGGTTTATGTTCCAACCAATTCATTGCTCATCACCATAATTAGGATATAAGCGACACCAGGGATTTTGGAGGGCGGGTTCCTACATAGCCCCTGAAAACCCGGGGTGTTACAGATGGTAACAGAGTAATGGTTTGAATTAAATTGAGCTATTGATTATGAACTTGCCATGATGCATTCGTTGATTTAGGAAGGAGCGATCGAACTTAGAGATATTTATAGGATCCCAAGATCAAGCTATTTGAAAAGTCCGAAAACTAAAACGTAAGGGTTTACAAATAGAAAGACTTACACTATGTTGTGGACCATGAACTCACTAACACGTCCACTAACTTGAGAGAAAACGCAATAGAGATACAGAAATACTAGAAACCACCCCAGGCCTTGAACCGTCTATCTTAGACGGAAGGTAAGACTTTCAAGGAGTTAGGATTAGAGAGTGAGAGAGGGTAGTGATACTAGAAAATGGATCTGAGAGTCTTACAGTACCTCAACCTATTGAGAGGAACGAGCCTGAAACTGAATGATTAGACGGTTGAAACCATCGTTTTAGACCAAATGAGTGAACATTGGGCCAAACTTGATACTTCCGACCTGTTTGGAGATAGAGATTTATGGATGAACAAAAATTTACTGAAAATAGTGAAAATATAGATAAATTAGATTTTGACCACTAAGAGGGAGGAATATCATGAAATAACTAGGTCCACTGCATAGATCGGCTTCTCCTACCCCAAATTCATATATGGCACCTCCCAGGGGGCCTTACTCGCGCCCAGTAAACCACAATTCAAGTGGACCCCACTTGAGAAATAGTGAGCTAGCAAGACTCCGCCTGTCCATGCAAAACTACCCGGGCATCCAACGCGTCTGCGGGACCTCGCCCAACTGTCCAAGGCATCAGCGGGATCCCGCCCAGCTGGCGTGGCCACCGCCCAGCCTTCCAGCTAGCCAGTGGGACCCCTCCCAGCTGGTGTGGCCCCTGCCCAAGGAGCCAATGCCGAAATTTTTTACAATTTTGGGTTGACTTCAAAAATTTATATCTCCTTCGTTACAACTCCAATTTAGGTGATTAAAAATCTAAATTAAAGCTTGATGAGTTTAGTTTTATATAAAAATAAAATTAAAAAAATTTATAATATAGTTAAACTAAAGATGTTTTGTCAACTATTCAAAAATTATTAATTTCAGACAGTTGTTACTCATAGAAGTTTAATAATTTATTTACAACTCCAAATGATATAAAATTTTGTGGAATGACACAAAACTTAATTAAAAATATTATAAAAATTTTAAAATTAATTCAGTTACCAAAAGTATAAGAAACCTTAGAAGAAATAGATACATTTTGTAATCATACAAAAAAAAATAAAAATCGTTAGTTTCAAACAAATGCCACTTCTAAAATTTTAATAATTTTTCAATAACTCAAAATGAGATAAAATTTTGTAATATATAATTAAACTTACCGATAACTTACTATAAAAATTTAGAAACTAATTTAGTTACTGTAAGTATGAAAGCCGTTACAAGAAGTAGAGGTATTTTAGAAACAAACAGAAAATCATTGGTATTGGATGGCTGGTACTTCTGAAATTTTTATAATTTTTATGAAACTTGAAATAAAATAAAATTTTATAGAATAAGATTTAAATTACTAATGAATCACTATAAAAATTATAAAAACAAATAATAATAATTTAGTAGCTAAAAGTGGCAAGGATGTTACGAATAATAGACATGTAAAACCAAAAATTTTTGCAACCTCGATCTGCTGATGAACCAGATGTATCTTTTATTAGAGTTTTAGTATTTGGATTCATTTTAAAGCTTTCTTTTAACCATGTCAAAAATTATCTTGTATGATTAAATTAAATTATTTTTAGTGTATTTTTTATTTCAAGTATGTTCTGGTACGGTTGAACTGCGGCTCTTAAGTAGAGTTGAGTTTGATTGTTTAAGACTCTTTAAATTCATA
Source organism: Magnolia kwangsiensis (assembly GCA_037074715.1). Classification (NCBI taxonomy): domain Eukaryota; kingdom Viridiplantae; phylum Streptophyta; class Magnoliopsida; order Magnoliales; family Magnoliaceae; genus Magnolia; species Magnolia kwangsiensis. The sequence continues at coordinate 10,166,565 of CM073577.1, read as the reverse complement.
TTCGAAACGGACATCACTAAAATATTATGGGTTCTTATTCTCTTATGGATTCAAGTTTTATAACACGTAAAGGAGACGATGTTCTTCATCTTTCCTTTTCACGCCCTTCTTATTGTCATCATCCATCCAAACTTCTGAAATATCTTAGAACTTCCAATTCTTCATTGCCTCTCGAAATTATTGAAATCGACGCACGATTTTCTCATAACTCATTGGTCATAAGATCGAAACGATAATATACATATAAAACTTTAGGCTATCAGAAACCTTTGTAAGATAATCGTTTGATCATAGGCACCATGGGGGACTCATTACCCATTAAGTTAAACATAATTAAATAAGAACTTATAATGAAAATACCCAATAGAAAATCTTATAAATGTGAAACTTGAACTTCTTAATAAATTTTGATATTTCTCAATGTCTATAATAATTGGATTATGAAATTACGGAAGTATACATCTGCGAAGCATTCGTGGCTTGACCCAATTCTCAATCTTGGGCGACTATCAATGGACTCACTGCTTTGACCAAGTAGAAGGCCAAGATCCACTAGGACGAAGAAGGGATATAATAAAACTTCTATCCTGGTTAAGTAAATGATCGACGTATTAGGTTCAAGCCCATTACAACTGTCTCTCCATGTTGGTTGAACATTGAAAATAAATATTTTTACTTTAGATAGAGGGAAATTGTCATCATGAATCTAAATCTTTAAAAATAAATATATAATTAAATAAATTGTAGTAAACCATCAGGGCGAAAAAGTTTTAAGGGGGGTTAGACTAAAATGAGTCAAACTAGTATAGATAGTATACACCCTACCAAGCATATAAACTTGAAATCAATAAAACTTAGGAAAATAAAATAATAAAATCTTTACTATTACCCTCAGGCAATTTCGAGGATGAAATTATTTTTAAGGGGGTAGATTGTAACATCCTGAATTTTCACTATTTTGGATTTTCAAAAATCTTTAATTTTTTTTGTAATTAATTTATAATATCATTTACTGATCGTTAGCACTCAATGTTAGTTTATACACAGGTATAACTAGTAAAAAACTGCACAAGTCCGATTAATCAACTGTAGGAAGCCAAAGAATCTGTCCGATCACTTGAACATTAAGTTTAGCCCCATGATTTACTCATATAAAGCCCAAATCTAATCGACTCATCGCTAACTAATCAAGACAAGTATAACTAAATTAAATATCTAATCGAAGTCGAGTCAGATAAGGCGTAGATCTTAACTAATAGACTAAATCAACCACATAACTCTTTTAGCCTAAAACCAACAGTTTAGAGTAATTATGATCAAATCTCCATTTTCACTAGATATAAACAGGCCACACTATGAACACAGTTAATCCAAACCCTAATCATTGCCCATGAAAATCTCAATACCTAATTCATTTTAGAAATGCCAAAATTTTCTGAACAAGCTCTAGACCGCTCATTAGTGGGCCACTAGTTCTAAAACTATAGAATAATGTCCATCTTACTGGGCTTAACGTCCATCATGGGAGTTGGACCTGGGTACTGTCCAGAATCATTCAACTTGAGCCAAATGACCTGGGTTAACATTTGATAAGAAAGCTTGATAAACTATTCATTTAGGCATTTCATCAAACATATAGACAATGTCAACTATAACTTACAATTTATTAATTCATTAGATAGAGAAATAAGTATACTTAGGACAATAAGAAATCCTACATTAGTAATCATAAATCATTAACTATAATGAAAGCATTGATAAATCACAACCTAAGCATTTATAGTCCGCACTTTGTGATGTTCTGCCCAACTCATGGCGCTCCTAGGGTTAGAGTTTTGAGAAAATCGTTGAAAGACCTAAACAAGCATACAAGCTCGTGAGATTGGGGACAAATAACTATTGAAATACTAAATTAAAAGTAGGATTTAACACTTTTCCCCAATCATTACCGAGAGAGCTTTGACGATGTCTCCGGTTAGGACAAGGCGACCAGAGAGAGGATGATAGGGTGGATGTGCATCGACACTCACACCCCAAGCTCCTTCTCTTCTCCTTCCTCCTCTCCTCCTCCTCCTCCTCCTCTCTCTCTCTCTCTCTCTCTCTCTATCTCTTCTTGCTCTAAGGCATGAAATTCGTATGGGAGGAGGGGGTTCCCAAATAAAATTTTTATATAGTGCCAAATTTGGTGTAAATGGCCCTAAGGGCTAGGTTTTTACTATACTAGCTTTATGGGAGTATTTTTATACCATTTTGGGGCTACTACGGGGTGTAGGAGTCGACACCCACCGTTGGATAGTTAGCCCTAGCGATGATCTACTCATATACACAATCGGCCTGTCATTTGGATGCATCAATCGACGGATAGGATCATAATTCAGTTCAACGGTCACTGACTATCGATCGGGCCCTCGACTATACGAATTTATGTAGGACATTACTCTAGCTTGTCACCCCAAATTTAGTCGTGATCTAACGGCCTGAAAGTCACAACTTGAGCAAAGACCAAACACAGATAAGTGACTTAAGTTCTTAGTTAGTTTTAAGAATATTCACACAACTCATGCACCGACTTTATAAGTCCAAGTTAAGCGATCTATGCCATGATCTCGACTGGATGTCTCGCGATGGATGTCAAGCCCAATAAGACGGACATTACTCTATAATTTCGAAACTAGTGGTTAACTAATGAGCGGTCCAGAGCTCATTTGGAAAATTAAGGCATTTTTTGAATGAATTAGGTAATAAGATTTTCTGTGCGTTGTGATTAGAGTTTGGATTAACTATGTTCATAGTGTGACCTATTCAAAATTAGTGAAAATGACGATTCAGTCATAATTACTCTAAACCATTGGTTCGTAGGCTATATGGATAATTGGATCACTTTGATTTATTAATTACGATCCGACCCCAAGTTGTCTCAACTTTGGGTAGATCTTTAATTTAGTTGTGATCGTTTTGATTAGTTAGTGATAGTTCGGTTAGTTTTGGGCCATATGTGAACAAATCATGAGGCTAAACTCGATACTTAAGTGATCGAGCGGGTTCATTGGCTTTCTACAGTTGATTTATTGAATTTATGCAATTCTTTACCGGTACCACCCATGTATAGGCTCACTTCGAGCTTCAAGGGCCAATAAGTGACAATGTGGGATAATTATATCGAAAATTTTCACAGATTTTTATAAATTCAAAATATCGAAAATTCAAGACGTTACAATCTCGCATAATGAACCTTAGCCACACGATGGACGAACTATTGTTTCCAACAACCATCTTATAATGAAGCCAGCTAAGTAGGTGATCAAACTTTTTGTGCCTAATGACCTTCTTATGTATGAAACTTGGTATTTTAGCAGGCGATGAATAGATTATCATTAGTTGTCAATTATTATTATTTTTTTCTTTTTTAGTCGATTGTAGTTACTTTTATTACATTGATGTCATCATCTTTAACATTGTGTTATTTCTTTTAACAGATACTATTTTATCATTGAAGAATGCAAGTTATCACGTGCTTAATTGATAATCATTTCTCCAAAGGCATAAAGAACTTATTAGAATGATGAGCAATCCCCTTCACCAATCGTTTGATTATTTGTAATTAACGATTAGATAGATGACCGATCTACAGATATCCTATCTTAATCGGTATATTTCAATGCTTGGGGTCACAAAGCATTTGGTTTTATTCGACCCGCATTGGATTTTATTATGCACAATACATACAACCACACAAATGACCGAATTTGAGCTAAACAACTTATCAGTGGCTCATGTTAAACCCACCAAGATCATTATAAGTGGCATAAAATAACATTGTATATGTGTATACGGACCTTAAACTATAAAATTGGTGGTCTCACTTTTGTGGGCAATTTGTGGCTCGAAATAACTCATTTTTATCCAAAGTATATCTTTTAATGGACTTATTACAATAATTACTAATATATCATGAATGTATGCCTTTTCATGGTACTAAATATGATTTCTGTTTTTCTTTTCTTTTCTTTTTTTTATCAAATTCATTATCATATAAATATATTATAAAATTCATCTTTAGCCAAAATTCAAACATAACTAAAGATTCTAAATTATGTCGATTTAGTGTAATTATGATTTGAATCCTAATATATTCCAACTACAAGCTATCAAACAAGCTTTAAAACCGAGGAAGCCAAGGGCTTGTTGTAGGCACCCCACCCAAAGTTAACAGGCTAATCAAATTGACCCAGTTAACCCAACTCACCCAATCAAACCCACTCAACTCACCTAGTCAAACCTAGTTAATCAACCCAGTCAAACCCAGTTAGCTTTCTCAGTTAAACTCACCCAATCAACCCTACTCACCCAATTTAGCTCACACGATTAACTCAACCTAGTTAAACCCAGTTAACTCACCTAGTCGACTCATCCGGTCAACCCCGGCCTCAAACCCAGCTAGTCTAAATCCAAAGATTTCTCAAAACCAAGCCCTTTTCCAATCCAAATCCAAGCATGGATTAGCCCAAACCTTCACCCATTAATATTTAGGACCGTCGTAAAGCAAAACCAGCAAGAATTAGAGGGCTGCTCACCATCCTAAAAGCCCCCCTGCAAGTGTCGCCTGCCACGTGGCAACTCTCCTACCTTGGCAAGAGAGGGTGTAAATCATGTGAGGTTGCTCTGAACCCAGCCACAAGCATGTTGAGAAGAGAAATGACCCCGTTGTTTACCCCTTTAACCCAAATTACAATATTACAGACCAATCCAACTATCGAAATTGTGCCACATGGGAATCTCAAATCCAGACCATTTACTCCTTTTTAACCATAAGGTTCCCAACAATTACAAAAAAAATCAGCCCAATGGCTATAAATAGCCCATCTCTTCCTCATTTATAGGCATTCGAATAAGTCCGGGAAATCCCTTGACCATTAGTCATCTTAGCAAGTCCATCACTCCACTCCACCAAGGTGTGGTGAGGAGTGAAAAGGAAGAGTCCTACCCAGGTCAACCTAGACTATTCTGATCCCTAGCCACCTAAGCAACCAAGTACCTCAATCTAACCCCTGCAACAAACCCATTCACCTTTAGCTTCATCCAAAACTTGCATTAGCATTCTGCAACATTCATTTCCTTCCCAACCTCTTTGCTTATGCCATCCATCAACATTAGATCTCATACAAAGTATTCCCACACCAAGTCTACTCGAGTGTATGCTCTATGACTTGTTGATTTATTAGGGCATGCCTATCAAAAGCTCAAGTTGATCGATTATTTTATCGTTTCGACAAGTAGGTGAGTTAGGGTAGATTTATTTGACTCAGGCTACCGCTTGACAACATTGGTGCATTAACACGACATTACTTAAACTTTATATCATACGTACATGGGAACTAATCTCGATCCCTAATAGCTCGTATAATCCGGTGAAGTAAAGACTGTTTAACTCATACAAGTAGAGATGATGCCTAACACCTTCCCTCTTTGTAACATAGGTCCCTTACCTTGAATCTTTGATTGCAAATCAAGAAGTTATTGCAGGACAAAGAATCTTCAGATTCTCCTTCCTAACGTTTCTACAAGGCCTAACTGAATGTAGAAGCACGGTAACTAGCTAGTGGTGACTCTAGTCAAATATAATACCCTTGCACTTTCAATAGATCACACATGCCCCTAAAAAGGCTCAGGTGAGCATGATCTCCCAATGATCCAGAATCCATACATGTTTGTTTCGCTATTTATCTTTGAAAGATAAAAGGAAAAGTCTCATTATTATAAATTTATCACTGTTAAACAAGGAATCGTCAGTTAAATGCATATGTTTTTAGGAGAATGATAAATAAATTTGTAATAATTGCACTTTTTCATGGCATTAATGAAAAAATATTGTGTTAAAACAACAATGGTAGTGTATAAATGTGACCTTATTATATTAAGGGCCTATTTATCTTGGTGTAAGTACCGATAAACCATGGTAGAAGCGTGAAAATGAGTAAGGGCATTGATTGAAAAATTGGCATAATTTCATTTTGGAATTTGTGTAAAAAGTAACCTCATAAAAGTAAAAACTTTATGGGCCTCACCATGATGTATTCATTATATTTGTATCGTCCATTCGTTTCATCATATCATTTTAAGGCATAAGCCAAAAAATGAGGTAAATCCAAAGCTCTAGTGGACTACACCATAGAAAATAAGAGGTTCAACAGTGGGAATTATTATTCTCACTGCTTCCTTTGGTCCAATCCAATTGAACTTTGGATTTGGATTTGCTCAATTTTTTAGCTCATTTCCTAGAATGATCGAGCAATATGAATGGATGAAATGTGTGAAACACATACATTTTGATTGTCCCAATAGATTTTTGTCATGTAGACATAGTAAGAACATCATGTAAATCGAGTGACCTTTTATTAGTCGTATCTTGTTGGAGGAAATAGTAAAATAAATAATTATCACTTGTTTACTTCTTCTTCCTCTTCTTCTTCTTCTTCTTTTTTATTACATGGAACCAAACAAGCCCTAAAACTAGGGTTGTTAATGTACTAAGCTTTGGGTTAGTCTCGGCCCAGATTTTGAACTATTTCAGGCTGTTTCAAAATTATCATTTTGGCATCCCAAGCCCGGCGCATTGACACCCCTACCTAAAACAATAGAAAAATGTTATCATTGTAATTTTATGATGATAAATTAAACAAGAGAACCAACTATGATGTACAAATATTGTGAAAAGATAAATAAAGTAATTTTAATTATTGCACTTTTTCATAACATAAAATAAGCAAAAAAAAAAAAAAAACAATAATAAAAGAAAAAAAGAACACAACATTTGGCTGCTATTGTTCATGGTTGTCTCAATTGTTTTCTTTTTTATCGGAGAGAGAGGAACTCTTTTTTGGAAGAGATATGTATGAAAATTGGTGAAAATACAGTGCCTTAAATAGGCTATACAGATGGCAGTCAAGACATTTGACGATACATTACACTGGCTGTGTTTTTTCTTATTCTGCACTGTATCACACGCATGGTTTTCTACACATCCCCACTCCAAACCAAACACCATAAATGTCAAATCAAACCCTCTAATATCATACAATCCTGCCTAATATGCGAATCCAAACAGACCCTGAGTCAACAACCACATTCTCACATTGCATACAACTTAAATATCTAACCCAGGCTGTTACGTGTGAACATTTAAAGGCACGTGCCACTCGGACCATATCCCTAAAATTTTACTGTAATGGTAGTTCTGGGCTTGTCTATTCATTGCCCTCTGTAGATTTTCAATTTTCAAAATTTGAATTTCTTTGTTATTCCCAAGATACACAGAATTTTTTCTTTTCTGAAAAAGGTTTAGGTTAAATAAGTTTCCTCACCTGCAAATTCATAAATCTGAGTCATACATCGAGGGGGGTGTATTGTCAATCCACCTTATATAAAAAATAATATCAATTTAATTATTATATAAGTCAAACTTGCATGAGAAAAATAAATAATTAGAAAAAAATTCCATCAATCAAAATCAAACTTAACCATTAAGTCATTATATTATTGTAAAGATGGACAGTCTATATATGGGTTATGTGGTGCATGTATTTCATCTACTCTGTCCATCCATTTTTACAGATTATTATAAGGCATGAGTAAAAAAATGAGCCTAATGAAAAGCTCAAGTGGACTACTAGGCAAAAAGCATTGGTGACAATGATTCAATAATTCTAACATTGAAACTTATTTACGGCTCACTTTGATTTTTACTTGCCATCCAATGTATTTATATGCCAAGAAAACCATAAATATCAGCTTGATTCAAAACTTTTGTGCCTACGTGAAGTTTTCAATGGTAAGCATTATTCCTAATATTTACTGTAATGTGGTTCATTTGTGCATTCCATCAGTCTACTGTCTACTCATTATCTAAAATGTCTCAAAGGATAGACCCCTCACCGTGGGATTCAGGCTGGTGTATGTTCCTTAAATTCATACTGTCCAACCATTTTGACAGCTCATTTTAGGACATGATCCAAAAAAGAAGCTGACCAAACTCTTAAGTGGACCACACACGACAGGAAACGGTTGTTATTGAATCCTCACCATTAAAAGTATCATGGATTCCACTGGCCTAGACTAAACAAATATCATCTTGATCCAAAGCTTTTGTGGCTCATAAAATGTTTTTAATGCTCTACTACCATTGTTTCCTGTACTATGGTACATCTTAAGGGCCTGTTTGGATACGCATTTTGGAATGTATTGTATCGTATTAAAAGTTATGATTTGACGTTTACTGTGTTTGGATTGGAGTGAATAGGAGTTGAATCTCATGCGTGCGAATACAAACTCCAGCCAAATTTTTGAACCGATAGTAGAGTATTGTCAGTGAGTTCTGTTGCTGTTGATACTTCATACTCATTGCGTTGTATTCGAGAGCGGATGAAAGTTTGAAATTTGTACGATTACAAGATATCTGGTACCTATGCAGTATAAGATCGGGACCGTTCATTTGGTACATTTCAACGTGAAAATCATCTGAGCTATAAATCAGAAAGTTTCATATGTTGAACAGGCCACTCAACCCAATTAAGGTTGTAAAATACGCAGATATAATACGTCCTATCCAAACATTGATCTTTATAACGTATCGTATACTATGGCAAATAATACTTTCTATCCAAACATTGATTAGTATCTGATTGATTTAGATGTATTCTGAAAACCGTCCAATGTAATCATGAACAATACCCAAATACAATACATTACAATACCATATGTAAATCCAAACGGGCCCTAAATTTGGATCAACTTCAATTTTTTATTTTTTATTTTTGGATCATGCCGGAAAATGAGATTTTAATATGGTTGGATGGTGTGATTATAGTCACATCCATCATGGTGGGCCCCACAGTCAGTGTCCCACCCATCTCGGTGGATTTGGGGATCCACCCAAGCCATGCATGTGAATTCCGTACTTTCTCCAGACACGAATGGTCCTTGATAGGGGTTCTGCAGGCCGCCTTGATGTATTTCATCAGCGCCGTTCATCCAATTTGAACGACCATTTTAGTCATGTTTAAAAGAAGGATGAAGATCTAACACTCGATTTGAGCACATCACATGAAACAGTAGGGATAGAATGCCGATCGTCGAAAACCTCATGGGCCCACCAAAGTTTTGGATCAAACTGATATTTATGTTTTCCTTCCATCCAATTATTCTTGACATTATTAAAAAGGTTTCCGTGATAAATAAAAATATTGTAGGGCTAAGGGTGCGTTTGGCGCATGGTATTTGGAAGGATTAGGTGAATTAAAAAAAAATGTAATTATTAAATTTGGCAGAGATTGTCCCTTAATATGGGATAAGCTTAATTCTATGTTATGTTTGTAACACCGTGGTACATTGAACAGATGTACTCACCTTCATTAGAAGCTATTGAGAATAATACATGTGTTATATTTAAATTGTTCATTTATTTTGTAACCTCATTTTATGGCATGGGCCTAAAATGAGGTAGATCCAAAACTTATGTGACTAAGTTTTTAACAATAGGTATTCAATTTCTGCTGCTTTCTATGGTGGGCTCTATTTGAACATTAGATCTACTTAATTTTTTGACCCATGCTTTAAAATGATCTCCAAAATTGGGTGGACCGTGTGGATATAGCCTATACATTATAGTAAGACTTATAGAAATTGCTAACATTGAGTAGAATTGGCACGGACCAATTGCAATTCCATCCCACCTAATCCCATCTAATACCATGCGCCGAATGCCTCCTTGGGAAGGTTTCAACGTTAACGTGATGGCTGCCACTGCTTCCTATAATGTGGTCCATCAAGACTTCTATCTGCCTCCCTTTTGGCTGTATTCTCTAAGGGCGTGTTTGGACGGAGGGATTAGAATGGTTTAGGTGGGATGGTATTCAAAAACCAAAATTATTACCCCATGGCAGGGATTGTCCCCTGATAAGATTAACTTAATGCTTTATTAGTAATATAGTGGTACATTGAATGGATATACCCACCATTATTCAAAATTACTGAGAATAACACACATGTATTATATCCAAACTGTTCATTTGTTTTGTAACCTCATTTTATAGCATGGGCCTAAAAATGAGGTAGAACGAAAACTTATGTGGTCCCAAAGAAGTTTTCAACGATAAGTATTCAATCCCCGTTGCTTCTATGGTGGGGTTTACTTGAGCTTTAGATTTACCTGAGCTTTTAGCCCATGCTCTAAAATAATCTTGAAAAATGGGGTGGACAGTGTGGATATAGCTCACACATCACGGTGGAACCTACCCAACTTACTAACATTGAGTGAAATTATCACAATACCCAATGCAATTACATCTACGGCTTTTCCATTCTTTCCAAACACGAAGTGGAATTGGCACATAACCCGATGCAATTCCATCCCACCTAATCCCTTGTAATCCCATTGCCCAAACACGCCCTAAAATCATCTCTCGGAATGATGACCGGTGTGGATAAAATACATAACGTCATGATGGTTCCAAAGAGCTCCTGCCAGGACCGTCCGTCTCTTGCTAGAGAGTGGATTAGGTGAGACCACCCAATACGGTGCGGCCCTTTCCGTGGGGCTCACCTTGATGTATTTATTATGTATCCATGCCTTTCATACTTTTTCCAGATTATTTTAGGGCATTATACTAAAATTGAATCAGATCCAATTATCAGGTGCCCCATATCATAAGAAACAGTAGTGATTGACTGCCCTACCATTAAAAACTTATTAGAGCACATCTTAATGTATCTATAGTGTTTATTTACCGTCCAATCCTTTGATAAGGTCGCTTAAGAAGTGATTAATGAAAAAATAAATATCGGCTTGATCCAAAAACTTGTGGCCCATTAATGATCAATCACCATTGTTTCTTATAGTATGGTCCACTTGATAATTGGATCTACTTCATTTTTGGCATAATGCCCTAAAATGATCTGTAAAAACGGAAGGACGGCGTGGATACATAATACATACATCATGTAAGCCCGACAGTAACCAACGGTAAGGGCCGCACCGTCTTGGGTGAGGCCGGGGTCTCACCCAATCCGGTCTCCTCTTGCTATGTCCTCGCTATGTCCTCGTGAGAGTAGTACGCAATCCGCGCCCGTTCAAAACTGCCATCGGGTGCTGCCCCACTACAGAATAATCATAGCATCTGGGCTTCCTGCACTACAGAAATCCACATTGATCGGATGATCTGAACTGTCTAGCCATTCTTGTAGCCGGAATATATTCCATTAAAATAAAAGCCACAAGACGGTCCACTTTCTACTCGGCTAATCCATGATGCCAATCATCATACACCGTTCCATTGAAAATACTGCATTTATACAAAAACCTTTTTTTAAAACACACGCACACACACCCCACACACTCACGCTAGGGGAATTTCACCACCTATGGGTACTCGAACCCTTACCGGGAGTTGAAACTCCCGAGTCTACCACCCGAGCAAGAGTAAGGACCCAATTTATACAAACTCCTACTTAACTTATGCAACTATATATAAATACAGATGTAATATCTTACCATATCCTATAAAATCCATATTGCCATATACACAGTTGTACTCCTTACCATATACACCTCCACATTCAACAATCCCGTAATTCAAAAGTACCCACTGATCATCTGATCATAGCCGTCCAACTAGTGCTAGATGGGGCAAACAAACCATTAAAATGAAACCATCTAGAGGTCCACATTCAATGGAAAAAGAACAGTTGCGATCATCTAACTAGTGCAAGATTTTTACCCGAGTTGGATTCCTCGCTCCTGTGAGCGGCTTGGATCAAAAAGCATGCGTGACGCGTGTCTCACGTTGCCTCCCAAAAAAGCTCCACGTCGCTCCGAGTACTCCGAACGCTGATTGGGGGCTACCCCAACAGTTCTGAGCTCGGGACGGTCTGGGCGTCCTAAGGGGCCAACGTGATGTTTTGATTTTATCCACACCGTCCATTCATTTTTTCATATCATTTTATATTATTAATCCAAAAATGATACAGACAGAAATCTCGAGTCGACCACACGACCGGAAGTAGTGCTGCTACTGACGGCTACTGTTGAAACCTTCCTGGGCCCACCATGATGTTTGTTTGCTATCCAACCTGTTAATAAGGTCATATATATACCTGGATGAAGGGAAAAAACAAATATCAGAATCATCCAAAACTTCTGTGGCCGCCAAGAAGTTTTCAACGTCAGGTTCTTAATCCCAACCTTGTGGTCCACTAAAGCTTTGGATATGCTTCAAATTTTTTCATACAATCTAAAATCATATGTAAAAATGGATGTACGGTGTGGATAAAATCAATACATCTCCATGGACTCTCAGAGTCCCAGCATATCCCGAGCTCGGGCATGCGGGGTTGTACCCAAGCCGCGTCCGAGTTCTCCTTGCACGTTGCACGCAAGTCGCCTGTAGTCCGGAGAGATAGGAATCCCATGTAAAACCCAAGATATGTGGTTCCCACCTCGCTGGTTTTGTTACATCCACTATGTCCGTTCGGTTTTCCGAATCATTTTTAGGATTTGTTATATACATTCCAGCGCATTTTAGGACATGAGCCCAAATGGATAAGTGTATCTCCGGACGCTGGTGGTGAAGAAATGGAAGGGCCCACCATGATGTATGTATTTAATCCACGCCTTTCATCCATTTTCCAGCTCATTTTAGGGTATGAGCTAAAAATGAGGTAGATCTAATCTTAGGTGGACCACACCACAGGAAATAGTGGCACCATTAAAAACTTCATGGTTTCCATGAAGTTTTTAACGGTGACTAGATAATGTTTCCTTTGGTGTAGTCCACCTGAGTCTTTGATCCACTTCTCTCTGAGATTATGTCCTAAAATGAGCTGTCAAAAGGGATGGACGGTGTGGATTTATCTCAAATAAATCAAGGTGGGTCCCACAGTCAGTGATACACCGACCTCGGTGGATCGCTGCTTCCATGTCACAGGCATGTGGCAAGTCGTGTCTACGCACGTCCACACCTATCCGTACCCCGCAAAGACACGAGAAGAGGTATGCGTTTGCAATAATTCAAGAGAAATGATACCCTGAGGCAAGGTAAGGTACCGCAACTTGTCGTACAGTAGCATCTTTTCTATCATGATTGCACTTTTACAGGACATCAGTACCGTTAAAACTTTGGGCCCCTCACTGAAGATCATTTCTTGCAAAAACCAGACTGCCAACCTATGAGGTGGGCCACACTGTCCGAATCAATGGACGACCAAGGGTCTTACTCAACATAAAGATGTGACCCATGTAATGAGCGGATAAGCTTGATTTTCATGAAGAGAGATCTTCGCTAAGGGCCCCATCGTTTTTCGGTACTGATTTCCTGTACACGTTCGCAGGAAAGATGGTATGGTACCGTAGCTTGCGGTGCTATTGACCCTAGGTGATAAGATATGGTAGGTCGTGGGTGGGGGACACGGATTGGGTACTACCCCGCCTGTACAGAGCTCGGAATAGGCTGGGGTTTTGAGGGTCCCACCTTGATGTGCAGATTTATCTATATCGTTCATCTATTTTTTCATATCATTTAAGGATATGAAAAAAAAAATTAGGTAGATCTAAGAATCAGGTGGACCACACTACAGGAAGTAGCAGTGATAATGATGTTCACCGTTGAAACCTTCTTACGGCCCACATTGATGTTTATTTTCCATCTAACCTGTTCATAAGATCACATAGGTACGGATGAAGGAAAAACAAAAATATTCAGGTTGATCCAAAACTTCTTTTGCTCCCAAGAAGTTTTTAATGGTGGTCGTTTAATCCCTACCATATGATTGATTTGAACTTTGGTATGGCTCATTTTTTGTCTTTTATCTTAGAATCATATGAAAAAATGGATGGACAGTGTGGATAAACCGATATATCACGGTGGGCACTTCAGTATCCGAGCCTGTTCCGAGCTCGAAACAGGCGGGGGTATAACCCAACCGCGGTCGTGTGTATAGGCTCTTATGCTAGTTTTCCATCATTTATGCGATGGTGGCCGCTCCCTACCTTGACATTATACAACAATCAGCACCATTCAAATTTTGGATCTGCCGTTGGATGGAGCAGGAAAAATCAGACGGTTGAAATTATAATCTCAGTAAATTTTTTAAGCTATGCTACATCCACACTTAGGTCAGCAATTTGGATAATCTTTTAAAATTTTAGTACCCGTTTGCCATAGGTAATATTGAAGACCCTAACTATTTTTAAATGATGGAAAATTAACATTATATCTTGGCCCTAATTTGTGTGGGAAAGCGACAACATGAAATTACTTAATAATTCCAAACATGCTTTGGGTGGGCCATCCGTGCATATGTGGCTGAATTGAGTTCCGCCACAATCAACGGAATAACATGATAGGATTTGATTTGGCCATACACCAATACGAGAGATAGACTCAAGCAAACCTTTGACTAAATAATTTTCAAACATGATTGCCTAATTAAATCCCAGACGATAAGTTATGTTATTGAAAAAGCACATCCGAAGCCATGACGATCAAATAATCATAATTAGTGGCTATGAAATGGATAATTAAGAGGAAAATTGTAGGTTGTCCACATTGGAAGGGAAAATTAAGTGGGGATTATTATTTTGTTACTTCAAATTTCATCCAATTACTGGCTGTTAAATGAATGGTTGATAATAAAAATGTGAGTGGTTAATATTTGAGGAAAGAATGATAGGGTCAATATATTTTTTCAGTGAAAATTGCAATCATGCTCCATTCACAATTAGTCACCGGACCATCGTTATGCAAGTCCAGACAGTCTAAATAGTGGGCCACATCGTGGATAGAATGGACGGATACAATCCAATCGTAGATGACAGAGAATGAGATGGCGAACGGACCGATTTCAACTAACCAAAAGAAGGTCAGAAACGTCAGTCCTGTCTGATTTTTGCAATATTCACCGTCCAAGACAAAAGAAAAGTATCATATCTGCTACTTTTGCCGCGCATACGGATGGTTATGGGAGCGGATTAGGGGCGGCCCTGACAGTGGGGCCCACTGAAGTATGTAGTATATCCACGCCGTCCATCTGTTTTTCCAGCTTATTTTAGGGCATGAACCAAAAAATGAAGCAGACAAAGATCTCACGTGTACGACACCACATGAAACAGTGGTGATTGATCATTAAAACTTCTCGTGGAAAGTTTTGGATCTTGAAGATATTTATTTATTTCCCTTCAAACAAGTCTGTATGATCTTATCAACAGGCTGGATGAAAAATAAACATTAAGTTGCTTATTAATGTCTGCCCTAAGAAGTTTTAATGGTGACCATTCAATCACTACTGTTTCCTTTAGTATAGCCCGTCTGAGATTTTCTTGTATTCCAATTTTTCGTTTTGTCCTAAAATGATCTGGAAAAACGGATGGACGGCGTGGATATATAACAAACACATCAAGGTGGGCCCTACGGTCAGGATCTCACCGTGTTTGGTGAGGCCGGAGCGGCGCCTAATACGCTAGCGAAGGAATCTGCACAATGTCATAAGCTGATAATACGTGTGCGAAACGCACATTTTAGCTTACAACAGTCCGATACCGAAAATACATTCAAATCCAGCTAAAAATTTCCTATCGATTCCGTTTCCCGCTCACTCCTTTCTTTTTAAAATCTACCAAACCCTATTTCGCCTCTTCAAAATTTTCTCTCCCTCTCAACTCCTCCTTCCTTCCCTCCATCTATCTCTTCCGTCCGCGCGCTCTCCGGCCAAAATGTCGTCGTCGACGCGCAGCCGGAAGTCGAAGAAGGTTCTCGAATCCACTCCGGCGGCGTCCATAGAATCTGAAACCGACGAGGGATGTCAGATTCCGGCAGGATCGTCGGACGGAAAGAGATCGAAGTCTTCGAAGAAGACAAAGCGATCGGAGGGGGAAACGGAGCTGATGACAGAGAAAACTCCAGCTCCGAAGAGGGCGAAGAAGAAGGAGGTCGATTCCGAGTGCCATTTCGTCGGAGAGCCCATTCCGGCGGTGGAAGCGAGGAAAAGATGGCCGGAAAGATATGAAAAGAAGGTGAGACTACAATCGAGAGAAATGACATTTAGGCCCTGTTTTTTTGTTGTGTAGTCACATTTTACTACTTTTGGTATTAGAATGGTGTGACAAAAGGCTTGCTTTATTTACTAAAAGTAGAGAAGAATACTTCAGTAATCAAGGTTTAGGGTCTTATGGCTAGAAAAGGGAAGGGATGAGCTGAGCGATTTTGCAGGAGCAAGGACAAAATACGTTTGTTAGATCTTAGCCGTTGTTCGAGCGCAGGCCGACGTGAGACTTGTCCTGGATCGTTGATAAAGGTCCCTTCATCAGCGGATCATATGTGTTCGTTGACGATGGCCATCGGTCATGTTATTTCATCATCGCCTATAATTTTCACAATCGTGTGGCCCACCTTATCTTTTGACCGTCCTGATTTTCGGTTGGGTAAGTTCGTGGTTGCACCAGGTGTGATGAACGGTCTGGATCTTACTAACACTTGCTTTGTTCGGTATCTCCTCTGGTCACTAGCTGTTAGCGTTCAACCCATTTCGTCTCTGTTGAAAATTTCTAAAAGCGCGTGCCTTTGGACTAATGTTGGCGGGCACGTGCAATGCACGTGGGGAGGGAGAGTTTGGGGATTGGGTACTGCCATGTGGCGTGATTGGATTGGAGAAATATTGGGTAAGGCAGAAACCAATCCGGAGGGGAGAGAGAGATGCGAGTTTCCTGAAATCAATAGTTCTGTGAGGTACTGTTGTGTTGGTGTGAGATCCACACCGTTAATCGCTTTCATTGTATCGTGTTAGTATGTGATCTTAAAAATGAGGCAAAGCTCGAGAGGTCTACATGACGGGAAACAATGTGGATTGAAATGCCCACCCTTGAAACCTTCCTAGGTCTCATCCGACCTGTTTGTAAGGTGAATCCCATTGGGATAAAGGGGAGCCATGAATACGATTTGTCCAAAACTCCTGCGGGCCGTACAAAGTTTTCCATGGTGGGCATTTAATAATCATGCCATTCTGGATAAAGGGCTAGACAAAGATACTGTTTTGAATGCTGGTGGGCCCCTTCAAAATTCAAGAGTGGGTGTTTCTTCCCACCGTGATCTTTTTAATAGGGCCCACCTTTGTTTGATTAAGCTGAGTTTTATATATATATATATATATATATATATATATATATATATATATATATATATATATATATATCGGCTACACATTTGATAGAAAGATATTTTTGGGTTGCATATGATTTATTAGTAATTTTTGTTTTACACACTCTCACATCACATGGGCACTCAATCCAATGATATCGAACAATGCTCTGCCTGCCGTTGAGCTGGACCTGTATTTACCTCTTTCTATCTGTATTAATAGAGCGCCCAACTCAGTAGGTGAGTTAATGAGTTGGCAGAGGCAGTAGAGTGTATGTGGGTGATCCAGGATTCTATCGACATATAATGTTATCTTTTAAAAACACAAAAAATTAGTAGCACCCAAAATTTATATTATATATGAGTAAGGTTCTGGACATTTTAATCCTACTCTATAATTTTTATTGGAGTGGAAACTTTGAATATTTAAAAAATATGAGAAAACATTTTAAAAGATGTTATGTAAATGAATTGGATTTCACCTGTAAAAGCAACGAGCGGGTTTGATTTTATTTTTTTTGGTGGTGGTGGATTTACACCCCTAAATTTCCATTTATATGGAAATTATATGTATAATCACTTCATAAGAGTCCTTTGTGTGCCTATAAATGGGCTAAGTTGTAAATTATTTATTAGTAAATTGTTTATATTTTGTGTTTGGATATTCTTATTTGCCCGTGAATTGTTTAAGACTATGAATGATTTATATAGTTTAACTATCTGGATTCCAGTCTCATTTAAATAATTTACAAGCTACTCAAACACAAACAAATATTTATTTATAAATCATTTATAGATTAAATCTAAGCATGGTAAGTTGTAAATGATTTATGGCTTACATTATATACAGACCTCCAAATGACCCGACTTTGATTTTGCTGACCTTTAAAGCTTGGATTTGAATATGAGCCCTTCAAAAGTCATCTTTATATAAAATCACCTATTCCAGAAATGCTTCTTATCATGGCCTTGGCAGTGCTGACTCCAGAACATGAACAGTGCTGATAATCATTCAAAAAACCACTTAGTGGGTTAAAACTAGCCATCGTGCCATACTCTGTACCCCAAGATCTTGCTCGTGCACTTCATTTTCTCTTCCACCAGGTGGGCGACATTCTATCAATGTCCTTGTGTAATAATCAATCTGGCTCATACGATGAGGTGGGCTGCAGTTTTGCAAAAAATAGATGGATTAGGAAGATGGTCCTGTTTTTTCCATATCCATCTATTTGTTTTCCAAACAGTTTTTGACCTGATTCATGGTTGGCCTTGTTGCATCCATCTAAGCCACACGATTTCCATTACATACTGACTGTTGGATATGCTGGAGCCTTAGATGTTGAATTAGGGTTTCATGCTCCGTTCATATGGTGGGCCACACAGTCTGTGTACGATACTGAGAGAAATCTCTGGGGTTGGAATGACTATTTTCACTCTGTTCCTTTCAACATTAACATCACCTGATGCCTTATTCTGTAGGCCGTTTCTACATTCAAAATTCGAAAATTTCAAGGCAGTCGCAATCAACTGAACATCTTGCAGGACAAACGATGTGGATCGTCCAACATCACCTAAAACCATAGGCATTGTTTTGCTAGCATTTTAAAATTTGTCTTCTCGTTGCAGGGAAGCAAACATTTTGCATTTGGGATTTTGATGAGAATTAAAAATAAATCTCGGTAAATGCTAACCTATGATTTTTAGAGGGTGAATTCTTTGTTTGTAAAGAACAGGAAATTTCCTTAGTGGGCCCCTAGTTTGTACAGGTGGGGCCCACTGTTTTCAACATGGGTTAACTAGCCCCTTTGTTTTTTCTTTTTATTCTATTTCCTATTTCTGCTGTCTGATTATTTTTAAAATTATTATTATTATTATAAATATTTTGTTGTCTGTTTTCTTTTGCAGAAGCCAGCTACAACTCCGTCCAAAAGGTAAATTAAAATTATTTAATTTCTTTTTTAACCTTTAGAAATGCCCTGTAGTGTCTTAGTTGCACCAATTTTCTTGGGCAGTGATCTGAACCGTCCATTGCGTTCAGGATGCACTTCATGGTCTAACATTCAGAAATCACACTGATTGGTTAATCCAATCTCACTTGATTTGGCCATATTTTCTGTAGCCGTCCTTTTCTCAAGCCACGGATAAGATGGTTTCTATTGCCTAACGAACATGGTTATTTAGATTCATAGGTCATCCATGACGGTTCATGACAAATCGATGGATGAAATCGCTGCTCAAACCTTTTTTAAGTGATCTCGTCCGTTCATAGCCTGCACAACAGATCAGATGATTAAATTTGTCAGATTTGTGTGATATTTTAACTGTGGCCCGTGAAATATATGTTGGGCTTAATGAACAGTTTAGATCAATGGATTGTACTTTGTGAGTGTTGCAACCAGGAGGACGATAACTTGCAGTCCTCCCTCGGCACCGGAGCATTTCTCTTTACAGTTTATACACATATTTTCTTGGGAGAATCCACGCCATCCATCTGTTTTGCGAGCTGATGTTAGGGCTTGGCCCAAAATGAGGCAGATCTAATACCCATGTCGGCCACACTACCGTAAAAAAAGTGGGGAGTTAAATGCCTACCGTTGAAAACTTCTGGGGATCCACTGATGTCTGTATGCCATCCAAACCGTTCATAAAGTCATTACCTGGATGGACTGAAAACATAAAAAAACCTGGTCTAAAGCTTCTGTGTGCCTGAGACTTTTGCAACGGTGGGTGTTCAATATCTTATGTTTCCTGTCATGTGGGTCCACTTGCGTTCTGGATCAGCCGCATGTTTGTTGGATCCAGGCAATCCGCTTCCACGTACATGCAGAGCTGGTTCTCCTCAGATCATTTATCTGGACCATCAATTAGGTCTGGCCCACTTGATGAAAATTGAAACACATGGTACCATAATGAATCTTAATGGTCCAATGCTCCTCTGATCATCATATTTTTTCGTGGTGGCCTATGATTAGTTTGACCAATCTAATGGGCGGCTCAGATCATGACTAGACTGTCCACATAGTCCATGGGCATTTCCCTTTTTTCTTTTCTTTCATTTTCATTTTTTATTTTTATGAAATTTATATTGATGTTTATATTTTTGTTGGGTGTAGCAATGAAGAGGAAGAGGTGGTTTTGACAGCGAGATGCCATTACTCTCAAGCGCATGTCGATGGCTGCATTTATAATCTAAACGATTGTGCCTTTGTTAAGGTGAGTCCTTGATTTGTGGGCAGATTTAGTGCTGTTGCGATTTGCGAACGGAATAATGTATGATGAGATCTGGGCCATCTACGTGGAATCTTCTTTGAGCATACCCATCTCCCACAAAAACAAGTGGCCTCTCTCTCGTCATGTGGGCCACACTTATGATTTTAAGTCCATGGTTGGGATGAAAGTAACCAATGGCTTGGATACAATGTTGGTTCTCGACTGATGAGAGGCCTAGAGTGGTGGGAGTGTTCGCTGTGTGTCCCATTTGACGAGTAGCCCGGATCATGAACAGCTGCCTGCCTCACAGTGATCCTTACCATTAGTTAGGGCTGGGCTGCAGTGAGTTACTTACGGCGCCAAAATCCATCTTGTTGGAGTTTGAATTTAATTACTAAATTAACTTTAATATTTCTAATTAGCATACATATCTAATGTTTGACACAATAGTTGTAATAAGCCCATTGAAAGATATACTTTGTCCAAAAATGATGAAATTCCAAGTCTTGGATGAGCCAGATCACATTCGAGTAACTAACCGATGATTTTTAATTGTTGATTTACAATGGACAATGTTTGGACGGCGCAGATCATTGTATTAAAGTAATTATAGTGATGCAATTGATAATCTAATTGTTTTTGGATATCATCAGTGGGCCATGTGCCCAATACACTAATAACCTAGTGACACACATGTTACACATGCAACTCTTGGAAGGATTTTAGATGTAATCCAAGCTTTCATTTTGGATTTGAAATCGGATTTGAAACCCCCAGTTTTTTTATGGTGCCAAACATACCAGGGAATTTGAAATCCACTCAAACCTCCCAAATCCATGGTGCCAAATGATCCCAATTGTGTGATGAATGGCATATAAAATGGCAGTAGATGTAAAATTAGTCCTGTCCATTTTGGTATCCTTAATGAGAATGCTCCAAACATCTGACTGTCCATTTTGGGTATCCTTAATGAGAATGCCCGAAACATCTGATTGGGGTGATTTTTGGTTCATGTACCGTCCATGGCGATGATGGTGTGAAAATCGTGTTCATCTACTCTTGGGTGGGCCACACTTGTATGTTTGGTTGAATGGTGATTGTACATAGATTTTCCAATGCAGTGGCCCATACTATGAGCTAAGCAGCTTGATTTTTGTGTTAGGCGGTTGTCATAGCTGGGGCTACTGTTTGCGCTGCTGACTGTGGGTGATCAGTTTTCTCAAAGCATTGCCAGACAAATGCATGGGTGGGGTCCAAAATTCTGCCCCGCACATCTGTAAATTTCTAAATATGGCTGAAAAATGCTCACATCCATAAAAATCAGCCTGATCACCTCATCAGGTTGTTCACATCAATAAAGATAATGTATTGCTGCTGATAAATGCCAAAATATGAGTATGATCCGTAAGGTGATCCTCATCATGAAGCCAACCTAATAGACGGTTTGGATGTGGCATGCCCATAGCCATCTTGGAAGTTATTTGCTGGGTGGCTGGTGAACTATCATTCAATTGGCTCGTTGTGACATAAGGGCTCAAATGGAGTTTTCATGGATCACATCTGTTTCCCATTTTTCAATTTTCCTGTCCACATGTGTTCGATGTTCCAACCATGCAAAAAGTGCACCCTTTTGATGCCTGACTTTGATAATACCAGGCAATTTTTATGGTGGAGTCCGTCTTTTGCATGAAATATAGAACAGTTCATATTGCCTAAGTTATGAGTCATGACCAGTTATCATTCTATGTGCATTGCTATATGCAAAATAATCAGTTTGGATCATTTAGTTCGTTGGAAGAATGATTTGCTTATAAGGGTACTTGTGGTCACTGTTCTGTTCATTTTTTCGTTTCAGGCTGGAGATGGGGAGCCTGATTACATTGGCAGGATTGTAGAATTCTTTGAAACTCCAAGCCATGAACTGCATTTCACAGCCCAATGGTTTTACAAACCCGAAGACACTGTAAGAATGCTTTTACGAATTGCCATATGCTTTTCTGTAATACTGTTCTTTTTGGTGCTGGGTAATAATTCACTGTGACTTGATGATCTCAGGCCATCAAAGCCAAGGAAGGTCATGATAGGAAGCGTGTTTTCATTTCGGAGCTGAAAGATCCCAATTCCCTTGACTGCATTGTTTCAAAAATTAATATTATTCGAGTATCTCCTACTGTAGGTTCTTGTTTCATTTGCTGGTTCATTTGTTCTTGCTTAATGGCAAGCTGTATGTTGGCTTAGCTTTTTATTGCAAATTTGTGACAGATGGATTTGGAGGAGAAAAAAAAGATAATTGCGTCATGTGATTTTTACTATGACATGTCGTACTCGATCGGGTATTCCACATTTGCGAACTTACCAACTGGTAATGCTGTAATTTGTGAGACTCTGTTTTAAGAATTTCTGTTTGCACAGTTTTTGTTTGAAGTCATTGGCTGTTGATAATGTTTTTATTTATTGATTATGTTTTATTTGTCAGAAAATGAAAGGGCGGGCAGCGAGACATCTTCAACTATTTCAAGTGAGGCTGCTGCTGATGGTGCAACCAGTGGTGTGAAGTCTGATTCTGAGGAATCTTCCTATTGCCGTGGATCTCAAAAGTCTGAGATGACATTGTTGGATCTATATTCTGGTTGTGGGGGAATGTCCACTGGTCTCTGTCTTGGAGCAAATCTTGCTGGTGTAAACCTTGTCACTGTATGTGTCTAATTGTTTCTTCTCTCTCTCTCTCTCTCTCTCTCACTCTTTGCTTTGATTGGCATTTTCGATTTGAGTTCTATGATACTCTGGCTGTGTCTGATGCTTGATATGCTCCTGGTTGAAAATTTGCACGTAGTTTTTTAACTCACATCAAACTGACTGAATCCACTCACGCTAGATTATGGTCTGAAAATTGGGTTATTTGGACATTCATAGCCCTTGATTTTTGGATGCTTGATTTTTTTAAATAAGACCATTGGATATTTTTCATTTTTGACTGTGCAATAGATGTCTAGAAGTCCAATAATTAGATTGGCAAATAAAATTAACTTTTGGTTAATGATACATATAAACTGGTACCTATAGTTTGGACAGTTTGAATTATTTGTATGCCATGCATGCAATTCTCAGCAATTTTTAAATGCCCGTGTACAATCCTTCCCAGAGTATCAAAGTACATTTCTTTTACTTTGGGTTTGCTCATTGGCAATTGACTATTTGCATTTCTTTCCATAGAGGTGGGCTGTTGATCTGAATGAGTTTGCCTGCAAAAGCCTTAAACACAACCACCCGGAGACTGAGGTATAATTGTTGAATGATTTGTTTACTTCTCTTTATTTGTTGTTGCATTTGTTGTCTGTTTTGGACCATTGGGCTTGACACAAGGTATGTGGATTGAATAAAATGTTTTTCAGGTGAGGAATGAATCAGCGGATGATTTTTTGACTTTGTTAACGGAGTGGGAGAAACTATGCAAGAAATTCTCTTTGTTGGGAACAAAGAAGACACAAAGACAAAATATGGTGAATGGCAAAGATGAAGACGAGGAAGAGGGTGAAGATGTGACAAAAGTTCCTGGAGAATTTGAAGTGGAGAAGTTTGTTGGCATTTGTTTTGGTCCAACAGATAATGTTGACAAACCAGGGCTCAAGTTCAAGGTATGGTTATACAGAAAAATCAGTGTCCCATGCATACCTTTCATTTTCGTTCCCTTTTAATAATTTTCCCAGTGGTTATCTGATCTTCTTCTTCTTTTTCTTCTTCTTTTTAATTATTTTATTTTTATTTTTTATGGGTTACCTTGATATATTGGTCTCATTACATACTTGTTGCGTAGCACGCCAACAACGCAGTGAATCAAGATCCAATTTTCGGTCTCACCCACAAATGATAAATAGAAAGAAATATAAACCAGAAAAAGAATCAAAGTCTTCCAAACAAGCCACAAGACAAGATATAAGTGGAAAAACCCGAAGAAGGGTAAAAAATCATGGATGCAAACTTCCAATATGAAGAAAAATGAAGATTACAAGACAATATACTAACTTCTTTTTTGGAAGTACATAGAAAACCTTTTGCCAACACCTTAGAATTATTTTTCATACCCTAGAAAAGCCTAGGGATACCTATTTATAGTTTAGTCAACTTTCTTTTCACACCTTTGCGAAAACTGACTCCAAAATCTGTAGTCCGCATCAAATCCGGAAACGAATCTGTGTAACCTCGACTGGTCGAGCGGTCTCCTCGATCAGTCGAGCATGGGTCACGACCGGTCGAGTACCTTGGAATCCAAAAACTACTTCTCACTCGACTTGGAGTCGAGCCAGTCCACGACTGGTCGAGTGGGCCACTCGACTGATCAAGCAGGGCACTCGACTGGTCGAGCGGCCTCCAGATGTGGCTCCACATCTTAACAATACCACCTACTGATGTAGAAGTATCAATAAGATCTTCCCTATTTTTAATATTTAAAAGTATTGTTCTAAAACTCAGTAACTCAACTTGAATCTTGGGTGAGTTGACTCAATGCGGCAAGAATTTGAGTTGATGCATCGCGAAACTTGGTTGTAAGCTTGATTAGCCTTGAATTGTTGTTGCTGATTCGGTGAGCCAACTCAACATTACTTGAAGTGAGTCTAACAAAAAAAGTTGCACATTGGGTTGAGAATACCTGACCAGACTGTTCGTCACAGGCCATCCAAGTTGTTCACTAAGATGACATGTGTTAATGTCTCCACATTTGCAAATGGGAAGCATAATTTTAAAAATAAGAAGAAAAAGAAAGCTATTTTTAGCATTGACTCGTTTCATGCTACGGTAATAATAAATCTAGATGTATGTTGGTGTTTTTTAAATGCAAGTAATCTGTTACATCCAGCATGGATTAGGTCTTTTATAGAATTCATTGTTAAATTCGTTCTCTTGTTCTTATATTATTTGTACTAATTCCATATTACAAATGAAATTAAAATGGATTTTATAATTGGGAATTAAGGTTTTTCCATGGTTTTGAACTTGAATACATTTCAATGTGCACGTGATTGTATTTATTGCGCTATTAAGTAGTAGGGAGGAAGGGTGAGACGTTGTTTGGAATAGTAATATGATTGTTTGCTAAACTGGACAAATGCTTGGGATAGCTTTTCTGAATCTTCCATCCCAAAATTAGTTTGGTTTGACATTCTTAACCTCTGATTCTTGGTCCATTTTTAAAATGCTATGTGGAACATTTGATAAGTTATTTTACCTATTATTATTTTTTGGTGCATTTGAAGAGAGGATCCTTCGTAATGAATGGTTTGGATGCCCCTCATCCTACGGTTGCCATCAATTGCCCGTGTGCATGTTGGATTGCTTCTATGTTTGTGCTCTCCTACTGCATTTCAAGGGCAACAACGCCTTTTAGTTGGATGAGAATTTCATGCAACAAAATGTTCTATATAACCCATTCAACAAAAGAACTCTATTGAGCCCTTGTAATTTGTGTGTGACTTCCTCTCTTTCCATAATTTGAACCAAATCATTTAAGGACATGGGCCCAAAAAATCAAGCGGATTTGAAACTCAAGATCATTGTATCATGAAGTACAATGAAGCCATGGCTGCTTACCATTGACACTTTCTTAATGCACACCAAATTTTGAATGGGGATGATATTTGTGTTTTCCCTTTATATCTGGTTGGAGTCATATTATGAAGTGGTAAAGTAGCATATGAATGGCACTTTTGGCCTGAGTACACTGACGTGTAGATGTGTCATAATGCGTCAAGTAAGCACTCATTCGAGTCTCTGTGTCTACCTAGCCCTGTTAGATGGCAAGTTTGGTTGACTTTTATTGTTTTTGATGTCTTTAAAAGCATGGCACGTTAAATAGTTTTTGATATATTGATTGTCAAATCACTAGGGTGAATTTGGAACTGACACTGATAATTCTATTGTTGAGAAATTATTTCATGTGTAGGACTACGTGTTGTTCGTATGGGATTGCGTTATTTTTAAAAAATTCAGATGGATCAGTTGGGCGGGTCAACTGACCCCACCTCTGCTTGGTACCATCGAAGCTTATGTGCAGTTCCAATGGAGCATGCCTCATTTTCGGATGATGCTCTACTTTCCCTTTCTTTTCTCTTTTGTTTTCCTCATTGGTTGTAAAAAGTTGTGAATACATGATTGTGGTTGGACCGTCTACGATTGCACAATTTTCGTTGACCCCATCTCTTTAATTTGTTGTCTACAAATGCAAAAATATCATGGCTCAAAAAGGGAATTGTCGTTAGCCTCAAATGAGTGGAAATGGTTATTGAATGCATTGTTTCAATTATGATACGTGAGGCATATGAATGAAGGCATGGTTTAAACAAATTATCTCCTCCCAAAGGGAAAAAACACATTCATTAATTGCCATACAAATCATTGGTTTGTGCTTTGATTTTTGAACATTGTATGTTACCATTTGCCCTTGTA
The DNA here is from genome assembly GCA_037074715.1 of Magnolia kwangsiensis. NCBI lineage: Eukaryota > Viridiplantae > Streptophyta > Magnoliopsida > Magnoliales > Magnoliaceae > Magnolia > Magnolia kwangsiensis. The sequence goes on along the minus strand of CM073577.1, from coordinate 10,139,734 downwards.
TAGGCTATTCTAATTGGCTAAATTTGTCACTTCCACTACTTTCCAACCTTGTTTTTGTTGGCCCCTTTTTTTGGGTTTTAGGTGCGTTGGAAAGGTTATGGGTCTAGTGAAGACACATGGGAGCCTATTGAAGGTCTAAGGTAAGCTAGTTTTGTTTATTGATATATATGAATTATTTTTTGTTTTCCCTAGCATTGTTAAATACTAAATGATTTTTGTAATCAACAATCTTGTATCAGTAAATGTCAGGAGAGAATAAAGGAATTCGTAACGAGAGGGTATAGGTCCAGTATCTTACCTCTTCCTGTGAGTAGTTCCTGTTTCCATTTATATTAAATTGAATTTAAGTAGTTGGTTGTTGACTTTACATCAGAAGTTGTAGTTCTAATGTTTCCTATAATTTAGCATATATTGATTTTTTTAATGTTTATTTATGTACTTAGGGTGATGTTGATGTAATCTGTGGAGGACCACCGTGTCAGGGTATTAGTGGATTTAATAGGTTTAGAAATACCAACGCACCCTTAGAGGACCCCAAGAACAGGCAGATGGTAGTTTACATGGATATTGTGGACTACTTGAAGCCAAAGTATGTGTTGATGGAAAATGTGGTGGACATACTGAAATTTGCTGGTGGTTTTCTTGGAAGATATGCTGTGAGCCGTCTTGTATCCATGAGCTATCAAGCGAGGTTGGGCATTATGGCCGCTGGTTGTTTTGGCCTACCACAGTTCCGCTTGCGTGTTTTCTTGTGGGGTGCTTGTCCTTCTGAGGTATGTGTGTGCTCTTGAATATGCTAGTCTTTAAAGGAATGGTATTTGATGTTCCAACTTCCTTATGCAGAAGTTACCTCAATATCCTCTTCCAACGCATGATGTGGTGGTGCGGGGCAATGTTCCTGTTGAATTTGAGGTATGAATGTGGGTTGACGTGTTATTGTTAATATTCTTTTGTTATTTTTAAAGCATGCGAATCACTAGCTTCTTATTCACAGCGGTCCGTAGTTGCTTTTGATGAGGATCAACCACGAGAGCTTGAGAAAGCTCTACTTCTTGGGGATGCAATCTCTGACCTACCTCCAGTAAGAAATTACTAAGTATTGGTTGATTTTTAATGAAATTCTGAATGGTTTGTGCTAATTGGTTGTTTTTCTCAGGTTACAAATCATGAGGGTCGAGATGAGATGCAATATGGGAAGGATCCAACCACTGAGTTCCAACAGTATATAAGACTACAAAGGCATGGTGAGTTGGTGGAAGCTAATCTCGCTTCTTCCACATGGACTATAATATTCATTTTTTCCCCCTCTTATACTGTTTTTTCGTTTGAGTTTGAGATCTTTGAGCAACGTGTACTTGTTTGTCAATATGAGGTTTATTAGTCTCATTGAGACCCCAATGCCATTATGCTTACCTTTCCAAACAGGGCTCTTATCTTTCATTAGGACATCACATATTTAGATAGCTTGATGCATTTATTATTTCTTTTAAAGCCTACTTTTTTTCCCCCCCAAGTTAACATGATGTAAAACATGCACACAACGAACAGTGATATTTTGAACCATTGTTTGGAGCATCACCGATATAATCGAGATATCCTTGATATTATTTGTATCTCCAGCTTATTGATGCTGATCACACTAGTGGAAATACAATTACCACTAGTAGTATAAGAAATTTCAGGTAACAGCAATGCATCGCTAAAAAATGGTAATATATCGATAATAGTTTTTGACTGTGTAAATTTCAGGTTTCACTTGTATTGCTGAAGTATTGATATCCCCAATAATTTTGATTGTGTAAATTCCAAGCGTTGCTTGCATCAACAATGTATAAATGTTATTTTGATGATATTGCCAAAAATATGTTTATTAAAAAAATTTCCTTAATTTTTTTAATAGGCGCATGGTTGTGTGCAATGTTTAAATTGTTGGTGATAATATTGATAACATTGCAATATTATTGTTACCGTAACATGGGCGATAACGAGACCACACTCTTTTGTTTCCTTTACAGTTGTTGTCAATTTCTTGGCTAAATGTTGTGTTAATGATATATTGATATGCCGATGGATGTTTGGATGGAAGCTTGGACAGATTTTTTTTATGACCACATGCTTTTAGGTCTCCATTGAATGGAAACTTATTTTATGCATGCATTTGTTTTACAATTTTTTGATTTGTAAATATGCAAGTGTGTGTGTGTGTGTGTGTGTGTGTGTGTGTGTGTGTGTTTTTTTTTGTCTCCTGAATTTTCATTGAAAAATTCCACAGTTTTCCCCATGCTTCCTTGCATTTTTGGTTATCAGTGATATCAATATTGTTTTCATATCCCCATCTTGCAAAACTTTGAAGTGTCTATTGTTATGCATGCACACTACCATCTTCACAACAAAACATGGGATTTTGTTTCCATTCAATGGACCCGCTAATTTAACAAGTTTGATTGATGTACTTGTAAGCCCCTTTTTTGTTGTTGTATATTGGTGCAAAGTCATACTATAACCATTTAGCATTAAAATACTCTTGTTATTTGCTTGCCATTAGTACTAGTGTTTAGTGTTGAAATACTATCATGTGGATAGTCATTCTATTAATATTTGAGATTCTTTTAGCCATCAATAATTGAGGTTCTTAGCAATATTACCTGCTTATCTTGAAGTATGTGTGAAAGATGCATCTGGACCTCAATTTGGGTCTCTTCTCTATGGGTCTTTCGTCTGCTTGACAACAAAAAGTACATTGGATTCCATCCATGTGTTATGATTCTAACAATGAGTGCTTGATTGCATTAGGTGTCTCATTGACTGTTGTGTGATTCACGTCTCCAAAAATCTCCAAACTTTTCTCCTAAATGTCCAATTTCAACTAACTTTTGAGTCAGATATATCTACCTAGAATGCATTTTAAACTCTCTATTGCAATGCCAAAATGATACAATAAATCCTGCTATACAGAGTGTTTTTAAGATTTAAGAAGGCCTAGTATGACTGGTTACATACCACATTAAGTTATACCAGAGTGTATTGCATCTGTTTCTGTTTAGATGTAGCGTATTAAATTTTTAGCCTTAATAGCTTAGTCTGGATGGTGGAAAATCAACACTAAACAGTCTTTTTCAGGTCCCATTATGGCACATCGATGCTGGAGGAGTGTGATATCCAATGAGCTGTTTTTAGTTGATTTTTTCAGTGTCCGGAATGTGCTGACAAGCCCTTGCAAAAGAAACCTATTAAATTGCGCTCATTCCCTAGAATTTGGGTAACACTTGTTTGACAATATGTCTGCATGTGTTTACTTGTGATTTCTATGTTTTGGACATCATGAAATCCATTATATATGAGAAATACACATTTTGGACTTGTAAATATTGGGAGATATACATTGTTTGCATGTAATTTTCTGATGTTCATGGTTATTAATGAAGATGCATTGGACATATCATTTGTTGTTTTGAAAGGTCATTTATTATAATTTTCAAGAAGCTACAAATTATTTTATCTAATGTTACTAATGCAGAGGCATTTTCACACCGGGCTCGAGTGAGGTCGTTTGTGGGATGAGGGGCACACTTGGGGTGGGTGCGGCCCACGGAGGAGGTCTCGTGTTCGAGACTCCTCACTAGGAGTGATTAATGTGCATTTCCCACCGGGCTTGAGTAGGGTAGCCCGTGGGATGTGGGGACACACTCGGGGTGGGTGGCCCATATGATTTGGGGCCCACGAAGGGGGTTCGGCTGAGGTCCTAACCCATGCGATGTAGGGCCTGGGCTATGAGATAAAGAGATTAATTCGTCATACTTTAATAATGTGAACAACAACTATACATGTTTGATTTATATCCTTCCTAGCTGTTTCCTTATTGATTGGGTGTTGAATGTATGTAAGATTGGAAAACATTCAGTATCATATGATGTCATTTTGTAATAAATATATTATATTTGCAGAGCTAGGTGATTCATTCACCCAAGGTCCAAAGAGCTCTGAAAAGACAATGCTGTTCGATCACCGCCCACTTCAGCTCAATGAAGACGATTTCCAACGAGTATGCCAGATACCAAAGAGAAAGGTCTGCTAATGTTTATGGAAAATTACCATGGAATTTTTTACAGAGTATTAATTCACTTGGATTTTGCTACTTTTCTCCAGATTGAGTTTATTGTGTCTTTTCTTTCAGGGTGCGAATTTTAGGCACCTTCCAGGAGTTAGAGTCCGCGAGGACAATGCTGTGGAATGGGATGAGAGCGTTGAGAGAGTATACCTGCCCTCTGGAAAACCTCTGGTAATACGTGGTTGGGATTATGAAATGTCTCTACCATTATATGTTCCAGTTGTGCTAGTTCAACGTATAACACGCGTTTGGAGCAAACAAAGTCTTTCAATTGGCTGAAAACATCCACTGTGCAGAATATATTTCTAGCATGCTGTGAAACCATAAAATACCCATTCAAGCCTGCTTTTTTGGTTGATTTGGGGGAAGCCAGTCGGATTGGTTTCTGTTGAGTTGATGTTTTATAACCTGTATTGTCAAGCGTAGATGAGTTGTGGGTTTGCAAAGTGCAATGAAAGCCACCAGATCAACTAAGATCTTTGATGAACCATTCTTGTCTATGATGCGATCAATCTAGGTAGTCGGTCAATGTTTGGGTATCGCTGATCTTGTTAGTTCTTGTTTTGCAGGTCCCTGATTATGCAATGAGTTTTGTGAGAGGGAAGTCCTCAAAGTGAGTCCTTGACATTGTGAGCAGTGCTTTATCACTTGAGTTAGTTTTTGTGCCTTCTATTCACTTGTTTGAGTTTCATGCAGGCCATTTGGTCGGCTATGGTATGATGAGACGGTGCCTACTGTCGTGACGAGGGCAGAGCCTCATAACCAGGTTTCATGAGCTCATATTTCTTTGGATAATTTTGGTTTTTAGATGTGGATAAATTTTCATGCTTGAATTTATTTGTTTTTTTATTTTTGATAGACGATCTTGCATCCAAATCAAGATAGAGTTCTGTCTATCCGTGAGAATGCAAGGCTGCAGGGATTTCCTGATTATTACAAGTTGTTTGGGCCAGTCAAAGAGAGGTAATTTCCTTAGATGAAATTAGTTTTCATCGAAGTAAAAATGTTCATTTAGACTCTGATAGGCAACATTAGTAGGTCAAAAACTAGGTCTTGAACAAAATTACTAGCCCGTCGCTTGCTGTCCATCCATGAGTTGTGCCCCCATTTTTTGTACATGCTCTGTAGGCCATGTTTCATTATTTTCAATGGTGCGACCAACCTCATGTTGGGGTTGGCCTCATTTTTTGAGTGCCTGTCCATCACAGTGGTACACCATTTGAATGGCTTGGATGCCATACACATAAGACATGGACCATCAACAGTACATCCACAGATGGGCACAGATGTTTGTGATTTTAGATAACTTGCCACATTTGCTCCTTGTTTGAGTATTCTAATTGTATATACACAAACTACAGATACATTCAAGTTGGAAATGCTGTTGCTGTCCCCGTTGCACGAGCTCTGGGATATGCATTGGGTTGTGCGTCCCGCAGAATGGGCGGTGATGGGTCACTGATGGAGCTCCCGCGGAAGTTCCCCCAGTGTCTCCAGAAAGTCTCGTCTCCTACAGCACAGATCGAAGCAGAGGATGTTGTTGTGTAGTCGGCGATCAGAATTTGTTATTAAGCTGCTCTTGTATGCTTCAAGAGAGCGGACAGCAGTGATTTATTCAAACTCTAATTGTTGTTTGTGTTTTGAACTGATTATGATTCAAGCTGATGGCTCATGGCGAACATGTATTTTAGCTCATGTAATTCATTGTCAGTTGTATTTCGGGTGGAAGATGTGCGTTGTTGTTAAATGCAAGAAGAGAGCCTGAAATCCTCTCTTTTTTCTTAGTTTTCTTGTTTAGAAATGTTTGGTTTCTTTGGTGGGCCACATGTGAAATTGATAAGCAATGTTTTGAGTGTATGTTTGGTTTATTATTTAGTTACTCTCCGGGCCTGTTTGGAAATATCATGGTAATTCTACTTTTGAAAAAAAAAACAAAGTATTATGTCAAATCAACCTTTAGTGGATTTTGGAATTGTAATTAATGGACCAGATTTCACAATTGAGGCCGGTCACTTATGTACATGTGTGACTTAAATGTTACATGTAAAGGGTGCATACCGATGGATGCCATGGATAAAATACATGCATACGTAGAGCATGTAGACATGGATGCCATGGATAAAATACATGCATATGTAGAGCATGTAGACGTAGTGAATTTTGAAATCTACTCGAAATCCTGCCGTATCTCTTTGCGAAATAACTTCAAATGGAATTTACATTCTGCCAAATGCAATTCAATATTTACCTAATCCTGTATTCCAAAGTCTTCAGAGCGTGTGGGAAAATGCTGGATGAGGGGTGTGGGTCAATGTGATGTGGACCCCAGTTTAGCGGTTGGCCAGAGTTTAAATTTGCTGTAACAATCCTAGCCTTTCCCTTGTTTCTATGCCCGAGTGCTGCCCTGATCAAATGTCTCGGATAGTCCAAATCTAAGGAGATTTGTTGCGTATTACTTCATCCATCACGAGCCAGATCTTATAAATGATTTTAATCATAGAAACATGTGGATGAATCCAACTGTGTATTTAAAATACTCACGAATGTGGAATGCAACCTCTCAAGGGTCCACAACTTTCCATTATTTAAAAACCACTGCATGATAATTGGACATTGTACAATTGATAATTCAAATGCTTTCTGATTTGGCCCTGTTTGTATTCGCATATTAGAGTGTATTGTATTGTATTCGGGTACTGTTCATGTATATGTTGGATGGTTTTCAGAATACATCCAAATCAATATGCCATTAATTAATGTTTAGATAAGAGGTATTCTTCAGGCAAGTATATAATTTTTTATACATATCAATGTTTGGATATGAAGTATTAGGCCTGAGTATTGTACAATCATACAACATACAATGGCATTTGTACAATCGTACAACATAGTTTTGTGCCACTGGTCATGGCAACCTTCCTCCACAGGTGTGGTCCTGGCGGCACCCGTGAATGGTCTCGTTATTAATGGAGCAGATCTCCAAAATCATCCAGACGAAGAAATCCTAACCATTCAAATATTGGCTATCACAGGGATGAATGGGTCTAAATTTGTAAGGAAAATCAAACGGTTAATATTACCTTTTATCTGCTTCTATTTTGCTGCCACAGTTTGAGTTACTGATTTGAATGGCCATTCATTTGAAGCTATGCTTCTAATAGCCATGTAAGTATGTAGGCCCCACCTTTTTTTTTTTTTTTTTTTGGCATCAATCGCTCATTTTTCTATTGCATTGTGCTCATCCTTTCGAAACAAAGAACCTTCGTTTGTGTTATGAAGGGGCTACAGCCCAGAAAGTTGGATGTTGTTGACAATTAATCAGAACCGTTCCTGTGTCGACTTCAGCTATTGTTGAGCAAAATGAAGACAAGCTCAGAGATCGAGGGTCAAAACCATCCTACCAAAAGCTAACCTGTTGATCAGATGATTAGAACCATTGGATCGAGCTAGTTTTGGGGCCAAGGCGCATAGAATGGGGTTTCTTTAAAGTGAACGGTCCCGATTCGCAATCAGATTGGTGAGATGAAAAGATCAATGTCAGGCAAAACTACTACTATTCTTGCACTTTTTATTTAAATCCGAAAAACTTTCATAAACAGGAAAACAGATATAATCTACTCACATTCTCGATCGAGCTCTCAGGACCCTCCGATCTTCGCAGCCTCGAGATCGGCTGCTTTCTTCAAGAAGCTCTGATCATCGTCCTCGATGGCAATCTGGATCGGGGATGTTCCGAGGCCGTCAGCGACGGCAAGCATGATCTTCTTCATCTCGGACCGGAATTCTTCGAGATCAATGGTCCCGCTGTTGTCGAGGTCGAATTTCTGGAAGATAGAATCGTAGAGGGCCGTCAGCTGCTCGGGAGTGGTGGCCACGTCGATACCGAAGTGGGCCTCGATCAGACGGAAGGATTCGAAGGCCTTACGGAGCTCTGATCGCGAGAGGACACCATCGCCGTTGAGATCGAGGGCCGCGAACTGCTCGTCCACGCTCTTCTTGAAGGCTGATTCGTCCGATACAAAGGCCCGCACCGTAGAACCGTCCAATATCACGATCCCCATCTCTCTCTCTCTCTCTCTCTCTCTCTAATCAACATCCAAAGCTCGAAATGTTCGTCTTTTAAAGGATCCGATGTGCGGCTGAGCGGGCCTCATCACGGACGCGGATTAGCTACTGAAGTGACGTCACCACATTATTCGGGCCCACCATGATGTAGGTAATCCGCGTCCATCATGGTTAGAATTACCAAAATAACCCCCGGGATTAATAGTCTTTTACTCTTTTATGTTAGTCTTTCACCATTTAAAAAATGGTGGTGAATCTTCAACGGTAAATGTTCGGCAATCTGGACTATGGAAATAGCTGATGCAACTGGGCGGGTCCTGATTGAATATTTATAGTGATTAGATAATATTAACCGTCTGATTTTTTCTTTGAATTTGGATCATTTTACTTTCTAGCAACAATTGGATGGTTAAGATTGCATGATCAGTGAAATTTTAAGATGCGATCCATTCCCAGCGGAACCGACAACTGGCGGATAGTTGCACATCCGGGCCAGAGGTGAAGAGAATGACTCTATGGCATTTTTTAGGTGGTGCAAAACTAGCACAAGAGGAGTATCCGGACAGACCTACCATTTGTTTGTGAGGTCTGATATGCTGGCACGTATTATACATCTATATCAAATCGGACGGTCAATTTTGGGGGTCTTAATAGTTCAACGGTCTCGATCACATGGACATTGATCCACTTTTACGGATGGGAGTATCACGTCTCAGAACAGGACAACCGTTGAGGAGAAAAGCTTTTATACTCTGCCAAGTGTGATGAGCCATGCGCATGTGCTCGTGCAATGGACACGTAGTGGACATATGTCTTAAGTCAAGCAGTCTTAACTGTGGGTCCCACTGAGAACGGGTGGTCATAAGCCCTTCTAGTGAAAGGATATTCACGACTTGCTGATCCTGGACTTCTAGTGGAAGGTCGTCGTAGAAATCAACTGTTTAGAATTCAAAAAGAAAACATCAAGAAGCAGAAATTAAATGTAATATCGTCGTACATGTACCATCTAGAGTGGACCCCACTATTCTGACGGTTCGGATTCATTATATACTGGCCACGTGCAGTTGGGACAGGCATGTGTATGATTCATCACATTCTGCCAGCGTATATGAAATAAATCTTTCGTGTGTGGAAAATATCAACGTCGTCTTCGTGTCCTTATCTCTTAATCTCCACGTAAGAAGTACGATTTTGACGTGTCTGGTATGCATGTTACGCGAAGGATCGTGTGCCAGTGAGACCCTGGCCTCACCCAAGATGGTGCGGTTCTTATCGTGGGTCCCACATTGATATATCTATTCTATATCTTCGCCGTCCATCATATTTTAAATATAATTTCATTGCATTATCCAGAAAACGAAGCAGATCCAATTATCAAGTGGACCATACTATAGGAAACAGTGATGATTAACTATTAATGGGCAACGAAAGTTTTAGATCATGCTGATTTTTGTTTTTATCCCTTCAAAAAGTATTGAGTGGACTTATAAACGGATTGGATGGAAATTAAATACTAATAAAACATTAAGATACGCTCTAAGAAGTTTTTAATGGCAGGGCGTTCAATCACCACTATTTCATATGGCCCACATGAGATTTGGATCTTCCAAATTTTTGTGATTTGTCTTAAAACGATCTGTTAAAACGTATAGACGTAATGGATACAGAATAGATACATCTAGGTGGGCCCCACGGTAAGGACCGTACCTTCTTAGGTTAGGCCGCTGTCTCACCTATACCGCCCCCTTCTTATGAAGGGAAGTGCATTGGGTACGTGGCGTGTGAAGACGAGCACCGACGCTCCTCCAGCTCCAAGTTGTACGAACGGTTCAAAGGAGAACAAAGTTTTATGAGCCAACATTGATGTATTTATTATATCTACACCGTTCATTTATTTTTAAGATCACTTTAAAGCATTATTTTAAAAATGAATCATATCCAAAGGTCATCTGAACCACACCATAGATAATAGTGGAGATAATAATTTTCACTGTTAAAAATTTCGTAGGACCTGCTATGACGTTTATTTTCCATCAAATCTGCTCGCAAGGTCACAAAAACCCGAATAAAGATGAAAAACAAGTTTCATATTGATCTAAAGCTTATCCCAAAAAAAGTTTCGATGGTAGAAGTTCAACCCGACTGTAACCAACCGGGTTGCTGGTAGTCGGTGCTATGTGAGCCGACCAGTACGTGTTTCCTTCACTCCGTTCATACATTTTAACAGATTATTTTATAGTTTCATAACAAAATTGAGATGTATATAAATCTCAGGTGGACCACACCACAAGAAAACAATATTGATTGGAAAGCCACCATTAAAATCCTTCTAAAGCTCCATGTACCGTTTCTCTGACTTCCAATATGTTGACTGGGTCATGCAGGCTTAGATTAAGGGAAGAAACATATAAATTTATGACTTAAAACTTTTATAGCCTTTAAGAAGTTTTTAATGGTCTATGCCTCATTCAACACTATTTCTTATAATGTGGTCCACTTATGTAATGTTCTGAAAATTGAGGATTGTGCATATGCTGGACTCCTAAGCTTTCATGTATCACTTATACTTAATTTTATTGTTTTGTATTTAATCTCGTTTAATAAACAATATACAACTACTTGAAACATGAATCACAACACTACTAGTTTATTAAAATAGAAGTAGATATATATATATATATATATATATATATATATATATATATATATATATATATATACATGTTCAAAAAATATCAGTGGGTCACATAAGGTGTTATCCAACAAAAATATAAAAAATAATAAGTCCAAAAGAATATTTCACTGAGTCCATCACTCAGCGATCCAAAATAGGCTGCTAATCTATGGCGAGCCGCCCATTAGCCGGAAGTAGGACAGCTCATCTTCGTCGTCAATGCCAGCGCAGCTCGGCTCCTCAAACTCATCGCTGCCTATAGCTACTGAAGAGTCTGATTGGTGTTTTAAAACACCGTCCTAGAGTGGGAATGAGTGATCAACTTGGTGAGTGCTATTAGTCTTAAGTTACAACAAGTATCAATTTTATGATGAATTTAATGAAAGATAAACATTCATAAACACCTAACTAATCTTGTTAATGTATGCGCATGAGAAATGATATGATGCATGACCTCACAATAACACTCTCTCGACCGACTCCGTCTAACGATTGCGTATGATCAACACTCCCTCATTGTGACTTCAACCGCCGAGTTGCCAACCTAACTAGTGCGATGTAATCGATTGTGTATGCCGAGTTTTTAATTAAGTCCATTCAAACAACAGATTGGAAAAACTAGTACACCCCACGATATCAATGCCCTCAATTGGTTGCGAGGCCAAGACCCCTCAATGTGTGAAGCCGGGATCTCGTGATCCTTGATCCCATCGTGTTCTCCATCCCCAATTTCAAGCACATAGAAAGTGCTGAGAAGTGGGATCGCTCGCGGTCACTACGGGGAGGCTCGTCACCCCAGCTGTAATGTCCCGTCCAACTAGCACAGTATCTTGGGGTGTCTACGTAGGATTTGTCATAAGACCATTCGTTTAAACTACTCATGGTGAGGTACTGCAAGTAAATTAATTTATGATTAGCCCAATTGAGTAGACCTGACGGGTCATGATAGAACCTAGTGCGAGTCGCCAAGCCAGATAGCCGTTTATACTTAATAACAGCCCGTGCGGGCCATGCAGCGACCAAAGAAGGTCAGAAAATTTAAAAATTTAGAAAACCATAGATCTCACTGGGCTTGTGGTCTATCGCGGACTACGAACTCAGTGGACACCTAGAAATTAATTATTCGCACTGTCCTAGCAGCACTTATCAAATGCAATCCACCCAAAGTCATAATTGAAATCTGACACTCTTAAATGAAACTGAAATGTGAGGCATTTCAGTCGTCAGATTTCTTCTAAATTTACGGTAAAGGTCTAATGTATTTGTTTACCCCCGTCCACAAAATCTGGGACCCGATTGTGGAATGGTGATCGTTGATGGCAAATCGGACCCGTACGACCAAACCCCATATCCGATCGTTCTCAAATTTTGCATGGCCCTTCATCGAGCAATGAAGCACCTATCCTATAAGTTTCATGACCAGAGGGCCGCCATATCTGCCCCAATAACCGGAATGGACCCCACATGGCCATTTAAAGATTAGAATCGTATGATCAAACTCCATATTTGTTCATCCGTTTCCTTTTAAACTTTACATGACCCCTCATTGGGCCATGAGACACCTACTCACCTAATTTGGTGGCCAAGGGGGTGTTAGAGCCGCCCCAAAAGCTAATAGGGGATCCTAGAGGGCCATTGTGGGCATTTTAGGAAACTTCAGGCCAAAAGATCCAAGTCTAGAAAATAAAACCCTAGCTCTCTCATAACTCCCTCCTTTACCACAACCACTAAGGAGTAAAGAGAGAGCAAGAGAGTAAAGAAAGAAGAAAGAGAGAGTGAAGAAGAGCAAGGTAGACCTTAGATCGAGGTGGGGCCTGAGAAAATCAAACCTTATAACCCCCTCTACCTCTCCTCCAAGAAGAAACTCTCCACCACGACCGCACATTCATTCCGTTGATCGTCTAGGTAAGATCCCTCATCCCTTTTCTTGAAACCCTTGTGTTGAGAAGGTATTTGCATGAAATTCTAACATACAAATGTGTGCCTTAGGGATTCCAACCGATTGACCCCAAATCCACACTTCTACGTCGTTTTTCAAGTCTTCAACGATCCGAAGGTACGGACTATTAACCTTAGGTGGCCTTGCACCAGTTGTAGTATGAGTCTAATGATTTTATTTGTTTGGATGATGCATTTGGAGAATGTAGGGAAAAACCTAGGACTTGTTGGGTTGTTTGGAATTGTATGAAATTGTATGTCATATTGATTTTCTCATATGATGTTGTTCGTGCCTCTTACATGATTCGGTACGAATTGATGATCTCATGTTTATGCCTTGTTGGTTTTATTCACATGTTGTCGCCCTATAGCATGTATGCCTAATTAATCCTTGTGCAAATTGATTCTATGAGATATATGAGATGCTTAACATCCTCAATATCTCATACACCACACATACACCTTGTTCATGATGTTGTTAGCTTGCTTGTGGAATATCTAAATTGTATGTGAGAAATATAGATGCACGATATTGTCTATGCTGGTTGATAACGCTGATCCTTAGCATGTTATGGATGATTATCAATCCGTTGGTTGGTCAGGAAAATGAGGAGAGTGAGGGTAATCCCGTTAGTAGGACTACCCTGGGCTAAACCCATGGGTTGATAATCATCCATAACATGGGTCGCTCGTACCCGATATCATCTGTCACGTGGTTGCCTGGACTTGTGCGATATAGCTTGTTATTGATAAATCTTGATTGTTCACATATGTTTGGAACCTGGAACACCCTGCAACTGTTGTATCCCATCGATAACCAATTGAAATCGGTCTACCGCCTCATGAGTCAGGCATGGTGGAATGGGACACTATGTCTGAGCTGTCGGCCTATGTTGGGGTGAAGCGCCTCCCCGTAGTGACCCTGAGCGATCCCTTTCTCCTCGACATCCCCCATGTGCTCGAAGTTGGGAATGGAGAACCCGACAGGATCAAGGACCACGGGGTCTTGACCTCTCATGTTGGGGGGCCTTGACCTTGCAATCAGTTCAGGGCATTGATACGTGGTGTGTATCAGATTTTTTAACCTACTGGATGAGTGGACTTAACTAAGAACTCGGCTAACACAATTACATTACATCGCACTAGTTAGGGTGACGATTCGGCAGTTGAGGTCGCTTTGAGGGAGTGTTGGTCATACGCGATCGTTAGATGGAGTCGCTCGAAGGAGTGTTGTGACGAGGGCATGTATCATATCATTCGTTATGCACGCGCATTAATAAGATTAGTTAAGTGTTTATGAATGATTGCTTTTAATTAAATTCATAATATAACTGATACTTGTTACAACTTGAGATTAATAGTACCCACTGAGTTGATCACTCACTTCCACTATGGAACGGTGTTTTAAAACACTAACTACACTTCCCTGTAGTTGCGGGTGACAGGGAGTATGAGGAGCCTGGCGGCATGAGCTTGGACGAGGATGACGAGCTATCTTACTTTCAGTTGATGGACGACTCTCCATCGGCTTAACAGGCGGGATTTGGATCGTTGAGTTGTGGACTCAACTTTATTCTTTTTGGACATATTATTCTTTTTATTTTTTTATTGGGCAATGCCTTGTGCAACCCACTTATATTTTTAGACCTGTATATATGCTAGATCTCTGTCATTTCAGTAGACTTGTGTGGTTGTGTTTCATGTTCCAGGAAATTTCAGGCTGCGCATTTAAACCTGATTAAATGCATATTAATGAAAATCGGTTATAAGTAACACTCAGGAACTCGGGAGTCGAGTGTATGCACGACCCTCGATTTTCAGGACATTACACCAGCAAAGACAGACAGCTCGGATACAGTGTCCCATTCCACCATGCTCGACTCTCGAGACAGTGGATCAATTTCAAGTGGTTATTAATGGGCTTTAATGGGTGAAGGGTGTCCCAGGTTCCATTTAGGTGTGAGCAGACAAGGTTAACATACATGGTTGGTCAGTACGTGGATTAGATCGTGCGAGTCCAGGTGAGTATGTGACGGATGACATCGGGTACAAGCGACCCATGTAGTCCAACTATTGTCACCCATTCGCATTTGTCCAAATCCGTTGATTCAGCCTCAGGATAGTCCTACCAATGAGACCACCTTCTCTCACCTTAGTTTCTTGACCAACCTAGGGATTTAATGGTATTCAATAGCACTTCAACAAGTTAGGAAATATCATCTCATATAAGTGATGTCATGTAATCATGCCCTAAACATATAAATTTAAAATTTTTTATAAATGTAAACTACTAACAATATTATGAAGTAAATGTTCTTATGTGTTATGTGAGTTAGTGAGGAAGCCAAGAATTTCATATATCTCATAGTACAAAAATGCACAAGGGTTAATGCATCATACATGCTATAAGGAAACATTGTACAAGAATCGAACAAGACATGAACATACAATCATCAAAGTTATACCCAATCATGTGGGAGACAATAAACATTTCATAACCATTCCATGTTGTTTAAGAGGATCAAAGGTGAGGTCTTTCCTAGGTTTTCTCTAGATTATCCAAATATATCACCCACACATTCATAATTATTAGATTCATACTAAAATTGGTGTTAGGCTACCTAAGAGCAATAGTCCGCACCTATGGATCGTTGAGAGTTCTAGGAAATGATTTAGGGTTGCTAAGTTCGTAGGTGGATTCGTAGAGACCCTGAGTCAGATGAACTTGCATGTTAGGATTACGTGTAAATTCTCTCTCAACTTAAGGGTTTCCAAAAGAATGAGAGATTTACCTACCCAATCGGCGGAGAGGGGTTCTTCCGATTGTGGGTGAGAGAATTTCTTGAGGGAGAGGTAAGGAGTTATAAGATTGAACTCCCTTGGGCCCCACTTTGAACTATAGTCCACCTTCACTCTCTCATTTCTCTCTCTCTTCTCTCTTACTCTCTCCTTTCCCTTTGGTTGTTGGAGTAATGGTGAGAGTATGAGAGAAAGGGCCTTAGGGCTTTACTCCTTAGGTTTGGGCCCATTGGCCTTAAGTTTCAACAATTGCCCTCAATGGCCCTGTAGGGGGCCCTTTTTATTTTTAGGGCAGCCTTGTTACCTCCTTGGCCACCAAATTTAGTGTGTAGGTGTCTCATGACTCGTTAAAGGGTTGTGAAAATTTTGAAAGCAAACGGATGCGGGGTTTTATCGTGAAGTTTCGATCTATAAATGGCCTTGCAGGGTCCATTCTGGTTGCAGGGGCAGTTCTGATGCCCCCTTGCCACCAAATTTACAGGATAGGTGCCCCATAGCCCGATGAAAGGCTGTGCAAAGTTTGAAAACAAACAAATGTGGGGTTTTACCATATAGGGCCGATTTGCGATCAATGGTCACCGTCACACAATTGGATTCCAGATTTTGTGGATGGACGTAGAAAAATACTTTAAGCCCTCATCGAAAATGTAGAAGAGATCTGATGGCCGCAAAGCCTAATATCTCAGTTTTATTTACAAGTACTAGATTTCAATTCTAGCCATTGGGTTAAGGCTGGGCGAGTTGCGTTTGACAAGTGCCGTTAGGACGGCGTGGATAATTAATTTTTAGGTGTCTATTGAGTCCGTGGTCTGCGATGGACCATAAGCCCAATGAGATCTGCATTTTTCCTAATTTTTAGATTTTTCTAACCTTCCTTGGCTGCTGCATGACTCGCACAAGCTGTTGTCAAGTACAAATAGGTTATCTGGCTTGACGACCCACACTTGACTCGAACCCAACCAGACTGGTCCACCTTAATGGGCTAATGTGGGTTAATTTGTTGGCGGTACCCCACACATGAGCGGTTTATCGAATGGTCCTATGACAAATCCTACGTGGACACCTCATGACACTGTTCTGGATGGACAGGGCGTTACAATCTATCCCCCTTATAAATAAATTTCATCCTTAAAATTTGTACCTGTTTGTATTACTGAAGCAGGCTTGGGTAATGCTTGTGGACTTCTGCTTCCGTCTCCCAAGTGACATCTTCTTCATCATGGTGGGCCCATAATACTTTGACCAATGGGATGACCTTGTTGTGTAGGACTTGATCCTTCCTATCCAGTATTCGAGTGAGTTGGAGAATGTATGTGGTATTTTTCTTGAGCTCCACATGTTCCCACTTGATGATATGCGAAGGGTCGGAGATGTACTTCTTTAACATTGATACATGAAAGACATTGTGCACTCCGGCGAGTGGCGAGGTAGGGCCAATTGATAAGCAACTGCACCTACGTGGTCTAAAATCTGAAAGGGCCCAATGAATTGTGGCGTGAGATTTTCCTTCTTTCTGAAGCTACGACACCATTTATTGTGGAGATTTTGAGAAATACATGGTCCCCAGTTTCAAATTCTAAGTCCCTCCGTCTAATGTCGGCATAAATCTTTTGTCTGTTTTGGGTTGTTAAAAGGCGGAGCCGAATAATTTCAATCTTCTCAGTCGTAATTCAAACCAAATTCGGTCATCGCAAGCTTTTCTCACCAATTTCTTCTCAGTAATGTGGGGCTCGACACGGACGCCCATACAAAGCCTTATAGGGCAGCATGCCGATGCTTGCTTGGAAGCTATTATTATAGGCGAACTCAGCATAGGGGAGGCAGTTATGCTAACTCTCTTAAAAGTCTAGTACATATGCTCGCAACATGTCTTCTAATATCTGATTCGCCCACTCAGTTTTCTCGTCGGTCTGCAGGTGGAAGACAGTGCTAAATTTCAGTTTCACTCCCATAGCTTCTTGGATGCGTGTTCAGAAAATCAACGTGAATCGAGTGTCTCAGTCTGGCACAATCTTCAACGAGACGCCATGAAGTCATACTATCTCCTTGATATACAACTTTGCTAAATCATCAGCGGAGCTAGAAGTCTTTATTGGCAGAAAATGAGCTAATTTGGTTAACCGGTCCACAATCACCCATATTGAGTCATGACCGTTTCTAGTCTTGAGTAAGCTGGATATGAAATCCATAGATATGAAGCCCCCTTTCATTCTGCTAAAGGTATTGGTTGCAAAAAGCCTGGTGGTCGGCAGTGCTCGGCCTTGACCTGGTGACAAGTGAGGCATCGGGACACATACTCCGCTATTTCCTTTTTCATGTTGTCCCATCAATAGTTTCGCATTAGATCCCGGTACATCTTGGATTACCAGGATGCATTGCCAATTTAGAGTTGTGGGCGGCATTAAGAACTTCTTCTTGTAATCCATGAAGATTTGAGACACAAAGATGGCCTCGGTACCAGAATCCCCCATCATTATTGACTCTCCACTTGGACCCCACATCTTGCCCCGCTCTTTCCTTTATCTTTTTTAACAATTCATCTCCTTCCTAGGCTTCGATGATTTTATTGATAATTAGCAGTTGTACGTGAACATGGAAAATGACCTCATACGGTTCCTCCACTGTTAATTTCATGTCGAAGTTTTATACAAATTCCACCACGTTCCATTCTCTCACTATCAATGAGGCTGTAAATTCGAGCGTTCTCTTGCGGCTCAAGGCGTCCGCCACCAGATTGGCCTTGCCAGGATGATATGAGACTTCGAACTTGAAGTCCTTCAACGTTTCCATCTGGCGACACTGTCTCATGTTCAGATCCTTTTGAGTGAAGATGTATTTGAGGCTCTTATGATCATAGAAGAGTTCGAACTCTTCACCATAGAGATAGTGTCTCCATATCTTTAAAACAAATACTACTGCCACCAGTTCGAGGTCATGGGTAGGGTAGTTCTCCTCATGTTTCCTTAGCTGTCAAGACACATAAACAATTGCCCTGTCCTTCTGCATGAGTATGCAACCCAAGCCCATACGAGAGGCGTCATATTGATGGTATACTTGACCCCTTGCTCAGGTAACACGAGTACAGGTGCTAACATCAGTTTATCTTTCAACTCTTGGAAGGCCGTCTCCGCCTTCTCATTCCAGGCAAACTTGAGGTCCTTCCGTGTAAGCTGGGATAACGGCCGGGCTATTTTTGAAAAATCCTTAATGAACCTTCGGTAGTAACCTGCCATGCCAAGAAAACTTCTTACTTTTGTAATTGACTTTGGTTACTTCCAATCTTGTACTGCTTTCACCTTGGCGAGGTCTAAGGAAATACCTTCTTTGGATACCGCATGACCCAAAAATTTGACTTCTTCCTTCCAGAAGTTGCGTTTCCTAAATTGCACAAATAGATGATTTTTCTTGAGAGTTTCAAGGACTGCACGTAAGTATTTTTCATGCTCTTCCCGACTCTTAGAATACACCAATATGTCGTCGATGAATACAATGACGAATCTGTATAAGAATGACCTGAAGACTTTGTTCAAGAGATCCATGAATACCGCTGGAGCATGTGTGTCTGAACGGCATAACTAGGAACTCCTAATGGCCAAAGTAGGTTCTAAAGGTCGTTTTCTGTATATCCTCATCCCTGACTCGCAGCTGATGGTACCCTGATTGTAGATCGATCTTTGAGAAGTATTGAGTACTCCTCAATTGGTTGAACAAGTCGTCAATTCTGGGCAACAGGTATTTGTTTCGAACCGTCACTTGGTTCAGTCTTCTCCTGTAATATACGCACAATCGCAGTGTGCCATCCTTTTTCTTTACAAAGAGGACTGAGGTTCCCCACGGCGAGACGGTGGGTCAGATAAAGCCTGATTGTAATAAAATTTTGATTTGCGTCCTAAGCTCTTCCATCTCACATGGGGGCATGCAGTAAATTGGCAAGAAAATGGGTGTGGCACCCGGAGTTAGATCGATCGTGAAGTCTATCTCACATCGAGGAGGAACTCCAGGTATGAATTTGAATACATCGATGAAATCTTAGACCACGAGAGTGCATGTTAGTGAGGGTCCATCATAACCTTCTTCCAATGAAGCATAACACAAAATTATACGTTCATGGTTGACCTGGACTGGGAATGTGAAGGAAGTGTCGTCGCTTCATGTATTTTCACAGACATATAGTCACAGTCGATTTTCGCCTTCATCACAGTCAACTAGTCCATGCTCAGGATGACATCGCAATGGAAGATCTTGCTCACTATTAAGTTCACGAACACCACCTTACATCTTAAGTCTATGGGGCAATCACGACATATCTTTGTTACTTCTGAGTAAGTATCGACAGTGATAATGATCTTTACCCCTATGAAAGGGGTAGGGCGTAGCTCTAAACGCTTGACTGTTGCATGCGATATGAGTGAAGTAGTAGATCCAGTGTCCACCAAAAGAAATATGGGAGTACCTTGTATGTGGGCTGTCACCTTGAAGGTCGTATGAGAAGGTTCAGTCGTTGTATAAGCCGTTGGGGCGGCCTCACTTGAGGTGTAGGAGGACAACAAAATTGCTGTTTCGGTCCTATCGCCCTCAGAGGAGGAATTTACATGGCTTGCTGTAGAGGCCTATTGATGCGTTGAGGGGGCATGAAGCCGTGGTCCCTCATTCTTGAGAAATAAAAGGGCTCCGAATGGCCTACCCTCTTGCAGTATTTGCACGTGGTTTAACCGCATAAAAGGAGCTGAATGAGATTTAGGCTTGGGAGGAGAGTTCGGGCACGACCTCTTCCCAGTGAAGGTTGAGGATTGCCCTTCCGTCTTGTTTCTCGGGCCTAGCTGTAGTCGAGTTCGAGAGGCTCATTCTTCGTCTTATTCCAACCGAAGGGACATCTCCACTAATTCGGCGTAGGTCCTGATGCTCGCACAACACAATTTGGATCGGATACTGTCCCTAAGACCCTCGGTAAAATGCTGCATTTTGCCCCCTCATCTGCCACAATCAACGGTGCGTAGCCTGATAGTTCGGTGAACCAGTTCTCGTAATGCGTTATGGACAGTCCCCTGCTGGAGGCGAAGGAATTCATTCTCTCTCTCATTGCGGTTGGTTTGTGGAAAGTATTTCTGGTATAAACGGGCCTCAAACACTTCCCATGTCTATACATAGCCTGCAGGGATGGTTCTGAGCATGCTTTTCCACCATAAATCGACCTCCTTCTCAAAGAGGTAGGAGATCATCTTAACTCTCTCCGCTTCAGAGCAATGGAGAGGTCTAAGCAACTTGGTGACCTGATTCAGCTTATGCTCGGCTTCCTTTGGGCGGTGGGTGCCGGCGAAAGTAGGTGGTTTAAACCTCTGAAACCACTTAAACAGGTTACTTGTAGTGGCTACAGGTACGACTAAGCCGGGTTGCTCCGGTTGCTGCACACTCATGTTGTGGACCATGGTTCCCATCATAGTGGCTAGTATTTGTTATTGTTGTTGTATAAGAAGCAACATCTGGCCCATTTGGTCCATAGCCGGGGTTGTCTGAGGTGTGGATGTCATGGCTTGAGCTGGCGGCACTCTCGGGGCCGCTTCTTGGGTAGTACTACCCGTGTTTTGGGAACTGGTCACCTTTTGGTGGCCTGTTTGATTATCGGGGACTTGGTCCCTCTCAACTAGGCCGCTGTGAGGTAGGTGGACGTATCGACCTTCTCCACGCAGAGGCATTTCCTATAAGGACGTTCCTTAAGAGGTTTAGTACTAGAACATTGCCCATACCAAGGTCATGCGTAAATATACATGACCGACATATATATATTCCACTCATGAGCATAGGCAATTATACATACAAGCATTCACATGGCGACAAGAAAATTTCAAGGTAATCTATACATTCACATCAATTTCAAAATGCCATTGGTATGGCCAGTACATCCTACAACATGGATTACATGTGTCACTAGATACTTTAAACATAAAGGAAATACAGCCTAATCAAAGTAAAAGTTCTATCTAACCTTCAATACATGGAATTAGTTCTAACTGACTTAAAACAAACTAATAATTATCAGTAAAGTTAAGCTACTATTCTTTTGGGTTGGACGAGGACGGGGGTGCTTCCTTCCCTTTGCTGTGGCATATCAAAGCCTTTATGACCCGATATATCTTCTTGTTCCATTTTTTTTGCTCTGCATAGTGCCTTTCTTGGCTTTCCTCCATCTTAGTCATTCTAGCATCGAGTGCATCCAAGCGCTCATGTATGTCTGGGGTGGTAAGCGATCCACCGCCGAATTCTTCGGCTTCCTCAGTTTGTTTGGCCTCCTTAGCTTCATCCTTATCCTCATTCTCATCCTTGTCACTTCCATCGCCTTCCTTTTCTCCTTCGTTGGCATTCCCAAACTCTTCAATGTGAGCCTGTTGTTGTTTTGGTCCCAATCCCATAAGGTTTAGCATCTTATCACTCGGGACTTCTGTTGGTACGGGGTTCCCATTTGATCCGCCTATCCCATACTGTCGGGCCAGATGGCAGACTAGGTGGCCATAGGGAAGGACTACGTCTTTCCGTATCACCTTTGCGGCGTTCACGATTTGGTGAAGTACTATACTGGGGGCGCACACATCCGCTCCATGACCCACTAGATACAAGAACTCCACCATATAGCAGGTGCAACCGGTGCGGTTCTTTAACCTCGGGTATATATTGTAGGCAACACTGTGGTGAAGTACCCGATATTTGGGCGCTAGCGTTGTCGCGTACAGGCCGATGTCCCGCGTCCATGGGGTAGCTCGGCCACACAAGAAGCAAGTCCGTTCATCACGGGTTCGACCCGATTCTAAATTATTTTCGTCAATTTGCATCTCCCCCAATGACACTCCCCGTATTTCAGAAAAGTCCTCAACCCCCAAGTGGATGTTCTTGCCACGTAATATAATATCAAATCCTAGGGGCGTGAATTGAGGGTTTTTAATTTGAGTGTAGAATGCTCTATCCTGCCCCTCATCGACCTGCTCACCCCTATAAAACATGAGACCTCAATCCTTCTCCATAAGTCGGTTAATATAATGTCATGAAAATTGAGGGTCATGCATACACTTGACTCCCAAGTTCTCGGGTATTACTTATAATCAATTTTATTATTTTATGATTAATCAAGTTTAAATGCACAACATGAAATTACTTGAAACATGAATCACAATTCATAGCTAGTCTAATGTAATGGAAAAGGCTAAATGTTTACAAGTCTAAAAATTATAACTATGGGTCGCACAAGACATTACCCAATAAAAGTACAAAAAATGGTATGTCCAAAAGAATGATTCGCCAAGTCCCCTACTTAGCGATCCAAGTCCGCCCACAAAACCAGGGCGAGCCGTCCATCAACTGAAAATAGGATAACTCATCCTCCACATCCAGACTCTCACCGCCATGCTCCTCGTACTCTGTGTCACCTGCATCTACTAAAGATCCTGGTTGGTATTTTAAAACACCATCCCAGAGTGAGAGTGAATGATCAACTTAGTGAGTGCTATTAGTCTTAAGTTATATAAAATTAATTATATTGTGAATTTAACGAAAGACAATACATTCATAAAATCCTAACTAGTCTTGTTAATACATGTGCATGTATTATGATATAATGTATGCCCTCGCAATAATGCTCCTTCAAGCGACTTTATCTGACGATCGCGTATGACCAACCACCCTCATTACGACCTCAACTGCCGAGTCACCAACCTAACTAATGCGATGCGGTCATGATCGTGTTAGTTGGGTTTTTAGTTAAGTCCGTTAGAAAAGCAGATTTGGAAAACTAGTATACCCCACGATGTCAATGCCCTAAACTGGTTGCGATGCCAAGGCCCCTCAACGTGTGAGGCCAAGATCCTGCGATCTTTGATCCCGTCGGGTTTTTCCATTCCTGACTTTAAGCACAGGGCGGTGCTAAAATGTGAGATCGCTTACGGTCACTACGGGGAGGCTCATCACCCTAGCATAGGCCGACAGTTCAGACATAGTGTACCATTCCACCATGCCTAGCTCTCGAGTGAGTGGATTGGTTTCAATTGGTTATCAATAGGCGTTAATGGTTGAAGGGTGTTCTAGGTTCTATACAGGTGTGAGTAGATAGGGTTAACAAATAAGGTTGGTCAGTAAGTAGAGTAGACCGCACAAGTTCAGGCGAGCACGTGACAGATGACAGCGGGTACAAACGACCTATGTATTCTAACTACTATCGCCCATACGTAACCGCCCAATTCCACGGGTTTAGCCTCAGGGTAGTCCTACCAATGGGACTACCGTCTCTCACCTCAGATTCCTAACCAGCCCAGGGGTTTGTTGATATTCAATAATACGTCAATAATAAGGGTTTATCTACTAATAAGCGATATCATGCATTCATATTTCCAAACAAAAAATTCACATTTTTCTTACAATGCAAATGCCAATAATATTATGAAATAAAGGTGCATGTGTGTTATATGGGTTAGTGAGGTAGTCGAGCATTTCATATATCTTATAGTACAAAAAATACATAAAGGTTAGTGCATCCAACATGTTATGAGGAAACATCATAAAGAATCGAGGAATGAATGTACAAGCAATCATCAAATGCATACCCAATCATGTTGAGAAACATTAAAAATTCATAATTATTTCATATTGATTTGGGGAGGACCTAAAGTATAAAGTCTTGTCTAAGTTTCTTTAGATTATCCAAATAGATCACCCAACAAGCAAAATCATTAGATTCATACTGAAATTTGTGCTAGGCCACCTAAGAATAATAGTTCGCATTTATGAATCATTGAGAGCTCTAGGAAATGATCTAGGGTTGCCAAGCTCATGGGTGGATTCGTAGAGATCCTGAGTCAAATGAACTTACATGTTAGGATTACATGCAAATCCTAACTCAATACAAAAGATTACAAAAAGATGGGTACTTACCTCTCTAATCAGTTGAAAATTGAGCTTGGAGTTGTGGATGTGAGAGAAAGGAAAGAGATTTGTTAGGGTTCCAAGTTTCCTTGGCTCTTCCAACAACAACACCCTCCTTCACTCTCTTCTTCCTTTCTTCCTTCTCCCCCCTTTTTTCTCCCCTCTTCCTTTATTCCTCTTAAGAAAAATTCATATGGGGAGAGAGAGTGTCCAAATAAGGCCTTTATATAGTGCCAAGTTTGGTGTAAATGGCCCTCAGGGATGAGTTTTACTATACTAGCCCTAGGGGATATTTTTCTACCATTTTTGAGGCTACTACGGGAAATAGGAGTTGACACCCACCGTTGGATAGTTGGCCCTAACGATGATTTACCCATAGACACAAATGACCTGTCATTTGGATGCGTCGATCGATGGGTAAGATCAGAATTCAATTCAATAGTCACGGACTATCGATCGGGCTTGCAACTATACGGATTTATGTAGGACATTACTTTAGGTTGTTGCTCCAAATTTGGTCATTATCTAACCGTCCGAAAGCCACAACTTGGGTAAAGACCGAGCGTAGATAAGTGACTCAAGTTCTTGGTTAGTTTCAAGAATATTCGCACAACTCATGTACTAACCTTGTAAGTCCAAGTTGAGTGATCCAAGTCATAATCTCGACTGGATGTCTCGCGATGGACGTCAAGCCCAGTAAGACAGATATTATTCTATAGTTTTGGAACTATTGGCCCACCAACGAGCGGTCTAGAGCTCTTTCAAAAAATTGACGTATTTCTAGAATGAATTCAGTATTGAGATTTGTCATGGGAAATGATTAGGATTTGGATTAAGTATGTTCATAGTGTGACCTATTTATAAATTATGAAAGTGGAGATTTAGTCATAATTACTCTAAATTGTCAGTTTTAGGCTAAAAGAGTAACGAGATTGATTTGGTCTATTAGTCAAGATCCGGACCTTGTCTGACTCAGCTTCAGTTAGATCTTTAATTTACTCATATTATCTTAATTAGTTAACGATGGGTCGGTTAGATTTGGGTCCTATATGAGTATATCATGGGGCTATACTTGATGTTTAAGTGATCGGGCGGATTCGTGGACTTCCTATGGTTGATTAATCAAACTTGTGCAGTTCTTTACTTATACCACCCCTGTATAAACTAACATTGAGTGCTAATGGTCATTAAGTGATAATATAAGTTTATTAATAAAAAAATTTCTATAGATTTTTAAAAATCCAAAATAGTAAAAATCGAGGACGTTACAATCTACCCCCCTTAAAAATAATTTCATCTCTGAAATTGCCTAAGGGTAATAAATGAAGATATTATTATTTCGTTTGCCTAAGTTTTATTGATTTTAGGTTTATATGCGTGGTAGGGTGCATACTAAATATACTAGCCTTGCTTATTATATTCTACCCCCCTTAAAAGTTTTCACCTTCGAGGTTTGAAAATAAATGTCAAAATCATTATTATTGTACTAAGTGGTTGTTGATAAGGTTTACCTAAATGTGATATATTCTAGTATTTCTGATTGGGCTAATACGAAAAGACAATTGTGGTAGGCTTTGATCCGATACGTCGATTGTACACCTGACTAGGGCAGACAACTTGTTGTATCCCTTCCTAATCCTGATAGATCATAGTCTTTTACTTGGTCAAAGCAGTGAGTCCTTTGGTAGTCACATAGGATTGAGAATTGGGTGAAGCCGCGAATGCTTCGCAAGTGTATGGTCTCGTAATTCCGTAGTCTGATCGACTTAAATGTTTAGGGAATACCTCATATAATTGAAATACTAAAATCTTTTATTTTTGAGGTTGTCATTCGGGTCTTTGTTAAAGGGAGTTCTCGTTTTAATTCATGTCCAAATTAGTTATTAATAAATCTTTGTCTATGCCTATGGTCACACGATTATCCCAGAAAGGTTTTCAATGACCTAAGATTGTATTTGTATGTTGCGGTTTCGATCCTATGGTTATCAGGAGTAGGGTTTGAGAATTGACTGAGTGGACTGAAGTGGAGAAGGGTAGAAAAGAAGAGGCTCGCAAAAAAGAAAAAAATGCAACAGAACTATGCTTACTAATCTCGTAAATGAGGTCCGATTGTTTCTCAAATATGCAGCAGAACTCTGCAACAAACTCAGCTGCCCTATGCATCATCCCATTCTTAAAGCAAACATTCACCATCATTGTAAAAGTGAAAAGATCAGGCATGATCCCAACTCGAATTATCTGATCATACACATGAATCGCTACACGGGCTTCATGACTCCTAACCAAATTATTGAAGAGACTGTTACAAGATCTCAAAATAGGCCTCATCCACACCTCCCCATATTATGGAACATGTAGAGTGCATTCTTTGACATGTCATTTTTTATATATACCTCAAAATATTTTTAGTGGTGGGAGTTCAATCCTCACTGTGTGATTCACTTCAGCCATATATTTGTCTGGCTCATACCCTAAAATAATTCAGAAAAACTGAATGAATGGCATGGATACAATCCATACACGATATTGGCCCCATGCAGCCCTTGGATTTGAGAGAGATGAGTGGAATAGGAAGGAAATGGGGGGGGATTTGAAAGCCTAAGGGCCTGTTTGGTTAGTGGAATTGAATGGTGTTTAATTGTATTAGATGGGATTAACATCATTATTTCACAATGATTGCATGTCTGGAAATACCATGGTATTGTAGCCATCTAATCCTATATTTGGGATAAAAAAAAATTTACCACGAAAAACATCGGATCAAGCTAAATCATGTTTGGTGGACCTTGGAATTTGTAATTAACAGACCAAATTCACAACAGATGTTGTTCATTTGTACATGTATACAATCAGAATGTCACATGTAAATGGTGTATATGGATGGATGGCATGGTTTAATGCATACCTCAATGTTGGGCTTACATGTGTAGTAGATTTCAAAATCTATGGAATTCATGCATGGGATCAAATGCAATTTCATGGAACTAAATGCAATTCCATCCCACCTAATCTCAACCTTTCCATCCTCTTCAAATGTTGGATCTAATTACACAAACTAAATGCAATTTCATCCCACCTAATCCTATCAAATACCATGTGCTAAACACCCCCTAAGGGCTTGTTTGGTCAGTGGAATTAGAACCCCCTGGATTCATAACCCCAAAGATTCTCCCAATGTGTTTGGACAGTGGTATTAAGTGGTATCAAATGGGATTGCATTACTAATCCCACTTTGAAATTGGAAATGACATATTTGGAAGGAGTTTGAGATGAGATTAAAATTAACTTTCTAGGCTTTGAAAAATGAGGCTTATGTTGAAAAGTGTGAGATGGGATTACTAATCCCATGGATGATAGATTTTTGCTTCATTTAGTTTAATTCAAGTGCTATTTGAAAGTAAATCCTTGCTACTTTTAGCTAATAAATTATTTTTTTATAATTTTTATAACGATTCATTACTAATTTAAATTTTATTCTATAAAATTTTATTTTATTTCAAGCTTCATAAAAATTATAAAAATTCTAAAAGTACCAGCCATCCAATACCAATGATTTTCTATTTGTTTCTAAAATACCTCTATTTCTTGTAATGTCTTTCATACTTACAGTAACTAAATTAGTTTCTAAATTTTTATAGTAAGTTATCAGTAAGTTTACTCACATATTACAAAATTTCATCTCATTTTGAGTTACGAAAAAAATATTAAAACTCTAGAAGTGACATTTGTCTGAAACTAGGGCTGTACATCGAGCCGAGTCGAGTCGAGGTGGGCCAAACTTGGCTTGACTCATCCATACTATACTCGAGTTTGAACTTGAGCTCGAGCTCAACATTGAAGCTTGTCTTATTTGCCAAAGCATTTGAGTCGAGCTCGAGTCGAGCTAGTGGTTCAAGTCGAATCAAGTTTATATCGAGTCGAGTCGAGTTTACCTCGGTAGGGTAAGGGAAAGAAAAAGAGGGAATGGGGACGGGTAGGGTCGGGTAGGATTTTTTAGTAAAAACTTTTAGGTTTTAACTTCTATTTTTATACTTAAATATATATTATATATATTTAATAGTAATATAATATATATAATATATATTCTTAAAATATATTACTCAAGCCGAGTCGAGCTTGAGCTCGAGCTTCACGTTGAGTCGAGTCGAGTTAAAATACACCATGGTCGAACTTGGCTTGAACTCAACTCGAGCTTTAGTAAACAAGCTCGACTCGCCTTGAGTCTGCCTTTCAAGCCGAGACAATCCGAGCTGAGTCGAGCAAGCTTTTCAAGCTAGTTGACTCGTGTACAACCCTATCTGAAATTAATGATTTTTTTGTATGATTGCAAAATGTCTCTCTATTTATTGTAAGGTTTCTTGTACTTTTGGTAACTAAATTATTTTTAAATTTTTTATCATGTTTCATTACTAAGTTTAAAGTTATTCCATAAAATTTCATATCATTTAGAGCTGTAAATAAATAGTTAAAATTTTAGGAGCAATAGCTGTCTGAAATTAATAATTTTTGGACTGTTGGTTAAAAATCCTAAGTTTAACTGTAATAAATTTTTTTTTTCTTATTTTTATACAAAACTAAACTCATCAAGCTTTAATGTAGCTTTTGAATCATCTAAATTAGAGTTGTAATGAAGGAAATATGAATTTTTAAAGTTGACCCAAAATTACAGAAATTCCCGGCGGGGTCACGCTGGGTCCCTGGATGCCCGGGCAGGGTCAAGCGGATGGGCGGGGTCACGCTGACCCTCTATTTTTTGAGTGGGGGTCGCCTTGCAATGGCCATATCTCACAAACCGGAATGAGTTATTCGACGTGCCATATATGAATTTGGGGTAGGATAAGCATATCTACGCAATGAGCCTAATTATTTTACAAGATTCCTCTCGGTTAGAGACAAAAATCTGATTTTTCTTTAGTTTCACTAATTTCAATAAATTTTCATTCACTCCTAACTCTTTACCCCTAAATGGGTTGAAACTATCAAATTTGGCCCGATATTCGCTCATTTTATCTAGGATGATGGTTTCAATCGTCAAATCGTTCAGTTTCTAGCCCGTTTTGTATATGGGCTAAGGTCTTATAAGGCTCTCAGACCTATTCTCTAGCGGCACTACTCCCTCTCGCTACCCAATCCTAATTCTTGAGAAATCTTATCATCCATCTAAGATTGTCGGTTCCGGTTCTAGGAGGGTTCCTACCATTCTAAGTCTCTGTTGCGTTTCCTCTCGAATTAGCGAATGTATAAGTGAGTTCATGACTCACGACCTAATTAATTCCAAATCATTGCTCTGATACTAACTTGTAACGCCTTAAAAATTGGAGGTCGTGCAAACGCTTGACTCCCAAGCTCCCAGGTATTACTTATAATCAATTTTATTATTTTATGATTAATCAGGTTTCAATGCGCAACATGAAATTACTTGAAACATGAATCACAATTCGCAGCTAGTTTACTATAATGAAAAAGACTAAATGTTTACAAGTCCAAAAATTATAGCTATAGGTCGCATAAGGCATTGCCCAATAAAAGTATAAAAAATTATATCCAAAAGAATGATTCGCCAAGTCCCCCACTTAGCAATCCAAGTCCGCCCGCAAAACTAGGACGAGCCGCCCATTAACTGAAAATAGGACAACTCGTCCTCCACATCCAGACTCGCACCGCCATGCTCCTCGTACTCTGTGTCACTTGTATCTACTGAAGAACCTGGTTGGTATTTTAAAACACTGTCCAGAGTGGGAGTGAGTGATCAACTCAATGGATACTATTAGTATTAAGTTACACAAACATCAATTATATTATGAATTTAATGAAAGACAATACATTCAAAAAATCCTAACTAGTCTTATTAATGCATATGCATGTATTATAATATGATGTATACTCTCACAATAATACTCCCTCGAGCGACTCCATCTAACAATCTCATATGACCAACCAACCTAACTAATTCGATGCAGTCATGATCGTGTTAGCCGGGTTTTTAGTTAAGTCCATTCAAACAGCAGATTTGGAAGACTAGTACACCCCACGATATCAATGCCCTAAACTAGTTACGAGGCCAAGGCCCCCCAACATGTGAGGCCAAGACCCTGCGATCATTGATCCCGTTGGATTTTTTCATCCTCGACTCTAACACATGGGGGGTGCTGAAATGTGGGATCGATTGCGGTCACTATAGGGAGGCTCGTTATCCCAACGTAGGCCGACAGCTCGGACACAGTATCCCATTCTACTATACCTGACTCTTAAGTCAGTGGATCGATTTCAATTAGTTATCAATGAGCGTCAATGGTTGAAGGGTGTTTCAGGTTCCATACAAGCGTGAGCAGATAGCGTTAACAAACAAGGTTGGTTAGTAAGTAGACTAGACCGCATGAGTTCAAGCGAGCACGTGACAGACAACATCGGGTACAAGCGACCCATGTAGTCTAACTACTGTCGCCCATATGCACCCGCCCAATTTCACGGGTTTGGCCTTAGGATAGTCCTACCAACTGGACCATCGTCTCTCACCTCAGATTCCTGACCAACCCAGGGGTTTGATGATATTCAATAATACATTAAAAATCAGGGTTTATCTACTAACGAACGATATCATGCATTTATATTTTCAAACAAAAAATTCATATTTTTTTTACAATGTAAATGCTAACAATATTATGAAATAAAAATACATGTATGTTGTGTGGGTTAGTGAGGTAGCTGAGCATTTCATATATCTCATAGTACAAAAAATACACAAGGGTTCGTGCATCCAACATGTTATGAGAAAACATTATACAAGAATCGAGCAAAGAATGTACAAGTAATCATCAAATGCATACCCAATCATGTTGAGAAACATCAAACAATCTATAATAATTCCATATTGATTTGGAGAGGACCTAAAGTATAAAGTCTTGTCTAGGTTTCTCTAGATTACCCAAATACATCACCCAAAAAGAAAAATCATTAGATTCATACTAAAATTTGTGCTAGGCCACCTAAGAATAATAGTCCACACCTATGAATCGTTGAGAGCTCTAGGAAACGATATAGGGTTGCCAAGCTCGCGGGTGGATTCGTAGATATCCTGAGTCAAATGAACTTGCATGTTAGGGTTACATGTAAATCCTAACTCAACACAAAAGATTATAAAAAGATGGGTGCTTACCTCCCTAATCGGTTAGAAATTGAGCTTGGAGTTGTGGATGTGGGAGAAAGGAAAGATATTTGCTAAGGTTTCAAGTTTTCTTGGTTCCTCCACCAACAACACCCTCCACTCTCTTTCTTCTCCCCCCCCTTTTTTTCTCTTCTCTCTCCCTTTGCTCCTCCAAGGGAAATTCGTATGGGGAGAGGGGGTGCCTAAATAAGGCCTTTATATAATACCAGGTTTTGTGTAAATGGCCTTAAGGGATGAGTTTTTATTATACTAGTCCTAGGGGATATTTTTCTATCATTTTGGGGCTACTATGGGACGTCGGAGTCAACACCCACCGTTGGATACTTGGCCCTAGTGATGATCTATCCATAGACACAAACGGCCTGTCATTTGGATGCATTGATCGACGAGTAGGATCAGAATTCAGTTCAACGCTCACCAACTATCGATTGAGCCTGCGACTATACAGATTTGTATAGGACATTACTCTAGGTTGTTGCCCCAAATTTGATCATGATCTAATGGTCCGAAAGCCATAACTTGGGCAAAGACCGAACGCAGATAACTGACTTAAGTTCTTCATTAGTTTCAAGAATATTTGCACAACTCATGCACCAACCTTGTAAGTCTAAGTTGAGTGATCCAAGTTATGATCTCGATTGAATGTCTTGCGGTGGACGTCAAGCCCAGTAAGACGGATATTATTATATAGTTTTGAAACCAGTGGACCACCAACGAGCAGTCTAGATCTCATTCAGAAAATTGAGACATTTCTGAAATGAATTAGGTATTGAGATTTCTCGTGGCAATGATTAGGGTTTGGAATAACTATGTTCATAGTGTGACCTATTTATAACTAGTGAAAGTGGAGATTTGGTCCTGATTACTCTAAACCATCAGTTTTAGGCTAAAAGAGTAATATGGTTGATTTGGACTATTAGTTAAGATCCGGACCTTATTTGAATCGGTTTCAGTTAGATCTTTAATTTAGTCATGATTGTCTTAATTACTTTAAACCGTCGATTTTAGGCTAAGAGAGTAACAGGGTTGATTTGGTCTATTAGTTAAGATCCGGGCCTTATCTAAATCAGATTCGATTAGATCTTTAATTTAGTCATGATTGTCTTAATTAGTTAGCGATGGGTCGGTTAGATTTGGATCCTATGTGAGTAAATCATGGAGCTATACCTGATATTCAAGTGATCGGACAGATTCGTGGGCTTCCTACGGTTGATTAATCGAACTTATGCAGTTCTTTACTGGTACCACCCCTGTATAAACTAACATTGAGTGTTAATGGTCATTACGTAATATTATAAGTTTATTAATAAAAAAATTTCTAAGGATTTTAGGAAATTTAAAGCAGTGAAAATCAAAGACGTTACAGTTAAGTAGAGAGTTATTACCTAGCAAATATTCCTCCACGGAGGCCTCGAAGGCGACCTGGCACACGCGAAAATTTTCTAAATCTTCAACGGGTGGTTCACCGACTCGCGTGGCAAGCTCCCCTTGAGAATTGTTGCTCCTCTTGGATCGGACTTCCGTGCTTAGTTTCTCATTTGGATCGGCCACCTTCTTGCTTCGTCTTTCTCGGCTGGGCTCCGCCTCTTTGGGAGTCGGTCTTTTCTTCCCCATGAGGGAAAGAATCACCGGGATAGTGAAGAATGAGCCAATGATGAAATGGCCAAGCTATATGTCCTAGAAGGGGGGGGGAGGGTGTCACGCCCCAAACTCGGAAACCGGGCTCACAAAATTCCCGATCGCCGAATCCGGCGCCGACAGCCTCCGTAGAACCCCATTCTCGGCTCCTAGCTCCCATTCGCCAGGTTCCGATCCTGGGATGCTACGAGGAGGATTTTTTTATTTTTTTTTAACATCAGTCTGATACGTAATGAGCATAATTAAAGGCATAACCCACAAACAACAACCAAGCACTCCATTACATTTCCACTATGATCAAAAATTTTTACAAGTACAATGAGCATAAAGGGAAATACAATGGTAAATAACAGAAAACTCCAAAATGATCAGCGACGCGCTCCTGCCTCAACGCTGCTGCAGTCCAACGTCACCTGCACGCAACGGTCGTGCATAAGCTTACAGAAAGCTTAGAGGGTGGTGAAAGTGTGTGCGCAAGGTAATAATATGAATGCAATGTCAGAGTAATGCGGAATATGCAGATGGAACCAAAACGTCATGAGCCGTACCAAGGCTATGCAATGCAAGACATGAATGGTATTGGCCATCCCAAGGCCATGCAATGTACAATGCAACTCAAGCATACAGATACTCGTCAATGTCCACATATCAGTACAGCTCAAAGTATGGAATATCACCGGGGTCTAGTACACTCTAAACCAGATTGCCGCCACATCGCGCGCAATAAGGTAAGTGGAAGAGACCTCACTATCCGTCTGCCAATATCGGGCGCGACTCGTCGATAGCGGACCCATTCCTCGAGCTGGTCAGACTCAGCCTAGCATTGCCCCCTACACTCGGGCGGGTAAGGCCGTACCCCCTTCCAACCGACCACGACACAGTGGAGAGCACAACCAACTGGTATTCGGCACTCAGTGCTCATCTACCCACTCGGTCTAGACGTTGGAGCAACCTCTTGGTACCATAAGGGTTTAGGGACTTTCACCCAGGGATATCTATAGTACCCCATGTAGATCAAGATTTCCGGTATCCAATCCTGCCAACCACGATGCGTCTGTGGAGGCTACGGCCCTGATGTCGCTAGGGCGTACAACAACCATATCACACAAATGCGGAATGCATGAATCACGCTATCCAGTCATGCAACCAATCCTGCGCATACCGTGCGCTCATGTAGGGCAACACCGCCTAACCGGGAGCCCATAAACAACCTGCCCGAAGGCATATGCCATGATCAGTCAATCCTCATATCAAGCATGCATATGATGCGTATGATCATGGGTCATGAAACTATACTAAACATGTTATAATAAAATGCATTATCTTACAATGCAGATGAGCCTGAACGGCCTAAATACGATAAACATGGTCCAGTAATGGGCCCTAAGGAGAGTCGTAATGTGGACATCCAACCAACATTACACTCGCAATGTGGACATCAAACCAGCATTACTTCCCAGGCACAATCTTCTTAAAACACCGCTACATAATCGGTATTGGGTTTACACATTGCAATGGACCTTATGTTCCTCCCACTGGGCCTTACATATATATCAAATGGGCCATAGCTTATGGGCTCTTATTCATCAGATGGGCCACAGAAATGGGCCAAACCAATGGGCCTTAAGTGCATTACAATGGGTCAAAACCCGTGGGCCTTATATTGCATCAATTAGACCTAGTCACATGAGTTTAATATATAACCAATGGGCCACACTAATTGGGTCCCACATGTGGATCAAGTGGGCCTCAACCCATAGGCCTAACATGAGTTCAATGGCCTAAACCCCTAGGCCTTAGTCAAATAAAATGGGTCTAACTCATGAATTTCAAATAAATTCAGTGGGCCTAAACCCATGAACCCTTTTTTTTTAATCAAATGGGCCTAACCCATAGGCCTTTACAAATCAAGTGGGCCTAGCCCATAGGCCTTTACCAATCAAATGGGTTTAATCCCATGGACTTGCAACACACCAAATGGGCCCAAGTTTTTAGGCCTTAAATGAATCCAATGGGCCTAGCCCATAAGCATTTCATAAACCAAATGGGTCTAGCCTATAGCCCCTTTGAAACTCAAATGGGCCTAACCCATAGGCCTAAAATGATCATTTCAAGAGGATGAAAGGTCCGGATGCACCACCTACATCATGGCGGGGTCTACATGAGGGCCCGCCATTTCGTAAAGTAGGCTATATAATATATATATCTAAACTACATAATATTTATATATATGTATATATATATAGTTTATAATATAAATATATACATATATATAAACACACATGCCGCACACACACGCTACACACACTGTACACACGTTGCACACCCATTCAACACACACGCATGAACACACACGCTGCACGCAGGTCATAAGGGCCCCACCGTCACGCTGACGGTGGGAGCAAACCCATACATCACTGTGGGTCCCATGTGGGGCCCACCCCGAAATGTTTAGACGACATCCGACCCATTCATAAGGTCACTCGGACCTGGATGAAGGGAAAACATGAATTTCAGCTTGATCCAGTACTTCTGTGGGCCCCAACAGCGTACCAACGATAGAATTCAATTCCCACTGTTTCACGTGGTGTGGGCCACCTGAGTTTTGGATCTGCTTCATTTTTGGAGGGGGGCCACCTGAGGAGGTGGCCCACCTCATGAACGGGTTGGAGTTCAAATAAACATCATGGTGGGGCCCACACGCAGGGCCGTGGGCCCCCCTGCGTCCGTCCGCGTCCCCATGCAGGCGACGTGGGCTGCTTCAGACGGTGGCAGCAGCGCTGCCACCTTTTACTCTTTTTTTTTTTTTTTTTTTTTTTTGAAAAACTTATATGTGGGGCCCACACATAGATAATCCACTCCGCCCAATGAATTCTAGGGCCCAAACATGCCGTGAAAATCCAAGGGTTGACACTTAATTGACGTGTAGAAATGACTAAATGGGCCCTAGAAGCCTTAGAAGGGTAAAAGCATCATTTTCTCTGGTATGGCCAGCATGATCATCGGATTGAACCCACTCCTTGGCTCAACGTCTAAAACGTTATGGGAAAGAGGGTGGACGGCTTGGATCACACTCATACATCAAGGTGGGGCCTGTGCAAGTGGGCCACCAAAAAGGACCCCTTTCTTTCTTACTTTTTGTGCTTTCCTTAAAAACGTCCAGCGTCCCAGACGCTGGACGGTGTAAATATGTTTTTTTTTTTTGATGATGGTGGGCCCTGATGAAGTGGGCCCCCCACTGATGGGTGGCATGGGAGCAACGGCCAAGGTGGACCCTACTTGAGAAAAATCAAATATCTCAAAGTGGGATCTATTCCAGTGGGCCACACCGTCCTTTTTCAATAAATAAAATAAAATAAAATAACATAAAGTAGAGAGAGAGACATGGAGAGTGGGACACGGCTTGTGATGGAGGGTCCCCGTCATTATGGGCCCTCCCATACTTGAAATCATACATCCATGGGTCATTTGCACATATGACCATCAAAACTCAAGATCAACGGTGGGAATCCTTTCCCCACCGATACGGATGGTCTAGATGACCCTTCTCAAATGAAAATAAGGAGCATGATGGGGGTCCATGGAGAATGGCCCCATCATGGAATGATCATGGCGATCCAAGTGGTCCATTGGCCACAAATAAGGGTCCCAAGTGAGATCCACACCATTGATCGGTGGGCCTCACTTGGTCCACCATAAAAATAAGAAAATCTACCCTATAGAAGCACCCACCGTCCGATCTTCTCGCTCCTAGGGGTTCCTTGGCACCTTGGCTTCAACTTCAACGGTTAGGATGAAGAATGGAGGGTTGAAATGGGAGATTTTGGGGTAGGAAGGTGGGCCACTTGAAGTTTAGAGGGGCTTGGAAAATTCCATACGTATGGAACCCTTGCAAATTTTTGTTGCTTGGATTTTTTTTTGGAATGAGGGAGAGTAAGAGAGAGAGTGATGTAAAGGGAGAGAGAGAGAGTGATGGATGGATGGATGAGTGATGGTTGTGTAAGAAAGGTATGGGTTAGGAAGACTTTTGTGGCTTTTTGTGTAAGAAAGGTATGGGTTGAGAAGACTTTGGTGGTTGCTTGGGAAAAGGGATGGAAGTGATGTGTACTTGACCTTTGATGGGTTGATGGGTGATTGATTGATGGGATTGATGTGATTGATGTGACACATCGTTGAGATTCCCTTGGTTTTCGCAACGCGCGGCGTTTTCTCGCACCGAACGTTGGCTCATATCTCTTGATCAGGGTATCGCCTTGGCGCGCGAGTCGCGGTATCGGAACCGCGGCGACGGTGCGGTCGCTATGGTATTGGTCTCGGGTTGAGTCGACTCGGGTTGTCGGTACATGAATCCAGGTTGCGCGTCGATATTGTTTAAGGGTCGAAAGTTGCCGGAATTCGACCGGTACGACCGCGGAAGTGTACGGAAAGGTACGGACCAAGATACGGGTCTTACAGAGGGGGGGGGGAGGAGGGGGGGTGAATAGGACTATGTCAAATTAATATTAAGTACAACAAAATTAAATTAAATAGATAGCTAAACTAAAATAAATCAATTCACAATGCAACCTCAAAATTTAAATCTTGAGAGATTGATACAAAAGTTGTTTTAAGGACAACCTTATACCAAAAACTAAAGGTTTAAGGTAGGATAACCTGATTTCTAGAAAGATCTTTGTATCAAGAACTCAAACCGAAAGAGAAAAATATAAATTCAAAAAGAATAAATTGTAATCTTAAGAATTGATTATTCTAAGGACAATCATGCACCATAAAAATGGCAGGGCAACCTTACTAGAATAATTATAAAAATTGATGCTCAATTTGATAAAGGAATAACAAGAGATAAATTGAAGAAATAAAACTCTAAACTATTACACAATTCTCCACACTTGCTTGAAATGTAAATTGTTACAACATTCACATCCACATATACATTCCACAAAACTAAATGATAAAAGATAAAGAATTAAGCAAGCATTCAATCCACAAGACAAGGAGTTATAGTGGTTTGCCTGTGTGTTCATGAACTGTTAAACAACAGCCACACAGAATGCTACTCCACTCCTAATATCCTCACACAGGGATATTAGCGTTCACTATTAAAATAGGTTTCACAAGTTCACCTAAAACCTTCACAATTGTGTCCTTTTCACTTGGGCTTACACGATTAAAAAAAATCCCTCTTTTCTGAGTTTTCTGGCTCTCCTCAGAAAACCACACAAATTGAGATTTTTCTAGTAAATTCCAAACAAAACCAAAATAGAATGGAATTTATAAAATTATAAAATACCTGAATTTCTCCTCTTGTAGCAGCCCGGAAGAACCAATTGGAGTAGATGTTTGAATATGAAAGTTCAATGTCCAATACTCACTTTACAATGTTTATAAGTTTTAATCGATTTTAAATTAAATCAGATTGGGCTAGCTCTATTGGATTTTAATTCCAAGAAGAAGCAAAATAATAATTTTTCTTTTCAAATCAAATTAGAATATAGAATAAAATCAAATAGTAAAAAGCTAATAAAAGGAAATAGAATTATGCCCAATATAGCTTAAGAACAAACACAAACTTATCTCAGAGTAGAGCTTCAAATTCACTTAAATTTTTTGATGAATAACTCTAAAATTCGTGTGCTATTTATAGCTACAAAAATTCATCTTCGACTGGTCCTAGGGTCACCACGACTGGTCGAAGAAGAAACAAATTTTTAAATTTTCAGTCGCGATCGGATAAAACCGTTTCACAACCGGTCGAAGGCAGTTCACGACCGGTCGAGACCCCTTTATGACTGGTCGTGCGACACTTGATTTAGTCGTTAGAGTTTGAGTCGTAGCTCCACGACTGGTTGAAGGTTGAGTCGAGACCATCTTACGATTGGTCGAGCAGACTCCAGGACTGGTCGTAGCCGAATAGAAAAAATCTGATAATTTGCAACAAAACTACGACTGGTCTTGGAATATCTTGGACTGGTCGAACCAGTGCTAGGATTAGTCGAACTAGGTCCAGGAATGGTCTTAAGATAGACCAGAACCATGCATAATTATAAACATTAGATTATGTATCCAAAATGACTTACCCTAAGGTCAAACTAAGGTCTATCAAACCTGGGACACAAAGTATGGATATTGAAACTTTCACTTTTAAGTTGATGTAGCTTGAACACATCACAAGCTTCAGTATCACTTTAAGTTGCACTTGTCTTCCGGTCTATCTTGAGTCTCGAACTTGAACTCTTTATTGTAGCTTGAACTAGCTTGAGCTTGAACTAACTTGTACTTAACTAGCTTGAACTTGAAGTGTTGATGAAGTGTCTCGAACCCAGTTATCAAGAAACAAACACAACAAACACAAGACATATATAGAGGTTTTGACACATAAAATTTGACAACCAAAGGAGCATGAGACCATAGCACTTACAAATGGTTGCAAGGATTACCATCTCTCTTGGCCAAAGGGGGATGTATGTAAGGAAGTACTCTAGGAATGATTTGTGAGAAGGGCTTGTGGAATGGGTCCTTAGGATGGGGTTTGATGTTGGGTTTTAAGAATGAGTTTATGGATTTGAGATGGGGTTTTGAGAATGGGGTTTGGTGTTGGTTTTTAGGAATGGATTTTGTAAATGGTTTGAAAATGGGTTGTGGAATGTGAGGATTTGGAAAATGGGTTTTAGGAGAGGAGTGAGATGAATAGAAGAAAGTTTTATGTGAAGGCAAGGAAGATGGGGGGTTCATTAGAGGAATGAGATATTGAAAATGGTTGGGAGGGAGAGTTGAAGGAGAAGGTTTTGAGGATGGGTTTTGAAGGAATGGGATTTGAGGGAATGTGATTTATTGAAGGGAAGGAAAATAGGATGTGAGTTTCAAAATGAATTTGAGGAGATGTTGGGTGAGATGGGTTAGAAAATGAGTTGAGGAAATGAGATTTGAGAAAAGGTTTTGAGGTTGTGATTTGGTTTGAGATTAAGAGGGGTAGAGGTGAGATGAGAGGGTTTGGTGGGTGTAGTGTAGTGAGAGGGTGAGAGGTGAGGGTCTTTAATGTACAAGACAAGTGAGCCTCACTCTAGTTTTTGGTTGCAAAAAGGGGAAACGACCGGTGATCCGGCGGGGGCCACGTGGTCCCTTGGACCGCTTACCGGGGTGGGGGGCACGCGACGATCGGCGGGGGCCACGTGGGTAAGTGGCTTGCCAATCCAAGCAGGGGCCATGCGGGTCCAGTGAGGGCCACGCGGTTCCCTGCCAATTCAGGCGGGGGCCACGTCGGCCAGGAGGGCCGCTTGCTTTTCAGCTTTCTCGAGCGCGGGTAAGGCTCCCCGGGATGTGCCATATATGATTTTGGGTTAGGAGAAGCTGATCTACACAATGAGCTTAGTCGTTTCATAATATTCTCACTGGTTAGTGGTCAAAATTTAATTATTTATGCTTCCACTATTTATGGTGAATTTTTTATCATACATCGATCTTCATCCTCGAATGGTTCGGAAGTATCAAGTTTGGCCCGGTGTTGGCTCATTTGGTCTAGGATAAAGGTTTCAACCATCTATTCGTTCAGTTTCAGGCTCGTTCATATCAATGGGCTGAGGCACTGTAAGACTTTCAGATCCATTTTTCAACGACACTACACTCTCTCGCTCCCCGATCCTAATTCCTTGAAGGTCTTACCTTCTGTCTAAGGTTTATCGATTCAAGTACTTAGGGTGGTTGTAAACAGTTCGGTGTCTACATTGCGTTCCTTCCTAAGTTAGTAGTCGCGCTAGTGAGTTCATGGTCCACGACCCAATTAATTTTAAACCATTGCTCTGATACCAACTTGTGACACCATGAAAATTGGGGGTCGTGCATACGCTCGACTCCCAAGTTTTCGAGTATCACTTATAATTAATTTGACTGTTTTGTGTTTAATCTCATTTAATAAGTAGCATGAAATTACTTGAAACATGAATCACAACACTATTAGTCTACTGAAATAGAAGTAACTAAGTATATATATACATGTCCAAAAAATATCAGTGGGTCGCACAAGGCTTTGCCCAGCTGGAAGTAGGACAACTTATCCTCATCGCCACCTGCAGCTAGTGAAGAGTCTAATTGGTATTTTAAAACACCGTTTCAGAGTGGGAGTGAGTGATCAACTCAGTGGGTGCTATTAGTCTTAAGTTACAATAAGTATCAATTTTATGATGAACTTAATGAAAGAAAAAATTTATAAACACCTAACTAATCTTGTTCATGCATGTGCCAGAAATGGTATGATGCATGACCTCACAACAACACTCCCTCGAGCGACTCCATCTAACGATCGCGTATGACCAATACTCCTTCATTGCGACCTCAACTGCTGAGTCACCAACCTAGCTAGTGTGATGCAATTGTGATCGTGTTAGCCGAATTTTTAATTAAGTCTATTCAAACAGCAGATTGGAGAAACTAGTACACCCCACGATATCAATGTTCTCAACCGGTTGCGAGGCCAAGGCCCCTCAATGTGCTAGGCTAGGACCCCGCGATCCTTGATCGCATTGGGTTTTTCATCCCCGATTTTAAGCACATGGGGAGTGCTGAGAAGTGGGATTGCTCACGGTCACTACGGGGAGGCTCGTCACCTCAGTGTAGGCCGACAGCTGGGATACAGTGTCCCATTCCACCATGCTCGGCTCTCGAGACAGTGGATCAGTTTCAAGTGGTTATCAATGAGCTTCAGTGGGCGAAGGGTGTCTCATGTTCCATTCAGGTGTGAGCAAACAGGGTTAACATACATGGTTGGTCAGTACGTGGACTAGATTATGCGAGTCCAGGCGAGTACGTGATAAACAACATCGGGTACAAGTGACCCATGTAATCTAACTACTGTCGCACGTTCACATCTGTCCAAATCCGTTGATCCAACCTCAGGATAGTCCTACTGTAATACCTCGAATTTTGGCCAATCTGGGATTTGACGTCCTTAGGCAATGGGTCAACTAAAACACCTGAAAAATCGCTCAGAACCCAATTTCATAGCTAAAGAAACCACTTAGGATTAATTCCTATGGAAATTCAGCGTAAGTTAGCTAGCGCAACGCTGGAGTAGCTGGGAAACAGTCCCTGATCACTTTAAATACGTTCTACAAGACCCAAATCGAGTAGAACGTATGACTCCATAATACTCTATAACCTCGGATCAAACTCTAAGCGGGTTTGTTCTCTGGACCACTTTGAATTCTTGTATTGGATTTAGACCGCGCGTCGAAAGTCCGTTACTTCCTATCTTAGACCGTTAGAACCGCCCAGCTGGACTTGACAATCATTTCGAAAATCAAGTCAAACCGATAATCACAGACTATTTCATTGAGCCCGGACTGAAGAGACTGCGAATAGGGACAGAATTGGAATTTCAAGTTCAAATCTGGCACACGACTTGACACGTCAGTATTAAGCATTCTGACCATCAGAATTCATCCAGATTACACCCTCGGATCAGGAAAAATTTCTATTTATTATTATGAGACTTCCAGCCCTGATCTACGTGCGGTGACCGCTGAACTGAAACTGGTCCGCCACGTGCGATCTGCGAACCCTGCCGGACTGAAAACTTAATGCGCGCTAGATCTGGTACGCATGAGCTTAGGTCCTATCGCATTCGACCAGGGGACCACCAGAAAGCATCTTTTGGACCGAAACAGCCCCGATTTGGTTACCCCTAAAGTGAAACTTGTTCGCGAGCCTATTTCGGGCAAGTTTGGGCTTATAAAAGGGCTTGAAACCCTCACTCCTCTCTCCCATCCGAATTTGTAAAAACCCTAGATTGGGAGAGAGAAAAGGTGAGAGTTTGTGAGAGAAGGTGGGAGAGCTTTCCCTGCTGCTGCTGCACGTGCTTAGGCAACGCACTCCGATCACTTTTCCGGCGATTCCTCCGCGTTTTTAGGTAAGAAAAACTCTAAAAAGTTGCTGATTTGATGCTTCTTTAGTTCCATAGTTTGTTAGTTGATAAATCTCGTAAATCAGGTTCCTTAGTCGCCGTAGACGAAGCGTATACGCTCCGTTCGAATCACTTCACCTATAAGGGAAAAGGTGCGGATTTTAGACGCTTTAATTGACTGTTTCCAAAGCTTTCAATGACGTTTAATAGTAGATTATCGACGGCATCGCCGTTTGACATGTACAACATGCTCTCCGTTTCCTGTTTCGTAAATTAACGAAGAATATGAGATTTAGGGCATTTTAGTCATTTGTAGGAAGTACTGTTTTCATGCACATTTTGCTGATGTGATTGACATGGTTTATTGTCGCATTAGAATGTTAGGAATGCGTGCATAATTAGTTTGGCGAAGAGATTCGCCTAAATGCGCACTTCGGGTCGACATACTATATGTAGACTTACGTGTGTAGTGTAAGTGTTTGTATAAATGCTCGTATTAGTATGTATTGAATTAAATGGTGTTATGAATTAATTTGAGATTGATTTCTCAATTAAATTGCTAATGTAAATGATTTCCTACAAGTTGGCCATATGTACGATTTCATTATTGGTATGAAATGCATATGCTTGATGTTTCACTTGAGTGGTATGTTTTAACATGTGCTTGATGATTTCCTTATGATCTAGTTGAGATCGAATTCTCAATTAATATGCTGATGGAGATGATGTCCTATATGTTGGTGCTATGTATAATTTCATTATATGCGTGATAGACATGTGTAAGATGATTTACTCTGGTTGTATGTTATAACATGTGTTAACATCCTCACGTGGTTGTATTTCATTTCCAATACTCTCACTTGATTTGCTGATGTGATTCCATGTGTTTGGGACTATGCCTAGTCCAGGCAGTCGGTAACCGAGCGAATTCGTGGCTGACTGGTCATAGCCACGAACGACGCATCGATGAATGTGATTCGTGTTTAGAGTTGGCGGCAGTGGTTAGGCCACGCGAAGTGTTTTACGCACTTTATGTCGTTCGACTTGAGATGCGATCACGCTAGTCGAGCCCGTTAAGTAACCCGACTGGCCGATGTATGTTCATCTTGTATGTGTCATAACTGCTTGAACCTAGGGTACTGAACTTACCACTGAAAACCCTGTTAACCATGGTACCTTGATCCACGAAGACTCATGAGCGGGGCATGGTGGTATGGGACACCGTGGTCGAGCTGTCGGCCTACGCTGGGGCCACAAACCTCCCCGTAGTGACCAGTTAACACCTAGACTCGTGAGCAGATTATGGTGGTATGGGACACTATATTCTAGCTGTCGGCCTATACTGATCAGGAGACGAGCCCTTTGTAGTGACCGCGA
Organism: Magnolia kwangsiensis; assembly: GCA_037074715.1. Classification (NCBI taxonomy): domain Eukaryota; kingdom Viridiplantae; phylum Streptophyta; class Magnoliopsida; order Magnoliales; family Magnoliaceae; genus Magnolia; species Magnolia kwangsiensis. The sequence continues at coordinate 10,095,171 of CM073577.1, read as the reverse complement.
GCGTATTCTGAGTCCACGGGAGGCGACGACCCTTCCGTTGCAGTAGAGTACAGTAGGCCTGTATTGATAAGGTGATGGGGGAGCGGTGCAACGAGTGCGAGCAACAGCCCTGACAGCCCTTGCAGTGACCTACGAAATACACATCGTATGAGATTACTAGGAGTGACGACCCTAGACAGGATCTGTGTTGGGATTGATATAAGGGAAGTACCTTAGTTTCCCAATCCTGATGTTTGAATGGACTAATAACAACTTGAAATTCATATCACCATAGCATTGCATGTGTCTGGAAGATGTGGAGTACTCTAGGGAGTGTGGCATGCCGCGGTCGTAAGATGTTGCCGCATGAGGGTGATCGTCGGTGAGGGCATACATCACGTCATGTCATAATTGCATTAACAACAGTATTAGGAATGTTTGAATTATTTCTTTACTATTATCGCATGATTGATTTGATAACATGTTAATCTTTGCTCTATTATTCCACTGAGTTAGCTACTCACTCCCACGTTACGGGATGGTGTTTTCGGACACCCACCAGTCCCTTTTGTGATTGCAGATGATGGCGTGGCCTGCGAGGCGGTGCTGGACTTGATGATGAGGAGGAGGATCCCTCCTTTATGCGTGATCTGATTGACGGGATTACAGGGAGGTTGATTAGATACTTTGATACTTGTCATTTTTATTTTTAGCGCACTCATGTATATTCGTTTTGTCTACTTTTGGAGTATACATGTATGTATATAACCTGGTAACATGTTCACACTCTGGAGACATAAAATAGTTTATATATGTTATACATACTATCACAGTCTTCCGCTTGTTAATTTAACTGTCTCTGGAATATGATATGCTGTTCTAGCTTAATCTCACTCATGTTCAATACATTATCACAGACAACATTCAATCATATATATCTATGTTGCATAAATAACATTTTGGAACTCGGGAGTTGGGTTTTTGCTCGACCCCCCGATTTTCGGGATGTTACACCTACCAACGAGACCACCTTCTCTCACCTCAGTTTCTTGACCAACATAGGAATTTGATGGTATTTAATAGCACTTCAACAAGTTAGAAAATATTATCTCATACAAGTGATGTCGTGTAATCATACATTAAACATATAAATTCAGAATTTTCTATAAATGTAAAGTACTAATAATATTACGAAATGTGCTTGTGTGTTGTGTGGGTTAGTGAGGAAGCCAAGAATTTCATATATCTCATAGTACAAAAATGCACAAGGGTTAATGCATTATATATGCTATAAGGAAACATCGTACAAGAATCGAACAAGACATGAACATGCAATCATCAAATTCATACCCAATCATGTGAGAGACAACAAACATTTTATAATCATTCCATGTTGATTGAGAGGATCAAAGGTGAGATCTTTCCTAAATTTTCTCTAGATTATCCAAATACATTACCTACACATTCATAATCATTAGATTCATACTAAAATTGGTGCTAGGCCATTCAAGAGTAATAGTTCGCACATATGGATCGTTAAGAGCTTTGGAAAATGATCTAGGGTTGCCAAGCTCGCAGGTGAATTCGTAGAGACCCCGAGTCAGATGAACTTGCATGTTAGGATTACATGTAAATCCTCTCTCAACCTAAGAGTTTCCAAAAGGATGAGAGATTTATCTACTTAATCGGCGGAGAGGGGTTCTTCCGATTGTGGGTGAGGAAATTTCTTGAGGGAGAGGTAAGAAGTTACAAGATTGAACTCCCTTAGGCCCCACTTTATTTCAGTTTTATTTACAAGTGACATATTTCAATTCTAGCCCTTGGGTTAAGGCTGAGTGAGTTGCGTTTGGCAAGTGCCGTTGGGACGGTGTAGATAATTAATTTCTAGGTGTCTACTAAGTCCGTGGTCCACGATGGACCACAAGCCTAGTGAGATCTGCATTTTTTTCAATTTTTAGATTTTTTTGACCTTCCTTAGCTGCTACACAGCCTGCACAAGCTGTTGTCAAGTACAAACAAGTTATCTGGCTTGACGGCCCCACTTGACTCGAGCCCAACCAGACTAATCCACCTTAATGGGCTAACCTGGGTTAATTTGTTGGTAGTACCCTACAAATGAGCGGTTTATCGAATGGTCCTATGGCAAATCCTGCGTGGACGCCTCATGACATTATTCTGGATGGACAGAGCGTTACAACTTGATATTGGGATATATCTCATTTTTTGTCTCATATAATAAAATGATCTAGAAAAATATATGGGCGCTCGAGAGAGTGTTGGACGGCAATGTCATGCATCATATCATGATATCATATATGAGCATTAATAAGAGTAACTAGGAATTGTGTGTTTTATTATTTTTCATTATTTGTACATATGAAATTGATAACTTGATGCTAATGGAATCAATGAGTTGATCACTCACTCCCACACTCTGGGACGGTGTTTTAAAACACCAACTATACCCTATCTTAAATGCAAGTATTATGGAGCCTGATGTGCTAGATAGGACGATTATAGACGAGTAAGAGGAGCTCTACTACTTCCAGCTGCTGGGCAGGTCTCCATAGGGTCAGCGGCGGGCACCTTAGGGTAGGGGATATTTTGTATATCTTTTGGACTAAATATATTTTTCTGAGACGCAGTCCCGTGCGTTATGCGTATCACCTTATTTTGCTAGTCGTACCTTTTATTAGTTGTACTTTAATTTAGTAGTTAATTGCAGTTCATGCCGCATGATTCCTTTAATTTCTCAAACGCTCGTATATCAATCAAATGAAACCCACATTTAGACAATCCGCAAAGCATAAATGGCACCTGAAAATTTGGAAGTTGGGCTTTACTCGACCCTCGGAATTTTAGGGCGTTACATCATCCCGAGGCTAATATACATTTATACATCCATGCATCTAATCAAGATTGTATTCTAATGTGATTATTATGATTGTCTTACAACTCTTATGAGCTTTACTTAACTGTGATGATGGATGTGAAATTTTGGAGGGAGATCTTCACTAAGATGGCCACTTACTCTTTAATGTATACACACACCAATAGATGACCCGGTGTAGAAGACTCTCAGGACGTGAGTGAGAAACTGATAAAGGAGGCTTTATATTTCAGCGCAACCCAGCTATTTGAATTGAATCAATAGCTAGCCCTTTCATTAGTAGTTAAACAATTTGATTTCATGTATTGTTCTTTTTTTTTTTTTTTTTTTTTTTGTGTGTGTGTGTGGGGGGGGGTGTTAGCTTGTTAATTAGTACACACCCATGTCAGTAAACACCCTCCATGTTAGCCACCCCAGCTAGGGATAGATACCAAGACCTCAAGTGTTGAAACGAGGTATCTCCACTCAGTCTGCCAGTTGAGCTATGGATCTGGGTGTGATTTCATGTATTGTTGGTTGTAATAAGTTCCCATCTAGTGGACTCCTGTGAATATTGTAATGGATTGTTTGTTTTCCAGACTTCGGTGTATCTTGCTTCCATAATGCCTACCATGTAAAATGAATGTGAACGTGGTTAAATTTGAGGAAACGCATACATGTGTGTTATCGTTAACACTCGAAATTTTGAAACTCGAGCATCATACTCAAGCGACGAAATTCTGGGCATTACTTGTGATTTACAATGAGAGAAATTAAGCCATATCCTTAATGAGTTTCATAATTATGATACAGTATGTATAGCTACCGCTACACTTTTGATGGCTCACTTATATGAGTATAGAAATATAGTATATGGATATACCCATCAAATCAGGGTTGTTGATTCGTCAAGAACACTTGGAGATTCAAGTTCGATGAAATTATGGAATCTAATTCCCACTACTGGTTGATTCGTCAAGAACACTTAGAGATTCACGTTTGATGAAATTATGGAATCTAATTCCCACTACTTATTACTGGGCTTGAGGCCTAACAATTTCTGTCCTTGAGATACTAACTTTGACAACTAACGAAAATCTAATTACCGGTTGTGGCAATTGGATCCCACTGACATCTTTACAACAAAGAGGCCCATGTCTCATTCGAGCAGCAGATGGTAAGAGCTTATGGAGCCAAGGGAGAGGTTTTCGTTAGTAACAAGAGATGTTTTAAGTAGCTAGAGTGGCTAGAAGGGCTAGTGGATAAAGAAAAGAGAGAGAGAGAAAATAAAAGAGATGAAAAGATGGGGAAAAGAGAGTAACAGAAGAAGAGATTCAATCTTCCCAATGTTCAAACCAAGTGGAGTAGAGGTTGAGTTCACAGCATCTGATAATCTTTGGCACTAAGGTCTCTAGGCTCTCAAGTTTTCCTTCTTTAGACATACCACAATCATCCATGAACACTAACCTTATCTTACTTGCATTTGCATCTATAGCAAATTTGTTTTCTTTTCTTTTACTGTTTTTGCAATAATCACCTACTCAATCATGATCAATGTCGAGCACTCCGTCTCCATGGTTGTACTTGTCATTGAGTAGTTTATCTGTTTAGAACTTAAGTATCCCCCAAAGAAAATTTCAAACCTCATAAAGTAAAGATGGTACTTCAGTACTGGTGAATAAAGGTGCCAAACCCCTTGATTCTTTATCACTAAGGCCCTTACTCAGATTCCTTGTTCACAGATCAATTGCAGGTGTCACTGTAGTTGTGGAATCCTCTGACGACTCGACTCAATGATCCTATAGTATCTAGCCAATCTTTGAGCTTTACTGGCTAGTGGTGACTTCAACTTATACCATTTTTTCAAGTCAATATCACACCATATTTCCCCAACCAATCTAAGCAGATGAAGCTAGAGTTGCATGCACAATGATATATCAAGGAATGTCGTCTCACAAGGGCTCAGTTCAAGGCACTATATTACTAACCTTCTAACAACGTAGATATATTCATGTTACTTAAGGTTTAAATCCTACTTATGCTAACAGACTTATATAGTTTTTGCTTGTGTTAGTAACTTCATCTGTTTATGAGTATTGCTTATTTCAGATGTCATAGGTTGAAGTCTAGAGGGGATTTGGCGACATTCTCAAACATACGCGCACGCCCAGCCAAATCATAACAAAGTGAGACGTGGTGTGTCTCTCATGTGAGTCATGTCATAGTGTGATGTGTGTCGTATCTCTCATATGAGCCTCTTTTTCTCTTTTTGCGTCTGTAAAGATGTTGCCAACACCTTGCATACGTCATGTGTGCACTAAGGGCCCGTTTGGCTGGGTGAATTGGACGGGATCGAATGGTATTAAGGTGGTTGGCATGGATTTCTAGGTAATGATGGTGTTGTTATTGGATTGTCTTAAGATCCAGGATTGCTATATCCCTGTATTGCTATATCCAGTCCGTTTGGCACGCCCGGCCAATCCGGAGATTAAACCTTCCCATCCCTTCCAATCCCACCAACCAAACACATCCCAGGCAAATTTGAACGGGTGGATTAGATGGGATTTAAAGGTAATGATGGTGTTGCCGGTGGATTGTCTGAAGATCCATGGGATTGGGATCAGATCACCGACTCTGTTTGGCAGCCCGGCCATTCCCGGGATTTAACTTCCAAACCTTTTCACTACCATACAATCCCTTCCAATCCGACTGGCCAAACGGCCCTAAGATGCGGATGCAGTTTGGCTAGTGACGCTGCCACTAGCCAGATGGCTAGTGGTCGGTGCTATGTAGGCCCCACCATAATCTGTCTTTTAACCACACTGTCCATCCATTTTTATGCATCATTTTAATAACTTATCATATATGAATGAGGCAGATCAAAATCTCAGGTAGACTACACCATAGGAAAACAGTAGTGATTGAACGTCCACAGTTAAAAACCTCTTGTGGCCCACAGTATTGTCCATTTGACATCGTGTAGATTAGGTCCTGGATGAGGGCAAAAAACAAATATAAAACTTTTGTAAACTCAAGAAGTTTTTAATAATGAAAGTTCAATCAAAAGTGTGGCCCACTTGAGATTTTAATCTACTTTAATTTGGTGTTCATAGCTTGAAATCATCTGAAATAATGGATGGACAACATAGATAGAAACATTAATCATGTTGGGCTCCATGGAGCACCAACCACTAGCCATTGGCCAGTCGCAAGGGGAATAGCCTAGCCAATCTACTTGATCAGTGTCTCTAGTGTCACAACTTCCGGTACGCTATCTTTACCAGCTACTTTCATCTAAATTAAAAACAGATTTTATTTTATTTTAAACATGCATTAAAAAGAGGACAGGGTACTGTCATATATAAAAATTAAAAATTAAAAAAAAAAATCTATATCATTTCACAGCTGTGAAGTACCCCAATTCTCCGTTTTATTTTAAAATATATGTCTGTGTACAGGAGCCAACGTGACACACGCCTGCCCTGGTGAGGCCACCACCAGCACTCGTAGAATGACCTCCTTCTTATTGGTGGAACCCATCTCTATTATACATGATAGTGTCGGTTATGCGATTCCATCGTATCTATCTTTTTCCCCGCAGGCACCCTCTCTGCACCATCCCTGGAGCGCCCCACTACCAGCACTTGTAGAATGAGCTGGAGGAGCCCACCTCTCTCTTTTACATAATAGGACTCGGATTCGGTAGTAATGATTGTTCCACACACGTGCTGGAAATGCTCTGTGGGCCCACTACTATGTAGGCGTTCTATCCACGCCATCCATCCATTTCTCCACGTTCATTTTAGAAATCGGATTGCTCAGTAGGCTCTTATCGTACTGAGTAAACTCAGTTGGGCCCACCTTGAATGCATGTGGTCTATCCACACCGTTCAACTGCTTTTCCATCTAATTTAAGCAGTTGAACCCAAAATTAAAGTACATCCAAGATCAAGTGGATCATACCACTGAAAACAGTAGGTATAATGATTTCCACCGTTGAAACCTTTCTAAGGCCCGATACTGATGTTTATTTGTCATCCAACCTCTTCACAGTATCATAAAGACACGATGAACGTAAAATCCAAAACTTCTGTTGCTCCTGGAAATTTTCAACGGTAAAAATTTAATTCAACTGTTTCCTACGGTGTCATCCATTTAAACATTGAATATGCTTCATTTTTGAGCTTAGGTACTGAAATTATCTTTTAAAATGGATGGACGGATAGGATAAAATATATAACTCATGGTTGACCTCACAGAGTTTACTCACTAGCCAATCGGCTTCCCTCATTTTAGGGATGAAAAAAATGAAGCAGATTCAAATCTCAGGTGGACCCACTACGGGAATCAATGGTGATCGAACGCCCACCGTTAAAATTCAGTGGCCACACAAGTTTTGGATGTTTTCACCACATTCAGGTCTATATAACCTACCTAACCGGTGGATGACAAATAAACATTACAGTGGGCCATTAGGAAGTTTTTAACGGTGAGCCTTCATTCACCACTGTTTTTTGTGTTCTGGTCGACTTGAGATTGAGATTTGCCTCAATTTCGGGCTTACGCAAAAAAATGAGTGGGAAAAATGAATGGACGGCAGGATAAAACATACATCATGGTGGGTCCAACGGAGCTTTTCCGGAGCACGAGGAGCGGATTAGGTGATATCCCGGACCCACAAAGGTCGGTGGGACCTGCCTTAAATCCACACCGTCCAACAATTTTCAAAGCCCATTTCAATATATGATCCCAAAAATGAAGTATGCCCAAACCTCATGTGGACCACACTAGAGGAAAAAGTCGTAATTGAATCCCCACCATTAAAAACTTCAAAGAGTACAATGGAATGTTTATTTGCCATCCAACCTGTTGATAAGGTCACAAAGACTTATACGAAGACACCACATATATATCATCTTGTTCCAATGGCCCACGAGAAGTTTTCAATGGTCAATTACTACTGCTTCCTGTACTACGGTCCATCTGAGATTTGCATCTGCTTCATTTTTTAATCATGCCCTGAAATGTCACATACATCAAGGTGGGCGAGACAGTCAGGGATCCCATAAGCCGAGCCCGCGCTTTACCCTGCACGGCGGGGCCCACCTCATGTACGGCTAAGATGACCTACACACCTACGAGGGGTTACGTGTCTTCTCGTAAAGATGCATATGGGGATCAACAAATCTCATTAGCAAAAAAAATCAAAGACACAAAACACATCATTAACTCTCTAATCTTTGCTTAAAAGTCAAACAAGTCAAGCAACCCAACGCGGACTACTCTATCAAGTAATCCGCGGACCACAAAATAATTTCAAACTCGTTTGGTCGATTCGTGCTCCACAGCCCTCATGAGGAAGCTATCGCTCTCAAGCGCAATCTGGATCGGCAAGTCCCCAATCCCACGTGCGACCGCCAGCATGATCTCCTTCATCTCAGCCTTAAACTCCTCCAGATCAACGGTCCCGCTCCGATCCGCATCGAACTTCTCAAACACCTCGTCATCCGGATTCCCGATTTCCTCGCCCGTTTCCGCATCCGCCCCGCAAACAGGCAGCGGCCCGAAACCCCTCAGGAGCTCAGCACGTGATAGGACGCCGTCGCCGTTAACGTCGAGGGTTGAGAACCGCTCTTCCATGCACTTGTTGAACGCGGCACCGTCCTCGACGAACGCCGTTACCGTTACTCCGTTAACGACTGCTACGCTCATATCGTCAGAAGCTGAGATTATCGTCAGACGCTGAGATTATCGTCTTTGATTTTTACTCTGCTGTGGTGGGTGCGCTTATATAGAGGTTGGGGTTCGCTTTTCTTGGGAGGTCTTCGGTTCGCGAGTGGTTTTCTTTTGTTGAACGCGGCCAGTTCTTGCGGTATATATGCGTTTGCTCTTTTCATGTCCCACGTGGCTTCTTGTGGTTGGAAGGGTGGTTTATACGCGCATATTCCCTGGTTTCGGTATATGTTCTTTTCACACTGGCGATGTTCTTCTAGCCGAGTTCTGGGTGAGTTTTTTATGTACTCGGCTTGCACGCGGAATGGAAATGGTATACTTAAGTGGACGTGGATTGGGTACTATCCCCTCCCACGTTATGTACGGACAGGGGCCACCGTGACGTATGGGTTTTATCCACACCGTCCATCCACTTTTTCATTTCATTTTATGGTAAAAACACAAAAATGAGGCAGTTCCAAGGCTCAGGTGGACCACACAGTGGAGATTAAAAACCTACCGTTGAAAACATTTTAAGTGCTACGGAAGTTTTGGATCAAGCTGATATTTATGTTTTCCCTTCATCCTGGTGTATTTGATCTTATGAACAGGTTGGATGGAAATTAACCATAACGGTGGGCCCTAAGAAGGTTTCAACGGTGAGTGTCATTATCATCTCTGCTTCCTATTGTGTGGACCGGTTGAGCCTTGGATCTTCTTACCTTTAAGGCTAAGATCTAAAATGATATGAAAAAAATGAATGGACGGTGTGGATAAAACCCATACATCACGGTGGCACCGCCGCTTACAATGGTGTGGCCCACTTGATCTTTTGCACGGTGTCGATAAAAACCCATACATCACGGTTGCCTCTCAGAGCGCGTTCCAAGCTAGGGACGGTTGGGGGGTATTACCCAATCCGCTCCCACTTATGGATCGAATCAAACCGTCCAAATCGTGGCCCACTTTTGATCGATGATATGTTTTCGATTGGAATGGACTGATGTCTTAACTGGCAGTGGGCTTGTAATGGACGGTTGAATGGGAAAATCGATTAATATGGATTCTTATTAAACGGCCATGGAAAATGTATACTGGGATTTGGACGGTTTATTTTTATTTATACGTTTGCAATGTATGCAGTGTACAAGTGCATGTGTATGTACAATCGTACTCTCTAGAGTACGAAGCAATTCTTCGTGTAATTTTTGCCGCGTACGGTGTGACGTTGCGTGCGATAGAAGATTTGATAATCTGACGGAGTTGGATGGACGATACACGGGCACTTAGAACTTGCACACGTGTCATACTTCAAGTCAAATTAAACCGTCATAATTGCAAATTCCATCTTGGAACATCTCATGCATTAAAAACATACGGTTATTTGATTATGCTACTATCAGATTGGTGCACATTTATTGGTCGGTCAAAATTTTAATTATGCAACGTTCCCATTTCAATCAACAAGTGTCCATGAATCAAAGGTTATGATTGTTCAAACAGTCATATTTTGGGCATGTGACTTAGCTACAGCGAGCTCGATTTAATCGGTTTAATTTGAAATAAAGCATGCCAAGTGTACGATTTAGAGGCGCCGGCATATCAAGAGTATCAGATAACTGATTGACAGAAGACCTTTCCCCACCTTCACGCCGACCGTTGCTTCTGGAAAAAGTACAATCAAAGCTTAGAAATTACGAAAAGGACGGTCGTCGGAACCATCCATCACAAATTCGCCACACGTGACAAGGACCTCAAACAAATTATGTGGCGGACGTCAAACGCAACTCTAGATGCCGCCGTAAGTTACATGGCCCAAAAGGGTCCTTACGCTTCCTCGGGTGGTAGACTCTCAGTAGTTTCAACTCCCGGTCAAGGGTGAAATTCCACTAGCGTGAGTGTGGGGCGTGTGTGCGTGTGTGAAAAAAGAAGAAGTTACATGGCCCAAAATTATTAGGCTAGTCGACAACTTATAGGTGGGCCACACATAACAAAAAACAATTGACGGTCCAAAAGTTCGGGCCATTCGTCCACATTTGATGTTCAAGTTATTGACCCACTGGTAAGTGACCATACTTGACTTTTGGACCCGGTCATCTTCACAGTGTCCCACTTGATACATGGTTTGGATTTCATATCTGCACACGAGCTAAGATGCCACGTGTGACTGCATGTATATACACGTGTAGAGAGGTGTGTGCGGTCTTGGCATGCGTAAAAAGAATGGTTCACGTAGTACACAAGGTTGGGACGCGGTTTGGCTGATGTATGCGTTTTATCCATACCGTCCATTCATTTTTAAAGATAATTTTAGTAGCTGATATAAAAAATGAGCTAGATCTAAAACTCATGTCGACCACACCACCAAAAAACAGCAGTGATTGAATGTCCATCATTATAAACTTCTTAGGACCCACTGTAATATTTATTTGACATCCAACCTGTTGATTATGTCGTACAAACCTGGATGATGGGAAAAAATAAATATCAGCTTGATCCAAAACTTTGGTGACCCGCAATAAGTTTTTAACGGTGGTCGTTCAATCAACATTGTGTGCTCCACTTGAGATTTGGATCTACCTCATTGTTGGGCTCATATCATAAAATGATACGGAAAAATGGACGGATGGCATGGATGAAACACATACATCATGGTGAGCCCACATAGCACCGACAACTAACCATTAGCTAGTGGCAGGGTCACTAGCTAATACGTTTCCACAAGGTTGCAAAGGGCGCGAATTGGGTACTAGCCCTATCACGACCTAGTTAAAGAGGGGCGATCCTGGCAGGGCTCTGTGGGTCCCACCATGATGTATGTGTTTTGTCCACTCTGTCCATCCATTTTTACGGATCATTTTGAGGCAGGATCCTAAAAAGGAGGCCGATCAAAGATTCATGTGGATCACACCAAAGGAAGCATTGGTGACAATGACGCCCATTATTGAAACCTTCCTAAGGCCCACCGTGATGTTTATTTACCATCCAATCTATTCACAAGGTCACGTCAACATGATTGAAGGAAAAACATGAATATCAGCTTGATCCAAAACTTCATTAGCCCCTAGGAAGTTTTCAACGGTAAGCCTTCAATCCCCACTGTTTCCTGTGGTGTGGTCATTTAAGCTTTCAATCTGCCTTTTTTTTTTTTTTTTTTTTTCCTTCCTTGACTCATTAGCTAAAAAGATCTGTCAAATAAATGAACGGCATGTATAAAACACACACATCACAGTGGCCCCACAGAGCCCTTGACAGGACCGTCCGGGTCTAGGTCCTGGTACCCAATCCGCGTCCGGTTGCAACTTGGGCTGGGTCGGGTTTGAACGCAACTCCACATACAGCTTTTTCAGTAATCTCCTATATCACATCCAACGGTCCTATTTCAGTAAACAAGTGTCCACTTATCGGATGATAGGATATATGCTAGCGTAGCATATGGGTGAAATATCCAAGCCATCCATCACGTGGACCTCACCGTGTAGATGCTATTGCCGAAAGAAAAAGGTGGTCCACTTATCAGATGTGCCACAATATTAGAAAAAAAAAAGAAGAAGAAAGGATGGGTTAGAAAACTCAGGCAAATTGTTTCAGAACCGTGCATTTGTACAGTTAAGCGTGGCCCACCTGAAAAGTGGACCAACCTGATTCTTGGGAAAAAGAAATCTACACAGTGGAGTCCTTCTGATGGATGGCTTGGATATTGCACCTGTGTGGCACAATGACACATAATTTAGAGTGGTCCATTGGGGTTCTTGATCATGGATACTTCCAAACAGACCCCATTGGGATTGCCACGTCAAAGATTTATGCTGCATCATGTCATGTCGGACGCTTCCTGCGAAAGCCTTTCGCAGGAAGTTCCTGCGCAAGGATTCTGGGTGGGGCCCACTGAAATGTTTGTGAGAAATTCAACCCGTTCATCCGTTTTTAGAGCTCATTTTAGGAAATTTGACCAAAAATAATGTGGATCCAAAATTCAAATGGGCCACAGGAGAGGAAAAAGTGGGGATTTAGTGACCACCCTTGAAATATTTACATGGCCACGAAAGTCATGTATCAGTCTTTAAGTTTTTAGTGTTTTCACTTCGTCCCATTGAAAATGACCTTATAAACGGTTTGGATTGCATATAAATATCAAGGTGGAGGTTAGGAAGATTTCAACGGTAAGAATTCCTTTCCCCACTGTTTCATCTCATATGGCCCATTTGAGTTTTGGATATTCCTCATTTTTGGTCCCAAGTCCTAAAATAACCTTGAAAAATGGATGGACGGGTTGGATTTCTCAAAAACATCGCAGTGGGTCCCACCCAGAATCCCTTCGCAGGAACTTCCTCACAAGGCCAGGGGCTTCTGGCTGGGCTGGACTTAATTTTCCAGCATGCACATGAGCTGGACCTGGGCCCAAGTTCGGCAGCCTTTGCTACAGAGGCCCAACAACAGCCCAGATCAAGACCCATTAGTGGATGCATTGGGGTGGGCCTGTTCTAGACCGTCTATCAAACACGGTCTTTCGCGACATGCTCGAGTTGAGGGTAAATCTGAATTGAGTCAGGGTCAGACCCTGTTTCAACACGGAGGTCATGGGATCGAGTAGCCATGTGGGACTTGGGCCTCACCAACATGGTCCACTACAAAATACTTTGATCTCCACCTTTAAATATGCTGGGCCTTTCTGGGCCATGAGACCAATAAAAGCTCACGTCCAAACCAACAACCCAATACATAATTAGTAGCCATCTTCATATCTGGCTCACATTTAATAGAGGTCTATGGGCTCATATAGTTGCTTGTCCCTATTTTTATTCATGAACCACTACAAGTAATTCATTGAATTGGTTAGATATAAAATAATAACATTTGAAAATTCTTAATCCATTAATAGTAGGGAGGGATTTATGTCACAAAAAAACAGAGACTAGAGCAAGATTTGGATTCAAAGCTGGTGTTAAAGAGTATAAATTAACTTAATATAAAATCCATCCCCTGCTCCATTCCATGGTCAATGTGACAGCAAAATCAGGTTGGACCATGGTTTTAAGACTCGCAGACTCAGATTCAAAACACCCACCTGACTTAGCCAAGTTGAGCAAAGTCACGCCCTATTTTGAATTAAGATTTCGAAAATCTCTCGCAAAAATACATTACACCATATTATCACAATAATTCAAAATCTTGACAGACTTTTATAATATTGTGTTTTTATCCTGATATTGTCGCAGTATTAACATGAAATGTAGTAAAAACCTTCAAATTTTGCTATATAAATATTTATTTAAGTTTTAAATTGATTCATTAATTTACAATACCTACCAACCCACAACAAGGTATCAATGCTGATGATGGGATCGAAATGAGCACCCATACTTATATCCATTAAAGTTTCGGGTACCCATCTACAGTTTGAAACTTTGCATAAAATAAAGTGATGAGTACCGAGCTGTACCACTATCACTATAAACTACCGTTGGATATCAACCATCAGTCGTTCACACTCGTTGGAGAACCAAAGCATTTCTCTTCCACTCTTCAGTTTCCTTTTTAGGCACTTTTTGTGAGGGGCCCATTATAGTGTGTGTAGGCCATCTAACCCCAGCATTAAGTGAGCCCCGACATGAAATTAGGTGCTCCAGATGGACCACCACACCATAGAAATAAATGGACAATCGCCCAGGAAACTACTTCCAAATTCACTCAATGGTCCACGTGATGGTGGGATCGGCTAGAGCCATAGAGCACCCATCCCACTTTCTCTACGGGCGACCCTGTTGGATGGGTTGGATTGCATACATTTGCACAAATCACAGTGAGCCCCACATACAAAGTGTTGTACAATAAACTTATTCTACAATGTCGCGACGACCCGTCATCTTTTTTCTATAGTTTTGAGAATTTTAAAAAAATGCTAATCACTATTAATTATTAATAATTATTGTTTTAAATTAATTGGAATATGGGTCTATAATATATAATACGATCAGGTTTGGACCGAATTCAAGTATGGGCAATGATGTAACAACACTCAACCCAATTATTAATCAGGACCCAAATATGCATAGAGGCTTTTTCAAGAGCCCTCGAGGGTTGAGGCAATGGGATCCGCTCTTACCTTTTTTGTTTGTGATTGTTGCTGAGGTGGATGATTGAAACTTACACCTATACCTATTTTACTACTTCCATACCCAGCCCATGTCGGGTCAGGCTCAAGTACCCATCGGGCATGTTACGTGTCCATGGGCTGGGGCCGAGCCTAAAAATCAGAATTTTCAATTGGGCTGGCCCGGCCCTAAACAGGCAAACTCCGGGCCGGGACCTACCCTATTGACAGCCCAAGGAATGTACCCAGCCCATTACCACAACTACTCTCAAGCTCACGGAAATTTTTTTTTTTTGGATACTCTGGAAGAGTGTGATGGATGATACGCATGCACTTAGAAAGTGCAGAAATTGCATAATAAAATTCAACTAAAATTAAACTGTCTAAATTATGGGTTCCAGTTTAGACATATCATAAACCATTAACAAATGGTCATTTGATCATCTGACAATCAGATCGGTGGACAATTGATGGATGGTTAAAAATGAACAATAACCCATGCTCCTATTTCAAGAAACGAGTGCCCACCGGTCAGATTTTAGGATTGTTCAGCCAATCTGATTTTCATGGGAGCGGATTAGGTGACACCCGGATCTACCGAGGTGGGTGCGACCCTTGGCTGTGGGGCTCGAAGTGATATATATGCCTTAAATCCACACCATCCACACCATCCACCCATTTTGAAATCTCATTTTAGGGTATGATCCTAAAAATGAAGTTGACTCAAATCTTAAGTGGACCACACCGCAGGAAACAGCTGTGATTGAATCTCCACCATTAGAAACTTCATGGATTCCACCAGAATGTTTATTTGACATCTAACCTGTTGATAGGGTCACAAACACCTAGATGAAGAGACCCCACAAATGTCATCTTGATCCAAAGCTTTCGAGGCCCGCAAGAAGCTTTCAATGGTCAATCACCATTGTTTCCTGTACTATGGTCCATTTGGGATATGGAACTGCTTTTTATTTTATTTTATTTTATCATGGTCTAAATAAACTTTCAATACAGATGGACCGCATGGATGTAGTCACATACATCACAGTACAGTCCGGGATCCCACCCATCTACGTGGATCGGGGTCTCACCTAATCCGCTCCCGAGTTTCAAGGCCGGTCCGGGTTGGGTCCACATCAAATAAATGGGGTTTACATGTTGGGCCCACCAAAATGGATGGCTTAGATCACATGTGCCCCTTTGCCACATTCATGGTGTAAATGGGCTGTCGTACATGTGTACTGGTTAACAAACCTCATTATGTTATAAAAATAAACATACACTGTCACAGCCAAAGTAAACCCGACCCGAACGGACCCATTTCTAACCAGATCCGAGTTGGCGGACCCGACCCACACTCAACAAGACCCTTTTAGCGGGTCCAGAGTCCGGGAAATTGAAAACGTTAAAACCGGGTCACATCTATCATGTACCCACGGGTCCAGCTACCCGCTGACAGCCCCACCGGGTATACACGAATCCGAGTAACAATAGATACGCAACCAACATCTGAGAGGACCAATTGAAATGGTAGACACATGGATCATCAAACAAATATATTTTAGTAGTTTCACACGCACAGTCACAAGCATTGTCTTGGTAGTATTGGATTACGTTTCAGCCCTTAAAAGAAAGAAGAAATTACCAGAAATGCCCTCCGTCATTTGGAATTAGGGAAAGGGGGCAACCTTAGCACGGCTTCCTCCGTCTCAATCGGATCCGATCGCAGAATCTGCCAAACACAACCCAAACACAATCACAAAAAAACTCGGGAGAGAGAGAGAGAGAGAGAGAGAGAGAGAGAGAGAGAGAGAGAGCACGGACGGGGTCGCGGAGGAATGGCTTTGTGTCGTCTTTAGCGAGTCTGAAATGGGGTTTCTGGATCGAACCAGAGCTCTCTCCTCCTTCGCTCTTTTGGGTTTTTTTCTCGATCTCGCTGCTTTTCACCATCGGCTTCTCCCAAGCTCTCCTCATTTTCTCGAGAGGGTTTTTTTTCCCTCTCAGGCTCGCCTGTTTGGATTTTGGTGGCAGATGAGGGTATTTTGGTCATTTTGATATATGAAAGTAGGGCGCGGAGTAGAGCAGTCCCTGACGGTGGGGCCCACCCTGATGTATTTGTTGTATATCCACTCCATCCATCAGTTTTTACCTCTCATTTTTGGTCATGGTCTAAAAAATGAAGCAGATCCAAATCTATAGTGGATCACACCACAGGAAGCAGTGGTGATTGAACGTCCACCATTCAAAAATTCCTAGGGCCCGCCATAATGTTTAGTTACCATCCAACCCGTTGATGAGGTCACACAGACCTGAATGATGGGAAAACACAAATATCAGCTACATGAGTGCATCTGGTGCGTTCGATTTTGACGGTGGAACATGTAGCGTATGGAATTAGCATTCTTGTTCCGTTGGAATAGAGTCCTTATGAGCACAGTCCAAAATGGTGGGCCGCTAATTCGGTGATCCAAACCGTTGATTTGAGTCGTTTGGCGGGATTGACAAAACACGAAATATGGCAATTCCGGATCAAATGTAAATCTTTTCCCTTCGTGACCTTACGAATAAGTTGGATGGCAAACAAATGTCATGGTGGGTCCAAAGAAGGTTTCAATAGTGGGTGTCATTAGGGGTGCTCACGGATTGGTCCGGTCCGATTCTAGGGTTAAATCGGAACTGAACCGTTCCTAACAGTTTTAAGATTTTCAGAATCAGAATTGGACAATTACCAAGTAAAACCGAATTGAAACCAGACCATGAAAACTGATTCAGATCCAGATTAATTCCACGGTTCTAGGCAATCACAGAGAGAGAGAGAGAGAGAGAGAGAGAGGGAGCCACAAGCAGCATGGTTGGGTCTAGTTAGGGACCTAGGGTTTAGTTTTTATATATATAAAAATAAAAATAGTTTTTTTAATAATTAAGGTTCGGTTCTAGGTTCGGACCCATGGTTCAGTTCGGTTGCACATACCTCAAAACCAAGAACTGAACTGAACTAAACAGTTCTTTAATTTTTGGAACCGGATTCGAAACTAGTACACTTTAGAACCGGACCGTTTGGTCAGTTTCGGTTCGACTTCACGGTTCTACCAGTTCGATGTGCACCCCTAGTCATCATTGTCACCACTGCTTCTTGTGGTGTGGTCGACTTGAGCCTTTAAATTTTCTCCTTTTTAGGTTCATGGCCTAAAATGATATGTTAAAATGGATGGAAGGATGAAACACAAACATCACCATGGCCCCACAGAAATGGAAGTTCATAATGAGAAGTACCTTGGGGCCCACAAGCTGAGTAGGTGGTCAATGGTGTGGGCTCCACGTGGGCCACATTAATAAAGTTATGATGAAGGGGTTATTTTGACCTTAAGAATAAGTTTGAACACTAAGAAGAAAATTTACAATGTATCGGTTTAACTCTAAATCAAAGGTTAGGGTCATCATGAATCATGATTACTTTAAGGTTGTGACTGTTGGGGAAAAATATGTTAAGTCTAGAGACTCGGATTCCAAGTAGGTCGGCTCCGCCGGCACTGCCCGAAGAGTCCGAGACAATGGTCAGAGCCGAGAGAATAAGAGATAGACTAAGAGGCATAAGCACAAGACGACTAAAGTTACTCTGTCGGAATGATAACCTCGTCTGCATAAGCCTACAGAAGGCGGAACATATTATAACCCACCCAACCGATAGAATAAAACTGACTTAATGAGTTGGTTCTGTCGGCCACAGAGTAAGGAAGGACGACAGATAATCATCGAGACTATTCCACCAGTGAGAAGACAGAAAACTTATGCTCCTGAGCCGGCCGAGACTCTCCTAAAGTCGGTAACGACCGAGCCGAGACATGAGAACGCAAATACCACTCCAGAAATCGAGGAATACGGGTGATCAGTGAAGAGGAGAATCCTCGTATGATGAAGAGGATTAAATCTCCGGATAATGAGGAGAAGAATCCTTGTATGATGAGGATTCTTAAGATCTATAAAAATTCAAGCTCTTTACAGAGGAAGGTACGCAATACAAAACCTAACAAATCCTTTACCATTGATCGGAAGATTGACTTAAGCATCGGAGGTTCCCCGGTTCAAGCCAGGGTCCCCTTTGTACTGTGGATTGTGCAGGTGAGAGAAGATCCGACTCAGGGAGCCGTCCCGTAAAAATACACCAACAGTTTGGCGCCGTCTGTTGGAAACGAGCAAAAAGCCATTTTTCTACGATCTGTTGAATGGCGAGAACTAGGAGGACGGATCAAGATGAAACGGGAGAGGTCGCTGCCAGCACATCTCAGGGAGCTCCCCCAACGATACCTGCAGTGGCACCGCCTGCGACATCTGCTCCGACTATCAGCCACCCGAACCGAGGGAACGCACAATTGGATCGAGAAGTCCAAGAGATGCGTTCCGAGATGGCTGTAATAAAACACATGTTGGAGCGACTGTGTAATCAGCAGATGCAGTAGCGTCACAAGTCAGCGCAGGTTCTCCCACCACCATCTGTAGCACAGCCTGCTGCTCCACAGTCGCCTCGAAGACCGAGTCAGCATGAAGGATCGTGTCAACATCAAGGACCGAGTCAGCCAGAGCCGGTTCACTCTACAACGGCCGCTTTACCTCCCTTTGATTTGCGGCATACAATAGATCAGAGGAGGTGAAGTCGGCTTCCTGTAAAAGAAATGGCGGAGAGTGAGGAACCTTGGAAAGCTGACATCCAGGACTTAAAAAATGAAGTCTGGAAAAAGATGGAGAGAGAGATGATAGACATAAAGCACGGTTAGAACACAAACCCGACCAAATCCAAGACAAAAGCTTCTCCATTTGTGGACGAAGTAATGCAGGCACGGTTGCCGGAGAGGTTCCTCTTACCTCAGATAACTCCCTTTTCCGAAAAAATTGATCCGACAGAGCATATCGAATGCTTCAGAACCTACATGGAGCTGCATGATGCCTCGGACGCCATTACGTGTCGATCCTTCTCTCTCACACTAACTGACATAGCCCGGCTTTGGTTCAAACAATTAAAACCGAAGTCGATTAAGTCATTTGCTGAACTCAGTGACGCTTTCCTCAACAACTTCATCGGCGAAAAGAAAAAGCTAAAGTCGCCCGCACATCTGAACAACATAGTTCAAAAGGAAGGAGAGCTGTTGAAAGATTATATTAAGCGTTTTAATTTTGAATCTCTGCAGGTTCGGAAACACTCAGAGGAGACAGCGCTAAACGCACTCATGCAAGGGGTACGAGATAAGCCCTTTTTGGCGTCTTTAGACAAAAATCCGTCCGAAACTCTGGGAGAGTTTATGATTCGTTCGGACAAATACACCGACGCTGAAGAAACCCGACTCCTACGCGAGAAGGTTTAGAACGCAAAACCCTCGGCTAAAGAGTCGGCCAAGAAAGAAGCCGACTCAGCCATAGGAAAAAAGTGAAAAGATGATCAGACACGAGACGATGGCAGGTCGGGCAAACGACTTGATAGAAGATTTTCTACATACACCCCTCTGAACAAGTCTCAGGAGCAGGTGTTGATGGAAATAAAAAATGAGGGTTTCGTCAACTGGCCCGGGAGACTCCGAGGGAACCTGAATAGGCGGAACGAGAACAAGTACTGTCATTATCATTGTGACCACGACCATAATACAAGTGATTGTTATCACTTGAAAGACGAAATCGAGTGGCTCATTAAAGAGGGCCGACTCAGGGAACACACGGAAGGATCTAGCACGGCAGCAGGACCGAGCGAAGATCAGCCTACGGAAGAAATTCGGACGATCATTGGAGGACATCACGGCGGTGGAGACTCCAACAATGCACGAAAAAATCACACCAGAAGCATCGATTGTTCGGAATCTGAGATTCTATTGATGTCCTGACCTTCTAAGGAGCAGAAGAGAGAATGATATTGCATCTTATTCACTGAGGAAGACGCCCGAGGCATCCATCATCCCCATGATGATGCACTTGTCGTTGCTCTCACCATCTCCAACAGGAAAGTGTTACGAATACTGGTGGACACTGGGTCGTCAGCGGATGTGTTGTTCACCCAAGCGTTCGATAAAATTGAAATTGGATGGTCGGCTTTACGTCCAGTCCGAACCCCGCTTATAGGATTCTCGGGTGGACAAGTACTTCCTGAAGGAATTGCTTCATTACCACTTACTGCCGGAACTGCACCTCACCAGGCAACTGCGATGATCGACTTCCTGGTCGTCGACCAACCTTCGGTGTATAATGCTATACTCGGTCAGCCATCTCTAAGCCTCCTTCAAGCCGTAGTATCTACCTACCACCTTTCCATGAAATTTTCGACCGAGTCGGGAGTAGAAATTATGAAAGGAGATCAACAAGACGCCCGGTGATGTTATGCGACCGCAGTTAAAGCGCCGATGGAAATATCGATGATCGAATCACTGGACCCCCGTATCGGATCTCACGAACGGGGGCAACCATGGAAGAACTCGTCTCGAAATTCTTGACTGAGACAGACAAGTCGAGAGTAGTGCAAATCGGCTCGTCTTTAATTTAACCTCTTAAAGAAGAACTGATTGCCCTACTTAGGCAGTATGCTGATGTGTTCGCATGAAGCCACGAAGATATGCCCGGGATCGATCCCTCGATCATAACGCACCGACTCAACATCGATCCGACTTACAAGCTAATCCGACAGAAGAGACGTCCTTTCGGCCCAGAAAGGTACGCTGTCATTGAAGAGGAAGTCGACAAGCTCCTTAAGGTCAAATTCGTTGAAGAGATTTACTATGTAGAGTGGATAGCTAATGTTGTGCTCGTGAGAAAAGCCAATGGGAAGTGGCGTCTCTTTATAGATTATACAAATTTGAACAAAGCCTACCCCAAGGATAGCTTCCCTCTTCCCCGCATTGATCAGTTGGTGGACAATACTGCAGGCCATGAATTGCTTAGTTTTATGGACGCCTATTCAGGCTACAATTAAATTGTAATGCATGAGACTGATAAATCAAAAACTACCTTTGTCACCGACAAAGGCCTTTACCGTTACCGAGTGATGCCGTTTGGTTTGAAGAACGCTAGAGCGACATATCAAAGGTTAGTGAACAAAATGTTTGCTCAACAGATCGGCCGAACTATGGAAGTATATATAGATGATATCCTCGTCAAAAGCGTACACACAACAGACCATGTGGCGGACCTAGAAGAAATGTTTCTGACTTTATGAAAGTACAGAATGAAGTTGAATCCTAGCAAATGTACCTTTGGTGTAAGCTCGAAAAAATTCCTCGATTTCTTCGTTAGTCAGCGGGGTATCGAAGAAAATCCTGAGAAAATCAAAGCTTTGCTCGACATGGAATCTCTGAAAATAATTAAAGACATTCAAAGGCTGACAAGGAGAGTAGCCGCGCTTAACCGCTTCCTTTCCCGAGCC
Source organism: Magnolia kwangsiensis (assembly GCA_037074715.1). NCBI lineage: Eukaryota > Viridiplantae > Streptophyta > Magnoliopsida > Magnoliales > Magnoliaceae > Magnolia > Magnolia kwangsiensis. The sequence continues at coordinate 10,073,121 of CM073577.1, read as the reverse complement.
ACAGATAAATGTCTCCCGTTCTTCAAGCAATTGAAGGGACGACAGACAATGGAATGGACAGAAGAGTGTGAAAAAGTATTTGAAGAATTGAAGTCTTATCTTGGTTCTCCGCCACTGTTGTCCAAACCCGAGTCAGGAGAAGCTTTGTTGCTACGTCAGCAAAGCCCTACTACCGGCAGAGACAAGGTATTCTCAGCTCGAGAAAGTAGCCTTAGCCCTGGTGGTATCCTCGCGACGACTCAGGCCATATTTTCAATCTCACACCATCACTATTGTGACCGACTTACCTTTGCGCCAGATTCTTCAAAAACCAGACGCTTCCGGCTGACTTATAAAGTGGGCTGTCGAATTAAGCGAATTCGACATACATTACAGGCCGAGGATAGCCATAAAAGGACAAGCTGTTGCCAATTTTCTTGTTGAAGTAACCTCCAAACATAACACAATATCTGACTCTGAAGAGGTTACTGAGGCAGCAGCTTCTTCTTCTTCTCTCGGCCTATCTCCTGACACAGTTCCTTGGAAGTTATTCGTCGACGGCTCATCCAACTCTAAGGCGAGCGGGGTCAGGGTAGTATTGAAAACTCCTGATCAAACCTGTATACAGTATGCCTTACGACTTGAATTTCAAGCATCGAATAATACAGCAGAATACGAGGCCTTATTACTCGGCCTTCGACTTACCGCAAGTTTAGGTGCAACTCATCTCAGTATTTTCAGTGACTTGCACCTAGTCGTTAACCAAGTTTCTAGTGTCTATCAAACTCGGAAAGAACAACTGAAGGCATACATGGAAAAGGCCAAAGAGTTAATTTGCAGATTCCAGAAATGTGAAGTGATTCGGATACGCAGAACCGATAATGCCAAATCTGACTTGTTAGCAAAGCTCGCCTCAGCCGACGAAAACGACATACCTCGGTCGGTTCCAATCGAATACATAGCCAAACCGAGTATAAATCAGCCGACAGACTCGGCTATACTCCCTATCGACTCGAAACCTGTATGGTTCGACCCCATCGTCCGTTATCTCAACGATGGAGAGCTACCGAAAGATCACACCGAGGCACGACGACTAAAGGTTCGAGCATCGCGTTACACCATCTTGAATGGGGTACTGTACAAGAAAGAGTTTTACGCTCCCTTGCTAAGATGTGTGGATTCTCATGAAGCCGAATATGTCTTATGAGAGATACACGAAGGAATATGTAGGAACCGATCAGGAGGCATTTGCTCGCCAATAAAGTGTTATGGCAGGGGTATTACTGACCGACTATACAACATAATACCAAGAGGTTCGTCCAAAGGTGCGACAAGTGTCAGCGATTTGCGGTAATTCCGAGGCAACCTCCCGAGAAACTGACTCCGATGTCTGGACCATGGCCCTTTGCACAGTGGGGGATCGACATCATCGGACCCTTCCCTCTGGGGAAGGGTTAGACCAAGTTTGTTGTGGTTGCAGTAGACTATTTCATGAAGTGGGTCGAAGCCGAGCCATTAGCAAAGATTACCGAGCAAAAAATCATAGGATTTGTTTGGAAAAATATCGTCTGTCGGTTCGGGATACCTCGAACTATCATCACCGATAATGGAAGGCAGTTCCATAATAAGCAATTCCGAGAGATGTGAGCAATCTCGGGATCCGAAACGTGTACGCCTCACCTCATCATCCTCAGACGAATGGACAGGTCGAGGCTGTTAATAAAATTATAAAGCAGCATCTCCGAACGAAGCTCGATGAAGCAAAGGGAGCATGGGTCGAGGAACTTCCGAATATATTGTAGGCCTATCGAACTATAGCTCAGACTGCCACGGGAGAAACTTCCTTTTTCCTCTGTTATGGCTCGGAGGCAGTTGCCCCGGTTGAGATCGGTATTAGCTCGGCTCGAGTCAATACGTTCAGTGAACAAGAAAATGAAGAACTCCTATCACTCGGGCTCGATTTACTGGAAGAGAGAAGAGAAAGAGCTTGAATACGAATGATGGCTCGACAGAGGCAAATGTCTCGGTTTTATAACAGCCGAGTCAAAGTCAGACGATTCCGAGTCGGGGATATGGTCCTCCGAAAGACGTTCTTAAACACAAAGGAAGTTGGGGCGTGCACATTGAGACCCAATTGGGAAGGTCCATATGTCATCTCAAGCACCATCCGCCCAGGAACGTATCGGCTGGAAGACCTAAATGGGCAGTTGTTGCCTCACCCTTGGAATGTAGAACATCTTAAGTTCTATTACCCGTAAGGCAGAATAGAAAGTGCTAAAGAATAATGGAAGAGAGATGTAATTGAATTCAACTCAATAAAACTCAAAATCTCCATTTTTTCTAAGTATTCACCATCAGATTATAGCCTATGGTAAAACTACATGAGAGATAGATGACACTATTTCCGATAGAAAGAGTTGTCTCCCTCATTCGAGGACCATTCTTCAAGCAATCCCGGAGGGACCGGCCTCGTCAGCAGCAGCGTTCGCAGCAGGGGCTTCTCCGTCGGCAGCCTCAACACCAGCAGCCTCGGCCTCAGGTGTAACGCCCCGAAAAATTGGGGGTTGCGCATACGCTCAACTCCTGAGTTCCCGAGTGTCACTTATGATCGATTCCTTTATTATGCATTTTAAACCGGTTTGGCAGCGCAGCCTGGTGTTCCTGGAACATGAACACATCCACACAAGTCTACTGAAAAGGAAAGATAATGCATAAATATATACATGTCAAAAGAATAACAGGGTCGCACATGCGACACCCAACAAAATCACAAATCTATTATACGTCCAAAAGAATGGTGGAGTCGCGTTAGCGACACCCAACCCACAATCACAAAAGAATGGTAGGTCCCAAAAATAATAAGGCTGAGCCCCCTACTCAGCAAACCACCAACCCAGCTACTGGTCCGGTGGAGTCCCGCACATAAGCTGAAAGTAGTACTCATCCTCCTCCTCGATACTCAAGTGCTAGGCTCCACAAGGTCTTCATCACCTGCAACTATAATTGGTTCTGGTTGGTGTTTTAAAACACCGTCCCAGATTGGGAGTGAGTGATCAACTCAGCGCGAACAAATAATCTTAAGTTATCACAGGCAACAATTGTAATATGATTTTAATGAAAAAAGAACAATCACAAAGACTTATCAACTATCATTTAAATGCATGCATGCAAGATGATATGATGCATGCCCTCGCCACAACGCTCCCTCAATTGACTCCGTCTAACGATCGCGTATGTCAACACTCCCTCATTGCGACCTCGACTTTTGAGTCTCCACCTTAACTAATGTGATGCAATGCGATCGTGTTAGCCGAGTTTTTAATTAAGTCCATTCATCCAGCCAATTTGAGAATCTGATACACCCCACTGATCATTGTCCTAAGTCGGGTACGAGGCCAGGGCCCCCCAACACGTGAGGCCGAGATCCCGCGGTCTGTGATCCTGTCGGGTTCCTCATCCCCGACCTCTAGCACATGAGGAGTGCCAATAGAGAAGGATTGATCGCAGTCACTACGGGGAGGCATGGTACCCCAGCGCAGGGCGACAGCTCGAACATAGTGTCCCATTCCACCATGCCCGGCTCACGAGGCTGGGGACCAGTTGCAGTTCAGTTATCAATGGACTTCAATAGTGGCGTGGTGTCCCAGGTTCCATACATAAGCGTGCAATCATGGTTAACAATCAGGGTTGGTCAAATAATGGACTAATCCGTAAGAACTGGGCGAGCGTGAGACGAATGACATCGGGCGCAAGAGACCCATGTAGTCGAACTACAGCCACCAGAACACGTCTGCCCGAATCTATAAGTTTAATCCCGAGGCGGTCTTACCAACGAAACCACCTTCGTTCTACTCATGGTTCTAGCCAACCCAAGGGTCAATAAAGGTTTCTAGCATGCCGACTACCAACACATCACAAGTATAAGCACCCACATGTTCTCAATAATCATCAACATATCATTCATATATTCATAGCAAGTAAAGTTAAACATATTAAGTTATAAATGCATGTGAGTGGGTGTTTGTGTGCATGAGTGAGGAAGTCAAATACTTCCTCCTCCTGAAGCAATCACATGCATGATAGGAAGCAACCACCTACACTATGAAATGTCGATATATGAGGAAATTAAGAAGACATAAGCATGGGATCATTCATACACCAAATCATATGAAAATCAAGAACCCATATAGCATATGAGAGCCAATACACAACCTTTCATAACATTTCAACAATTATACGATTCCTAGGGTTTCTCTAAGTTTCATTCCAAACAAGCATCTAACAAACAAAATCATTAATCTCATAGCAAATTGGTGCTAGGCCACCTAAGAGTATTAGTCCGCACCTATGGGGTCGTTGGAGTATCGAACCGTCCTAGGAAAGCTCGGATTTGGGGGCCGGAAGGCCGGAATCCCTAGAGCATGCAATTGCATGTTAGAATCTTATGTAAATCCCTCCTTAGATCATGAGATTCAAGAAGAAAGAGATAGAGGATCTTACCTAGGAGACCGGCTCACGTTTCCTAGAGTTTTGATGATGGGTTTCCCTTGGAAGAGGATAAGTGTTGATGGGGTTGATGCTCTTCGGCCCCACACGAATTTGGAGTCCACCTTGACTCTCTTCTTACTCCTTTCCTCCCTCTTACTCTTCTCAATTGTTGGAGAATAGTAAGAGCTAAGAGGAAGAGATGGGTTGTTGGAGATGGAAGTAATGAAGAAGGGGCTTCGATTGTTAGAGGATGGTGGAGAAATGAGGGAGGGTTTGTTGTAGTAAAGAGGAAAGTTATGAGGGAGAGAGAGAGAGATAAATTGAGAAATGGAGAGTGTATGAGATAGCTAGGATTTTATCTCTAGGTTTGGCCTCTTTAGCCCTAAGTTTCTCAAAATCCCTAAAATAGCCACCTAGTACCACTTATTGTGTTAGGGGTAGTTCTATCACTCCCCTGCCACCAAATTTGGTGTGTGGATACCTCATGGCCCAATGAGGGGCCATATGAAATTTAGAAATAGTCGGATGAACGGATATGGGATCTGAGTAAGCGATCCCAATCTTTAAATGGCCCTATGGGGTCCATTCCGATCATTGGGGCAGTTCTGGTGATCCCTTGGCCATGAAACTTATAGGATAGGTGGACCATGGCCTGATGAAGGGCCATGCAAATTTTGGGGTTGATCAGATATTTGGTTTGATCGTACGGGTCCGATGTGCGATCAACGGTTACCGTACCACGATCGAGGACCAAGTTTTATTGACGGGCGTAGGCCCGCACATTAGACCTTCACCGTAAATTTATAAGAAATTTGACGGCTGAAAAGTCTGGAGTCTCGATTTCATTTGCAAGTGTCAGATTTAAATTTTGGCATTGGTGGGGTGCATATGGCCAGTGTCAGATCCCAGTTCTGGGTGTTCATAGGGTCTGAGGTCCACGATGGACCTCAAGCCCAGTGAGATCTACTGTTTCCTAAAGTTTTGTATTTTTCTGACATTCCTGCATCGCGGTATGGCCTGCACGCGCTGTTGCTAAGTGTAAAAAGGCCATCTGGCTCAGCGGCCTGCACTAGGCCCTATCATGACCTGTCTGGTTTATTCTAATGGGTTAATCGTATATTAATTAACTTGTAGTACCCCACCTTGAGTGGCTTAAACGAATGGTCCTGCGGTAAATCCTACGTGGACACCCCGGGACACTGTGCTAGTTGGACGGGACGTTACAATGATTGATTTGGTGTATTGTTAAAATTCAGGCCTCATCTGACTCGGCTTTGGTTAGATCCTTAATTTAGTTATGCTTGTCTTCATTAGTTAACGACGGGTCGGTTAGATTTGGGTCCTATGTGAATAAATTATGGGGCTACACCTGATGTTCAAGTGATCGGGCGGATTTGATGGTTTCCTACAGTTGATTAATCGGACTTGTGTGGTTCTTTACTAGTACCACCCCTGTTAGACTAACATTAAGTGTTAATGGTCATTTAAGTGATGTTATAAGTTAATTAATAAAAATAATTTAAGGATTTTTAAAAATCTAAAATAGTGAAAAATTCGGAATGTTATAATCTACCCCCCTTAAAAATAATTTCGTCCCCGAAATTGCCTAAGGGTATTAAGTAAAGGTATTATTATTTCTCTTGTTTAAGTTTTTATGGATTCTAAGTTTATATGCATGGTAGAGGGTATTCTATCTATGCTAGTTTGGCTCATTTTAGTATACCCCCTTAAAACTTTTTCACCCTAATGGTATACTACAATTTATTTAATTATATATTTATTTTTAAAGGTTCGAATTTATGGTAACGATTTTTCTCTATCTAGAGTATATATATATATATATATATATATATATATATATATTAGACCAATACGGAGAGACGGTCGTAGTGGGCTTGAACCCGATACATCGATCATCTACCTGACCAGGGTAGAAGGCTCATCGTATCCTTTCTTCATCCTAGTAGATCCTGGTCTTTTGCTCGGTCAAAGCAGTGAGTCCATTGGTAGTCGCCCAGGATTGAGAATTGGGTTAGGCCGCGAATACTTCGTAAATGTATGGTTTCGTAATTCCGTAGTCCGATCAACTTAAATATTTAGAGAATATCTCTTATCTTAAAATGTTAAAATTTTTTATTTTTAAGGTTGTCATTTGGGTCTTTGTCAAGAGAGTTTCTTGTTTTAATTCATGTCCAAATTTGTGATTAATAAATCTTCCACTGTGTCTATGGTCAAACGATTATATTAGAAAAATTTTCAATAGCCTAAGATTGTATCTCTTTGTTATCGTCTCGGTCATATGGCTAGTGGGTTATGAGTAAACTATGCTTTGGTTTTATGAATTCTAACAGGGAAGGAAGAGTCGAAAGCTTCAAGGCATTTAGGTGGTTTAGAGTGTTAAGAAGGCCAATATGGATACAGTAAGACAATTATTCATAAAAGCATTCACAAGAAGACAAGAAAATTTCGATGCAATCCATGCATTTATATTGGATTCAAAGTGCCATTAGTATGGCTAGTTACAGCATACAACATAGATTACATAGTTTTCTAGACATTCCAAACAAAAGGAAAAAATATAACTTAGTCAAGCAAATGTCCTAACATCCTTCAACACATGTAGGTAGACCTAATTGACTTAAAGCAAACTACTGATTATCGAAAAGGTCATGATACTACTCTTCTAGGTCGGGCGAAGATGGAGGGTACTTCTTCCCCTTGAGGGAAAGGATCACCAGAATGGAGAAGAAAGTGGCGACGATTGCCAGGAACGCCATATCCCTCAGCTAGGATGAATTGGCTGAGAGAAATGTAGATGGGTCATTGGAAGGAAGACTTTAGGGGTGGTTTTGAAAAGACTAAAGAATGAGATGTATTTAAGGGAAGTTTGTTTAGGATGAGTCGTGGGGAAATGGGTTGGAAATGAATGTGGAAGGATGGGTGTAGGATTGGATTTGAGAATGGGATTGAGAGATATGGGTTGGATATGAATTTGAAATGGAGTTTGAAGTTTGGGTTTTAGGATGGGCGTTGGGAATGTATTTTGAAATGGGTTTGAAGGAGATGAAGAGGAATGGGTAGAAGTTGGATGCTCTTGGATGGGTCTCTTGAAAATGGGGTCGATGTCGATTTTCATGAGTGGGTTCAGGAAAGAATGTTGAGAATGGGATGGAAATAGATGTTGGGAGTGGGTTTTCTTTAGAAGGGGATTGAGATCTTGAAAATGGTTGGGAGAGAAGTGTTGGAGGTGAGGTTGTTGAAAATGATTTTGGAATGGGGTTTTGTGAAAGTTGAGAGTTGAGAGGTGGGTTGGAAGAAATGGCTAAGAAGGGTTTTGGAAAATGGGTTGAATGTGGATGTGGAAGGATGGATTTGAGGAAGAAAGCTAATGTTGGGTTTTGTAAAGAAGAAGGAGGTAGTTTGGAGGAAAGGGGTTTTGGGGAAGATAACTTGAATGCTAGTAATGAAGTAGAAGGTGATGATGTGGGGATATGAGATTTGAAAGATGTGTGGAATGGGTCTAAGAAGAGGAGTTGAGATGAGTTGGGGTGAGAAGAGATGTGGAAGGGAAGAAGGTGAGCTTGAGAAGAGTTTGAAGAAGGAGATGGATTCTTGGGAATGGGGAAGGGAGAAGCTTGCTAAGGGCTTTGAAGCAAAGAAGATGAATAAGGTGGGAGGAAAATGAAGTCTATGATGTTTCATTTGCAAGAGAAGTGGACCCCACCCATCTACATGTTGCAAAAAGGGGGAGGACCGAGTTTTTTTTTTTTTTGTATGATTACAAAATGTTTCTATTTCGTATAAGGTTTCTCATACCCTTAGTAACTGAATTATTTTTAAAAATTTTTTATAATGATTTATCATTAAGTTTCATATCATCCCATAAAATTTCATATTATTTGGAGTTGTAAATAAATTATTAAAATTCTAAGAGCAATAGCTGCCTAAAATTAAAAATTTTCAGATAGTTGACAGAACATCTTAATTTTAACTATTTTATAATTTTTATTTTATTTTATTATTATTTTTATATAAAATTAGACTCATCAAGCTTTAATCTGGATTTTGAATCACCTAAATCGGAGCTGTAACGAAGGAGACATGATTTTTTGAAGTTGACCGAAATTTGCAGAAAATTCCGGCGTGGGAACGTCAGTTGGGCGTGGCGACGCCGGGCCACTGGAGTTCTGGACGTGGGGACGCCCGGTGGGCGTCAGGACCTTTGAGTGTGGGGACGCCCGTCCCGGCGTGGGGATGTCCATGCCCTGCTTTGGCCTTCTTGTTTTGTACTTTTTCGGGCGTCAGTAAGGCCTCCCGGGATGTGCCATATATGAATTTGGGGTAGGAGAAGCTGATATACACAATGGTCTTATCTTCTTCATAAAATTCCTCCTATTTATGAGACAAAATCTCACTTTTCTCCCATTCCACTAATTTCAGTAAAATCTTGTTCACCCCTAAGTCCTCATTCTCGAACGGGCTGGAACTATCAAATTTAGCCCAAAACTAACTCTTTCGTATGCATATGTTGACTTCTTCCTCCAAATCCTTCGATTTTTGACTCGTTGGCATCAATGGGTTGAGATCCGGTACGACTCCCGGATCTATTCTCTAGTGTTGCTACCTTAACTTACTACTAAATCCTTATCCCTAGGAAGTCTCACCATCTATCCAAGATTGCCGGTTCGGGATCTGGGGTGGATCTTAGAAAGGTGTCTTGAAATGGGTTTGCATGAACTAGGGGGAGTTTGGGAGATGGGTTCTTGAAAAGGAGAGGATTTTCCTTGGAGAGCTTGGAGAATAGGTTTTGTAAATGGAAATTGAAGAGGATTGAGGAATGTATGTTGAAATTGGGTTTAGATTGAGTATAAGAAGGAGAGATGGGAGGTTTGTTGGAGGAAAGGTACTTGAAAAGGGCTTTGGTGATGAGTTGGTGAAATGGGTCTGTGGATGAATGATGGAAATGGTGTGTTGAGGTCGGGTTGTAGAGAAAGGTCAAGTAAGATGGGTTGAAGGAGAGGAAAAATATGAAGAAGGAGGATGGGGGTTGAGAATAGAAGAGGGAGTTTAGGTCCTAAAATACGCTAGAAATGGGCCTCACTTGCTTATCGAGTCTTGCGTTGGAAGGCGTAATGTGGGGTTTCCAAATCCCAGGACAATGAATTTCTAGATAAAATCCAGGATTTACCATTAATTGAATACATCCTAAATGGGATATTGTAAAACATGGGATGTACTTGTTCTAGGGACAACACCTTACACATGCATTTACTGTTACTCTCACAGCTCCAATTACCCTAACCTCACCAATCTTAGTTGGCCCAATAATCCCTTAGGAATTAGGTGGATTGGACTACCTAAATTTTCCTAGTTGGTCGGATCGGTCTTGCCGCTAAGTTTCAAAATTCTTGCCCAGAAATGGGCTGAAACGGGTCACAAGGCTCCCAGGTCAAATTCTAATATTGTTGAGCTCTATCCTCTCAGTCTAAGCCCTTCGTAAGACTCTCGGACCTATTTCCTAGCATCACTACTTATTCTCACTACCCAATTCCAACATTTGGAAGTCCTACTATTCATCTACGATCGTTGGTTCAGGGTCTAGGGAGATTCCTAGCGTTCTAAGTCCCTGTTACGTTACCTAATACGTATCCTCTCATGTCAGCGGACGCGTTAGTGAGTTCATGACCCATGGCCCAAGGGATTCCAAACTATTGCTCTGATACCATCTGTAACGCCTCAAAAAATTGGGGGTCGCGCATACACTCAACTCCCGAGTTCCCGAGTGTCACTTATGATCGATTCCTTTATTATGCATTTTAAACCAGTTTGGCAGTGCAGCCTGGTGTTCTTGGAACATGAACACATCCACACAAGTCTCCTGAAAAGAAAAGATAATGCATAAATATATACATGTCCAAAGAATAATGGGGTCGCACATGCGACATCCAACAAAATCACAAATCTATAATACGTCCAAAAGAATGGTGGAGTCGCGCTAGCGACACCCAACCCACAATCACAAAAGAATGGTAGGTCCCAAAAATAATAGGGCTGAGCCACCTACTCAGCAAACCACCAACCCAGCCACTGGTCCGCCAGAGTCCCGCACATAAGCTCGAAGTAGGAGTACTCGTCCTCCTCCTTGATACTCGAGTGCTAGGCTCCACGGGGTCTTCATCACCTGCAACTATAATAGGTTCTGGTTGGTGTTTTAAAACACCATCCCAGAGTGGGAGTGAGTGATCAACTCAGCGCGAACAAATAATCTTAAGTTATCACAGGTAACAATTGTAATATGATTTTAATGAAAAATGAACAATCACAAAGACCTATCAACTATCATTTAAATGCATGCATGCAAGATGATATGATTCATGCCCTCGCCACAACGCTCCCTCAAGCGACTCTGTCTAACGATCGCGTATGTCAACACTCCCTCATTGCGACCTCGACTTCCGAGTCGCCACCTTAACTAATGTAATGCAATGCGATCGTGTTAGCCGAGTTTTTAATTAAGTCCGTTGATCCAGCCGATTTGGGAATCTGATACACCCCACTGATCATTGTCCTAAGCCGGGTGTGAGGCCAGGGCCCCCCAACGCGTAAGGCCGAGACCCCACGGTCCATGATCTTGTCGGGTTCCTCATCCCCGACCTCTAGCACATGAGGAGTGCCAATAGAGAAGGATCGATCGCGGTCACTACGGGGAGGCGCGGTACCACAACGCAGACCGACAGCTCGAACATAGTGTCCCATTCCACCATGTCTGGCTCATGAGGCTGTGGACCAGTTGCGGTTCAGTTATCAATGGACTTCAACGGTGGCGGGGTGTCCCAGGTTCCATACATAAGCGTGCAATCATGGTTAACAATCAGGGTTGGTCAAACAGTGGACTAATCTACAAGAACCGGGCGAGCGTGAGACAAATGACATCGGGCGCAAGAGACCCATGTAGTCGAACTACAGCCACCAGAACACGTCCGCCCGGATCTATGAGTTTAATCCCGAGGCAGTCTTACCAACGAAACCACCTTCGTTCTACTCATGGTTCTAGCTAACCCAAGGGTCAATAAAGGTTTCTAACATGCCGATTACCAACACATAATAAGTATAAGCACCCACATGTTCTCAATAATCATCAACATATCATTCATATATTCATAGCAAGCAAAATTAAACATATTAAGTAACAAATGCATGTGAGTGGGTGTTTGTGTGCATGAGTGAGGAAGTCGAATACTTCCTCCTCCTGAAGCAATCACATGCATGATAGGAAGCAACCACCTACACTATGAAACGTCGATACATGAGGAAATCAAGAAGACATAAGCATGGGATCATTCATACACCAAACCATATGGAAATCAAGAACACATATAGCATATGAGAGCTAATACACAACCTTTCATAACATTTCAACAATTATACAATTCCTAGGGTTTCTCTAAGTTTCATTTCAAATAAGCATCTAACAAACAAAATCATTAATCTCATAAAAAATTGGTGCTAGGTCACCTAAGAGTATTAGTCCGCACCTATGGGGTCGTTGGAGTCTCGAACCGTCCTAGGAAAGCTCGGATTTGGGGGCGGGACGGCCGAAATCCCTAGAGCATGCAATTGCATGTTAGAATCTTGTGTAAATCCCTCCTTAGATCATGAGATTCAAGAAGAAAGAGATAGAGGATCCTACCTAGGAGACCGGCGGACGTTTCCTAGAGTTTTGATGATGGGTTTCCCTTGGAAGAGGATAGGGTGTTGATGGGGTTGATGCTCTTCGGCCCCACACGAATTTAGAGTCCACCTTGACTCTCTTCTTGCTCCTTTCCTCCCTCTTACTCTTCTCAATTGTTGGAGAATGGTAAGAGCTAAGAGGAAGAGATGGGTTATTGGAGATGGAAGTAATGAAGAAGGGGCTTTGATTGTTAGAGGATGGTGGAGTAATAAGGGAGGATTTGTTGTAGTAAAGAAGGAAGTTATGAGGGAGAGAGAGAGAGATAGATTGATAAATGGGGAGTGTATGAGATAGCTAGGGTTTTATCTCTAGGTTTGGCCTCTTTGGCCCTAAGTTTCTCAAAATCCCTAAAATAGCCACCTAGGACCACTTGTTATGTTAGGGGTAGTTCTATCACCCCCCCTGCCACCAAATTTGGTGTGTGGATACCTCATGGCCCAATGAGGGGCCATATAAAATTTAAAAATAATCGGATGAACGGATATGGGATCTGAGTAAGCGATCCCGATCTTTAAATGGCCCTATGGGGTCCATTCCGGTCGTTGGGGCAGTTTTGGTGGTCCCTTGGCCATGAAACTTATAGGATAGGTGGACCATGGCTCGATGAAGGGCCATGCAAATTTTAGGGTCGATCGGATATTTGGTTTGATCATATGGGTCCGATGTGCGATCAACGGTTACCGTGACACGATCGAGGCCTAGGTTGTGTTGACGGGCGTAGGCCCGCACATTAGACCTTCACCGTAAATTTAGAAGAAATTTGATGGCTGAAAAACTCGGAGTCTCGATTTCATTTGCAAGTGCTAGATTTAAATTCTAGCATTGGTGGGGTGCATATGGCCAGTGCTATATCCCAGTTCTAGGTGTCCATAGGGTCTGAGGTCCGCGATGACCTCAAGCCCAGTGAGATCTAGTGTTTCCTAAAGTTTTGTAATTTTCTGACATTCCTGCATCGCGGTATGGCCCGCACGGGCTGTTGCTAAGTGTAAACAGGCCATCTGGCTTAGCGGCCTGCACTAGGCCCTATCATGACCTGTCTGGTTTATTCTAATGGGTTAATCATGGGTTAATTAACTTGTAGTACCCCACCTTGAGTGGCTTAAACGAATGGTCCTGCGGCAAATCCTACGTGGACGCCCCAAGACACTGTGCTAGTTGGACGGGACGTTACAATGATTGATTTGGTCTATTGTTAAGATTCAGGCCTCATCTGACTCGGCTTTGGTTAGATCCTTAATTTTGTTGTGCTTCTCTTGATTAGTTAACGACGGGTAGGTTAGATTTGGGTCCTATGTGAATAAATTATGAGGCTACACCTGATGTTCAAGTGATCGGGCGGATTTGATGGTTTCCTACGGTTGATTAATCGGACTTATGTGGTTCTTTACTAGTACCACCCCTATATAGACTAACATTAAGTGTTAATGGTCATTTAAGTGATGTTATAAGTTAATTAATAAAAATAATTTAAGGATTTTTAAAAATCCAAAATAGTAAAAAATCTGGGATGTTACATCAGGACTATCAGCATTGAAAGCAGAGAGATCGAGGTTAGGGAATGCAGCCTTCATCTGCAAAACGCAGGCCTTATAACCACCTTGATAATGGCGGTCCCTTTCATTTGCAAGCTCCGCTGACTCAAGGAAGGCGTTTACGGCCAGGTCCTGTGCCTCTTTAGCTCGGTGGGCCTCCTCCCGTGCTTCCTGGATTAGAACCTCAGCGGTGGCCCTAGCCCGAGCAAGAGTGCTCTCGTACGCGTTGTGAACTTGAAGAAGATACTGATACCTTTCCTCAGCCTCCTTTAGGAGTGAGGTCAGATGGGCGTTGTTAGCTTTGACCCCTTCAAGAACCATCCGTGCATCCTCGGCCGCCTTCCTGGCGTCTTCGGCTGCCTTCATGGTGATTGATAAGTCGCCAGTCATAATGCCGATGCAACCCTTTACCTCGGCCGCAATCCTCTTCGCTATCTCTGTCTCGGTCGTGAGTTTTTGAGCAGCGGTCAGCTTTGAGCAGGCCTTAACAATGCAGGGGGCCAACTACGAACGGGAGATGATAAGTAATGGTGAAGAACTTAGCCGAGAGTAACAGAGAATTAAAAAGAAAGGATTTTACCTCAAAGAGTATCCTCGCCGTATGTCGAGAGTCTACACAGTCGGGGCATTGTAAAAGATGGCGAAGTCCTTCTCTCCCCCATGAGCGATGGCCTAAGGGATCATCTCCGAGATGACCTTGGAAAAGGGAGACAATTCCTGTTGAGTCATCTCCCCTCTTAGGGATTCCCCGCTTGATGCCTCTCTCGGCCTCGGGACCTCTTCTACCACAGGTCCTGGCTCGAGAGCCAACTGAGAGATCGGAAGGCTCGGCTCCACTTCTTCCACCCTCTCAGCAGGGTCAGAGAGCACGACCACTTGAGGGGCAGCGGAGACAGGAGCAGACAGGGCAACTGACTCCTTGGCCTTTGCAGCAGTCTTCTGTTGCTTCGAAGGCCGAGACCTCGACAAAAGAGCCGACATCGGAGGAGCCCTAACCTTAGAGATTGGCTTTAGGGATGGACGAGACCCGACCATCCTGTCAGAAGCCGACCTAAGGTATGGACGAGCCTCGGGAAGATCTGAAAAGAAGAATGAAGACGGATTAGACAGGAAACCGAGATAATGAAACAGAGCAGGATGAATTACCTAAGACAAACGAGTCTAAACCCGCAAGATAAAGACGTTCGGGTTGTAGCAGCAGTTTTCAAGATCGGTCTCCTGCACTTAGCTTCCTCAGTTCTCTGATCCGAGCTAAAGCGCCGGACCCGAACTTCCCTCTTTTCTTCAAAATATCTGCAAGGCATCATGAGGTCAGAGTTAGCACGAGACAATGAGGAAGAATAAAACTTATCGGGCCGAGTCACCTGCTTTCCGGAACGAGCGAGAGACTCGAGGTTCGTACGGCCACACATCGGTTGACTCCCATTGTCTGCACGCCCAAAACCATCTTTCCTTCCAGTATTTTTTAGAAGTGGGTGGGTCGGTTATCAGAGACCCACCTTTGCCTCTCCATGCACTCAGGAAGTATAGGCCAAGAAAATTTAGGCTTGGTCTAACTTGATAGAGGTAGAGGAACTCGTCGACTGTTAGCGAAGGTTGCTCTAATTCGGCCCACAGAACGGTGCACCCAAACAAATTCATCCACCCATTTGAAACAATCTGACCGGGAGCGAGTTTGACTCGGGACAAGAAATCACGAACAATGGGCTGAAGTGGTAAGCACAGGCCACATTGCATCACGACTTAGAAAATAGCGACCATCCCCGCAGGGGGATGGTCTGGCAAATCGTCCGAACAAGGAAGACGAAGAACGACCGAGTCAGGAACATGGAATCCAACCCAGATTCGATTTAGGTCGGACTCAGTTAAAATTGAGGCGACCAGACCGCTCGAATCGTCTTCGGCTCCTTCTCCCTTGGAAGAGGATTCAGAAGCTTCTACAGATGGGTTTACAGGATCTGGAACATCCACCCCTTCAGCTATAATTATTTTATCTTCTCCCTCTTCCTTCAATTGATCCATCCCGAGATTAGGTCTCCTTGGATGGGTTACTAGAGACACTCCACTACTGGAAGGACCGGCTTGGGCGGGACGCTCAGCCGATGCATCATCAGCCCCCCTTACAAGCCGGATTGTGGCATCTGCACCAACTGCAAACTCCGTCAATAAAGAGGGTAGTTCCGCAACATTCCAGAGACTTTGGGACACACCCTCATCTCCGGACATTCCCTCCCGGGGGCTCTGGGAGCCACGCGCAGCCATTTACGTCTATAGGAATGGGAGGAAGGAACTCACAGGGGAAGATAGCAGCGGACGCAATAAGAGTTGACGGAGGAGGAAACAACAGCGGAGGGAAGGAAGAAGAAGAGGAAATAAAGCTTGAAAGAGGATACAGAGGCGGGAGGAAGGAAGGCAAAAATAAAATTCATACGTTCCTCCCGCCCGGCCGTTTTATAGTCGTGCCACGTGGCAGAGATAATTAATGAAAAAGCGAAACGACGTTCGTCTCGACTCCCCCGCTCGACACGTGGCGCACGCAGACTGACGGCAGTAACGCCATCGTCACGCGTCCAACTCCCATTAGCGGACGAAACGACTTGACGGCTGGCCTCACGTGTGGCCTTAGGAGACGCACCGTCACACGTTAGGGACGACACAAAGGACATTAAATGCCTCATCATGACCTCGGACTCTAATACGAACCGACCTAAAACCTCATTACCCCTTGATGTCGTGAACGACACAAGGAGTAAGGGGGGCTTACTATTGGAAAAAAATATGTTAAGTCTGGAGACTCAGATTCCAAGTAGGTCGGCTCCGCCGGCACTGCCCGAAGAGTCCGAGACAACGATCAGATCTGAGAGAATAAGGGATAGGCTAAGAGGCATAAGCACAAGACGACTAAAGTTACTCTGTCGGAATGATAACCTCGTCTGCATAAGCCTACAAAAGGCCGAGCATGTTATAAGCCACCCGATCAATAGAATAAAACTGACCTAATGAGTTGGTTCTGCCGGCCACGGAGTAAGGAAGGACGACAGATAATCATCGAGACTATTCTACCCGTGAGAAGGTAGAAAACTTATGCTCCTGAGTCGGCCGAGACTCTCATAGAGTCGGTAACGACCGAGCCGAGATAGGAGAAGGCGTTATGAACGCAAATACCGCTCCGAAAATCCATGAATACGGGTGTCCAATCTCAAGATCCTCGGGATCGAGTGCAATCAGTGAAGAGGATTAAATTTTTGGATAATCAGGAGAAGAATCCTCGTATGATGAGGATTCTTAAGATCTATAAATATCCAAGCTCTTTACAGAGGAAGGTACGCAATACAAAACCTAACAAATCCTTTGCCATTGATCGAAAGATTGACTTAAGCATCGGAGGTTCCCCGGCTCAAGCCAGGGTCCCCTTTGTACTGTGGATTGTGCAGGTGAGAGAAGATCCGACTCAGGGAGCCGTCCCGTAAAAATACACCAACAGTGACAATTATGGAAAAGCGGATCCTATGGTCCTGGCAATTAAATGATTGATACAATGATATACAAGTTTGACTTAGAATTTTTAATTATCTTTTTAGCTAGAAGATTACAACTTTTTAGCTCAAAGGCTTCTCTCACATGTTATATGATGGTAATTACCATACAATGAAAAAGTATTATTATTATTATTATATTTTACAGGACATATAAAGAAATTTATGATCATTGTGCTTTTCAACTACATTATTAAAAAATCTCAGAACAAGCAAATAATAAAATGAATTTGCTCATATGATATTAAGATAATAGAAAAGTGTCTTCGTCACGATAATACTGACAATACACAAAATATGACAATTCCGTATCAAATGTAAATGCTTGGGAGGGGCAAGTAAAAGAGCTTGTAATTATTTCACTTTTTCATTACATTACTGTAGTAATCCTCATCCTATAGTGGATGGAAGCTATAACATACTATAGTAATCCTTATCTTTGGCGTCCATCTATTTTTTCATATCATTTTTAGAGCATGATTTTAAAATTGAGCCATATCCAAAGTTCAAGTGGACCACATTACATGAACAATGGAGATAAAAACTTTCACAATTGAAACCTTCCTAGGGCCATAGTGATATTTATCTGTCATTCAACCTATTCAAAAGATCACCCATACATGAATGAAGGGAAAACACAAATTTTAGCTTGATTTGAAAATTCCATGGCCCCCAAGAAGTTTTCAACAGTAGGGGTTCAAGTCACATTGTTTCATATGGCATGGTCTACTTGAGCTTTGGATATGCTTCAATTTTGGTCACATGCCCTAAAATGAGCTGGTAAAACGGATAGACAATGTGTAGGCATTCCACCTGAAGTGGACAAGCTAATCAGAGCAGTCTAGAGATCTTAAAACATATCCCAAAGTCCAAGCCTAGTAAAAGCCCAAGCCCAATCCCACTTAGTTCTAGGACTACAATAAAGCAGAAAAGAGCGAACTAGAGGATAACCATGATATCGCCAAGGACACGCCCAAAACTGAAACCCATCCACGTGATCGACGACACATGATGTACCTCCCACCATGTGAATTCTGTAACTTTTTAATGTATGTTAAGTGGGGAGTGAAAGATACCTTGTTTCAGCACTTGAGGTCTTGGTATTGATCCCCATTGGGGGTGGCTAAGCTAACAAAAAAAAAAGAATAAAAAAAGAAAAGAAAGAAAGTAGGGAGGATAAAAAAAAACGAAGAAGCAAATCCTACATGGGGAAGCTTGCATGAGGTGTCGCATAAAATTATATCTCCCTCTATCCAATCCAACCATCTACATTGTGTCACATGGCACACTCATTTGAGCAACCAATTACAACCCTTAGAACCTAATTTAGCTCATAAGCTTCTCAAAAACTACAAAACAAAAAAGAAAAGAAAAGCCACCCCTGGGCACCTATAGATATCCTACCCCATTTCATTTTCAAACCATCTTTTTTTTTTTTTTTTCTTTTTTACACCCCAACTCTTCATTTACTTAAGCTCATTCATCCACCAAAGAGAGAAGAAGAGTGTAAGAGAGGAAGCCCTTCTAACCTTAGGTCAACCTAACCAAGATCTAGCATTAGCCATCTAAGTCATCAAAAGGCTGATCTAGTCCAATCGAGTCAATCCTTGCTACAACCATTTCACTCACTCGCCCAAATTTGATCAATTTCATTCATATTTTCTTTTGCATCATGCAACATTATCTCCACTCCCCACCCATATGCTTGTTTAGTTATTTCGAGTGTATGCTCTGCAACTTGTTGGAATACTGGATCTTTCTTATCAAAAACTTAAATTAACTAGACCTTTGACCACTTCTCTAAGTAAGTGAGTCCAGATAAGAAAGTCTTTCCACCCATCGCTTGAAGTAGGCACTGCATTGCCATGCTTCATTTCATACATTACATTTTCATTACTTGTGCATAAGAAGTAACCTAATCATTTAAATTTCATCGTGTTCCATGAAGTAAAGACAATGCATTTATACGGACAAAGAGACTGCCTAATACCTTCCTTCTTTGTCACCGTAGTCCTTTACCTTGAATCTCAATTCGTAGATGAAGAGTTATTTACAATCTAATTCAATGGCTTAAGCATTTTACCCAATTTAATTAATAGTGAAAATTTGAGTAACTAGTTAGTAACAACTAACTAAAACATACAATATTCAGTCATAAATGCACAAGAAAACCTACAGAGATTCACAAGTGCACAATCAACCTGCGATCCAACGTTCACAATAAGACATACATTACGGTGGCCCCACAGAGTTTACTCAATAGACTATATCGCTATGGTATACTAAGTTAACTAGGGCCTGTTTGGCCAGGCAGATTGGAAGGGATGGGATGGATTTTAGGGCCTGTTAGGACGGGCAACTTGCATGGGATTCGAAGGGATTGGAAGATAGATCTCGGGATTGGCCAGGCGTGCCAAATAGACACGGGATCCTGATCCTGGGATATAGCAATCCCATGGATCTTAAGACAATCCACTAAGGGCTCGTTTGGCGGGTAGATTGGAAGGGATTGGATGGTATTGGAAGGGATTGGAAGTTAAATCCCGGGATTGGCCGGGCGTGCCAAACAGATTGAGTGATCTGATCTCGGGATATAACAATCTCATGGATCTTAAGACAATCCACGGACAACATCATCATTATCTTTAAATGCCATCCAATCCACCTTAATCCATTCAAAATTTCCTAGGATGTGTTTGGTTCGAGGGATTAGAAGGGATGAGAAGGTTTAATCCCGAGATTGGCCGGGCGTGCCAAACAGACTCGA
Source organism: Magnolia kwangsiensis (assembly GCA_037074715.1). Taxonomy (NCBI): domain Eukaryota; kingdom Viridiplantae; phylum Streptophyta; class Magnoliopsida; order Magnoliales; family Magnoliaceae; genus Magnolia; species Magnolia kwangsiensis. Next base: position 10,053,087 of record CM073577.1, on the reverse strand, counting down.
TATAGCAATCCCATGGATCTTAAGACAATCCACTGACAACACTATCATTACCTTAAAATCCATGCCATCCACCCTAATGCCATTCAATCCCTTCCAATCCACCCTGCCAAACGGGCCCTAACATCACCATCATTACCTTTAAATGTCATACAATCCACCCTGATGCCTCCAAAATTGCCTAGGATTTTTTTGGTTCGAGGGATTGACAGGATTGGAAGGTTTAGTCCCGGGATTGGCCGGCATGCCAAACAGACTGGATATAGCAATTCCGAGATACAACAATCCCATGGATCTTGCACCAATCCACTGACGCAGCTATCATTATCTTGAAATCTGTGCAATCTACTCTAATACCATCCAATCCCATCCAATCTACTCGGCCAAACAAGCCCTTAAGGTAATGATGATGGTGTCAGTGGATTGGTTTAAGATCCATGGGATTGCTATATCTTGGAACAAGTTCACAGAGTTTGTTTGGCAAACCCGGCATATTTTGGGATTTTACCTTCCAATCCCTTCCAATCCGTCCAACCAAACACGCCCCAAGCATGATTGAATGAGATTAAGAGGGATGAGATCAATTTTAAGGTAACGATGTTAATGTTAGTGGATTGGTTTGAGATCCATGGGTTTGTTGGGTCTGTTTGGATAGTTTGACATATCCCGGGATTTTACCATCCCATCCCTCCTAATCCTATCTGGCAATTTTACCATCCCATCCCTTCCCTCCCTCCTAATCCCATGGGATCCGTCCGGCCAAACACGCCCTACGCCCTGGAGCACAAGAAGCTTATGCAGGGGACCGGTTAAATGGACAAAACGACATAACACGGTGCTCCTGCATGTACTTTACAACCCGATCAATAGATGGCTGGGATTGCTTGAAGATGTGGTCCTATCTGTTGGGACTGAGTGGTGTACGTGTTGGGAAGTGTGGGGGTACGCCAATTAGTGTGTACCCGAATCCCTGCTTTTCATGGATGGTGGGTGCGAATCCAAGGCAAACTCAAGTGGGATTTTGAAGAAAACAAATTCCATTCCTTTTTTTTTGAAATGACAACGGGTACTGCAGATGAACGTGACTCCAACCCACCATCATACCGCACACATGTCAGATCATAGCTGTTCATTATTACATGGGGTCCATTGTGTTAGCTCAGTCCAAGAGTCAAGCTAGTCAATAGTCTCTTGTGTAGGTGGGGCCCACTTGATAAGTTGACCAGTTTTATTTTGGTCCTACGGGGCACATAAGCCATGGGTCCGGCTCCACGGCTCTAGTTGCGAGCTAAGTATTGCAACTAGAGCTCGGCATGAGACAACTCGGATCAACTTAACCCGACTCAACTTAATTCAACTCGGTCAGGTCTAAGTCGGTGAGTCAATTCGAACTGAGTAGACTTCCTCCAGCCCAAACTCAAACTGAGACAAGTTGGGGTCCTGAATAAGTATGTGTGTATAGAAATGCTCACATAGGCACTTTACATGAGCACCTTTGCACACATGTTATGGGCATAAAATCTAAATGGCCCATGTGATGCGGCATCCCTTGAAACACTCTGACTCAACTTTCAGCTTGATACAAAAGTCTAGTAAGCTATAGTTAAGAGAAATGCAAATCAAGGGAGGAAGTTGTTTCCTTTTGCCATGGCCTATCAGAATTTTGTATCAAGTTGAAAGTTGGCTTTGTAAGATTTCAAGGGGTGCCACATCACGTTGACCTATTAAAATTTTTGCTTGAGATGTGTGCAAATGTGCATAGGAGCGTGTGTGTATATTATAAATTTGATATTTCAAATATGAGATGCCGTGTACCTGATGGAGAGGCTGTAATTCTAGCAGATGCAAGTGGGTTCTAGGTTTTGAGTTGTGATTTCAGCTGGTGAATATTAGCTGCACTGGATTAGACTCGGTAGTGACTTGATTCAACTTGGTACTTGTGATCCAGTCAGACTCAGTTTGGATTAGTCTTGTTAGTCCTGGACTTGACACCAAGTTGGGTTGAGTACGGATCAGTATATTTCAAAACCCGATAGAGTTGGGTCAGCCTAACTCAATCTGACTAAACTCGAGGCCAGCTCTACTCACGAGTAGGGCTGGCCATCCTACCAACCCTGCAATGGACCGTGATTGGGCCCAGCAAGTAAAGCCCAATCAATTACGGGCTGGGTTTGGGCTCAAGTGGGTTAAGCTTGACATGGGTCCGGCCAGACCTCATATGTACCTATGTTTAGCCTATAAATATGTTCGAACCCTTGCTTAGACAACAAATGCATCTTGCATCTGGACTGCTGTATTTATCACCGTGCGGCCCTTGATCAACGGATGGATAGCAAGATTCATGTAGGAAAGAGTGATTCGATCAGTTTTCACGATGGGTAGGCCGGGTCTAAGGGGCCCAAGCCCAACAAAAATTATCTAGGGTCAGTCCATACCCTACCCATTGCAGCCCCTAATTGCGAGTGTGGGACCATTGGCATAAGAAGGCCAGTCCGTTTTTAAAACTGCGTTGGGATTCCCGCCTACCGTGATCTTGATGGAGGGTGGGATCATGGGGTCCGGGAAATGATGCGGTTGAGAAGAGCCAAACGTTTTAAAAAGCCGGACCGGACGGTCTTGGTCTGACCACATGACCGAGTTTGACCGGAACCAATCTTCTTTCCGGTTCGGTTCAAACCGTCCGATGTCTCGAAAAGCTCTGGAAGTGTCAGCTGGACCGGCAATATCAGTCGGTACGACGGAAGCTGATTGCCTACTGAGTAAATGTGGAGCCCATTATGATATGTGTCTTATCCACACCGTCCATCCTTTTTATCAGCTCATTTATGGTATAATTCCAAAGTCTAAGTACATCTAGATATGAAGTGGACCACACCACAGTAAACAATGTTAATTAAACGCCTATGAAATTTTCATGAGGGCCACGGAAGTTTTGGATCAATCTGATATTTTTGTTTTCACTTCATCCATGTGTCCGTGACATTATAAACATGTTGGATGACAAATAAACATCAATGTGGGCCCTAGGAAGGTTTCAACGGTGGACATCGTTGTCCCCACTGTTTCCTGATGTATGGTCCACTTGAGCTTTCTACATGCTTCAATTTGGGTTCCTATTCCAAAATGATCTCGAGAATGGATGGACGGTGTGGATAAGACATATACATCCACCGTGGGCCCCACCGAGTTTATAGCGAACTGAGTCAGTATGCAGTTAAGTTCCCTGAGCAGCCGTCCGATTCACAGATAAATACGCAAAAAATCAGGGTAGAGCTCGAGGAACCAGAACATGGTAGGTCTATCTCTCCACCGTACACGTGGCAGTGAGATGCATCAATCGGATCCATTCCACTACTAGTTCATATCGTAGATGATTATGTTTTAAAAATCACACCCATTAGTATTAATTTGATTCATCATTTTTCTTCCATTTATCCAGATGAATAGTTAACCGTTAAACGTTGCTTTGAGCGCTGCGTATCAGATGGTTAGGATCATCCGATCATTGTGCGCTTTGAATCATGTTTCATCCACTGTAGGGTAACTAGATGGACAGACCCATGTTATTAATCACCTTCCACGTGGAATGGGGAGAGGTGTATGGTATTCCGGCGGTTCCAGCTCTACCGTCTCATCTCCCATTGACGACTGACGACGTCGTTGATACTATCATACTAATGATTAGAAATGGAACGCTAGCGCGGGAAGAGCGGAAACGGATTGGCTACTCACCTGCCACTACCTAATGGATAGTGGTCGGTGCTCTGTGGGCCCAACATGATGTATGTATCTCATCCATTCCGTCCATCCATTTTTTCAGATAATTTTATCGTATGAACCAAAAGATGAGGTAGATCAAGATCTCAAGTGGGCCAAACAGTGTTGATTGAACTCTCACCGTTAAAAACTTCTTGGATCTACAAAAGTTTTGGATCAAGCTGGTATTTGTTTTTTACATTCATCCACGTCTGCATGATCTAATCTACGGTTTGGATGTCAAATATACATTACAGTAGACCCTAGGAGGTTTTTAATGGTTGACATTCCATCACTACTTTTTTCCCATGGTGTGGTCCACCTGAGATTTTGATTTTCACTAATTTATAATTGGATAAAGTATTAAAATGATGTATAAAAATGAATAAACGGTGCAGATAAAACACTTATATCATGGTGGGCCCACATAGCACCGACGACTAGCCAAACCGTGTCCGGGAAGAGCCATCTCACTGGATTACGTGGTCTGGTCATCCAGCAATCTGAACTGTCCAACCAGTGGACCTCATTATGGACGGACTGTGTTTCTTTCGAGATATGAGGCTCATTCACTCATTAGATGGTAAAATGTACGGGCGCGGCTTGGATCCCTGACTGTGGGGCCCACTGCGATGTATCTTAATTACATCCACGCCGTTCATCCGTTTTTACAGCTCATTTTAGTGTATGTTCCAAAAATGAAGAAGATTCAAAATATTAGGTAGACCACACCATAGGAAACAGTGGTGATTGAAATTAAAAACTTCTTGTGGGGCACAAAAGTTTTGGATCAAGCTAATCTTTGTGTTGTCCCTTCATAAATGTATTTTCGACCTTATCAACAGGTTGGATGGAAAATAAACATTCCGATGGCCCCCAAGATGCTTTTAATGGTGGGTATTCAAATGAAACTGGTTCTGTGGTGGGTCCAGATAAGATGTGGATCTCTTCATTTTTTGGATCATGCCCTAAAATGAGTGTTCAAAACTGATGGACGGCGTGGATATAATTCATATACATCAAGGTGGGCCCCACAGTCAGGGATCATGTTTATCTGTTTATTCTCATCTTGGCCGTCCATTGTTTTCGCACCTTTTGAACCCCTACATAGATTGCTCTACTTGATTTATGGAAAAAAAAAAATCATCTTAAATGTGGGCCCCATGCTATTCACGGGTCGGATGTTGTACATGTCGCCACGTGTACGTATTCACGTGATATCCTTTTTAAATAGAAAGAAAAGCCGAAAGGCAGGCACTGTCTAAGACCGTGTCTTTTGTTGGGTAGTAAACAGTAGGACAATCGGGAAGCGGATTGGCTGGTGTACCACACACTAGCTATGGAGCTGATGTAGGCACGTGCCGTGTAAAGACGAGCACTGACGCTCCACGAGCTCCGTGTTGTACGAATGGTTCAAAGGAGATCAAGGTTACGTGGGCCCCACAGTGGTGTATTCATCATATCTACACCGTTCATCTATTTTTAGAGATCATTTTACAGCATTTTAAAAAATTTAATCATATCCAAAGATCATCTGGACCACACCGCAAATAGTAGCGGAGATAATGATTTTCACCGTTAAACAATTCGTAAGGCCCACCATGACGTTTATTTTCCATCCAATCTGTTAATAAGGTAAAAAAGATCTTAATGAAGAGCAAAAACAAATTTCGTATTGATCCAAAACTTCTGTGACCCCGAAAGGGTTTCAATGGTAGACGTTCAATCTCCCACTACTCTTTGCAGTGTGGTCCAATTGATAGTTATATTTGTCTTATTTTTCATTTCAACCCTTAATACTAGCTCGTCAAATGAATGGACGGTTTGGATATAACAAACACCTCGTGATCAGATCCACAAAATTTGCTGACGTCAGCCTTTCGGCTTCCGGACGATCGTCCCCGTACGACAGCAGAGATTTTTATTACACTTGTCAGTCAGTCAGTGGACAGCTACAAATGGGTGGCCCAAACATCACTGTCTGTGTACGGATAGTCAGCCATGTCATCCTGTAGATTTGAAAATCGTGCAGGCTCACTATCGTCTGGCCTTTCGGTACGAACCGGAATCATTTACAAAGAACCGGATTAGCGGGTGTACCACAGTTCGTGTAGATACGTGTCGTGCGAACACGAGCGCCGACGCTCCTCGAGCTCCGAGTTGTACGAACGGTTCAAATGAGATCAAAGTTACATGGGCCCGACAATGATGTATTTATTATATCCACACCGTTCATCAATTTTTTGAGATCATTTCAGAGCATTAGACCTAAAATGAATCATATCCAAAGCTCAACTGTACCACACAAAAAATAGCTGCGGGATAATGATTTTCACCGTTAAAAATTTAATAGGGCCATCCAATCTGTTCATGAGGTCACAGATACCTTTATGAAGAGAAAAAAAAATTTCATGTTGATATAAAACTTCTGTAACCCCAAAAGGGTTTCAATGGTAGAAGTTCAATCCCCCACTGCAGTGTGGTCCGTTTTATCGTTAGATCTCTCTTTTTTTTCGTCTCAAGCCTTACGACGAGCTCACCAAATGGATGGACGGTTTGGATATAACAAATACCTTATGATGGGACCACAGAGCTTGCTGACGTCAATGTAGCTGGTGTACGGTACACCCGCCAAGACCGTTTTACGTAGCGAGTAAAACACCCAGGCTCCATGGGTCCACCATGTTATATTATATATGTAGAATCCACACCGTCCATCAGATGATAATCATCATTTTGTCCGTACATAAAGAAAGTAATCTAATTTTTTACACTGGTGTGAAATTTTTTAAATTACTCCATAAACACTAAATCACAGTGTGGCCCACATGATTTTTATATCACGCTTGTTTTTACATATTATCTTTATCCTGGTGAGTTACACCTGATTAATGGGTTTCATGAAAGATACACACCATGATGGTCCCACACACAAACCTATGGTTAGAATCCATCCCATTGCTCCATATGGTGTGGCCCATCTCAGTTGTAGATCTAGCCGATTTTTATGGAAAGGCCTAAGCATGCATAGAATCTGATTGACGGAGTGGGTTTTACATATACAACGTGGTAGGCCCCACAGACGTGAGTGTTTTGCGTTACCGGGGATTCCGGTCCTTTTGGTACGGTAAACTGAGTGGGAAAAACTTGGATACTCTGGCAGAGGGTGATGGACGATACGCCGGCACTTAGAAACTACTTAAGACATGCGTACGTGGCATTCAAGTAATTCAATCTAAACTGTCCAAATTGTAGTTTCCAGTCTAGGTGTATGTTAACCCAAAGTCAGGCTTATTTGGTTATCTTAATCGAACATTTATTGGACGGTTAAAAAATAAAACAATCGAGTGACTCTGTTTGAACGAACAAGTGTCAATGAATCAGAGCTTAGGTTTATTCAACAATCGGTCTTTATGTCTGCGACTAATCTACAGTCTTTACATAATTTAGGTCGGTTTAGTTTAAGTTAAAATATGACATTTATAAGATTTCTGAGCGCCTGCGTATCAAGTGCTATCGTCTGCCAGAGTATCAAATAATACCCCGTACTACTAACTACATCTTAGATAATGCAGCCAACTCATTTTTGGTACACGTGGCATGCAGTCACTGTTTCTTGTCCTGGATTGGTGAGACCCATAATGCATGGAGCGTAACCTAACACCTAACCTTAAGCGCCGCGTTCTGACCGTTCCACTGGTGGCCATCATAGATGGATGGTTTAAAACAAATCTTATTGCTGAGCTAAATGATGTGCAAATCGGATGGTTGCGATCCATTGATCAATCTCGAGTAGTTTCAAGTGACGCTATCGTGACACAGCATTCCTTCGGCGCCATTTATTTTTTACGGTGGTGGTGTCTCAAAATATGAACACGTGGCATATCTGCACCCCCAATCTGGATCTTCCAAATTCCAAGGTCTATTTCTGATGAAGTATAGATAGAATACCACAATGATCGGACGATCAGATCCATTCAATTGGTGGCTATCAATTAGACGGTTTAAAAAACCCATTTTTAGCAGTATCGATTCAACGGTCCAATAAAGCTGTCCGATTAACTTGAGGATATGGATGTGGATCTCATTATGCCACGCGTACGGTGGATGAGTAACAAACGATGGCAATATCTTGCACAATAAAATGTGGTAAAAGCTCATTGGACTCGATCTTGCGGTCCCTTATCGATACAACGCAAGCTGACAAATTGGAGCAGGTAACCAATGCGACAGATTCCACGGCGCACGTTAGCCTTGGCGCCATCGTTCTTGCCTTGCTGCTGCCTGCTGGGTTGTACATCTTTGGTCCATTTTGATCCAGACCCTTGATTTGATGGGCCCATAATGGATGGGTTTTCACCAACGTCTCAGGTTAAGATCCTAATGGAAGCGGATTGCGTGGTGTGACTCATACACCACCGACCTCCGTGGTGTGTTGACGTGGCTAACCGTTGTGGGCCCACCATAATGTACGTATTATATCCACACCGTCCATCCACTTTTTGAATCATTTTAGAGCCTGTTTGATTTCAAGGGAACTGAGAAATACTCTTACAAAAGTTTGTTATTACCTTTTCCCATGTGTTAAATTTTTAAATGCATTTTTACTTTGAAAATTGACCTGAAAAGGTTAATTTATATTTGTGAACCGCACTGTAATGTGTATGATATATTTATACTGTTCATTTATTTTATCAGAAGATCGCCTAAGTCCAAAATTAATAAGGGGTAAATACAAATATCAACTTTAGCCAAACTTTTAATTGCCACAGATTTTTTATATAGCAAACATTAAAATTTCACTTTTTCTTATGGTATGGTCCACTGGAGCTTTGGATCTATCTCATTTTTGAGTTCATGGCCTAAATAAGGTTAATGTACAGGATGAATGGTGCTTATACAACATATACATTATGATGGATCCTATATTCATTTCACAACCATCCTCAATTTTAATGCCAAAAGACAACTCCGTTGACTTCAGCTTACACCTGAAAATTTTCATTTACTTCATAAATCAAGCAGGCCCCTAGGGCTATTTGGCCAGCTGCATTCGAAAGGACTAGGTAGGATAGGATTCAAAAAACATGATTATTACCCATGGCAGGGGTTGTTCACTCTTACCATGGGATAAACTTAATTCCCTGCTTTGTTTGTAATACGGTGATACATTAAAAAGATATACCCACTATCATTTGAACTATTGAGAATAACACACGTGCGTTATATTTAAATTGTTCATTTATTTTGTAACCTCATTTTATGGCATGATTTTAAAAATGAGGTGGATCCAAAACTTATGTGCCCTCAAAGAAGTTTCCAATTGTAAGTACTCAATCCCCGTTGCTTTCTATGGTGAGGTCTATTTGCGCTTTAGGTTTACTTGATTTTTTACCCCATGTTCTAAAATGTTCTTAAAAAATGAGTGGACAGTGTGTATATAGCACACATATTATGGTGGGGCCCACGCAACTTGCTAATATTGAGTGAAATTACTACGGAACCCAATACGATTCCATCTAACCTACTTCCAAGCTGTTCCACTCTGCACAGGACCAGATGCAATTCCATCCCACCTAAGCCCGTCTAATCGAGCCGGTCAAACAGGCCCTCATGAGACAATAAACGAGGTAGATCAAGATCACAAGTGGGCCACACTGGAAAAAGCAGTGGGGACAATGAGGTCTACCATTGAAAATTCTTGGGGACCAGAGAAGCTTTGATCAAGCTTATATTTGTAATTTCTGTTCATCCTTGTCTGTGAGTTCTCGTGAACAGGTTGGATGAAAAACAAAACACCACGGTGGGAACTAAAAAGGTTTCAACGGTGGCCGTCATTGTTCCCACTATACTCTGTGTGGTGCAATTGAAATTTGAATTTGCTTCATTTTTGGGTTCGATACTTAAAATGGTCTATTAAGATGGATGGACGTGAGGATATAACACATACAACATTTTGGGGGCCACGGCAGTTTGCCACGTCAACACACCAAGGAGGTCGCTGGTGTGTGGCACACAACGCAATCCGCGTCCAATCCTACGCGATGGTTGTGTACTTGTGTATGAATGATATGGTTAAGAAGAAAACAGGTCACTGGCCTAGAGAAGTGATCAAAGCATTGGATGGCTAGAATCTAAGTGGGCCCCATAAGATGAGCGGTCTGGATCATCAAACTGTGTGCACCGCATAAGATTATGGATATCCTAGGAAACACCATACATATCATGCGCGTGGCATCGATGAACTAGATGAAACGTGACACACGTGCGGGTAATCCTAACCGCTCTTCTATTGGGCCCCGTAGGAAAATCACATTGATTGCACTTATCGAACCATATGATCCGAGGGTATTAAAAAGCCAATGTATCGGATGGTTAGAATTATCTGATCGGTAGCCCATCAACGGTGGGGCCGTTGGATGAAGAGACTGATGGTTGCTCTTCCATTCCCGACAAGTGGAGCCCATGGTTTGTTGATCCGGGCCGTTGATCTTATGGCTCCCAACTTAGACGAATAAGAAATGTTGTGGATTGGGAGATCTTAGCAATCCAATATTGAAGGGTTAAAAAATCTCGAATCTGGGGGGGGGGGTTTCTGGATTCCTCCATTCACAGTATCCCAGATTAGATCGACGGTCTGGATTTCCAAAACGCGAGACCCATTTGCATACACTGATTCATCAGTTATTTATTATTATACTGATGCATCAGGACCCATTGCTCACCACGAGCGGGCTTCTATATATGTTAGTTTTGCACCATTTAAGAAATGGTGGTGAGTTTACTCATCCTCTTCGCACGTGGCACTAGTGTACAGCTATCCAGACCGTCCAAAATGTGGGTCCCCTCGTGGTTGTCAAACGTACGGTTATAGTTCTCCGAGCAAAGTCTTAGGTAATGCCCCATTCACAGCTGGCAGGTTGAAATATCATCATGGACCATTCATCTAGTTTCCCTTATTAAATATGTAATTTGGTTTCAAATAGACATATATTGGACAATCCTAGCCATCTGATCAGAGGCCTCCAAAAATCAACAGTTGGAAAACCAAATTGCTCAATGACCCACTTAAATGAGGTAAAAGCTATGAAAAGTGATGGATCCAATTGTTCGGTCCGAGTTTTGAAACATAAGCCATCCTTTATGGGTCCCACTAGATGGATGGTCCCTATTAATCCTTACACGGGTAATGTGAAGAGACGGCTCACACTCCATGTTCGGCTGCTACCAGCTCTATGGCACCAGCTTCCATGTGCTTAGACTGCTATTGTGTATAGGGAGATTGATACCATGGAAGTGGAACAAAAGGAATAAGGTAGACTATCTCTCCACAGCATATATGGCAAGGTGATGCGCAAATCGGTCCGTCCATATGCTGGGCCCTATCATGGATGTTTTATATCACAAAAATTACAGCTACTAGAAAATCTTATCCATCTGATCTATGGCCTTTAAATTGACAGTTGGAAACGAAAAACTCAACGGTCAAATATGCAGTGGGATGAACTGTAGGAAAATAAAATTAATGGCCTGGATTGTCTAATTGGTTTTGATTTTTAAACGTGAACCGTCCATCCTAGTGCCAGTGTACACCATCTCAATGTATAAAAATATCTAGCCTACCCAACAGATATGGCCAACTGATCAACGGCCTATAAAAATATCTACCCTACCCTACTGATCAACGGCCTACGATTCCCCCAATTGGCAGAATTTATGCAAAGTGGCCGAGAAAAAAGCCCAACTGATCAGATGGCTATGATCAAGTGATCAAACATTCAGTAAAATGACTATATCATGGCCCATCAATTGGATGGACGTGCACTGCTTAGACCAAGAAATTATTATACACCAAGCTTCAGTGTATAGCCTCTGCAGGAAGATTTTTCTTCCATTCATGCAAAAGAGCAGAGAAACTGAGAAACATGTACGTTTGGGTTTCAGGGACAGGACGCGGTTTGGCTAGTGGCAGGTGGTCGGTGCTATGTGGACCCCACCATGATCTATGTGTTTTATCCACACCGTCCATCCATTTTTACACATCATTTTAATAATTCATGCCACAAAGGAGGCAGATCAAAATCTCAGGTGGACCACGCCATATTAAAACAGTATTGATTGAACGTCTACCATTAAAAACATCCTAGGGCCCACTGTAATATTTATTTAACATCCAACCGGTAGATTAGGTCATACAGACCTGGAAGAAGACCAAGAACAAATATCAGCTTCATCCAAAACTTTTGTAGCCCCAATAAGTTTTTAATGGTGAGAGTTCAATCAACACTGTGTGGCCCAATTAAGATTTTGATCTACCTCAATTTTGGGTTCACATCATAAAATTATCTGGAAAAATGGATGAACGGCATGGATGAGACATATATATCATGTTGGGGTCCACAAAGCACCGACCCAGGGGAGCAGTAGCCACAATCCATTTCCCAGGGACATGAACATATCACCATATTACTTCCTCATATACACCATTTAATGCATGTATACGCGAAATGATTCTTACATCACTCAGTCTGCGTTTGGTTACATCAAATCACGATATTTGTATCAAATATCATGATTTGTTGCAACCAAACACACTAAAAAAAAAAAAAAACACCCAAATGACGTTAAAATCTCAAGAGAAAAATTTCAATACTACCCATCATAAGACTTCACATATACACTTCATACTCACATACTACTAAAAGCTTAAGTTGAAAGAAGGTTGGTAAGTGATAAGGAAGAACAAGAGAAGAAGCACCAGACCAACACCCCAAGGTGAGCCACCGGCTCGATGAATGTCTCCAGGGCCGGACCCTGGTACAGGTAAGCTGAGCCTACTAGATGGTGGAACGGCTGAGAGCCAATGTACTATAACAACTAAAAGTAGAGGCGAGACTACAAGCAAACGCTTGAATTGCTCGACTGCAGTCACCATAATGGCTTCGTAAACAACGTACCATAAGAAACCGCATAGGAGTGCGAGCATGGCCCATATGATCAGACGCTGTTCTGAAAAGCCAGAGCTGGTGTTTGGTTTGAAACCTTCCATGGATGATTTGGAAAAGGAGAAAATGAAAGACGGGTGGGGGTAGCACCGTAGCAGTGGAAGTGGATGTGTGTTTGGTTTGGGACTGAGGGATTAAAAGGTGAATGTTTGGTAAGTGGAGTACTTGTGCGTCTCTTATTATATCTTAAGTGATGGTGACTCGTTTATGTTGGTTGTTGATGTAGGGCTTGGTAATTGTGGCCACCCAAATGGTGATTGTAGATTGATCGGACTTGAAATCTCCTCGCCGTGTCCATTAGGGCATGTTTGTTTTTTTTTTTTTTCAGAAAAAAGGTAAATGGCCAATAATTATTAACCTGTGTAATTACGGCACCGTCACGTATATTGATTTGATTCTACTATTCCTAATACAAAAACCGAGGGGTGCCAAATATACGTGGGGCCTGATGTATGTAGATTATCTGTACCGTTCATCCATCATACCTAATGAATATAGGGCATGAGCAAAACTAAAAGAGGTAGATTTAAAGTTAAAGTGGATCATGCTACAGTATAAATGAATTCGAACGCTTACCGTTAAAATTTTTATAAGCCCACCATTTAGTTTGGTGTGGGACACTTGAATGTTTGATTTGTCTCATTCTTTAGCTTATATGCCAAAGCGGCTCGGTGAAATGGATGGATGGATGACACGGTTATGTCATATACATGACGATATGGCTCCATAGATTTACGTTAATCATTTTTGACCCTTTTTTAAAACAAAAATACATACGTGATTTCAAACTGATGAAATTGTAATAACTGCCGACTCACAGGGCGTTTACACTGTATTGGGAAAATCAAACAGTCCCTTAAACTAATGGTTGGAATTGAAAATCATCCACGGCTCAAATTCAGTGGGCCATATGGAACGGGACTCATTGTTGGTGTGGCAAAGTTATGTGAGCCCTATCATGATCCGTGTTGTATCCAACCCATATATCTATTTCCCGAGGCCATTTTAGGGCATGAATCAAAAAATGAGGCAAATTCAAAACTCAAGTAATTCATGTCATAGAAAGCTATGGGGATGATGATGCCCAATGTTGAAACCTTTCTGGGACTTACCAAGGTGCTTATTTCCTAACCAACCTGTTAATAAGATCACATAAACCCAAATAAAAGAAAAACACAAATACTAGCTTGATTTAAAACTTTCAAAATTCCCGAGAAATTTTTAATAGTAGGCATTTGTTTCATTTGATGTGGACCACTTGAGTTTTGAATATGCCTCACTTTTATAGCTCATCCCTTAAAATGATGACAAAATGGGTATACAGTGTGCATATAACACTTTTCATAAGGTCGCACATATTAATACTAATCTCACCCAAACACGCTTATCTGCGTATTTCTTATAGGATTCGGTATATTAGCGCTCGTAAGATGACACCTCTGCAAGTGGTAAGCGAAAAGTCACAGCCCCTTGAATGTTAGGTCCCGAATGACTCTTTGGGATAAAGGATAGTATTAAAAATAGGCGCAGCTCTTATAGGTGCGATCATACTGGCACTAATGCACGGTCCAACCTACATCATAGTAGGGCTACGGACGATGCCACGTCAACACAGCTCCCACCTCCTTACTGTGTTCTACACTAAAACTCCTATCAAATGGGTCCTTGATGTAGCCACACGTGTGTGTACCAATAAGCAAGATCTGAGTGGTTCATTAGGTTGGCCCTAATAAAAGATAGTGTGGCAAATTGATGGACAAAACAAGTTATTTCTAGGCATTCATTTTGTTTCAGATATTGTATTTAAACCTGCTGGTCTTTACACAGCGAGGCCCGGCTGATAGACTTCTCAGATGTCACACACGTGCGCCACATTAGCATGTGCCCTGGTGTAAATATCAGGGCTGTATAAGCATGTGGGCTTAGCAAAACTCATCGGATGTTCAGATTGTCAGCGATTTAGCGGTCGTGATTTGCATACATATGTGCCACGTGTACGGTAAGGAAGTCACCACCATTTAAGAAAAGATGAAAAAATACGTAGTGTAACCTGATTCCGGTTCTAAACGGAAGGAAATAATAGCATGCATGTGTATGCGTGTGTGTTTTTTGTCTCGCTGTGTAAGCGGGGGAATATTTTGTCTTGAAAATTCAATATCGCATCTCCCACGTGAGGCCACGTGGGGGAGCCGGGCCCACCTTAGTTGCAATATACGGTAAGGATGCAACGTCCTACAACGATGGAGTTGTTGGCCGAACAAAATATGGGCTTAAGGGGCTCAGGAGATGAGGCCATCTCTCTGCAGTACACGTGGCAGGGTGAGTTATCAGATCCTGGCCGTCCATCTAGTGGCCCCTTCTATGGATGGGAAATGGTTCAAATACAAGCTAATAAGATGGTTCCAGCCATCTGATCAGTGGCCTTCATAGAGATGGTAGAAGATGGAGATATTCAATGGTCTAGATTCAGTGCAGGAAAGAGAAGAAAGCGATGGTTGAAATTATCTGGTAGGTGTATTTCTGTAACATAGTAATTACCATGTATTCGAGTTATGTGGGTCCTACCATGATGTTTGAGTTCCATCCAACCCGTCTATTAGATGTCCCAACCCATGTCAGCCATAGATTCCAAAATCCAGGATGATAAATGTCAAAGACGAGCCACATCGAAGGTAACAATAGGGGACATTAGGGAGGGTGTGATGCCCACCATAGAAACTTCCAGATGGAATAACAGGTCCAACGTGTCGAGCATATGAAATCTGAACCATTCATCAGGTAATACTAACCAGGATAAAGGGACACGCAAGACTTCATGTCATTCCAAAACTCAGGTGGACCAAACATGTATATATAGGTTTTAGATGTGATTGCACTTCGCTCTTTTTGTTGTGTCTCACTTGAGTTTTGGATAGGATAATTCTTGGATCTACGGTGGACATGAGAAGGCATACCAAATGCACGGTTTGGATTCCACATACACAATACGTATGGGTCCACACACCTCAAACGTAAGTTTGTATGTGTGTGATCATTCCGCAGACATTCAGGCGTTTTACAGTTTCTCCCAGCTATATCAGGACTAAGGGAATCAACTCATTAAGTTTATTACTGTTCCAAAAGTTGAGGCTGCAATCAAATCAACTTGCCCAAATAGTGTTTGTACCTAATGATTTTAATGTCCATTTTTATTATGTTAGTAAGTATTGGAAAAGACATTTGGCATGGTTCAATCAACTTCTTTTAACTCTACTAAAATGCT
The DNA here is from genome assembly GCA_037074715.1 of Magnolia kwangsiensis. NCBI lineage: Eukaryota > Viridiplantae > Streptophyta > Magnoliopsida > Magnoliales > Magnoliaceae > Magnolia > Magnolia kwangsiensis. The sequence goes on along the minus strand of CM073577.1, from coordinate 10,037,067 downwards.
TAAGCAGCTCGACAATATTTTAATTGTCTCGATCACTAAATCTAATAAAACTCAAACTCCAAACAACTTTCGGCGAATCTTTTAATGAATAAGATATACAAAATTATACCTAGAATCATAGTCAACAAATTGAAAGGTATCATATCTTTCATTATTAGCTACACTCAATAGGCTTTATCATATCTTTCACTATTAGCTACACTCAATAGGCTTTTATGCTTTTGCGTAGCATCTCCGACAATATCATACTTGGACACTATTTGATTCGAGGTATTCACCTTGATGGAGGCCTGTGTAGGATGTGTGCTATGATTAATCTTAAGAAGGTATTTGACTCTGTTAAGTGGGATTACTTTTATGAAGCCCTCCGTGTCCTTAAATTTCCAGATACTTGGATTAACTGGATCTACACTGCAATGTCCACCCTTTATTTTATTATTATTACTAATGAGGAGGCTTGTAGGTTTTTTTTTCTTCCTTAGTAAGGGAGGCCTTAGGCAAGGAAATCCCTCTCTCATATCCTTTTTATAATTGTTATGAAGATGTTCTCGGCTATTCTACGGAAATGCTAATGGTTTAATTTCTACTCCCTTCAGACTTGGAAAATTATGTACATCGTATTTTCTTTTTGTTGATGACTTCGATGATTTTATCTAGGGCTAACGTATGCTCTACTTATAACTTTAAGAACTTCTTCCACAACTTCATAGAAAACTCTGACATTCAAGTCAACCTTCGTAATAGTGTTTTAATTATCTCTGCATCCTGCCCTTGCAAAGCCAAAATTAAATGTATCCTTGGAGTAGAGGAAGGAAAGCTCCCTCTTACATATTTGGGAGTTCCACTTATCTCCACCAGGCTCCTTATTTCGAACTGTCAACCGTTGATTGATAGTCTTACTAAGAGGCTTAGAGGATGGAAAGCCTCCCTCCTCTCCTTTGCTAGTAGGTTGGAGCTAATTAAATCTACTATTTTCAATCTCCATATCTTTTGGTCTCACACTTTTTTGCTCCCTAAAGCTTGCTACAATATCATCGAAAGACACATTAAAAATTTTCTTTGGGGATTCTCCGCTTTCCAAGCCATTAGTTGGGAGTAGATTTGCAAACCTCAGGAAGAGGGACGCCATGACGCCCCAAATTTTAGGGGCCGAATAGGAACTCAGCTTCTGAATTTTTGATTGCCACGTGTGCCCTAATGTGCCTCAAATGCATATGAACATTAGGTATTCTATGGGCAATGGGAATCAAACCAAGCGTAACTTAGCATTTAAACCAATTAGAAAGTTTAAGTGTTATTAATAAAATAAAATATCCAACATCAATCCAAATATCCACAATGTCATCTATCAGGGACCTAGTCCTATCCTCACATCACTCTCCAAAAAGATTAGGGCCCTAGCCTAATCCCGCAGTCATACACTGAACTAGTCTCACTATCGAAAAATTGAGCAAAGGCTACGAACAAAAACCGTAGCCATAGGCCTATGGCTACAGTTTTCGTCCGTAGCTTGACCGTTGCCGTTGGTGCCATAACAATAGGTCTTGAACCTATGGCTATGGATTTAATCCGTAGCTAAAGGGTGCAATAGCTACAGATGTAATCCGTAACAATTATATCTGTAGCGAAAACTTCAGACAGCTACGGATATTATTTGTAGCTAAAAGTCCATTGCAATATGCCTAAATTGAAAAGGCTACACCTGTCAGATTAATGGCTACGGATATTATTTATAGCTAAAGTCTGTAACAATATGCCTAAATTGAAAAAGCTACACCTATCAGATTAATGGCTATGGATATTATTTGTAGCTAAAAGTTCGTAGCAATACGCCTAAATTGAAAAGGCTACACCTGTCAGATTAATGGCTACGGTCAATATCTGTAGCTATTTTGTACATTACAAAATTATATATAATCATTTGTTCATTCAATTACCACCTGTACAATCATTCATTCAATCAATTACAATCACTCATTCATTCATTCAATTACAATCAAATTACAATCTTTCATTCAATCAATTACAATTACAATCAATTACAATTCAATTCATTCAATCAATTATAATTATAATTACAATAATGCTGAAAGTACAAATCTTTGGCTTCATTAGAGAAATATGCTCGACTTCACCCTGAAATTTCAACAGCTTCGTGTATTCCATCATCCTACAAACAGTTATGTCATACATAAATTAAAATGCCCATTGAGGAAAAAAAAGACAAAGTGAAAGAAGTGCATCATGTATAACAACTTTTTTTTTTTTCTTAATGAATTAAAAAAAAAATTCAAAGAGGAATGAAATTGACACAAAAGAAATAGTCTCACCATATGATTATAGGTTTTGATTTTGGTTTAGGTTATAGGTTTATGTTATGGTTTAGGTTAAGGTTAGGCTATAGGTTATAATTAAGTTTAGGTTATAGGTTATAAGTTTTGGTTTAGGTTAAGGTTATATGTTATAGCTTTTAGGAACTTGATTATAGTTAAGGTTTAGGTTTAGGAAATCGGGTTCGGGTTCGGGATCGGGTTTAGGTTAAGGAGTTGAGATTAGGATTAGGTGTAGGTTTGAGTTTAAGGATTTGGGAATACATTTAGGTTTTAAGTTTAGGTTTAGGTTAAAGGTTTAGGGAAAAGTTATAGGTTTAGGTTATATGTTATAGGTTATAGCTTTAGGGAATTAAGAATGGGTCATGGTTTAGGTTTAGGAAATCGGGTTCAGGTTCGAGATTGGGTTTAAGTTTAGGTTTAGGTTTAGGTTAGGGAGTTGAGATTAGGATTATGTGTAAGTTTCACTTTAGGAAATTCAGTTTAGATTATAGGTTTAGGGAAAGGTTAGGTTTAGGTTATAGGTTTTGAGATTTGGGAATAATTTTAGGCTATACGTATAGGTTTAGGTTAGGTTATAGGTTAAGGTTTAGAGATAGGTTATAGGTTTTGGGATTTGAGAATAGGTTCGGGTTTAAGTTATAGGTTTTGGTTTTGGTTTAGGTTATAGGTTTTGGGATTTGAGAATGGGTTTGGGTTTAGGTTATAGGTTTTGGTTTTGGTTTAGGTTATAGGTTTTTGGATTTGAGAATGGGTTATGGTTTAGGTATAGGAAATCGGGTTCAGGTTCGGGATTGTATTTGAGTTTGGGTTTTCAAGTTTAGGTTTAGGTTTAGGTTAGGGAGTTGAGATTATGATTAGGTGTAGGTTTAACTTTAGAGAATTGAGTTTAGGTCATAGGTTCAGGGAAAGGTTAGGTTTAGGTTTAGGTTATAGGTTTTGGGATTTGGGAATAGTTTTAGGTTATAAGTATAGGTTTAGGTTAGGTTATAGGTTTTGGGATTTGGGAATAGTTTTAGGTTATAAGTATAGGTTTAGGTTAGGTTATAGGTTTTGGGATTTAAGAATGGGTTCGGGTTTTGGTTTTGGTTTAGGTTATAGGTTTTGGTTAAGGTTATAAGTTATAGGTTTAGGTTTAGGTTAAGGTTAGGTTTAGGTTATAGGTTTTGGGATTTGGGAATAGTTTTAGGTTATAAGTATAGGTTTAGGTTAGGTTATAGGTTTTAGGATTTGAGAATGGATTCGGGTTTAGGTTATAGGTTTTGGTTTTGGTTTAGGTTATAGGCTTTTGGATTTGAGAATGGGTTATGGTTTAGGTTTAGGAAATCAGGTTCAGGTTCGGAATTGGGTTTAAGTTTGGATTTTTAAATTTAGGTTTAGGTTTAGGTTAGGGAGTTGATTATGATTAGGTGTAGGTTTCTCTTTAGGGAATTGAGTTTAGGTTAAAGGTTTTGGGAAAGGTTAGGTTTAGGTTATAGGTTTTGGGATTTGGGAATAGTTTTAGGTTATAAGTATAGGTTTAGGTTAGGTTATAAGTTAAGGTTTAGGGATAGGTTAAACGTTTCGGGATTTGAGAATGGGTTCGGGTTTAGGTTATAGGTTTTGGTTTTGGTTTAGGTTATAGGTTATAAGTTTAGGATAAGGTTTAGGTTATAGGTTTTGGCATTTGAAAATGGGTTCAGGTTTAGGTCATAGGTTTTGGGATTTAAGAATGGGTTCGAGTTTAGGTTTTAGTTTTGGTTTTGGTTTTGGTTTAGGTTATAGGTTTTTGGATTTGAGAATGGGCTATGGTTTAGGTTTAGAAAATCGGGTTCAGGTTCGGGATTGGGTTTAAGTTTGGGTTTTTAAGTTTATGTTTAGGTTTAGGTTAGGGAGTTGAGATTAGGATTAGGTGTAGGTTTCTCTTTAGGGAATTGAGTTTAGGTTATAGGTTTATGAAAAGGTTAGGTTTAGGTTATAGGTTTTGGGATTTGGGAATAGTTTTAGGTTATAAGTATAGGTTTAGGTTAGGTTATAGGTTAAGGTTTAGGGATAGGTTATAGGTTTTGGGATTTGAGAATGGGTTTGGGTTTAGGTTATAGGTTTTGGTTTTGGTTTAGGTTATAGATTTTGGTTTAGGTTATAGGTTATAGGTTTGGTATAAGGTTTAGGTTTAGGTTTAGGTTATAGGTTTTGGGATTTGAGAATGGGTTTGGGTTTAGGTTATAGGTTTTGCTTTTGGTTTAAGTTATAGGTTTTTGAATTTGAGAATGGGTTCGGGTTTAAGTTATAGGTTTTGGTTTTGGTTTTGGTTTAGGTTATAGGCTTTTGGATTTGAGAATGGGTTATGGTTTAGGTTTAGGAAATCGGGTTCAGGTTCGGGATTGGGTTTAAGTTTGGGTTTTTAAGTTTAGGTTTAGATTTAAGTTAGAGAGTTGAGATTAGGATTAGCTGTAGGTTTCGCTTTAGGGAATTGAGTTTAGGTTATAGATTTTGGGAAAGGTTAGGTTTAGGTTATAGGTTTTGGGATTTGGGAATAGTTTTAGGTTATAAGTATAGGTTTAGGTTAGGTTATAGGTTAAGGTTTAGGGATAGGTTATAGGTTTTGGGATTTGAGAATGGGTTCAGGTTTATGTTATAGGTTTTGGTTTTGATTTAGGTTATCGGTTTTGGGATTTGAGAATGTTTTCGGGTTTAGGTTATAGGTTTTAGTTTTAGTTTTGTTTTAGGTTATAGGTTTTTGGATTTGAGAATGGGTTATGGTTTAGGTTTAGGAAATTGGGTTCAGGTTCGGGATTGGGTTTAAGTTTGGGTTTTTAAGTTTAGGTTTAGGTTTAGGTTAGGGAGTTGAGATTAGGATTATGTGTAGGTTTCACTTTAGGGAATTGAATTTAGGTTATAGATTTCGGGAAAGGTTAGGATTAGGTTATAGGTTTTAGGATTTGGAAATATTTTTAGGTTATAAGTATAGGTTTAGGTTAGGTTATACGTTAAGGTTTAGGTTTAGGTTATAGGTTTTGAGATTTGAGAATGGGTTCGGGTTTAGGTTATAGGTTTTGGTTTTGGTTTAGGTTATAGGTTTTGGGATTTGGGAATGGGTTCGGGTTTAGGTTATAGGTTTTGGTTAAGGTTATAGGTTTTAGGTTTAGGTTTAGATTAAGGTTAGGTTTAGGTTATAGGCTTTGGGATTTGGGAATAGTTTTAGGTTAGGTTATAGGTTTTGGGATTTGATAATGGGTTTGGATTTAGGTTATAGGTTTTGGTTTTGGTTTAGGTTATAGGTTTTGGTTTAGGTTATAGGTTATAGGTTTAGGATGCGGTTTAGGTTTAGGTTTAGGTTATAGGTTTTGGGATTTGGGAATAGTTTTAGGTTATAAGTATAGGTTTAGGTTAGGTTATAGGTTTTGGGATTTGATAATGGGTTCGGGTTTAGGTTATAGGTTTTAGTTTTGGTTTAGGTTACAGGTTATAGGTTATAGGTTTAGGATAAGGTTTAGGTTTAGGTTTACGTTATAGGTTTTGGGATTTGAGAATGGGTTTGGGTTTAGGTTATAGGTTTTGGTTTTGGTTTAGGTTATAGGTTTTGGAATTTGGAAATGGATTCGGGTTTAGGTTATAGGTTGTGGTTTTGGTTTAGGTTATAGGTTTTGGTTAAGGTTATAGGTTATAGGTTTAGGTTTAGGTTTAGGTTAAGGTTAGGTTTAGGTTATAGGTTTTGGGATTTGGGAATAGTTTTAGATTATAAGTATAGGTTTAGGTTAGGTTATAGGTTTTGAGATTTGAGAATGGGTTCGGGTTCAGGTTATAGGTTTTGATTTTGCTTTAGGTTAAGGTTATAGGTTATAGGTTTAGGTTTAGGTTAAGGTTAGGTTTAGGTTATAGATTTTGGGATTTGAGAATAGTTTTAGGTTATAAGTATAGGTTTAGGTTAGGTTATAGGTTTTGGGATTTGATAATGGGTTCGGGTTTAGGTTATAGGTTTTGGTTTTGGTTTAGGTTATAGGTTATAGGTTTAGGATAAGGTTTAGGTTTAGGTTTAGGTTATAGGTTTTGGGATTTGAGAATGGGTTCGAGTTTAGGTTATAGGTTTTGGTTTTGGTTTAGGTTATAGGTTCTGGGATTTGGGAATGGGTTCGGGTTTAGGTTATAGGTTTTGGTTTTGGTTTAGGTTATAGGTTTTGGTTAAGGTTATAGGTTATATGTTTAGGTTTAGGTTTAGGTTTAGGTTAAGGTAAGGTTTAGGTTATGGGATTTGGGATTTATGCATAGTTTTAGGTTATAAGTATAGGTTTAGGTTAGGTTATAGACTTATAGGTTTTGGGATTTGATAATGGGTTTGGGTTTTGGTTATAAGTTTTGGTTTTGGTTTAGGTTATTGGTTTTGGAATTTGAGAATAGTTTTAGGTTATAAGTATAGGTTTAGGTTAGGTTATAGTTTTTGGGATTTGATAATGGGTTTAGGTTTAGGTTATAGGTTTTGCTTTTGGTTTAGGTTATAGGTTTTGGTTTAGGTTATAAGTTATAGGTTAAGGATAAGGTTTATGTTTAGGTTTAGGTTATAGGTTATAGGTTAAGGATAAGGTTTATGTTTAGGTTTAGGTTATAGGTTTTGGGATTTGAGAATGGGTTGGGGTTTAGGTTATAGGTTTTGGTTTAGGTTTAGGTTATAGGTTTTAGGATTTGGGAATGGGTTCGGGTTAGGTTATAGGTTTTGGTTTTGGTTTAGGTTATAGGTTTTGGTTAAGGTTATAGGTTATAGGTTTAGGTTTAGGTTAAGGTTAGGTTTAGATTATAGTTTTTGGAATTTGAGAATAGTTTTAGGTTATAAGTATAGGTTTAGGTTAGGTTATAGGTTTTGGGATTTGAGAATGGGTTCGGGTTTAGGTTATAGGTTTTGGTTTTGGTTTAGCTTATAGGTTTTGGTTAAGGTTATAGGTTATAGGTTTTGGTTTAGGTTAAGGTTAGCTTTAGGTTATAGGTTTTGGGATTTGGGAATAGTTTTAGGTTATAAGTATAGGTTTAGGTTAGGTTATAGGTTTTGGGATTTGAGAATGGGTTCGGGTTTTGGTTTTGGTTTAGGTTATAGGTTTTGGTTAAGGTTATAAGTTATAGGTTTAGGTTTAGTTTAAGGTTAGGTTTAGGTTATAGGTTTTGGGATTTGGGAATAGTTTTAGGTTATAAGTATAGGTTTAGGTTAGGTTATAGGTTTTGGAATTTGAGAATGGATTTGGGTTTAGGTTATAGGTTTTGGTTTTGGTTTAGGTTATAGGCTTTTGGACTTGAGAATGGGTTATGATTTAGGTTTAGAAAATCAGGTTCAGGTTCGGGATTGGGTTTAAGGTTGGGTTTCTAAATTTAGGTTTAGGTTTAGGTTAGGAAGTTGATTAGGATTAGGTGTAGGTTTCTCTTTAGGGAATTGAGTTTAGGTTAAAGGTTTTGGAAAAGGTTAGGTTTAGGTTATAGGTTTTGGAATTTGGGAATAGTTTTAGGTTATAAGTATAGGTTTAGGTTATGTTATAAGTTAAGGTTTAGGAATAGGTTATAGGTTTCGGGATTTGAGAATGGGTTCGGGTTTAGGTTATAGGTTTTGGTTTTGGTTTAGGTTATAGGTTATAAGTTTAGGATAAGGTTTAGGTTATAGGTTTTGGGATTTGAAAATGGGTTCAGGTTTAGGTTATAGGTTTTGGGATTTGAGAATGGGTTCGAGTTTAGGTTTTGGTTTTGGTTTTGGTTTAGGTTCTTGGATTTGAGAATGGGCTATGGTTTAGATTTAGAAAATCGGGTTCAGGTTCGGGATTGGGTTTAAGTTTATGTTTAGGTTTAGGTTAGGGAGTTGAGATTAGGATTAGGTGTAGGTTTCTCTTTAGGGAATTGAGTTTAGGTTATAGGTTTATGAAAAGGTTAGGTTTAGGTTATAGGTTTTGGGATTTGGGAATATTTTTAGGTTATAAGTATAGGTTTAGGTTAGGTTATAGGTTAAGGTTTAGGGATAGGTTATAGGTTTTGGGATTTGAGAATGGGTTTGGGTTTAGGTTATAGGTTTTGGGATTTGAGAATGAGTTCGAGTTTAGGTTATAGGTTATAGGTTTGGTATAAGGTTTAGGTTTAGGTTTAGGTTATAGGTTTTGGGATTTGAGAATGGGTTCGAGTTTAGGTTATAGGTTTTGCTTTTGGTTTAAGTTATAGGTTTTTGAATTTGAGAATGGATTTAGGTTTAGGTTATAGGTAGAATGGATTTAGGTTTAGGTTATAGGTTTTGGTTTTGGTTTTGGTTTTGGTTTAGGTTATAGGCTTTTGGATTTGAGAATGGGTTATGGTTTAGGTTTAGGAAATCGGGTTTAGGTTCGGGATTGGGTTTAAGTTTGGGTTTTTAAGTTTAGGTTTAGGTTTAGGTTAGGGAGTTGAGATTAGGATTAGCTGTAGGTTTCGCTTTAGGGAATTGAGTTTAGGTTATAGATTTTGGGAAAGGTTAGGTTTAGGTTATAGGTTTTGGGATTTGGGAATAGTTTTAGGTTATAAGTATAGGTTTAGGTTAGGTTATAGGTTAAGGTTTAGGGATAGGTTATAGGTTTTGGGATTTGAGAATGGGTTCAGGTTTAGGTTATAGGTTTTGGTTTTGGTTTAGGTTATCGGTTTTGGGATTTGAGAATGTTTTCGGGTTTAGGTTATAGGTTTTAGTTTTAGTTTTGTTTTAGGTTATAGGTTTTTGGATTTGAGAATGGGTTATGGTTTAGGTTTAGAAAATCGGGTTCAGGTTCGGGATTGGGTTTAAGTTTGGGTTTTTAAGTTTAGGTTTAGGTTTAGGTTAGGGAGTTGAGATTAGGATTAGGTGTAGGTTTCCCTTTAGGGAATTGAGTTTAGGTTATAGATTTTGGGAAAGGTTAGGATTAGGTTATAGGTTTTAGGATTTGAGAATATTTTTAGGTTATAAGTATAGGTTTAAGTTAGGTTATAGGTTAAGGTTTAGGTTTAGGTTATAGGTTTTGAGATTTGAGAATAGGTTCGGGTTTAGGTTATAGGTTTTGGTTTTGGTTTAGGTTATAGGTTTTGGGATTTGGGAATGGGTTCGGGTTTAGGTTATAGGTTTTGGTTAAGGTTATAGGTTATAGGTTTAGGTTTAGATTAAGGTTAGGTTTAGGTTATAGGCTTTGGGATTTGGGAATAGTTTTAGGTTAGGTTATAGGTTTTGAGATTTGATAATGGGTTTGGATTTAGGTTATAGGTTTTGGTTTTGGTTTAGGTTATAAGTTTTGGCTTAGGTTATAGGTTATAGGTTTAGGATGCGGTTTAGGTTTAGGTTTAGGTTATAGGTTTTGGGATTTGGGAATAGTTTTAGGTTATAAGTATAGGTTTAGGTTAGGTTATAGGTTTTGAGATTTGATAATGGGTTCGGGTTTAGGTTATAGGTTTTGATTTTGGTTTAGGTTACAGGTTATAGGTTATAAGTTTAGGATAAGATTTAGGTTTAGGTTTACGTTATAGGTTTTGGGATTTGAGAATGGGTTTGGGTTTAGGTTATAGGTTTTGGTTTTGGTTTAGGTTATAGGTTTTGGAATTTGGAAATTGATTCGGGTTTAGGTTATAGGTTTTAGTTTTGGTTTAGGTTATAGGTTTTGGTTAAGGTTATAGGTTATAGGTTTAGGTTTAGGTTTAGGTTAAGGTTAGGTTTAGGTTATAGGTTTTGGGATTTGGGAATAGTTTTAGGTTATAAGTATAGGTTTAGGTTAGGTTATAGGTTTTGGGATTTGAGAATGGGTTCGGGTTCAGGTTATAGGTTTTGATTTTGCTTTAGGTTAAGGTTATAGGTTATAGGTTTAGGTTTAGGTTAAGGTTAGGTTTAGGTTATAGGTTTTGAGATTTGGAAATAGTTTTAGGTTATAAGTATAGGTTTAGGTTAGGTTATAGGTTTTGAGATTTGATAATGGGTTCGGGTTTAGGTTATTGGTTTTGGTTTTAGTTTAGGTTATAGGTTATAAGTTTAGGATAAGGTTTAGGTTTAGGTTTAGGTTATAGGTTTAGGGATTTGAGAATGGGTTCGAGTTTAGGTTAGAGGTTTTGGTTTTGGTTTAGGTTATAGGTTTTGGGATTTGGGAATGGGTTCGGGTTTAGGTTATAGGTTTTGGTTTTGGTTTAGGTTATAGGTTTTGGTTAAGGTTATAGGTTATATGTTTAGGTTTAGGTTTAGGTTTTGGTTAAGGTTAGGTTTAGGTTATGGGATTTGGGATTTGGGCATAGTTTTAGGTTATAAGTATAGGTTTAGGTTAGGTTATAGACTTATAGGTTTTGGGATTTGATAATGGGTTTGGGTTTAGGTTATAGGTTTTGGTTTTGGTTTAGGTTATCGGTTATAGGTTTAGGATAAGGTTTTGGTTTAGGTTTAGGTTATTGGTTTTGGATTTGAGAATCATTTTAGGTTATAAGTATAGGTTTAGGTTAGGTTATAGTTTTTGAGATTTGATAATGGGTTTAGGTTTAGGTTATAGGTTTTGCTTTTGGTTTAGGTTATAGGTTTTGGTTTAGGTTATAAGTTATAGGTTAAGGATAAGGTTTATGTTTAGGTTTAGGTTATAGGTTATAGGTTAAGGATAAGGTTTATGTTTAGGTTTAGGTTATAGGTTTTGGGATTTGAGAATGGGTTCGGGTTTAGGTTATAGGTTTTAGTTTTGGTTTAGGTTTAGGTTATAGGTTTTAGGATTTGGGAATGGGTTCGGGTTAGGTTATAGGTTTTGGTTAAGGTAATAGGTTATAGGTTTAGGTTTAGGTTAAGGTTAGGTTTAGATTATAGGTTTTGGAATTTGAGAATAGTTTTAGGTTATAAGTATAGGTTTAGGTTAGGTTATAGGTTTTGGGATTTGAGAATGGGTTCGAGTTTAGGTTATAGGTTTTGGTTTTGGTTTAGCTTATAGGTTTTGGTTAAGGTTATAGGTTATAGGTTTTGGTTTAGGTTAAGGTTAGGTTTAGGTTATAGGTTTTGGGATTTGAAAATAGTTTTAGGTTATAGGTATAAGTTTAGGTTAGGTTATAGGTTTTGGGATTTGATAATGGGTTCGGGTTTAGGTTATAGGTTTTGGTTTTGGTTTAGGTTATAGGTTTAGGATAAGGTTTAGGTTTAGGTTTAGGTTATAGGTTTTGAAATTTGAGAATGGGTTCGGGTTTAGGCTTTAGGTTTTGGTTTTGGTTTAGGTTATAGGTTTTGGGATCTGACAATGGGTTCGGGTTTAGGTTATAGTTTTGGTTTTGGTTTAGTTTATAGGTTTTGGTTAAGGTTATAGGTTTAGGTTTAGGTTAAGGTTATGTTTAGGTTATTGGTTTTGGGATTGGGGAATAGTTTTAGGTTATAAGTATAGGTTTAGGTTAGGTTACAGGTTAAGGTTTAGGGATAGGTTATAGGTTTTGGGATTTGAGAATGGGTTCGGGTTTAGGTCATAAGTTTTGATATTGGTTTAGGTTATAGGTTTTAGGATTTGAGAATGGGTTCGGGTTTAGGATATAGGTTTTGGTTTTGGTTTTGGTTATAGGTTTTGGTTTAGGTTATAGGTTATAGGTTTTGGTTTAGGTTAAGGTTATAGGTTTTGTGATTTGAGAATGAGTTCGGGTTTAGGTTATAGGTTTTGGTTTTGGTTTAGGTTATAGGTTTTTGGATTTGAGAATTGGTTCGGGTTTAGGTTAAGGGTGTGGTCCCTGCAAATATAAATATAAATACGGCCTGTCCAAATGGTCAGGCCCTTCTAATGCCATCCATAGGAAATGAACAGCTTCATCATGGTCATAACAGCGGTTCCCACATTCTTGGGACCCCCACTTTTTTGGATAGATCCGACGCACATCCGGGTCTATTCCATTAATTTCGAGCAAATACATAAACATGACATGTCCAAATGGTCGGGCCCTGTTGTCCATAGGAAATGGACAGCTTCATCATGGTCATAACAGCGGTTCCCACCTTCCAAGGACCCCCGCTCTTTCGGATAGTTCCGACGCACATTTGGGTCTGCTCCATTAATTTCGAGTAAATACATAAACACGGCCTGTCCAAATGGCCTGGCCCCTCTAATCATGTGCATTCTCAAGTCAAGAGACGTATCAGATGCTTGAATCTGAAATATACATTTACACATAAAATGGCATTGGGAATCGCTTCTCAAAACCGCAGACTATTTTCTTTTGAAACTCATTCATCTCACTTGAAAACCTGTCACATGATGAATAATTATAACCACAATGATAACTACACATGTGCATTCTTGACAAGAGATGTACTAGATGCTTGAATCTGAAATATGCAGCTCCAATCCTCCCACATGCAACATCCACCTGAAAGAATACGCGTAACCGTCATGCTTGAGTAATCAATACAGGAATGTACAAGTAAAACCATAAAACCAGAGATACTCACTGCATTTTTAGGATCTCCTCCATAGTTAACGATCTCATTCTAAAGCCCTTCTCCCTCCTCCTTTACCCAGGCTTGGGATTGGCAATGCAAGGAGTTGCATTAGTGGAATTAAAAAAGGGCTTAGGCTCATTTTGGTTTTAAAAAAAAATATTTTCATAAATACTAATGTGATGACCAAATGGAGCCTAAGACTATAAATATGTTCAAATATAGAGTCAAAAATTTATTCAATATTATTTTTTTAAAAAAATAAGTGCTAAATTAGTTCAAAATGCACATTACACGCTCAAAATTAGTTCAAAATGCACACTACACATGTTCAATTATAGAGTACCAACATTATTCAAATTATAAGATTCTCAAAGCCTCTTTCCCCCATTGCACAAATGATGAAAAGCTTTGATTTTGGAGGAATGGAGCTAGAGATTCGATTTTGGTATAGGAGCAAGATGGAAAGTTTTTTTTCCCTTCCTTCTGTGCAAGATTCCAGTGTAGACAGTATGATCTAGAAAGCATGGCAAAAGCATCCATACGGGGAGTATATACCTTGTCTATTTCAATGTCAAACAGTTGATTTAATCCATATGGGTGTAGAACATGGGATCAACAAATTGGCATAGCATATTATCTGCCAAATACAGATATCTCCTGTCATATAAAAGCTTATAAAAAAGAAAAAGAAAGAAAGAGAGACGCGGTTCATACCATGTCCAAGAGCTTTTCTTCCATTTTAGCTAGGACAAAAAGTAAAAAATGATTTTCTGGTAGATGCCAATAGTTAAGGTAGCTGCCAAATTAGAAAAGGTGACAGCAAAAGTCATTACTTGTTTAGTCTACTTTTTAGTACCTGTTTCTCCATGTGAGATGTAGTTCTCCTACACAAGCCCTATTAATGTCAAAGAATCTCAGCTAATGAGGGCCATCTTAAATGTGATTTTAATGGTTTTTTTCTCTATTTTTTCAATCTAAGTCCAGTGTACCCCACTGAAAAAGCCCCAGGGCTCAAGGCTCCTCACTTGAATAGAATTGCATGCAGCTGCTTCCTGCATGTTTCAAGAGTTCATGTGAACATTCTGAAGTAGATACCAAGCATTTTTCAATTTTTTCTCTATGTATTTCAAGAAACATGTGTCTACGAATCAGAGGTCATGATTGCTCAACCAATCTGATTTTGGGACAATGACTTTAAGACAGTGGGTCACACAATTCAATCTGGTTTTAATTTGAGTTCATGTATGTCTCATGTACATTGTTTGATGAAAGCCCATCCTTGCACCTGGTTTCTCCATTAGAACTAGGTACATGGTCTACACATAAATCAAGTCAATACAAAAAATAAAAACAAAAATAAAAATAAATTAAACAAAACTAATCATACTCTTCTCATGCAGTTAGTAGCTTTTATAAATCAAGGATGGAATGGACCAAAATTTCCTAGGTCGTAGCTTCTAAAAAAAATCTGTCAGTAGATTAAGCTGAACCCAATGATGATGATGATGAACAGTTTTAGATTCATCAGTGGATTAAACTAAACCTGGTGATGATGATTAAATGGAAAGCCATAAGTTCTAATGAAGACTATGTTGCGCAGCACGCTAACAACGCAGTGAGCCGAGATCCAATCTCAGGCCTCACTTATAAACGATAAATGAAAGAAATATAAACTAGAAATAGATCAAAGCAATCCAAACAAACTACAAGACAAGATATACGTGGAAAAATCCCAAACTAGGGTAAAAAACCACGGATGCAAACTTTCACTATGAAGAAAAATAAAGATTACAAAGCAAAATACTAACCTCTCCCTTGGAAGCACATAGAAATTCCTTAGCCCACACTTTTGAATAACTTTTATTCTCACTAGAAAAATCCTACGAACCCCTATTTATAGTTTAAGTAACTTTCTTTTCACACCCTTGTGAAAGGTGACACCAAAATTCGCAGTCCGCATCAGATTCGGAAACGAATCTACGTAACCTACGACTGATCGAAGGAGAGCTACGACTGGTCGTACTATGACCAGTCGAATAGCTCCTACGACTAGTTGAAGGACCCAAACATGAAAAAACAGGACTCGCTGGACTTTGAGTCGAGCAGGTCCACGACTGGTCGAACAGGCCCCTACGACCGGTCGAGCATGTCCTACGACCGGTCGAAGGCGGCCCAGATGTGGCTCCACATTCTCAACAATCTTCCACTTGGAGACACATTACCATAAACCTTCGTCTTCTTCATCAGGAGTGCACCACCTCCCCGTCTTTAAGCCTGAAGACCAATCAAAGCTAAACAGAGCTTCAGCTTCTCTCGTGTGACCGCCTTGGTCAGCATATCCGCAGGATTCTTACTTGTCTGAATCTTTTCCAGAACAATCGATCCATCTTCCAGTAAGGAACGTATGAAGTAATATCTGATGGCAATATGCTTGGTCCTTGAATGAAAGGCTGAATTCTTAGCCAAGTGTATTGCATTCTGATTGTCACTGTACAGCTTACAATCTACTTACTTCTTACCCAACTCTTCCATAAAACCTTGTATCTACACCATCTCCTTGCATGCTTCTGTAGCCATAATATAGTTTACTTCTGTCGTACTGATAGATATATCTTCTGTAACTGAGAGACCCAACTGACTGCAGCTCTACCTAGAGTAAACACATAACCTGTAGTGCTTCTTCTGCTATCGATATCTCCTGCCAAATTTGAATCCACGTAGCCTCGTAGCTTGATTTTCGATCCACCATAACACAACCCTACATCTTTAGTACCCACCAGGTATCTGAGGATCTACTTCACGCTTCCCAATGTTCCTTCCCGGGATTTTTTATGAAACTGCTAACAACTCCCACTGCTTGAGCAATGTCTGACCTCGTGCTCACCATAACATACATGAGACTCCCAATAGCTGACGTGTATGCGACTTTGGCCATGTAGTCTCGTTCCTCCTTCGTCTTTGCCCCTTGCTCCTTAGATAGCTTGAAGTGGTTGGCTAATGAAATGCTAACCGGCTTAGCACCTCTCATATTGAATCGATGAAGTACCTTTGCTATGTACTCTGCCTGTGATAAAATCAGTTTCTTATTTTTCCTGTTACACTTTATCCTCATGCTTAGGATTTATTTTGTAGCTCCTAAATCCTTCATGGCAAATTCTTTAGACAGTCATCTTTTGAGATCTGAGATGTCCTTTATGCTTGAACCGGCCACAAGCATATCATTAACGTACAAAATAAGGATGATGTATGACATATCAAACTTCTTCAAGTAATAATAGTGGTCTATATGACATTTTCTAAAACTGTTTCCTGACATGAAACTATCGAACTTCTTGCACTACTGCTTCGGGGCCTGCTTCAGGCCATATAGACTCTTCTTTAGTCTGCACACTTTGTTCTCCTTTCCTGGTGTCACGAATCCTGTCGGCTGATGTATATATATATCTTCTTCAAGGTCCCCATGAAGAAAGGTTGTCTTAACATCTAGCTGCTCTAGATGTAAGTCCTTTATAGCCATTATATTTAAGACCATACGAATCGTAGACATTTTCATTACTGATGAAAATATTTCAGTGAAATCGATACCTACCTTTTGTTGAAACCCTTTCACAACTAATCTGTCCTTGTACCGTTTCGAACCATCATGCTCCTCCTTTAGTCTGTAAACCCACTTGTTATGAAGAGCTTTCTTACTCTTTGGTAGAGTGACTAGCTCCCATGTACGATTAGACTCAAGAGAATCCATCTCATCATCCATGGCCTGCTCCCACTTAACCCGTGTATTTGACTGTAATGCCTCTTTAAAACATTCTGGCTCACCATTATCTGTCAGCAGTAGAAAATATAAGGAGGGTGAGTATCGGACCGTGGGTCTCCTCTCCCGAGTAGACCTCCTCATAACCGGTGTCTGTAGCTCTGCCTCATAATACTCTTGTGCATGATCATCCTATGGCGCTGTAACACCCATATCTGATAACTCTTCCAACTCTAAATTTTTTTTTTCTCGGCCTTATTTTCCTGCACACTGTCCTTATACATTACTTTTTCATTGAAGACTACGTCTTTGCTTCTGATAATTTTTTTATTTTCTGCATCCTAAAACCTGTAGCCAAAATTATCCTGCCCGTAGCCTATAAATGTGCACCTATTGGACTTCGCATCCAGCTTGTTTCTGTACTCTGCATCAATGTGAACATATGAAGTGCAACCGAACACTGAGATGTGCAAGGTTCACTTCTTTCCCAATCCACGTTTCTTCTGGTAGCCCACCATCCAATGGTGCTGAGGGACTTCTATTGATAAGATATACGACAGTATTCACAGCATCTGTCCAAAAGGTCTTGGGCAACCCTGCATGTAACCTCATGCTCCTGGCGCTCAAGGATGGTCCTGTTAATGTGCTCAGCCACACCATTCTGCTGCGGTGTCCATGGAATCATTTTTTGATGTTTGATTCCACTTGCTGCACAATACTCCTCAAACCTCTTGTCACAATACTCTTCCTCATTATCAGATCTGAGACACTTTACTGTTTTACCTGTCTCATTTTCTACCATAACTTTCCACTTCTTAAACGCATCAAATACATCAGATTTATGCTTTAAGAAATAAACTCACAGTTTTCTACTAGCATCATTAATAAAGGAAACAAAATAACGTGAGCCACCAAGAGATGATATCTGTGCCGGTCCCCACACTTCAGTGTGTACAAGCTCCAATAGATGCGTCTTTGGAGCGTGTCCTATCTTCTTGAAGCTTACCCTCTTCTGTTTGTCATACACGCAGTCCTTACAAAATTCTAAGTCAATAGACCTCAGCCCTGGTAGCTTCTCCTTTGACAATAGCACTTTCATCCCTTTCTCACTTATATGTCCCAACCTTTGATGCCATAATTGCTCATTCACTCCAGTTGAGGCGACTGTGAGTGAACTATACGATCCTGAAGTCACGTATAAAGTACCTTCCTTTTTGCCTCGAGATATCACAAAGGTACCTTTTGTGATCTTTCAGGAATCATTAGTGAATGTCGTCATATAACCGGTGTCGGCCAACTGCCCCACTGAGATCAGATTCCTTCTCAGACTCGGTACATGTCTGACATCCTTCAATTTTAAAACCGTTCCATTTTTCTGATTGACCTGAACGTCCCCCTTTCTAACTATACTACACAGCTCATCATCACCCAGGTAAACTATTCCAAAGTCACCTGACACATAATCACGCAGAACTTCCTTACATGAAGTGGTATGAAACGAAGCACCCGAGTCTATAACCCAAGACTCATTCCTTATATCAAGAGACAAGATCAACGCCTCTGTGTCACTCTCCTCAGACAGATTCACTGAATCCTTCTCACCTTGAGAGCTTCTATCTTGTTTCTTGATCGCCCTGCAATCACGTTTCATATGTCCCTTCTTGCCGCAATGTCAACACCCATTTTTGTCTTTCGATCTCTTGGACTTCTTCCTCGACTTAGAATGCCCGTGTTTATTACCTCCTTTGTTCAGCGATCTTCCTCTTCCTTCAACGTTTAGAGCATTCCCTGAATCCCCTGAAACTCCTGATGCCTTTCTTCTAGATTCTTCGTTAAGAATTAGATCGACCACATCATCAAATTTCAGCTTTGTCGACCCTGAAGAATTGCTCACTGTAATCACCAAACCATCCCAACTGTCTGACAGACTGGATAAGATCAATAGCGCCCTGACCTCATCCTCAAAAATGATGCCAACAGATTCCAACTAGCTCGTGACTGTATTGAACTCGTTTAGATGTTCAACCACGCTCCCACCATCTGACATCTTCATGTTGAATAGCCATTTTATAAGATGAACTTTTTTGAATGCTGAGGGTTTTTCATACATGGTGGCTAGGGCTTCCATTAATTCTTTTGTAGTTTTCATCTTGGATATGTTGAAGGCGACACTCTTAGACAAAGAGAGTCGGATCGTTCCTAAAGCCTTCATATCCAGTAAAAACCATTCATCATCTGTCATCTTTTCTGGTTTCTTCTCTTTTCCTCCTAGAGGAATATAGAGGTCCTTCTAATACAGATAATCCTCCATCTGTATCTTCCAGAAGGTAAAGTTTGAACCATCAAACTTCTCAATTCTAATTTTTTCATCTTTCGCCATCGCTCCCAATAGAAATAAACCAATATCTCTGATACCAGTTGTTGCGCAGCACGCCAACAACACAGTGGGCAGAGATCCAATCTCAGGCCTCATCCACAAATGATAAACGAAAGAAATATAAACTAGAAATAGATCAAAGCAATCCAAACAAACTATAAGATAAGATATACGTGGAAAAATCCCAAACTAGGGTAAAAAATCATGGATGCAAACTTCCACTATGAAGAAAAATAAAGATTACAAGGTAAAATACTAACCTCTCCCTTGAAAGCATATAGAAATCCCTTAGCCCATACCTTTGAATAGCTTTTATTCTAATTAGAAAAATCCTAGGAACCCCTATTTATAGTTTAGGTAACTTCCTTTCCGCACCCTTGCGAAAGGTGACACCAAAATCTGCAGTCCGCATCATATTCGAAAATAAATCTACGTAACCTATGACTGGTCGAAGGAGAGCTACGACTGGTCGTACTACGACCAGTCGAACAGCTCCTACGACTGGTCGAAGGACCCAAACATGAAAAAATAGGACTCGCTAGACTTTGAGTCGAACTAGTCCACGATCGGTCGAACAGGCCCCTACGACTGATCGAGCATGTCCTACGACCGGTCGAAGGCGTCCCAAATGTGGCTCCACATTCTTAACAGACTATTGGTAAAATAAAAGTAACAATGAATAGAGGAAAAAAAAGCACACAAGAGTTTTCTTGTGTGTGGCTGTAATTCTCTTGGATTTGTATCCCACCACATGAAACAGTAACTCTACGCCAAACTATACATCAGGTACTAACTATGCCCCAACCAAAAGTCTGACCCAAAGAAAACTAATGTGAGAGAGTTAAAATGACAGAAGGAAAAGAAGATGAAATGGAAATGCATGGAACAGCTCTAGAGATACCTGTTATCAACAACCTTTTGTTCCAACATACAATACCCATTCCTTCATCTACACATGAAAACAAAAGAATATTAAGAAAATAGAAATTTTATTACCAACCATTTTCTTGAGTCCTATATGAGCATCTGGAACTGGTTGTAATTTGGTCACTTATTCCCTTTCAGCCAGGGTGTCATGCAATATTATAAAAAAATCTTCCTGTAGAAAGAAATCAACAACTTAAGCTGGCCCTTAAAATCATAAAACAACAATCTGAATCATGCAAAAGGGCTTATTGATAAAAGGGCTTATTAGGAACTTCTAACAATGGAGGTCTTATTCCATGATGGAACCATCAAATCAACAGTCTGGCTCACCATACAAAAAGGAAAAAAAATAATAGACATTACCTAAACTTTGGGATGGTTGAACACATTGAGCAGTCATCTATTTTTGAAATGAAAAATTAAAAGGAATGTACCTAGTCTTTTTAAGAGGACAGAGAATTCAAAAAGTAGACAATGGCATATGGTCAATTAGTTCTGGATTCCAGATTGAACGCAGCCCCATTTGCTAACGACTTTAGTCATTCCAAGTATTTCTGTTAACACATTAACAAAACCAAGAACAACGACTTTTCAAGCACTATAGTAGCATTGAAAAAGACCTTATATAGAAACTTTCGTTTTAGATGGATTCAAACATTTCATAAGAATTACCAAGATCATTGAGTACAAATGCAACAACAACAGTTCTGCTTTGTTCAGACCTGTGATATTCACTGTAATTTGGTCATCATATTCATTAGTTCCAATAAAAGAAAAATTCAAAATTCAGATGACAGCATCATCATTAAATCCACAAGTAAAACAAGTTTTTTGGAATCAACACTAAATATATGAAAATTACACAGTAACTGTTGAGAATGCAAAATCTCTCAGCTGAACTAAATATATGGGATAGGTGAATTGCCACTCAACATTTTTTAACTGTCCATCTTCTCTGTACATGAATGTCAACCAGTTTAGTGAGGCCAAGAAACAGGCTTGGTGGATCTATCTGATGGATGGTTCTCACAAAGCAATACATATGACATGCTGGCAAGTCTAATCCGCAAGCATCATATAAAAAAAGCTTTATTATTATACCCATCATTTGGTATGATATGCATAAATCACTATAGAGGAAGGCCTAGAACAACAATGGCCATTGATGGTGAATGTCCCCCAAAAGTAGCTTATGTAACCACAACTCAAGAACAAATGGAAGAGTTGGAACTGGCCTTATGTGCTGATGATTCAGGACCAGTTTCCAAATTTCATTTAAATGTTGGAATGCTCTTGCATAGATTCTGAAAATATCATATAGTCATCAATATAATTGGTGATGAAATGATTTGAAATTTTCATCTATTTGCCTTTGGAATTGGGATAGGGAACTCTTTTTCAGTCCAAATGGCATTACTAGTCATTCAAAAAGCCCAATGGGTGTAGTTCAAGCCCATTTTGTCAATAATGGGTAGTAATGCCATTTGGATTAAACATTGATTTTTTTCATTCACATTCAATTGAGAATTTGATGCATTCTATGTAATCTTAGACAATGAGATTTGTTGGAGTTATTAACTTGTCACTATGTTTTTCTACAAACTTGATTAGAGCCTATGTATCTACACTCTTCTTTTATTAACAACAATCTTTGTCAGGAATTCACATCTTGTTATCATTCCTGGTCTCTTCCTCATATATGTTCTTTCCAAATTGTACTTACAACGTATCTCTTCTTTCGAACATCTCAAAATCCTCATTAGCAGTTCACCAGTTTTTGAGACTTTCAACATTAACTTTTTTGTATGCTAAACCTGCAAATGATTTACAGCCTGTTTTAATTAGACTAAAAAATTAAACCTAACATTACTAAACTTAAAAATAAATCTCTTAGTTGTAACCAGGAGTGCTGGATAGAGAGACAGACATGCGTCAACACTTGACATAGCTTAATTTCAAAAGAAATGCCATGTCTTTGTTACATAGGTTTGGATGCATCCCTTGTTCTTTACATAAGTTTGGAACTTTGGATGCGTCCCTTGTTCTTTACATAAGTTTGGAACTTTGGATGCATCCCTTGTTCTTTACATGAGTTTGGAACTTTGGATGCATCCCTTGTTCTTTCTCCACATATCTTTTTAAATTTATTAAAATCATAGGAAATACAAGCTTTTCCATAATTCCACTTTCTGTACCACAAACATTAGTCTTTTAAGAGAAATACAAGCTAAGTTTGCAAAAATATTGTAAAGCATAATGCATGAAGCTTTTATCAAATTATGGAAAAATGGTAATTAATAATCTAGGAGTAATTAACCATCATTCGAGCCTTAAATGACTTTGCCTTAGCTTCCACTGCTTTCACACCTCCAGAAACAACATAGTTACCCTACCATTATGGAATGAATTTAATGTCAAATATTGAGAAATAAAGAAACGCTTCCTAAATTGGATAAAAGAAAATACTCAATGACAATCTTACTGGACATAGGAAGTTTGCAATTTGATCTTTATTTTTCTCATCTACTTCTTCATTAGCTGCATCGCATAGCAGCTAGACCTTTTTTAAATCTAGTTCTATGACACCAACCATAGTACTGTTAGCAACATCTGCAACTTCCTGAAGAAATTGAAGAAGTATCGTTGACTAGCAAAATGTCTTGAATCTATCAATGCCAGGTTTTGCAAAGTGAAACTATTGATCATCTACCTAAGGAATGGAAAGAGAAACTACCCATTGAGCCAGTTTAGACACCCACCTACATAGCTTCTCCTCTGACCTTAACCAGCCTGAGTCCATCCTCGAAACCTGTAATGCAGAACATCTAATCTAAGAAATCCAAAACCCATTTGACTCTCACATCATTTCCACACACAAGTAGAACAGGTCCAGTCATTACCAAGTTAGAAACGATACCAAGCATTAAAACCTGAAATTGTGCTAATCCCATTACCGGGAGCAGTTTAGAGAGAGAAATGACTTTTGGTTTATTAGTAAGAAATGACAAAAATAGATATGCAAAATTGCAACCCCTAGAGTTCAGCATGCACATTCTTTCTTCTAGCAAATCCTGAGCAAGAAACACAGCGAGGTTATACCTCGCTCATTGCATCTGCAACGTAACATTTTATTAGATCTTCATAAAGATCGGCTGATCGCTGAATTTCAGGCGCATCAGCCCAGTACTCTAGGATCAGAAGTGCATATTCACAACACCTGCAGTGGCATAAAAATTTGTAGACGTAGTCTGCAACAATCTGATGGGAATACTAAAAGTAAGGAACAACAATACTTCTAGAAACAGAGTGAAAATATTGGCATTGGCATTGTGAGCCAGCAGATGAAGGACCTCTAATTGCTTTGGCATACAAGTAACTCAGATTAATATGTGTAACTTGTCGGTTGATCGATGATGATATCTAGACTATAGTAAATAGACCCACTTCTCATAGTTGTGAACTTTAATGTGAGTAAACATTGGTTGGATGGTCAAAACTGGCTGATTGATGATGATATCTAGACTACAGTAAATAGAGCTACCATAAATAAAATAGAAGAGATTAAATTAAAGAGATTAAATGAGTTTAGATGTGCCCTCTATGATTAAACTAAGATAAAAATAAACTGTTTAAATGTGTCTAACTCAATCCAAAAGTCTGAAACCATTTAGTTCCAAATACTTAATAAAAAATCCTCCCATTTAGTCATCATCCATTTCTGTCTACAACCTACAAAAAATAACAAAAATAAATCAATTAGTATTCAAGATCTCAAACAATGAGTTCTACTGCTTAAATAAAATAAAATAAATAAATAAGTAGGTTGTTCTAATCATAAATGGGCACACAGGTGTATGCCAAATGTGGATTGTTGCCAGTTCCTTTAATCATCCATCTTTTTTCTACATGAGACCAACTAGAGACCTCATCAACCTGATTTTTGGCTGCATGGAGGGGTCCACTTGATGAATGCCCCAAACTCATACATGTTGCCACACTTGCATGTATTGGGGGTAGGAACCAAATTCTTACAACGATTAATCCTGTCAGGGCTCTAAGATAATATATAGATAGATGACAAACACAACATTATTTAGTTAAAGAAAGCATACATAGTTTTTCTATGGAATACCTGTGTATAATTATGTTAAGTGTGATTTTATCTTTTTTTTTAAAAAAAAAAAAACCTTTTTTTTTAAAAAAACAGCTGTATATTGATATGGACAAGTATACAATATGACGATTCGGGAGGGCTCAGCTAAACAGCAAGCCACTCCTATCATATGGAACCGAGTCAACTCAGCCGAGCCGTCTTGGTTTTGGTGGTAAGTAAAAGAAGTCAGTAGATAAAAATGTGACTGAAACAGAATGACTCAGGGCGAGTCAAACCGGTTTCCATTTCCTGGCGGGTCTTACCTCAAAGGCGCTATTTAAAACCGCCATGTGATGCATGAATGATGTCTTTCTCTATCCCTTGTTGGATTGAGTTATTATATGATGCTTGGTTAAGCAAAGTGAAAACATACAAGACTTAAGAGTTTGTTTTTAGCACACTTGAGTAGTCCATCGGCTTGGCCCAAACACCCAGCTGCCCTTGCCTTAAGATCAGGCCACATGACTCACCAGGTGGGCCACATCTACCAAACCAATAGAAGCCCAGAAAAACATTTGCCCAAAATTTTCTAAACTATTCATTTTTTTCTAACATTATGGCCTGCCTGATGAGCGAATGGCTTGATTTCAAGCGTGGGGTATCTACATGGTGGGCTCCACCTGATGGGCAACCTGGATCTCACTGAGTGTACCACATTGG